>OY744605.1:15889867-16489867 GCA_963556255.1 Allolobophora icterica | reverse complement strand
TATAAGTAGTGGGACAAAATGTTGGAAGAATTTTAAGATTTGCCCCAGTAGTAAATTCCCAAAAAGGTCATGAACTTTTTGGGGAACTGAATTCCTAAGAAAAGGTCATCAACTGTTTTCGGGAGGTGACTTTTTCGGGAGATGACTTCCTAAAAAAAGGTCATCAACTGTTTCTGGAGAGGAATTCCTAAAAAAAAGGTCACCAAGTGTTTTCGGAGATGACTTTTTCAGGAGATGACTTCCTAAGAAAAAGGTCATCAACTTTTTTCGGAGAATTGTCAAGAAAAAGGTGGTGATCATCGGTTTTCGGGAGATGACTTTTTTGGGAGGTGACTTCCTAAAAAAAAGGTCATCAAGTTTTTCGGGGAGATGAATTCCCAGAAAAATTTCATGAAAGTTTTTCAGAGACGAGTTCAAAAATTTTGTCCCAGTAGTCTAAATTCCTTAAAATATGCACTGCTCAGACCTCCATTCTTTATTAGTCAAACCCAAATACTACTGGCAAGGTGGGAGGTGAAGAGGTGTCAGTGTGTCTTGTTTGATTGTTTTGACTGTGTTTATGCCTCCACCTTTGACCTCGAATCACATCTCTTGGACGATGAACATTGCATAACCTTTACTGTTATCTTTGTGTTTGTGTCATGTTTTCCTTTGTCTAGGCGTAAGAACATGTGCTAATTCGCTTGTTTTGTAGACGTGGGTTTACAAGATGAACGACAAATACTTGAAACGCTGGTTCCAGAAGAATCCGATGTCTGAGAAAGACCAATTTCTCGATCTCTACAGACAAGTTTCGCTACAGTATGTCAAGAAATAATAAACTGCTGTTTTACGACGAGATTTTTGGACCCTTTGGTTTTTTGGTTTACTACCTTAACCCTTTTGCCCCTGAGCTCCCATAGCGGAATTCAGCTAACCCTACAGCCCTGTGCAAAAACGCTCCTAACCCTGAGCTCCTGGGCAAAAATCACTAACTTCAGAATGCATGTAAACTGAAATTTTACTGTCTCTGATGAGAAGTCTGATATAAAAGTAAAAGTTTCTGATAGCTAGCTAATGTTTTAGCGCCAGAATTCCACTCTACTGTGATAGTCAGCCCAACATGTGCTACCATCGCGATTGCACAAGAATGTGCCACACAATGAACAGTGAAACTCAGTCTTTGTGTCCTTGTATGGATTGTCCTTCTTTGCTGCAGCTGGATTGGACCTCACAAACCTCGCAGTCTTTTCTCGTCAAACCACACATCTGTTGTTGCCAGTGGCACCTCCTGGTCGTTCAGGAAAGTGCTGGCCAACATCACTCACATGCGCAGCCATGCTTGCCGTAGGAACGTCCTCATCACTTTCGGTTTCAACTGATTCATCTCCACTGAGCTATCACTTGCCATAATCCTTTCTCTCGCCTGTTTAAGGGTATACCGTTTTCCACCGAATGTTTTCTTCGCAACAGTTGTTTCATTCGAACTGCTAGATGCCTTGCGTTTCGGCATTTTCAACGGCTATGGTCGTGTTTATGTATGCTACTGCACTGCAAGAAACTCACTTGACATTGACCTTCAAGTGACCTAATAACACTAAAAGTAGGTCACTTCCTGTCTGAGTCAATGCTTGGATTGAAATAAACATACCTAATTACCATAGCCGATTTACAGACCTTACGGGGATAAAATATAGACGCGATGCCGAAATATCAGCCTTACGGGTATTTGATAAGTTCAGCGTAGCCGGTTTATCGGCCTTGCGGGGATACGATAAATAATGACAAGCCGATATTTCGGCCTTACGGGGCAAGAGGGTTAAATGAATTTCCTTCGATCTATGTTTCTAAGTTTGTCTTGTGCGTAGTTCACTGAATCTGTATGCTTTGACATTTTACCGACGAGCTGGATTGGTTTCCAAGTCGCTTTTAGTACACTTGTCGTTAAAGTGTTGAATAAAATAGTCAATAAAATTAAAAGGTTTAAGTAATTTTTTTACAGATATTACGAGGCCATGGTTAACGGCATGGTTGTTCCTGTTCCAGTTTCTCCTGACATACTCCAACTAACGTAAGTGGATTTGTTCTTTGTATCAGTTTTGTTAAGTGGTTCAGAAGACTTTCATAATCTGTGTCACAAACACTGCATTTATACATTTACTTTATGGTAACCCTCAACTGTTTTAAACTTCCTCTATAATAATACGTGTATAACTGAAGGTCTGCATATCAGGCAGCACAGTCTCTCCATTTATCTCTGTCCATCGTCGGTCTTCAGATCTTGTCCCATGATATCTCTGTCATCTCTGATTGTTTCCAGCCAATTCTTCTGTGGTCTTCCCTGTTTCCTTTTCCCTTCAGGGATCCACTGAAACAGTTCTATCCTACAGTTGTAATGTTAATGACAAATTTGTACAGTGCCTCTTCAAAGAAGCTCCTCAACAACACAACCTGCCGGGAAAATAACTGAACAGAATGTTTTTTAAAATACTTTTGGGAGGTCTGCTGAAGAATTTCTACCTTAGTGATCCTATTGGTTTCTTAGACAGTGTGTATCTGTGGCCTCAGGGTGTCATGTTTGCTCCTCATAACCCTAAGTTTCTGTAGCTCTTCGCAACACTTTATCCAGTTTAATATGTCATTTCTTGTGTGCCATAAAGGCAAACAGTTGTGATCGAGTAGTTTTAAAGTTGTATGACTTGTTGACAAGGCAGTTTTTCGAAGGCCAAGGACTCCAAATTCGGCCTTGCAGCAGCTTGAAGTCAAGAACGTATATCGTGAAGGATTGCATTCCATAATTTAATCAAATGTACAAGAGGCTTCCATTTTTTTAAAATACCCTCTGCTTGTCCCACTTGAAAATTGTTTTCTTTGGCCATTGAGTGCTTTAGAGTATATATCATCGATGGATGCTATCACAATTCTGTGTATTCGTGGATCAGTCCATAAATCAATCAACTGTTGAGTTATGCTGGCTTGGATAATATAACACTCAAATGATTTCTGTGTACTTTATAGTGAATACAGTGACTTGGAAAATGACTTGAAAAGAGAGGAGGAATTTGCTTCTGAAATAAAACACGAGCTGCAAGGTAACAATGTTCAGTCATGATTTCATGCAGTCAGGTCAAGGACACCTCTGAGTTGACCTTCAAGATTTGACCTATAAATATATTTATCGACTATCGAGGCTTTTTATAGCATTTCATGAGAACTTATTCAAAGCACAATTACGAAACATCAAAGCAATACATTTCTCTGACAGCTGTGTTCAATAAACTATCACCAGAATTACATCAACTCTCTGGTCCATCCTACCAAGTCACCAACACTACGGTACACCTTTCCAAGGTCTTTTATTAAAACAGACATCAATCTTCTTCCACAAGTCCTGATCGTAAGCGTAAGCTCCAGATTTCTAAAGTGCCATGTGAAAGCACAGGGCACCAGTTTATTCATGAGCGCTGCATCAAGTTGTCCAGGGAGTTTACAAATGGAGATCCAAGAGACACCAGAGAGAGGAGCTGCTAAGGTGGGTTTCATTTAGGTCAAGAAAGATCGGAAGGCGAAGCATCAGAGGAGTCAGGGTAGGAGATCTAGAGAGATGACCATACCCTGATTTGTCCTCTTCCCCTTGTCTCTGCCACCCATCCAAATCTAAACTCCATCCACAATTGCCATGTGACCATCCACCTACCTGGAACCAAATCTGACCTTACCTGCCTGCCAAATGTGTTTTAGTGCCTGTGAATAAGCTAATTTTCGTGACTTGCCTCTCCTTGGGTGCTCTAGTAACTTGAGATTAAGACAGATTACGATTTGGCCCACATTGGGACTATAGCTAGTGGCCACAAGTGGTACATTATGGGCGCTCTGTGGGTCCAGTGAGCTTGGTTGTTTGGATTGAAAATGCAAGTATTCTGTTGCAGGTTGCCACTTTTATGCATTGCGTATGTGAAGTTTATTTCTGTACCTTTGCTTTTCTCTTTCAGCTGGCAAGGAAGGAATGTCAAAACTCCATATGTCCAGGGGAGATATGCGCAGGATTTTGTCACAAGCCAGTGTGGTAAGATCAGTTTAATACAAGCCGTTTTCGTGACACAAATTCAGTTGTTTTTTATCTTTCATTTGTTTGGGGCTGCAAGCAATTTATAATAGAGTTTAAAGTGTACTTGCAAAGTTTCCATTTTTAAAGTGAAATTCGTAACATTATTATTATTACAAGCATTTTTAACATGTGTAAGGTCACATGGAAATGGGAGTCTGAGGCATGGATGCTATCTAAATGCTGGCATGTTATATGACAAACATATAGCCCAATGAGGTGCTTTTTGTCATGAAAGCACTTAACAACAAGAGTGTACTAAAAGCAACTAGGAAACAGTGCATCGTTAAAGTGTTAAATATTGCATGTGTTTGTGCCAAGTAGTTTAAATTAATTAATTAAGAGAACTGTGCAGCATGAAGGTGTAGTTGGTAATGCAGTGCATCTGTAATCCAACTGTTGCAGTTTAGAGCCTGCTCAGTGGACTTAATGTAATGACTCTGGACAAGCTTTTTGTGCATGCTAGTCTGACGCCTCAGATTCAGTTTTACTGTCTTTGCACGTGTAATAAGTGCATTAGATAAATAAATAAAATTAATTTAATGAAATGAATGACTGTGTGACTTCATCAGATAGTTGTAAATTGTAGGCGAGAACTGGATGGCTTCGTGACCGTGACCTCGTCTACAACGACATTGATGCTATGTCTCCGAAGCCTTTTATCACGATCAATGAAGATTTTCTTCGATCAACCTTAGACGTCAATCCCGTATCTCTCGGTGGATCAATGCAGCAGCTTAGTGCGGGAGACCAGACGCCTTTTGGATCAACAGGGAGGCTGCGTGGGTCTCCGTTATTCCTCACCCCAACCAATTCCATGCTGCATGTGAGAAGAACATCCGCGACCTCTGGCTATCCAAATCTCACCGTGGATGAAAGTGGTTTCCAGCTGAAGAAAGCGACTTCTGTGATGACGCTGAGCGAGGCCCAGGAACGTATGATAGTACCGACCCTAGCAGTTAACAGCTCAGTTCAAAGAAAGTTGCAGAAACGCAAACCAAACGAACGATCATTCTCCGTGACAGAGCAACCTCGTCTCCATTTTGTGCCTGCAAGATCGCGTAAAAACTCAACTTCTTACGATCCATCGAAAAGGCTCACAACCCTTGGTGAGGAACGTAATGAGGATGTGACAACCCCAGATGACCCGAAATTCATTGCAGATCAGAGTGAAGCAAACAAACACGGTGCCTACATCAATCACATGATGTACAACGCAACGCAAGAAGATAGCGGAAGCGAAGCAGTTGCCAAGTCCAACAACCATGCAAAGCCAGGCAAAACCAAGGCCTCTGAGCTTGAGGATCTGGATGATTTTACGTCACTTTAAGTACATCACAAAGAGATGCTTTTAAAAATGCGATCATCGACATCTTATTTTGAACCATGACTCTTGCCAGAGTTTGCCAGTTTACTCGTTATGGCCTAGCAGAGCTTTACAAATATGTGGTCTGTTCAATTGTTGCATTGTTGAGAAATCATTAAAATGCAACTGCAAGACATAGCAACGAAACATTTGCATGACCAGATGGACTGCCATTATCTTATCTTGGCCGACAAAGAAGTAGTTCTGAGGTTATGCATTACAAATGCTAACAGACCTTCTGCAAAATGGAATAATTTTTATTTTGGGTATTGTGAATTATACTCTGGCACCACAGAAGTCTATCGTTATAAGAATGACTATTGTAGAAAAGTAGACCAGAACCTGTGCATGAGAATATTACAACTGATTAATTATAGTGAAAATACATTTACATTAATCAACTTATGTTTTCTTTTATGTCGAAGGCAAAAGTTTTGGACCACAGCTTGTTGTCTAATTAAAACTCCGTTTTTCTTTGCGTGGTAGCTTATCTCTGATTTATGTGCACACAGTGAAGGGAAATGCAAAATCGTGCAAAACTTTTTCATGGGAATGGTAATGTTATTAGGCTCTCGACCTCCACTTTGAAGGCCGATACATGCAAGGAGTCTGGGATCTTTGACTGCAGCTGTAAGAGTCAATGTAACTTTATGCACCATCTTCTAGTAACCTGTTGAAGATACTCTTACTCGACCGATTAATACCCAGGGCGGACAATTTAATGAGGAAAACATTTCTTACAAGAATGCTTTATTTTGTATAAACTATTATGTAAACCAAAGTGCGGTATATAAGCAGTTGGTACTAATAAAGAATACATTTACTTTACTTACTTTACTTTAACCTAATACTTACGTTTAACTGTAGTTCAGTGGACTGTCAGTTGAAAGGTTGGGGTTCCAATCGATTCCCTTGAGGGCAGAAAATTTGGTTTGAGATTTCTGTTCCACCTGTGCCCCTTGCCAACTCGGCTATAATGAGTACAATGACCGTATACTGTCGGTGGGAAGATGAGACGGTGAGGGAGCGGACTGGTCATCCACCCTCGTATGCTGAGACTAAGAAAATGAAGTCGCCAACATGTCATACCCGTGGCTGCCTCTCAGGCCAGCTCAAGGAACTGCTCTTCTTCAGTATGAACAGGAGCTGCTCTACAGCTATAGAAAGCCAAGATTTCCGGATTTGTGATCATAAAAATCATTAAAAAATGGCATGAATAAAAGCTCCAACTCAGTTTAATTTAATTGCGATTTCCGAAATTAAAAATCATTAAATCAATGTTGTTAAATAACTTCTACAAGAAAAAAAAATTTATAAAAAAAACAAAAAAACAAATTTTATGGTTTCTGGTTTTTTATTTTCTAAACCAAAAAAACCATCCCTGGACTGACCCAATAATTAATTGAGCTAGCTCTTTCAGGTTTTATTTGATTAGGCTAAAGCCTGGTTATAACACTGATCGCCACAATTCAGCTATTTATATCACATTAAACCAGTGGATTGAGGTTTTAAGGCTTACAGTTGTATCAATCAAGTCTGTTATATATCTTTTATTATTATCCTTACCGATCTTACTTCCTAAGGCAGATCTCATGATGTTTACATTAATGTAAAATGGCGGCATGTTCGTCTGCCGGTGTGAAGCATGTTATTTTGACTGGACCGCCTGGTAACTTAATTCGATACAAAATAAGTTTGCTCTGCTTTCTTTTCACTCTTTAAACTGCTATAAAACTCTTCTCAGAGCATATTCATGCGAAATTTAGCCGAAATCTGTAGTTTTTGTATTACGTTGATGAATACTCTATTATCGCTCAATTTCCAGGTCTCGTAATATGCGATTCCGAAATGGTAGCAGATGCATGTATGTTTAAAAAAACAAGTTGTTAAGCTTGTACATTTAGCGACGAATCCCAAACCAATCCAGAGCAATTGACCCTAATTGTAAGAGGTGGAGACTTGCTGAAGTACAAAAAGAACGCTGGCACTGCACTGGGAGAATAATAATAATATTTTCTTTATTTAAGCGTCTGCTAACCGCACTGCGCTGTACAGTGAACATGCATATAGTAGAAACAGCAGCCATGCAAGGCGCCTTACATACATGTATACCGTAGAAGCACATGATACCAGTTTTACAGGAGTCGAATATAACTGTTTATACGGCAGCCAACAGGGCGTCACTCACGGCCTACTATTCATTAACCACCGCCGCCACCTAGCGAGTGGAAGGCTGAATAAACCTTACGGGGTCTACGGGATTCGATCTTAGTACCTACTGCTCTTCACGCCAGTGTGTTATCCATTACTCTACTCCAGTGCTGTCCAACCCGCGGGCCGCATGCGGCCCGCAGGCTGATTTTAAATGACCCGCCAAAGCTGAATACCAACCGAAAATAAGAAATTGCAAGCACAGTTCGAAGCCAAATATCTCACTAAAAACGTGCTTGAACGTTTATTGATATACTTTTTTGCGCTGAACTACTATAACGCATACCATTGGCCTACATATATGCTATTATTAACTGATTATAACATAGGCCCTAATTATTGCCATAATAAGTTAGTAATTTTCAATAAATTTTAGTCATTTCTTTTGAGTTTACTGGTGCAGCCCTCGGCGTCAAGAATAATTGTTTCGGTGGCCCGCGGTGTCAAAAAGGTTGGACAGCACTGCTCTACTCTATTTCAGCTCAAATAATTTCTGTTGACATCAACAGTCTTTGTTAACATAAGATGTCGTTAAACTGTGGATCCTCCACTAGCACTGGTCTCGCTATAAGTTTATTAAGTTAACAACTCTCCTGCCTCTGTCTCCTCGACATCTCTGCAGCTTTCAACACCAGAAATGACGACCTACTTCTTTCTTGGTTTAGCATCTCTGGTACTGCTCTACTCTGGTTCCAGAGTTCCTATCTGTCTTCCCCCTCCCTCTTTGTCAAAGCTGGTAGCCACTGTTCACAACCTCTCCCACTCTCCTGTAGTTCCTGTAGTGTTCCTCAAAGCTCTGTCCTAGGGCCACTTCTCTTCATCCATTACACTACACCCCTGAGCCATCTCATAATATCCTCTTCTGTTGACCACCTTTACGAAGATGACACCCAACTCTTCTTATTCTTCTCCCCAGCTCTTTCTCTTCCTTGATGTGGTCAAGCTAATCTCTAAATGGGTGTTCTCCAACCTCCTTTGTCTCAACCCTGCCAAGCAGAATTTATTATCCTTGGCCTTCCAGATCAGGTCAAGGAAACCTGACCCTTCGAAGGCTTCCATACATCTGCCCATTAACTCCTCATCTCTCACTTTTACCTCAGGGCTCTGACTTGCCTGTTGGCAATCTTGGCATTATCTTTGATCCAGATCTCTCCTCTAATCCTATCTCCAACCTCTCATGCACCTATGAGTGCAATTTCCTTATGTATTTTTTAAACCCAATTTACCCATATATCTCCACTTAGTCTTACATTCAACAAAGGCTATGCATGTCTTGTCTTCGCATATTGTTATGTTACATATTTAAATATTCAAATCCTGCTTAATTACAGGTATTGGCAAAACAACACTGATCCACAAAGTATGCCAGGCTCTTAAACAGCGTGGAGTTCCATTACAAGGTTTTTACACCGAAGAACAGCGAGACAAGGGACGACGAATTGGATTTGATGTGGTCACCCTTGATGGACATAGAGGACAACTGGCGAGAATAGGGTAAATTACCAAATTATGTAATATATGAAAGCATAGACCTAGTAAATAACTTTTATGAGTCAAACTTTACAACAGAAGATGTTTGGAATTGCCTTTTAAACTTTTTGTGCATATTTTTAGTGTAGCACATGGTGCTGGTATCTTTCCTTAACACATTGACTGCCACCTACGAGTTAACTCGTAGTTGAAATGCCTCCCGTATGTGCCACCTACGAGTTAACTCGTAGTAGGCCCTACAATACAAGGGGCTATAGGACAACACGCCTAATTATTGTTCTGGCGTCAGGGTTGATACCAGATGTTTGCTGTGTTGAAACGGACGAGAAAAAAACTATAATACACGTGTTTCTTGTAGGGGGAGGGGGGTTGAATAACCATAGATCTATGCTAGTCAACGTATGTGTAACACATCGGAGTCGGGAAGGTTTAGACTGTAAGTCACCCGCAGTCGCTTGAAAGATGTTATTCGCGCTGTAGTGGTAGCTGGGCAGCCTCGTGCGTTTGTTCATCATAAAGCATCAGATGTGTCCAGATATAGCGGACAACACTTCCTGAATGTTACTGTTGCAAAACGTACTTGTCGAAGCCAGCACCAGTGCTCAAAGTGGGACGGTATGAAACGGTATGCCATACCGGCACCTCTCCTGGCGGGCTGAAAGCATACCGGAACTTCTCCAGGCGAAAGATCCATACCGGTATGGCCCAAAGACATACCGGTATTGGGGAGGGCGAGGGAAAGGGAATGGTTCTTATATCCATACCGGAACCTATTGTTTCCCACTTCGAGCCCTTGCCAGCACTGAATGTATATCTAGGCTATCTATCTGTGTGTTGTTCCAGGTTTGAAAGTCTACCACACTGAAGCTGAAATCTAAGTATAACACTGTTTCTACTAAGAAACAAGACTGCAAACATGTGACATTTTTATGTATACATGTTGAAATAGTAAAAAAAAAAATAGATATATAATAAATAAAGTGAACAAATATTTTCCGGTTTTTCGGGAAATATCGGTGGCGCAGGGATAATAAACGTGGTGGCAGTCAATGTGTTAAAAGAACTGATAGCATGATAAAAGAAAATGATAAACGTGATAAAGGAAGTGATAACGTGTGGTATACCAATCTATCGAATTTAGACCTGACTTTTCCAATGGATTATGAATTTGACTGCGATTTCGATTTAAGCCAGTGCTGTCCAACCTTTTTAACCCTGCGGGCCACTGAAAAAATTGTTCTTGCCTTTCTTAGCCAGCCACCCGTCCTTTGGACGGGTGAAAATTATTTTGGACCGGTGAAAATTATTTTGGATGGCATAAATTGGGCATGATTCTCCTCCAGCACGATTCAGTTTTTTCTCTAAAGCCACCGCCAGCGTTCAGATTATAATTCTGTAAGGAGTAGGGGTTGATATTAGCCTCTGTAAACAGCATAGGGGCACTGCAGTCGGACTCGTATGGCAGGGGTACTTCCACGGGGGCAACTTCGTATGCTCTGTGTTTCTGGCTAAGGGTCTGGTTCAGGCATAATTATTCCAAGAGAAATTCTATTAAATGCCAAAGTGGAGTTTGACTAATTTATCAACTTCTGTAGTGCTTGAGCTGTAGTAAGAAGTGTGTCTGCTTGATTGGTAAAAACTTGGCTGTATTAAACAATGTCCAAGGAGATGACTTTCAGAAAGTTTTCCTGGCCTGTACTATGCCTTTCTCTGTATTCTTTCTTGGTAACACAATTTAAGGAAAGTTACTTTAGGTTGAAAGTGTATGATTGGATGGTGTCTAGTGCTTAATTCTTTCTGAGCTTAAGTCTTAATGTATCCATATTATATCAAGTGATTCTGATACAATTTTAGGCCTTGTGCCATTGAAGGATTCAGTGTCTGCAGATGTGTTAAGGAATACTACACTTAAGCTTTTTCTAAATGTCTTTGAGGAAATTTTTTATACCTTTTGTCTTGTTCAGAGATGGCAGCCAGTCGGGGACAAGGCAAGGGTGTTGTGTTGGCCAGTATGTGGTTCAGGTGAAAGAATTTGAACAGGTTGCACTACCTGCACTGACTCTGGTAGGTGGTGCATTTGATTTCATAGTTAGAATCCTCATTTTGATTTGGTAAATAAGGAATATGGAGGTATATGACAGCATGGGTCCCCACATAAATTTGTGCAGGATGGGGCAAATTTGAAGATTGCATGCAACACGTCATTATCACCCACATCGGGTGAAAAATGTTCAGATGTGAATTCCAGTAGGAGCATGTTCCCCTTTTGCCCAAATGTGCAGGCACCATTACACAGTTTAGTAGTTAGCATTCTGGACTGTCAACCCAGAAATTGGAGAGCTTCAAATCCTAGTTTGGGTACACCGGTGTCTCAAGCTTTCTCTTCTTTTAGTGTTTCATGACAAACTTGGCTCCAAATTGATTGCATTTTTTGATTGAATGCTGGAAAGATCACACAGAGACAAATCCAGATGATCTTACAAAGTCATTATTCCATTATAATGCCATTTGTTGATTTCTTAATGCACAAAGATTGTCTGCCAGTACTTATGCAGTGGTGATTTAATTCAGTGCTTACCAAGTTGTCTGTGCATAAACTATCAGTAGGATTTGTTACCAAGTTGTCTGTGCATAAACTATCAGTAGGATTTGTTACCAAGTTGCCTGTGCATAAACTATCAGTAGGATTTGTTACCAAGTTGTCTGTGCATAAACTATCAGTAGGATTTGTTACCAAGTTGTCTGTGCATAAACTATCAGTAGGATTTGTTACCAAGTTGTCTGTGCATAAACTATCAGCAGGATTTGTTACCAAGTTGTCTGTGCATAAACTATCAGCAGGATTTGTTACCAAGTTGTCTGTGCATAAACTATCAGCAGGATTTGTTACCAAGTTGCCTGTGCATAAACTGTCAGCAGGATTTATGACCAAGTTGTGCATAAACTATCAGTAGGATTTGTTACCAAGTTGTCTGTGCATAAACTATCAGCAGGATTTGTTACCAAGTTGTCTATGCATAAACTATCAGTAGGATTTGTTACCAAGTTGTCTGTGCATAAACTATCAGTAGGATTTGTTACCAAGTTGTCTGTGCATAAACTATCAGCAGGATTTGTTACCAAGTTGTCTGTGCATAAACTATCAGCAGGATTTGTTACCAAGTTGCCTGTGCATAAACTATCTGTAGGATTGTTTCCTGATGCAAATCATTTCCTGTTCTAATTTTAAAATCTGATTGGAGATTTCTGTTACCATAAACTCCATGTCACGGTGATGATGAAACTTTTGGTTTTGGTCACTATGGATTTTATGTGTTTGTCTCAGACAAAAGACAAGTTGCCTGTTCACGTAATCGATGAGATTGGCAAGATGGAACTGTTCAGTCAGAGCTTCGTTAAATCCGTCTCGGAAATACTTGCAGCCGATGGTTCTACTGTTCTGGCTACGATTCCTATCAAGAGACAGAATCCCATCCGTTTCGTGGAGGATATCCGAAACCGTAAAGATGTGAAGCTTTTTGAAGTGAGCTTCTTTATATGCAATTACATATTCCTCTAATCTATCTGATTCCAACCTGGCTTCTCCAATGGATTATGATTTTTTATTACGATAGTAATTAAGTAAGTGAGTAAGTAAGAAAGAACCAGGCAAGTAAGTAGGTGAGTGAGTAAGTAAGAAAGTGAGTGATTAGGTAGTAAGTGAGTAAGTAAGTAAGTTAGAGAAAAAAGGAGTAAAGAAGTTAGTAAGCACGTACTAGGACTTTGTGTATCCACTGACATTTACACAGAAGTCCACCCTGAGCAGATGACTGTGTGACAAACCTGCTGGATCTCTGTCTCTATCTCTGCCTGTATTATCATTTGAAGTGACCATTGAATGACATCTTGGGCATTTGATAACGGTGCTATAGAAGTCATTAGATTAGATTAGATTAGATTACATATTTTGATTTTGAATTGTGACAAACAGTTCATCAAAGTTTTAGTAAATACTTTCGCATAATTGTGTAAAAATGTAATAGATTTGATTTGTCTCCACTTCTTGTCACTACACAAATTTGCTCCGATTTATCTGTTTATGCTATGGTTGCACAGAACAAATTTTATGATTTTATTTTGAAAACTTAAGGAACAGTTTTGGAAACTTACATGTCATAGCCGTTTTAAGAATTAACTATAATTATTGTGATGGATGAAAATATGGAAGTGATTTTTAAGATTTTGTGATTGATGCATTAGTTGAATTGGTGTGTTTAATGGCATTTAACCTAATCAGTAGGTTACAATATTCACTTCAATATTTTCTATTATGAGTTATACTATCAAGACCTAAGTCAGAGCACAGTGGGAATAACTGAATGAATTGTTGCATTGTATTAGATTATAAATGAATATTTGCTGGGTTTGACTTGTTTCTTAATGCTCTTTATTTTAGATATCGAAAGACAACAGAAATTTAGTTTTGGAAGAGATAGTCAAGACAATAGAATCAGCATATCAGAGTAGACATGCATTGTAAAGTGATGGCTGTTATTATTTGTTATCAGTTTTGTTAAAATAATGTAAATAATACAATGTACAATGTAGAATTATATTGCTGAAGATACTTGTAGCCATGTTGTTTTATCTTCTCCTGCTGTGGTTTGGTATTGTGGTTTAGTGTTAAAGTGCCTGACTTTAATAGTCATTGTTTTTGGGGTTAGAATCTAGGTGCATAATTTCAAATTAACAATTTGTTGTTGGACTCTGGGTCACTCACGCGATGTATTGCATTTTTATTTTTGAACCATCAGATGGTAGTATGATTTTATTCAACTGGTTCTTGGTGATGGTGTAACCTACTTTAAATTATGATACAATGCTCTTTAAAAGTGTTTTGTTGTGTTATGATATGTTGCCAAAAAATACAACAGTGAATAATTGTTACTGCTTGGTTGCATATTTGTTTGAAGCTAAGTTTCTGTTGCATGTCTTCTGCATTCTGTTCAGCTTTCTGCTGATGCCTTATTTTATAGACTTAATTTTGTTATTTTACAAGAACCGTTCAATGTATGTGACCTGATGCTGAAGTGTTCGAATAAATGATTTGACTAATTGAGTCACTGATTGCTTGATTGAATTGATTGATTGATTGATTGATTGATTGAAGTGGGTGCTAATTTCTTCAATTGTTTATTTTATTTTTTGAAACACTTCAGCATTCTAATTTTTTATATCAAACAAATTTCAGTCAGGTTATTAGTATCAGCAAAGGTTATGAGAAGAATCTCTTCAAGTGTTTATTTAATCTTTTATACTCTAACACTTTAACAGTGAGAATGTGCTAAAAGTGACTGGAAACCAATGCACCTAGTCATTAAAGCATTAATATTCAATATTAATGATCAATGCAGCTAGTCATTAAAGCATTAATATTCAATATTAATGATCAATCAGTCAGGTAATCTGGGCAGAGCCTATAAAAAGTGGGTCACAAGAACAATGGTAGTCAAACATGTTAAAAGACTGTAAAACGAATCAACTTCACTTTTGTTCCTATTGTTGGATCAGTAGAACCGAGAACCTGGATCCTTCAACCCAGGGTCGCTTCTCTGAGGAGTGTCTAAAGAAGCACGTAGTCTTGTGCTGCACCTTTACGTTGTATGCTTTGACTTCTGATCTAGGTACAATTGATAATTTGTTGTTGATGTGTAATATCTAGAATTAGTAGCTAAACGCTGTCCACTTGTAGTTTGTGGTTCCTTTCTTCGTGTGCTTAATTCGAAGGGTCTGACGCTGTGCTTTTAGTCTGTACATATTATGAATGTTCGTTTAGTTCATGTAGTTTTAAGGCTGATCAGGGTGCTTAGTAGCTGATTCATTTTCAGAGAGTGACAACTTGTGGTATGGTATCAATCAATCAATCAATCAATCAATCAAATTCGTTTATTCAAACATTAAGTTGACACAGACGCAACTTAGACAAACTAGACTATAAAAGACAAATTCTAGGGCCAAGAGTACAGTAGGAAGGGGCATTATTTTGAAGAGCCAAGTGAAATAGTAGTTTGCTGAATTCTGTGTAAGGGAGATGATTGTTTCATTTTCTTGAGCTGGCAAGGAATGAAACCCAATGTCTTGAGGTCTGCACCATAAAAGGTGTTGTTTGCTTTCCTCTGAGTTGTAACTTTTGCATAAGTACCACTTGGTTCCAGGTTTTTTATATGGAGTTAACTTGGCAGGTTTAAATGTGTAATTTTTGCATCACAGATATATATGATGGATTGTTAATCTAAGTTCATGTTCCTGGTTTTCCGCAGCACTATGCTGCAGTGCCTAGCAGAGCATGTATCTCTTTATATCAAGGGATTTATGATGGAAAATTGGTTGGAATGGTTGCATAGAGATTGCTTAACCAAGTAGCTAACAGATTTCTGCCTTAAGGACACTCATCCTCTACCTGAATTTACGTGTAGCTGGCTTTTCTGAATTCAGATTTCCTCTTAGAAACAAAACGCTGTATTGTCACTGACATTAATGACTTATTGTTCAACCTGTATACTGAAACCCAATCTGCAGGATAGATTGGACTTGCTGTGAACTACTAAGTTCAAGAATTGATTTATTGCAAACTGAGGTATTATTAAGTCTCTGTGAGCTAATCAGTTTTTCACCTTCCTTGTTCCACAAATGCTTGACTGTGAGGTCTCCCTGCGTGGTCAAGAGCGCTTATGAGTTTTGCTTTAAGTTGTGCTTTAAAATTTTCACTTATGTTTGTTATGTGTCTGTGATTACCAATTGAGAATCAATCAGACTAACTATTCAGCAGAGAAAGTTTTATCTACAAACTTCACAAATTAATCGTTTGCCAGTAATTAATCTGAACCATATTTAAGCATATTGTATCCTTGAGCAGATCACTTTCTGTTTCAAGTGACTGCAATGTTGTACTGATTATGCACAGTTTTAATTGGTAGTAAATTAGGTGACGAAGTGAATGACAGAGGTTCAAGGAAAATTTGAAGTGGTATTTGCTGTGATGAAGTTTGTCCTGATTTTAATGACATAGGTGATCACTGAACTCAAACGGAAAGTTAGTTTTATTTTAGGTTGGTGTCCATATTTGACTCTCATTTCATTGTGTAATGGTTAGCACGCTGGACCGTTCATCGAGAGGCCGGGGCAGAAACTTGTTTTGAGATTTTGACTCCATCTGCTTCCCCTAGCACACTGACTGTACACTGTCAGTGTGAAGATGAACAGTGCCGGCCTAAGGATATTTCGGGTCCCGTGCAGAGTATACTGTATGGGCCCCCCATGACTCAAGTCAAATTGTTTTTCATTGCTGATCATTTTATTTTAGTAGATCGTTAACAAAGATTGTTAACAAGTACAATAAGTCAAATATAACTATACATGAGAATTCTGGGATATAGAGGAAGTTGACTTTTATTTTATTGACAAAAGAGAAGATTTAATCGAAACCATGATGCTATTATTAGGGTGTCTTGTTCATGTTCTGTGACATTTTCGGGCCCCCCTAAGTTGCGGGCCCATGTGACCGCACGGTTCGCACACCTCTGAGGCCGGCACTGAGATGAGAGTGCAGGGGAGAGGACTGGCTACCTGCCCTCATATGCCGAGGATGAGTAAATGTTTTCACTGACACCTCACACCTATGACTGCCTCTCAGGGCCGTTATTGGGAACTGCTCTTCTTCATTGTTAACAATGTCAAGAGTTTCTCGAAGATGCTATATAAATGTCCAGATTTCATGTTCTATGAGTTTGACAGGTGTGCGTGCGCGTGGGTGCGTGCGCGCGTTGCGTGCATGCGTGTGCGCGCATGTGTGCGTGGGTGCTTATGTAAATGGGGAACTAAGCATACATACAGTGGCTTAATTGTAATTCAGAGGTTATTTGGAACATTATCAGGAAAATATATGACCTGTCCTACATGTCTGTCATCATCATTATGTTAAGGTTTAGAAATAATACCATACCCTCCATATTTAAAAACTATTTTATATCAGTGGCTCGTTACTATTAATACAACCTTGTTGTTACTACTTCACACTCTGCATGTTGTCATTGTTTACCTCATTGTTGTTATTATTAATATTATTAATATTATTACTACTACTACTACTACTACTACTACTACTACTACTACTACTACTACTACTACTACTACTATCATTTAAGTATTGATTAAGTAACAAACACAAGAATTGAGTAATAACCAAGAAAGAGGGGCCAAGGTTAGTATAAGCTATTAGCTTTTCTTGGCTCTTGTTGTAGAGTACTTGTTAATACATGATTGCTGCTGTAATAGTTGTGTGTAATAAACAAATGCCAATTTAAAAAATTTGGTGCAAGAAAGAAATAGATTTGGTCAGCATTACATAAACTAATACAACGAGCCAAGAGCTTTCCTTCAGGGATATGACAAACAAATTGACTTGTTGGCTCTTATGCAGAAAAATAAAAATTGTTGTTTTTCAACATATATTTGAAAGAGCAGACATTTATTTATTTATTTATTCCGGATATTTCTATAGCGCCTCTCGAAGTCCACTACTACTCAGAGGCGCTCCCGACTACAGCATTTAATACTGTGCCGGAATTTTCACGCCGAAGCGCCACGAGCAATTGCGAGTGAAGGACTTGCCCAAGGTCCGTACGCAACGGCTAGAGTGGGATAGGAACCTGCAACCCTCCGGTCACAAGGCGCCGAACTTACCACTGAGCCACCACGCCCCATGTATGGTCTGTTGACACAATGTAGCTTAATCATTATTAGAATTTTTCTGGAAGTGAGTTTGTCTCATTGCTGGCTGGTTCTGATAACAGAAACACAGGTGAAATAGCTGTTGCAATGAATTTTTAGAAATAGACTATAGATAGAGTCTTTTTCTTCTAACGGTTTCAACTTTAAAGTGGGCTATAGATATGAGAAGAGTCATTGTATACATGGAGTCCTCTATGATAAAGAGTATACATAGCATGCCATATATTACAAGCTCAGGAGTGACTAATATGCACTTCAAGAAGCAACTAGTTTCGAAGTCATTTGTCGAAACTAGTAATCAAGTGTCTTTGTTATTTATCAGTTATTTATCAGCCATGGCAAGTTTGTTGCTGACCACTTCATCTGCTTTGGACAATGGCCTCCCAGGTGTGATTTATTGACTTTTTGTTAAACTTGGAGGCGGCTTAGACAAAATATTAGACTTCCAGAAAAGTAACCTTCTTCCTGATAGACACTTAATAAAAATTTGTTTACTAAGATCTGCTAGATAAGCTGTCAAACATCTGATACGAAACTATTGAACCATGTGTGTCTGTTTGCTCAGTGATGTTCTCAATGGCTTTCGACGTTCTTAATGAACTCGCTTAAGTCTTGAACTTCCTGCATGTTTCTGGTTCGTTCATTTGAACGAGTTGTCTAACTCTTTAGCAGTTTCAGGTATATATAGCAGTTGTTGGTGCTGTTCAGTTGCAACTGCCAAGACACGATGGGTTGTTGGTGAAGCTACGTTGGCTGAACAACTACCCAAGCAGTTGATTTCATGCAGTTGCTGTTTTAGTGATGTGAGAATTACGCTGTGCACATCTAACAGGTGATTTACTGATCTGCAATGGCAGGATTATTATCACTCGAGGGTTTCCTCTGTCAGCTATTGTCTTTATGTTCATTCTTTATGCTCGTTTGCTCTCAAACCCTGTCATCAGTCAGTATTTTTGAAATCTGGAGTACAACGGAGAATGCCAGCAATCTGACTGACGACTCAACCAAGAGCTCATCCGATCATGGCGGAATAAGTCTCTTTCACTGGAACTACGATTATGTGGCTGAACCGCTTCACATTACACTTTTTATTCTACTTGCAGGCATTGTAAAAATCGGTGAGTAACTCCTACGATTGTTAATTTGTGCTCTTGATTAAGGCTGATAATCCTGTTTTTTTTCAATCTAATCATGAGTTTTGTTGCACAGTTGGTGCAAGGCATCAGTCAGTGGTGCATGAATACCTTTCCATAATCTTTTGAACAGAACACCTATCCATAAATTGTGACCATGAACTGCTGTCCTTAATTATGAACATGAACAACTTTCCTTAATTGTAAACATGAACAGCTATTCATTATCATTAACACACTTACCTGACTGTTAGCCATCTCAAAGATGTCATTGTTGTCATCACAAATTACAAAGATTTATTTATTCTTGTTAACAAATATGATGATAAAATAAGATGACTAGAAAGAGATGATGAGGGTACTGTGAAGGACAATGTATAATGATGATGATAGTGAAAAAACATGGTTGACAATACTTAGGAGGATAAAGATGGTGAGAGTGAAGAAGTTGATGGCAAGAATGATTGACATTGGATGATGATGATGTTAGCTGATGATAATAAAGACTACAATGATGGTAATGATGATTTTGAGAATATTGATAATGAGCGAAAGAGGATGAAGATGATGATGAAGAAAATCATTATCATGGTGAAGATAAGAATGATAGTGATATTGGGTGATGATATGGAGAAGGATGAAGAGGATGATGATAATGCTGAAAAAGAGGGTATGATGTTGGATGATGATGAAGAGGATGATGATGATGAGTTTTGACTGACTGTTTTGATCTGACTGTTTCAGTGTTCCACCACATTCCACACTTGTCTTCTTTTGTTCCAGAATCATGGTGAGCTATATTACAAATTGATCATTTTTCTGATAATTTTCTGATAAGTTTTTTGTTGCAATTTAAGTAACCAAACTACAGAAAGCAGATCTCTTCTTATTTGTTGTTTTCTGTGGATTAAAAAATCAAACTAAAACTAGTAGTGAAAAAGAAATGAGTGAAATAAACCCATAAGGAGTATCTGGGAAGGTCAATTTGTAGCTACATTATATTTTTCCAAGGGACGTGATTGTGATCCCTGAATGAAAAACGGTTTTTAGTTTAGACTTGATCTGCAGATGATGATGATGATTATGATGATGACGATGATGATTGATGATGATGATTATGATGATGATGATGATGATGATGATGACTATAATGATGATAATGATGATTTTGAGAATATTGATGACTGTGAGAAAGAGGATGCAAATGATGATGAAGGCTGTTGCTTCTAAGGGTGCATTACATGTCTCTAGAGACTAAGTGCTTGTTATACTATGGAAGATGAGCCTAGTGTTTTCAAGCCAGCTGGCTGGAACACTCAGAGTTGAGGCATGTTGGTGCCTAGGTACATATGGAACGTGCTACCAGTGATTGTGAATTTGCTATAGTTTGTGTTTTGTTATTGCAGTGTTTTGATTATAATTGGAACAATCATGGGAGCTATTTTAAAGTAAGTTGCCTTTCAATCGCAGTCATCTCCACATTATTGGCATCATTTTAAACCCAAATCTTTCCCTTACGAATCACATTTCCAACTTTTGTTTACCTACTTCAATCTTCATTCATATTCGTGACTGAATGAATAATCACAGGATATCCATATGCTGGTTGAATTAGGGTATCTTTAATTTTGCTCATTCCAATGACTCAACTACTGCACTCACTCATTGGATGCTTTAACTCTTTTACCTCAACCCAAAACAATAGTGGCTTCGTGGCGATACTGGCCTTTCGGGTCATTAGCCTGCGTGCCTGGAACAGTCTATTCAGGAAGCCAAAACCTCCCGTGTTTTTAAAAACAAGTAAAAATGTAAATACTGTGTAACTCTTAGCATTTGCGCTGACAGTTAACAGTTGTATCGGATTGAGTTGTGGCTTTTCCAATGGATTATGAATTTGATTGGGTTTCAGTCTAAGCAATCACTGATTGAAGTCTAGGACTTTAATCAATCAATCAATCAATCAGTTTATTGACTCATCAATAATTACACAAACAAGCACATTAGGTTAAACAAAATAGTACAGTTCAAACTCTGTGTAGCAAAGTGCATTTATAACCTGAGATTACAGTACGAGACAATGAGTCAGCCGAAAAGGATCAATAGACCCGCTAACAACTCGGCTGGCTCATTTACCAGTATATTTTGTGTTAAGTCAACGCAGTCACACAAGTAGTTTATCTCATCACATGGAATAGAAACATAAGGCAGAACATTAAGCATGAGGCAGCAGCTGCCAAAATACATTTCACTGTGTCAGTAATAAAAACATCTTCAATCTAGATTTGAACTGATTTAGAGTTACAATTTTTAAGTTTTCTGGGAGCAAGTTCCATGTCCGCGGACCTGAGCATTTAATAGAAAATTGTTTTAATCTAGTTCTCGCATAATCACCTCTATAACAAACCGAGGTTCTAGTATTGTGATCATGTATATCATTACCCATCAGGAAGAAATTTTTAAAACTTTAGGGTAATAAATGTCTGTGGAACCTAAACATAAACAAGCTTATTTGAAGTTTGTTTATACTACCTAGATGCATTATCCTATATTTATTGAAAATATGCTTGGTGCTAGATAACCAATGAAGCCGAAAGATGACCCTAACAGCTCGTTTCTGGAGAATTTCTATAGGTTTTAAGTATGATGGATAATTAGAGCCCCATGAGATATTACAGTAGGATAAATATGGGAAAATAAGAGTGTAATATAAACTAAGTAATGTATTGCTTGATAAGCAATGTCGTATACGGGATATAATACCAATACTTTTGGCTATCTTCTTAGCTATATGATTTATATTCATGATCCTTCCATATTAAATATTGATCCAAGTAGACTCCGAGGAATTTACATGAATTCACAAGGTTAATATTTTTTTACACCATCTAAAGTAACTTTTAAATCAGAAACATTGATTATCTTCCGCTTTGGGTGAAAGATAATGAAATTAGTCTTGTCAATGTTCAAGGATAATCCATTGGCCTTGAACCATAGGCCAATTACATCAAGCTCGGAATTGACTTTGTTAAACAGAGATTGCAATGACCTATCAGAGCAAAATGCATTTTGTATCGTCTGCAAATAATACAAATTTGAAGACCTTAGATGTATTGGGTAAGTCATTCACGTAAATTAACAAAAGTAATGGTCCCAATATGGAGCCCTGAGGGACTCCACATGTAATAGTGTGCAATGGAGATAGTATGCCATTAAAACTCACACATTGCAACCTGTTTTTAAGATAATCCATAAACCAATTAAGCATATTGCCTGTGATACCATGGTGCTCAAGCTTATTTATTATAATACGATGGTCCACAGTATCAAAGGCTTTAGACAGATCGAAGAAAACACCCATTGAAAATTCATTCTTATCTAGTGATTCCGTGATCCTATTTTGCATATCTAATAGTGCCGTAAAGGTCGAGTGTTCCTTACGAAAGCCGTATTGATTAGATGATGATAAATTAAACTTATTTAAATAATCCATGAGTTTATTATGAACAGTTTTCTCAAAGTATTTTTAAAAGAGGCTCTAGACAGATCGGAAATTGAAACTACTACCACCTTTATGATAATGGTTCTATAGAAGTCATTAGTTTCAATTATAGAAGCTTCCAAATTAGATTAAAATATATGTATAGGTTAAATTGAGAATTATTCTGATTGGTCTTATTATTCACTTATTAGTAGTGCATTTTTGTTGTAGATACGGTGTAAAAGTCACAGACGAATTTCGATTGGAAACAAGAACCTTTATGCTATTCCTCCTACCCCCGTAAGTCAAATATTTTTGGTTTTCCAAAACTAATCGCCTTTAAATTCTCTCAGAAGCTATGTAAGTAAGTAAGTAAGTATATTCTTTATTACACCATTAGCAAGCGCATAATGGGACAGAAGTTAGAAGCATTGATTGTAAAACATAGAAGTAATAATAAATCGAAATAAAAATGATAAAATAAGTAATTAAAAAAAGCAAGTGATTAGGTAGTTAGGTTTGATTTGGTTTAATGTTGCAGTGGATTATATTTATTTGTTGGTGAAGTAGATTAGATTTTTATATTGAGTCTAATGATGGATTAAATTTGATTAAGTTAGATTTTGGATTAGGTTAAGCCATCTAGATTAGATTACTACATTGGTTGTAATGCATGGTACCCTAATTTACAACCACTGCATAAATTTATTCTTGATTTAAAGTAACTGCTTTTGAAAACATATCACGATCGCTATCGTCGGTTCAATGTTCAACTTTGTTTCTGCTGTGCAAATATTTGCTCAAAATATGTCAATTTTAGTACCATAAATTTTTCACATCTTTCTGTAGCATTGTCCTTGAAGCTTCTTACAGCCTGAATGATAGGATGTTTTCGGATAATTTCGGCACGATCCTCATCTACGCCATTGTGGTAAGAATCGACCCATATATCACACTGAGGATTGTAGGCACAGTTCTAAGACTCCAATCAGAAGTGTGATTGGTTAACTAACTGGTGGCCTTGACTGGCTGCTCAAAACGAATGGCTGAGTGTGTAGCACATTACCATATTGAATTGTGTCATTAATTTTTATAGTGGTGATAATGATGACAGGGAAAATGTCAGTGACAGTGATGATGGTGACAGAGAATGTGATAACAGTTGATTTATGGGAGTTGTAAACACACTGAATTGTAAACCAGACTATGTCTGCAATGTCAGACAGTACTTCTTAAGAGTAGCAGGTTAAAATGCACCTGTTTAGATCAGTTAGATAGTTATATATATAGCCATGCTTTTGAAAGATACTTGAAAGATGGTGTATGAAGAGTCTTACACACTTACATCAATCAATCAATCTCTATTACTTTCGATGACCCAAATAACCATAACATTTTAGAGAAGCTACCAATTTGGCAACAAATAACGATATCATTATTAGAGAAGTACAAGCAAGATCATGTACATGAGTCCAGATGTGAGGTAACCAGAATAATGCACAAGGATAACTAAATGAGACCTCAGTACATGCTAGTTCAATTTTTGTATTTATGTTTATTTTCTTGACTGTCATCTGCGGCAAAGGGCGGCCCTAAGGGCTAAGAATCCCGCTAAGCAGGGTTACCCAACTAGTGGTACTTACAATTTGTATGATGGCTTGAGACTGCTCTGTCCCTATTATTTGGAATAGGTTAAAAATAAAGAAGTGAGAGCAGATTCAGAAGAGAATTTGCAATTTAGAAAACGACTTAACTATACTTAATTAAGGAATAAGTTCCGTGGCCAGGCATACATCAAATCAAATCAAATCAAAAAGTCTTTATTGCAACCAAAAAAACCAAAACGTAACAAGCTTTCCATATATCAACGTAAAAAACCACAAGAAAAAATACATCTTTTCGATTATAAATACAACGTATAAATACTGGTTAAAGGTTGCAAAGGGTGGCCCCAAAGGGATATAATCCCGCTAGGCGGGGTCACCCATACAACGTATTACAATTTCTAAATTCATGGCTGGCTTTTCTTAATTAAGTTCAAACTCGCTTAACTAAATTCTTAACTAAATGGCTCAACAGCCGGGCCCCGGTGCACGTACACGCCCACCAATTGGAGATGTCTCTTCTGTTAATTAAGGCTTTTGTCATATCAAACTGGGGGGGAAGCTATACATTAATTAGATATTCTCTTAGTTGAATTTTAAATTCGAAGCGATTTTTAGAGTGCTGAATATGAAGTGGAGTCTCATTCCAGAGTTGTGGCCCTGATGCTTTCATACTAAATTCTCTTATATTTGTACGAGCCCGTATTGGGCGATATGTAGCTGCTCTTCTAGTGTTATGTGCATGGATTTGTGATCCCATGGTAAAATATCCCCTGAACGAATTTGGGAGTAAGTTCCGTTCATACCGATATACGAATTCTACTATTTGCATTCTTCTAATTTGATCGATTTTTAATATATTTAAATTCTTGAATATTGGGTCAGAGTGTTCTCTTCGAGGGGACCCATTTATTATTCTCACGGCTTTTTTTGCAGTACCATTAGTTTATTAAGTCTGGACTCATAATTAGAAGCCCATATCATACTACAGTAGCTTAAATAGGGGTATATTAGTGAATAATATAGGTTCAGTCTGATGTCCTTGGGAAGCAAGTATGATACTCTAGATATTATCCCTATAATTTTGGCAATTTTCAATGTGATATAATTGATGTGGTCCTTCCAATTTAAGTGTTGATCAACGTATATACCAAGAAATTTAGTAGTTTTAACTTGGGTAATGGGTACTCCATCAATTTGTAATTCCACATCAACTACTTTGATTTTTCTATGCGATTTAAATAATATAAAATTTGTCTTATCAATGTTAAGGGTGAGTTTATTTGCTGCAAACCATGTGTTTATAGTTGCTAGTTCCTTATTAACAATCTCAGTAAGGGACACCCAGGAGCTGTTTGAGTAAAAAATATTGGTGTCATCTGCGAATAGTATAAAATGCATGACTTTTGAGGTGTTTGCTAGGTCGTTTATATATAAAAGAAATTGAAGTGGTCCGAGGTTTGAGCCTTGTGGAACTCCATGAGTGATATACCCAATATCTGATAATATACCATTACATGCCACCTTTTGGGTTCTATTTTGTAAATAACTTTTAAACCATTTTAACTGTGTCCCTCTTACTGCGTAGTTAGATAACTTTTTTAACAAGATGTTATGGTCCACAGTGTCAAATGCTTTTGCTAGGTCGATGAATATTCCAACTGAATATTCATTATTGTCTATGGCCTTAGAAATTCTATCTTCCATTTCTAAAAGTGCCATAGAAGTAGAGTGCCCCTGTCTAAACCCATGCTGCGCCGGGTGTATTATATCCGCCGAATTTATATAATTGCTAGTTCTATCATATACAATTTTTTCTAAATACTTAGCAAAATATGGGAGAACTGATATTGGCCTATAATTGGTCACATTTTCTGTATCTCCTTTTTTAAAAATTGGTGTTATTTTAGCTATTTTGAGTGAGTCCGGGACCACACCGGTTAGAAGAGAACAGTTAATTATTTCCACCAAAGGATACACTATCATAGATAAATTGGGGGTAGCGATATAGGGGTCAATCTCGTCCACTCCTGCTGCATGGGTTTTTTTTAGCATCTTTCCTATTTTCATTATCTCCTCCTGTGAAGTTAGGGTCAGTCCCATTGAATTACATCGTGAAGGGGGCATATAATCCTCGAAGGAACAAACTGAGTTTTGAATTTTACTCGCTAAATCGGTCGCTAAATTAGATGCACTAATTTTGTGACATAAATGAAAGGCCTATGTCATATGTCTTCACACACACCCACATGCACACCTACCTACACACACACATCATTATTTTCCTTGAACTCAGCAGCTGCTAACATGGCTTGGAACAATGTGTTCTGTAAACATTTCGAGACAATGACTTGGCATGAATAAGCGATTTCACCTGTAGACCTCATAATACAGTCACTTGTTGTTCGTGGACATTTAGGATTTGTATGACATTCACATGTAGCTACCTGCATGAAGTCATACATACCATCATGATGACGTGTAGCTGCAAGGCGTACAAAGCCTTAGACATGAAATGATTTACTATTTCTGCAGTTTTGTTCATGTTCAATTTCTCTGCTTTATTGAGTCTTTTGAGCGATTAGTTTTCCATACATTTTAGTATTTGCTCGTTGCTAAAGTATTAAGGACCCTACAGAAGCAGCATGACTAGTTTCTTCTGGCTTACCCCTGAGGGTTTCACGTTTTTGTTGACATGCTTTGTGTTTGTTTTCATGTATTTGGATGTGGATGTGGTCGGCCCCTCATTCTGTTAGAGGATTCCATCGAATGTGTGACTTGAGCTTCTTCATTCTCTGCTTCTAGTTTGCAAGCTGTTGAAGACCATTCTATTCGATTGTATTGTCATTTAGTCAGGTTAGGAGGACCTCTGATGAGTTTCCTTGAGGAGGTGCTATATAAATAAGTACAAGTTATAAAATTAAAATTTATGTGACTCTTTTAATTACCTCTAAGAAGTGCTTCACCTTGGGATCGTCCATAAAGGACGTCCGCAAAATATGACCTACTTTGGACCCCTCCCTCCCCCTTGTCTGCATTCGTCCGCATTTGACCTTACCCTCCCTCCCTCCCCCTTGCGGACGTCCGCACATCTAAGCCAATTTTTAATGCCATCATTATTCCACAGTGCCTGTGCACATTTAAGTGACAGTTCAGGTTTCACACCGCAGGATGTGCTGTAATAAAAGCCTCTTTAACGTCTCAGTAAAGGTTATACCATGCAAGTGGTTTCAAGCAATCACTTCACTGACCTTTTCGTCTGTCGGGGAAGGTTAAAACAATGTGGTGTTTAAAAAACTACCAAATTTTAAAGTTTAGATGTGGACGTCCGCACTGGTCATAACCCTCCCTCCCCCTTGTCCGCATTTGTCCACATTTTGATGACCCTTCCCTCCTCCCTCATTGCGGACGTCCTTTATGGATGACCCCCTTCATCATGGTTCAGTTAATAGTATGACCTCGAAAACCATTTAAACTTTCTTTGATTTACAACTTTGGGAATTGATTTTATTGTGATTAATTAGTTTGTATTGGAATTAGTATTTATAGTGTTTGTCTCTAATTACTGTTGTAGGGCACAGTAATAAATTTCATCATCATAGGTGAGTTACTTACTGATTTATCCAGGTTTAAAATGTTATGTCATACCAGACTAAATCTGTGCAAACTTTTAAGCTAAGGCTGTTTAAAAGTAGGTAACTATGGCTATTGTGCAAACTACCGTATATGCAGATGTTTCTTAGGTATAAAGAACGTTTTTAAATTCATGTTTCTCAAACTTTTTATTTTCTGAAACAAACTGTTATTACTTGGTTATTGGTTAATCAATCATTATTAAAGTTACATTATTACTTATTAAAGTATTTTTTCAGGGAAAATACAGTTTACTTAACTTACTAAACGCTATAATGTGCATTTCATATTGCTGTGTTTCTCCTTCCTGGTCCACTGTTTAGAGCATAGGCTGTGTCCCATGCACCTCTGTGTGAGAGAGCATGCAGATCACAGTTCACCTTAATAGTCACTTATTTCACGGTCCGTACACGTGAACCTTGAGTGGTGTGGTGCCCATTCATATGGGCAGCGGTGACCAGTCAGTTCATGAAAAATGAGCAGAGATGAGGCCATACATTTGCTATATAAAAACGTGTACATTTACATTTCCCAGAGGTGACCATGATTACTAGAAGTCAAAACACCACGAAAGCAGGCCATTTTTGCTATGTTACCCTGCGCAGCAGGCTACCAACGTTTCTTATATAACAATTTTAATGTTCCTAATTTCGTGGCTCTACGTGTAAACTTGTATGGTATTGGCTGATCATACTCCATCTCTAATGTAAATTCAGATAATCATTTCTCAGAGTCAAAGTTTGGCTGTATCGCAACTTGGACTGGATGCATTTCTTTTATCTTCTGTTCGAACTTTAAAAAATCATCTGCACAGACAAAAATGTGCAGAAGAAAACGTGTGTCATTCACAGATGCTGTTGAAACAAGATTCAGTTTTCTTCTAAGCTGAAAATTTGCATTTATGATTTATAAATTACATGACAGTATTGAAGAAGGCCCTATCTTGAGTGACTCTTATCTACACTTCTTGACCTCATCATCAGAACCAATTAATTTCTCACCAACTCTCGAGAGTGACAACGCTTCTGAGTAATTGTAAACTAATATTACCAAACTCGACATAATTTTTTTCAATGCCCAAAGACAGGCTATTGTTTAAAGAACCAGCTTATTCATCAGTCAAGATCTATTATCATTATTATTATAATTATTATTATTATTATTATTAATTTATTAAATGCCACTGTCTAATGACCAAGCATCAATCAATCATGACATAAGCATCAATGTCCAAGACCTTGGGAATCATCCAGTAAGAGTAAGAAACATTTGGAACATGGAAGCATTACTTTACTTACCACAAACACATTTAATATTGCACTATTTTAGGTTTTTCAATGTATGGACTGGAGTCGGTTGCAATGGATGCCGAA
Source organism: Allolobophora icterica (assembly GCA_963556255.1). NCBI lineage: Eukaryota > Metazoa > Annelida > Clitellata > Crassiclitellata > Lumbricidae > Allolobophora > Allolobophora icterica. The sequence goes on along the minus strand of OY744605.1, from coordinate 16,460,725 downwards.
GAATTTCAGTTGACACTGCTGCATTTCCTGATCTTTGCTTCGTTTATCGTGGCTGTTGATCCTGTGGCTGTTCTGGCAATATTCCAAGATGTCAGGGTCAACAAACGTCTGTATTTCCTCGTTTTCGGGGAATCACTTTTAAATGGTAGGTAAAGCTTGCGGTGTTAAATCTATGATGCAGATGGCAATGTTCGTTGGGCCCAGAGCAGGCATGAATTGAGTTTTTGATGGAAACTCATGGTCAGCTAGACCCAGTTTGGGCCCAACATACATAGCTGTCTGAAAAGGTTAGTTCTGTAGATACTTCACAGGCAAGCGCAACAGAGTTTGGCTGCCCTGGGCACTGGTTAGCGCTCAGTTAGCACTTACAGTTGGGGACCTTCCATGTACCAATTCGACCCTCCATCCATTCTACTTGGTTGGTGTATGAATATCAATGTGTACCTGCAGTTGTAATCAGAAATTTGCATAATGCTGTTTCAAGGTAAAGTAATTCAACTCTAGTCGAAATGATGTTAAGGTTCCTTTTGCAAAAGCAAAACATAGCAAACATGGTGCTCAGATAATTAGAAAAGTCACCAGTAGCGGGCTCCCAAAAGTTGAGTCCAGCCAATGGATTACCATAAGTCACTGACACCATGTTCAAAGCTAAACCTTTTGAAACTCCCAACATGATGTTCAGAGGTTAAAAACGTTTCTTACTGTGTGTGTTTGTGTGTATCCGTCTGTGTGTCTGTCTTTCTGTGTGTGTGTGTGTGTGTGCGTCTGTCTGTCTGTCTGTCTGTCTGTCTGTCTGTCTGTCTGTCTGTCTGTCTGTCTGTCTGTCTGTCTGTCTGTCTGTTAGCTGGTTAACCTCTAAACCTAAAAAGTGTTACTTTTATCTTTAATGGTAGAGTTGCAAAGACTTGCTGTAATCACCAAAGTAAAATGAGAGAATCTTGTTTAAAGTTTAGTTCTATTGCTTTCTAAGTGCTGAATGAAAGAATATTAACATTAGTTTGCTTTTATTCAGAAGAGGTTTAACTTTTTAAATGAGATGATATGTCTTTTGTGTGTTAAAACCAGTGTACCCATTGATCAATAATGGGTAAAATTTCAGATGCTGTTACAATTGTTTTGAACAACATGATGAAAGCCTTCAATGATATCGGTGCTTCTAACATAACTCCTGAAGAGGTAAGTTCACCTGGATAAAATATTGGTGTTTACTGGAATGAGTATATTATTTGGATAAGGTGGTATGGTATTGGGTTAAATAGGTATGGTATTGAGATGAAAGGCTAACTATCGACACAAAGAGATATGGTATTTTTTTAGAAAACTACAGCATTTCAAGATTGGTGCTATGGTAGCTATGTATTGCTTACAGAGACCTTTGTAACTGCAGTTTGGTTATTTCTAACTTCTGTTTTGTTGATGCTGTATGGATTCTAACTTAAATTCATTGAAGATAGGTTTTTCTACGCTTTAGGTCGTTTTGGGAATAATATCGTTTTTCACGACTACTCTTGGAAGCCTTGGCATTGGCATACTGATGGGAATCATTTCAGCTTTTGCCACTCGACTCACAACTCACGTGAGAGGTATGAAATATCTTTACACAGCTGTTACTACTCATGTATGATTGCTCATTTAGTTCATATAAGATATGTAATGCAATGCAAAACTCTTAAATTGTAAGTGCTACACAAAAGCTGTGTTGGCTTATAAACCAGCCGTATATCAAATCAAGTCTGTAAGAGCCAGGTTGTTGGGTGAGTTTCAGCAGCAGGTCAGAATTTGGGAGTTGGACATGGATGTTGCTAGGGTGGTAAGCAATGGTGGTAGGAGGATAGTCAAGAATTGGATGTGGGATAGGATAGTTTAGAAGGTTTGGTTTCCAGTCTGGATTGAGAGAGGGCAAGTGGAGGAGAGCTCGCAGTTACCGGTGACTATCAAGGATTTGCAAACTGACAGTTCTAGATCTTTCAGGAGTTTATTCAAATATGAATTGCAGTAACCTACATCAAATATAACAAGGTTAAAGGAAAGCTTGTAGAAATGATGGAGCATGGTTGAGAAGATCAGAAGATTGATATACGATGTTAAACAGCTGTGAACGCTAGGACCTATCTGGTGTGTGCCTTAGAGTAAGAAGAAAAATGTGTAGGTAATATGGGAAATGTGTGGAAAAACAAACCTATCATGAATGATATTTTATAGTTCTTACTTTATTTCTCAATAACTTATTCAACACACGTATGTGTAAAGATACTTGTGTCTTTTAAGTTCATTGCAAATGCACTGCCATGGTGATAGGCAAACTGATTCTGGCCTGTCGCACAGGTAGAGAAAAGTTTGATCTGATGCCATAGTGCGTGAATAAACTTTGAAAACATCTATGATGACGTCTACCTGAAATCTATATAGAGATCGAGTCTATTACTAATCACATCACTTCCATGTCTTTTATGTTGTTTATTTCTTCTTGTTGTCATATGGTTTAGTTATGGAGCCATTAGCCATACTGATGCTTGCCTACCTGTCGTACCTGTGTGCTGAAATGTGTCACTGGTCAGGAATAATCAGGTAAATGTGACAACTTATGCAGAAATGTGTAGTTTGATGAGAAACCACTTTAAAGAATGTGTTATTTACAGAATGCCAAAATTCCAGCTCATTAAAGTGAGCGGTTGATGCATTCGGTAATCTGTGTGATTTTATTACACTAAGAATTTTTTAATTCCTTGCATTTTGATGACGCCTCTGTCTAGTGATAGTGTGATAATTTGGCAGTTTGATTAACCACATGTATAGGGAGATAATTCAGAAACTGTATTTTAAAACCACCACCTCTGAAACTCTGCGATAACACGTGGATACCGAAGTTTTATATACGTGATGGGGATACCGCAAAGTACATGTCAGTCAGCACTGGAAAGGTCTCGTGGTCAAGAAAATAAGTTCAGCTTTACTATCTTTCACAGGTGGCATAAATGATCAAGCCTCTTGTCCTCTGATGACAGGTATTTTAATACTTTAATGACTAGAGTTTACTAAAAGCGACTGGGAACCCAGTGCAGCTTGTCGTTAAAGTGTTAATGTCTGACTAAATTAGAAGCTATGTTTTAAGAATTTGGCAGAAATTTGAGCAAGTCAGATATAGCATACACTAACACTGGCATAAACTTGTCCAAAATATTGAGGGGCATTTGGTTGATCATTCTGCACTTGTTGCATTGGGTGTACAGTCCATCTCAATTATTGCCCCGGCTGGGGGGCTCAGGGTCTACGCCTAAGTAACACTGACCCCAGTACAGTGATCCTCTTGGGTTAGTTGTACACCACTTCTTAAGTTGTACACATTATAAAATGCCTCATTGCAACTTGCAAGACAATTTGGCCTGGATATGATACATTTCACAGTGTCTTTATATTTGTGATATGCCGACCCTTCAGTAGTATTTGATTTTTTTTCAATTACTGTCAAATAAGTAATCTTCTGGAATTTATTTATTTTGGATTTATTACCGACTTTCATCATCTCTTTATCATTATCATTAGAAATCGTTTATTTATCATACATTTATCAATCATTTATTTGACATACTTATTGAAGTACCTCCTTAATATGGTGCCTTTGAAGTACCTCACCAGAGGGGGGCTATCTGTGCCAGCCTAAATGATGTTAAAGTCGTTAAGAACAGACAGTTCATCAGTGAGCAAACAGTACTTTAGACTTCCTTTCTTCTGTTCTTCCCCCAACTGTTTTAAGGCATGAGTTACCAGAAAGCAAATGTCGCGTTCAATTTATTTCCTCAGCATAGCGTATTGGCGTTCTTTCTTTCAGATCAACACTCAATACTTCCTTGTTTGTTTTGCGTTCTGACCAAATTTAGTCAGGTTGGCAGCATGTCTGATGAATTTTCTCAAACAGGTGCTATATAATTAAGCACTTACAATTACAAATGATCTTAATTAATTTTCCTCCAACGATACAATGTCTCTGAACATCCTTTGTTCTATATATTATTGTTGTATGAAACATATCTGATTAACAATAGAAGCTTGTTTTCATTAGAATTCGTTATTCTTTGTTTTTTTTAGTATTTTAATGGGATTTACAAGAAACTACTGCTTTGCTGATACTCATTGGGAGCATATTTCAGTTTTGATGTGTACAATCTTTGAATCCAGTTCTTGAGAAAAATACATATAGTAACATACATGTTATGTACATGCATGCATACATGCATAGATGTGTACATATTTACATACCTTCTTACTGGTACATACATGTATACATGACGTACATGTACAGTGATTTGGGCCAGCCATTCTTTTTCATACACTGTACTATCCTTGTGGAAAAGTCTATGAACCCCAAACTGTCAGCTAACAGTGCAGCATGCCAACCACAAGACTTATGCACACACAATTACATAATACGAAAGGAAATTGCAATTAAAAGACTGTAAAAAAGTTTTATAGTAGGTTTTGAATGATGCCATAGAGTTTAACATCTTAAGATTTGTGAGTACAAGGAAGTTCTAAAGCTTTTATGTTGTGTGCGTGTAATGTTGGCCAATAACATGTCTCGAGATGATATTTATTAAGGTAGTACCAATGTTGAAAAGGGAAGTGCATTTCTTGAGTGGATTTTGTTTATTTTTAGCATGATTGGATGTGGACTTGTTCAAGCGCAGTATGCACTTCACAACATCTCAAGGAAGTCAAACATCACGATTCACTACTTAATCAAAATGTTGAGGTAGCGATTTAATGAGTTGTTGGCCCAAGTTTCTATTTGCTATTATCATTGTCATCATGATTATCATAACAACAAACTACATTTTCATCACTGTACAAGAATGCCTACTGACAATCCCATGCATCCTGTACAAGAATGCTCACTGACAATCCCCTACATCCTGTACAAGAAGGCCTACTGACAATCCCCTGTATTCTGGGCCCCAGAATTGACCTCTATAGTCTAGTTTGTCTAAGTTGCGTCTGTGTCAGCTTAATGTATGAATAAACGAATTTGATTGATTGATTGATTGATTGCTTTTCTTATGATGCTCTTTAGGTGTTTGTTTTGTGAGCATTTTATAGTTTCAGTGTTTGTTTGTTTATTCCATTCATTCAGGGCACCCCTGCTTCCTCACAGGAATTATGGCTCTTTATTTATAGGCAAATTAATAATAATGATAGTAATAATTACCACTTTGTACCATTTGCATTCGAAACCTTTGGTCCCATCAATATCACTGGGCTAGATTTCATTAAGGAGTTTGAATTCTGCCTAACTCAAATTCCTGGAGACCTTAAAGAAACTTGCCACCTCTTCCAATGTCTTTCAATTACAGTTCAGTGCTTCAATGCCATTGCCTTCAATGGCACTGTCACTCAGCCTGAACTTGACGAGTTATAGCCATTCCAGGCGTGGCTTTATTGTCTCTGGATATTTTTTAAGAGCCTGAGGGATCATAGCTACCTCGCATGAAAAATAATAATATTAATAGTGATAACAATGTCAGTATCATCATCATCATCATCATCATCATCATCATCATCATCATCATCATCATCATCATCATCATCACTGTGGTTATCATCTGTAATATTCATTTATTGCGTGCTGTTGTTGAACTTAGATTCTGTCAGATTTCAATACTTGAATATCTGTGGATGCTTGTTTGTAATGTTATTCGCTTGCTGTTGCTTCATGTAATTGTAATGTTTTGTGATGCTTGCACAAAGGCATTGTTATAACCTCAATCAGTGGCAGCTGCAGCAGCAGCAGCATTTGTAGCTTATATTTTTTATCCATTAACGTAATGTTCATCATCATGAACTTTAGCATCATCATCGTCATCATCTTTCTTCACCATCATCATCAGTATCAGCTCCTGTAGCATCAATGGTTGTGAATGTGTGATTTAAAAAACAAACAGACTTACAGTCAGTTTCATCATAGCCTTGCAAGAGAAATAACGAAAGTTAAGCTTTAGTTTTGAGATTTAAGAAACTTGCTTCGTACTTTTGCTGAAGTTCGTTAAATTTATTTCTTTTCAGCTCCGTTGCTGACTCGATTATTTTCATGTTCCTTGGCCTGGAACTTGTTAGAACAAACTACGTGTGGAATACAGGATTTATTCTCTGGGCTCTCTGCCTCTGCCTTGTGGCAAGACTTGTCAGTAAGTCTGATGTCAAACTGTTACACTGAACTTTTAATAACTTGTAGTGGGAATATGTAGCAAGAATATGTAGCAACAATTCTCTGTAGCAACAATTCTCTGTGAATCCTATAACAAAAAGTTAATTTCTGTTAAACTGCTGTACATAAAGCGTGCAACATGTATGACACTCGATCAATGGGTGCTTTGACTCTTGTTGTGCCTGGCACTTGACTCTTCTGGTGCCTGGCACTTGACTCTTCTTGTGCCTGGTATTTGACTCTTCTTGTGCCTGGCACCAGGACAGTGTTGGATCTCAGATGTTCATTGCGGTGTGTCCAAGGCTTTGTAATTCACTGGCCAGCTCTATGTATTCTGTCAATTCTTTCATGTCATTCAGGTCAAACTGTATAATGTATAAGACTTGTCTGTTTCAACTTGCATAACCACCATAATCTGACTTCTGATGTCCCTGACCTTCCAGATCTTTATCAAACAATTCAAAAACAATTAGTAATTTTCACTGTGATTATCTTCAAGGACCATCAGTTGATGACTTTTGCATTGTGATGACGTTGCCATCGAATCATCTGATTAGGTTAGATCGTATTTTTTGTATTGTGGTACTTGTTCTTGCTCCACAGTACTTGCGTGATCTACTTCTACGGCCTCATTCTGCTGCTTTGCTGCGTCCTCACCGATCTTCTGATTATCTTGACCTCTTAGTTCCTCGTGTCAGGACTACTGTGGCTCAATCCAGGTCCTTGGCCTGCATAAATCCCTCACTTTGGAACCGATTTCCTCCTTCTGTCCGCACCACCATTCTCCCTGGTAGCGTTGCTGCTTCCTTTTCACACCTTAAATCCTGCTTTTTCTCTTGGGGTCTCGCGCACTGGGAGCGCCTCTGAATGGTCTATGCCGCGAAAGGCGCTTTATAAATGCCCATATGCTATACTATACTATACTATACTATACTTGTATTGTGTTACTTTACTTTGTTTATTTCTTTGGTTTAAAGGCGTTTTTGGGTTGACATTTTTCGTTAATCTGGCATCAAAATCTCATCCCATCAAACGTGAGGAACAGTTTATAATGGTACGTGTGGCATTTTTAAAATTTAAATTTAAATAGTAGTTTATGTCTTACATAACAAATCATTATAAATATTAATTGATCCATCATTGGCCATTATTCGTTTACATATAAACTTATCTTTCTTTTAGAACTCTTAATTTAATTATGATAGCAAAAGTGCTTTTGAAAAAAGTTCTTAAATGGTTCAAATGCCAGATTCATGTATCTACTTATATTATTCATGCATACATACTGTCATGTATAGATGCATACGTGCACTACACACTTGTATATACATGCATACATACTCGTTCATACATGCATGATTTCATACTGTAAATGTATATGTACTGTAAGAAATTAGGATTTTTTCACTTCTGCTTTAGCCTGGCTTTGAAAGCAATGCATTTGTGAATGCCTTCATTGGTAGCCTTACAGAGTTCTGTGATTATTCCATTCATTTGACGCTGGTTGTGCGCTGTCAAGCTAGGAGTGCTCTGTGTGGAGACTTCCTGAAGTGCTGTGCACTTCATGTATTATGTGCCTCTTAAATCGTAATCATAATCTCAAGATTTTTACTACGCACAAAAAGCTAAGTCGCGGGATCTGGTTTATTCACATGTGCTCAGTCAGGACAAAATCATTAGGCAATCTGATTCCTTTAGGCATTGAAGGTATTTAGAAAGCAATCACTTTTCAGTGTACTTCTGAAGTAAACTTCTGGTCAGTTCAAGTGGCTGGCCATATTTCCTGCATGAGACAGTGGACACAAGAAATTGAAAATAATAACAGTAACATTGATAATAATTTTATAATAATAATAGCAACATTATTTCTTAACTCGGGTCCAGAAAAACGTTTATCATCAGGATGCTTTATGAAGCTGCTTAGTTACGCTATGGGTTAAAAACAATATAAATTGGGGATAATTGAGACAAATATTAGTAGCTAATATTAACATATTATCTGTATATTATCTGTATAAACATGTTTACGTTGCTGTACACCAAAATGCGGTTTCCAATTGGTTCCAATAAAGAATATTCTATTCTATAAATGATCCCACAGTATTTTAAAATTTTGCAGACAGCAAGATGTACATGACATGTAATATTATTACAATCTCATCAACCTGGGTAGATTCATGAAGGCATTATAAGACTGTCAGATATATAAATGTAATCTATATATATAAAGAAGAAACTCTGTCTGTCTGTCACAGATCTTTGACCGCGATGCATTTCTACAGCTTTCGAGCTTTTCACTCTAAACCTTCACTACTGTCTCGGGGTGGGCATTACACACCCAGTGTGAGGCTTCGCGTCCCCCGTTTTCACCGCTTCCATGGTGAAAACGGGTGAAAACCTCCCAAACCCCCACTTCTTAAAAATTCGAGTCGACCTATTTTCATTCGCCAGATGGCGCCACCCGAGAAGATTCTGTGTGTTTCACCGAAAATTCTCTGTCACCGGCACGCATTTCTAAAGATTCGCCAGATGGCGCAGCCGTAGAGATTTCACTTCACATTAACTGGTGGTGGTGGTGGTGGTGGTGGCGGCGGCGGCGGCGGCTTATAACCCCGGGCAATGTCGGGTAAACCAGCTAGTAATTAATAATTGATTATAGAGTAATATAATTCTACAGTGGTATGGTGGACTGAGAGGAGCAATTTGCTTCGCATTGTGCAGCACAGTTGAAGTTGAGGAAAATTTGAAGAATCTGTTTCTAACGACAACTTTTATCATCATCATGTTCACCGTATTTGGACAGGTTTGTATGAGTTTAACATCAAATGTACTAGTAAGATGAGGGAGGCACTTTTAAGTAGATACTTAATGCTGCGATGCTACAGAAAACCCATCTTATTGCATGGAAAGTCGTACCTTTTCAGTTGCTGGGACAGCTGTCTCTACAATACTAGACAGTTGTACATAGTATTGCCCTCCTTTCAAAGTTCACAAGTGGTGCACACATGGCAAAACAACAGTACTTTGATGGCACTGAACAATTGCTCGTGAAGGGACTTGCTCAGGGTCCTTACACAGTGACTGCCTCGGGGGGGGGCTCGAACCCATCCTCTTCGCATTACAAGGCGAGAACTCTAACCTGTTGGTTACCGTGCTCCAGAATGGCCTCCCTCTAGATCTGCTTGCTCTTTGGCCAGAGGCATCTCTTGCAGCTGCTCTTGTTCATTGACACTGGGTTGGAAGTGCCTGTGATATCTTGAAGAGGTGCTACATAAATGCTCTGGACTTACTTTGAACCTCTGTGGACTGTTCCGTTATAATAATCATTTATGTAACGTAATGACTTTTAATGATGTCAGTGTAATAACAACAGTCGTCAGAAGTGCGCTTTACGTTTTGAAGTATCTGTCAGCTAACAGTAAACACAAAAACAAACTACATGGCTCAATAGCAAATCTGCATTTTCACATTATGCACCAGAGTTTGTGAAGTTTGCACATGGCAGCAGTAGTGTAACATTAGCAAGTATTAACTGTGGTAATAGTTAAGTACATTAATTGTTGTTTTGAAGAATTCAGTTATTTTTTATTATTCAAAATCTGTAATATGGTCTCGCCTTTTGAATGCATCCTGCTCAAAGTGAGAAGCTATGGAAGAGAAATACATTGTTGTTTGTTGTGGTGCGATTCAGGGAATTACGATTAAGCCGCTGGTGAAGGTCTGTAAGATCATAAAGGATACAGATGAAGAGAAGGAACTGCTGATAGAACTACACAATCTGGTAATCCAGCTATTCAATGATGTATCTGCTTTTTTTGGTTCATCACCCAACTTGCATCATTTTGCACAGTTTATCAACTACTGCAACATTGAATCTGTAGACTTTTGGGCTGGTCATCTATATAATTTTTAATATGCTTAGAAGACGTGCCACGGTCCAGTCCAGTAGATACAGTTGGAAAGGACAACTTATAATACCAGCTCCATTTGGAACATAAAATGAGAACAAAATTATTCTTTGCAATTTGCCCGGGAGTGGACAGGGATAAGGAAGCAACAAGGAATTTTATCAGAGGATCGTATTTCCGAACTAGATGCTAGGCTGATTTCTAGTTGATAAGCCACCCCAAACAAAGATGCAATAGTAACAAGGCAGTTAGATGCAGGCATAGTACAAAGATTCAATACAACGTTCAACGCAATACACACAGCTTCTCCTACCTTGTTACTGTGTTTTTGGTTTCTTAGATCATGAGCTTTGTAAAGAGTTTAACAGAATTGGTGCTATTAAACTGCTAAAAATGAGTCTTCTTTACAAGGATATGTCAAAGCGAGTGAGAATGCGCTGTGCTAGTATGTCCATAGGCATCAGATGGGACCCATAGATTCAAAACGGGTCCCGTATGGGAATATGACTCCTTGATGAGCTCCCTGTGGGCGTGCTGGTAGGGTTGGATCATAGCAGCATTTATTCTCTCCTGCTTGCAATACTACATTAATGCTGGCATTCAGAGAAATCTGAAACAAGCATTTTAATATTAGTGCTACTGCAATAATTGTATCCAATTAATCTTTTCTCCTTGCTCAGTTCACTGGCAACTTGATGTCGGGCCTTGACGCTATCTTAGGAGACACTGGATCCAGTAGCGTCATGGTGAGTTTCTTTGCACATCTTTACCAGAAGTTAAACATACATGTACACCTTTCCATCACCTTGGAGATACTTAGAATACATTTTAAAATGTTTGTTTACATTAGATTTTGTGTGAATAAGTTAGTTTTCTGGGCTTTGTCTCTTTAAGTACCAAGGAACGTGGAGTTTGGTATTATGATGAGGAAGCTAGATGCACTCTCATTTAGTGGGTTGTACAGGAAACACACTTGGCCACTGGGATCCAAAAACACAAAGTTTCAATATGCTGAAAGAATTCAGTGTTATAACCTTTGAAATATTGTTTACAAATGAAGCAATATAATTTGATGCTGGCATGAAGCTAATTTATACCAAGTTAGATATATTAACGTAGAATGAATTACGTTAAATAGTCATGCAAGATTAGATTTCGTTTTTCCCTCTCTCTATGTACTAGATTATGTTAGAATGATATTTTTGTGGTCTTATCCCTTTGCACAGCATATATTTTTAGCCTTTGTTCTGAGACTAAAATATATGACTTCCGACCACTTTAGCAAGGGCACCTCTGATGCCACCACTTTGCACCTGTGGCAAGCATGGAACGTTCCAAAACTTTTGGGTGTAGCAGTTTTGCACCTGTGTTATGTAAAGGGTGAAAACTTTTACATAACTGTTTATTATGGTTATGATTATTATTATTATTATTATTATTTATTTGTTTGTTTATTATATCAAGGAGTTAAATGATCCCTCAGAATTAAAAAATGTGGAATGACTACTGACTAGTCATTACTAATGTTACATTTTATTATTATTATTATTATTATTATTATTATTATTACTATTACTTTTACTGTTATTATTATTATGTGGTGGTGGTGGTGTAATAGTAGTTGTAGTAGTAGTAGTAGTAGTAGTAGTAGTAGTAGTAGTAGTAGTAGTAGTAGTAGTAGTAGTAGTAGTAGTAGTAGTAGTAGTAGTAGTAGTAGTAGTAGTAGTAGTAGTAGTAGTAGTAGTAGTAGTAGTAGTAGTAGTAGTAGTAGTAGTAGTAGTAGTAGTAGTAGTAGTAGTAGTAGTAGTAGTAGTAGTAGTAGTAGTAGTAGTAGTAGTAGTAGTAGTAGTAGTAGTAGTAGTAGTAGTAGTAGTAGTAGTAGTAGTAGTAGTAGTAGTAGTAGTAGTTTTGGCATTGAAATAATTGATTTTCTGTGTAGAATAAGATTTACGACTTCAATGAGAAGTACCTAAGACGCTATTTACAGAAAAATCCATTGAATGATGTTGACCAGTTTCTTGATGTTTACCGGGAAATTTCCATGAAGTATGTTATCAGAAACAATGTATCCATGCAATCATATTTGCTGTCACCGTCAAATACATCTCTTACTGAGAATGTCTTTGAACATAACTTTTGAAGCACCTTTCTCCCTGAGAGGAGCTTCTATGCTAACACAGTTTGTAAGTTAAGCCTACATATGGGCTTTTCCTATATTTGTATAAAACTAGATATCAGCTTTCGTAAAATTATATAGATCATCATATGGGTATGTATGTACGCTGGCCTCCCAGCTGCCCGCCTTGGGTGTTTGGACCGGGTTTTGCGTGCAGCCGCACGTCTTATTGGTCGCATCCCCAGATTTGGCCAGGTTTCTCTTTATATGCGGGATGTTCTGCACTGGCTCCCTTTCCCGCTGCGGATCGCCTATAGGGTCTCTGCACTGGTTAGGCGTTGTCTAGAGGGACTTGCTCCCCCATACCTGCGGGAGTTGTGTCGCTCTACCTCGGGGGTCTTGCGGAGATCTGCTCTTCGCTCGGCTGACCAGGCCGAGCTATTGGTCCCCCGCACGCGGACAGCCATTATGCAGCGACGTTCTTTTTCGGTCGCTGGACCTGCAACCTGGAATGGCCTTCCTGTTGCACTTCGCCTGGTCCCTATGACTCACTCTACCTTGTTTCTTGCAAACTTAAAAACTACTCTCTTTAGCCGTGGTTGGACTAGGAGCGCTCCTGAGTAGATAACCTTGAAGGGGCGCTATATAAAAGCTCATTAATAATAATAATAGTAAGAAACTTGAAACTTATTTGTTAACTATGTGTATGTAATGTCTTTTGTATTTGTTTACATTGGTTCATGGACATTAACATCATCTGGTTGAGCAGTAGAAGGTCATTATATTCGCCTTTCATACATTACAAATGTCGATTTAATAATAATAATAGTTATTATTATTATTATATTATTATTACTATTATTATTTTATATTTGTTCATAGGAGGTATAAAAAAAATTATCTAGAGACTACAACAAAATTCTGCCATGGATTGAACTCGTAAAAATGTGGTGGAGGAAAAGTGCCATGGAAGGCAGTGGATTATCAATGTGGTTGTTGTTGTTATTACATAATCGTTAATCATATTTTGATATAGTATTTTATGCAAATACTTATGATTCTGTGTTGTTATAGGTACTATATGGCATCCTTGAACAAACCCACAACAGTGATTATGAACGAGAAGGAGCCAGCAAAGTAAGCCATATTAAATTAAGGAAGAAATTATGGAGTTGTACATTTAGTTATATGCTGTATATTTCCAGTTAGCGCATTAGTTGTTTTAAGAACACTGACATTGTTGCAGAATGTAGTGTTCTTCTTAACTAACAACAAAGGCAAGTTGATGTTTAATGTTGTCTTCATATCTTTGACAAATTGCATCTCTTTTTCAGATAAAATAGTCTTGTTAATCATATCTCTAATCATATGCAGGAACCTCTAAGCTTCATCAATATGCAACTGCAATTAATCAGGTGAATTCTAAAACTCTTTGAAAAGAAGAGACTTAAGATGTAAGTTGTGACACCAGAAATCAAAATATGACCGTTTCACTGATTTGCCGAGTCAAGAAAATTGAAACAAATGGAAATTAGCATTGTTGAAACATTCCACTTTGATTTAACGTTATAAATTATTATTACTTATTTGATTTTCTATTTGTTGCAATTATTATGTGCTCAGTCAATAAGGTGCAAGATTTACCATAATTTTCTTAGAAGCTATTATAAAGTGTACATGTAGATGATCATCAAAATTTAGTCAGTTGGTTTGAGGACTTACCTTGAAATGCAAAGTGTACAGGTTTGAGTTTCCCAGAGAGATTTATTGTATAGAGACCTTTTAAATGAACACGTTTCTGTATAGCAACTGTATGACCTCCACCCTGTTAATTTTTCAATAAATTAATTGGGTGAGATACTCTGCCATCGCTGCCCTTTTGAATGGTTTCCACGCCTTTTAAATAAAGTCCCCACGTATAGACTGTGCTAGATGAAGATTAAAATCTTTTAAATAAGCCACCATCGGTATGTTAACTGGTATTTGCATGCACAGAGGTGCATGGAATGTATAATAATAATAATAATAATATTTATTCTTTAATTAAGCACCTGCAAACGCACTGCGCTGTACATGTACATGTTATGCGATAAACCTTAACTACTAACAGAACAGACAGCCTGCAATACACGGCGCAAATTGCAGCCTACGAAGCATGTCCGCCTATGGGACTCGATCTCTGTACCTCTCGCACTCTACGCCAGATGTTATCCAATGTGCTATCGGGCCCCCCATGCTCTGACAAATGTAGCTAACTAGACAATGTTGCTCAATGCCATCGACTGAAGCTCTGGCATTAGGTAGCAGTGCTTAATAAATTGCAGAAATAATAACAACAATTAAAGCCTTTGGAATTTATGTTGGAGGTTTGCATTTTTACAGATCTTTGGCAGTTGAAGAGTAATTTTTGTAATAATTTTCTTAGTGCAGATCTGACTTTCGTTCAGAGACATCTGCTGAGCTCTTGATTTCAGTTGTTGCTGTTTTATTTGTGTTTTAGCTCTGGTATTTATTTTTTATGTTTCAGAGGCAATTTTGTGTCAGTCGATATGGGTGAAAGGTCAAACATCGAGCAAGCGCTCAATAGGGAAATCAAGACTAACCTACATGGTAGAACCTTAAATCGCTTGCACTTTTATCACTTTCATAACCTGAGTAATTATTATTAATTATTAATATAAATCAATAAAATTAATTATTATTTCTGTATTAATTTTTAGTATTTTATTTTGAGTTTTATATCATTCAATGGTGTTGGTAACTTGCAAAATATGAATCATAAAAGATATTATGCTTCCTTAATGATAAATGATAACTGGTTTTAACGCTTTTGCAACGGAATGTATGGCTATATCAGTGAAGTTGAATGAGTGGCTGAGTGGAAAAAGGAAAACCTATTGTTCACTGTCTGTTGGCTGTGTCATCTCAGTAATATTCACATTTTTTATTATAGACAATATTCAATTTCGTAGATAACTTGCCAAGAAAGTTTGTTGCAAGATTATTCCAAATTGTTGATGTTTGTTGATTTTATTTTGATAGCATTTTTTAATCAAATGCAGACACTATAATTAACTTTATACTTTTGCTTTTATGATGTAAAATTTCTGAAACTCCAGTTTTTGCATATTATCAGTGTTCAATTTCATTCAAGTTTACTGATATCTATTAAATTTCTTTTACAGAGGGAAGACTCAGCACGCTTTCAGACCTTGAGTTTCCATTGTCTGAAGGAGAATTGCGACAAAAGTTATCAAATGCAACTCTTGTACGTCAGTCATTTCTAATTCAAATCTACTTGCATAATGAATGCTGTTTTATTTATCTTATTAATTTCTGACATTTTCCAATTGATTGTCCAATAAAGTGTTGCAATACTAGCTTTGTCCTGTGGTAACTGTCATGTTTTTTGTTGTAATTATGGCAAAGGCTGGCTAATCAACTAGCCAATCAGTTGGCTAATTGGCTGGCTAATCATTTTGGTACGCGACTGGCTAATCAGTTGGTTAGTTGGAAGGTTGATAACTCTGACTCTGTGGTTGTTGTTTGCAGGGCAGCTTCCCGTATTCAGATCCAGACTACCAGCTGGATAGGGGAAAGGTTTCAGTGTGGAGCGAGGTTAGTGACGTCCTATTAAGTTTCATTGAGTTATATCACTCGTGCACTTGACCTCCTGAGGCAGGGGTCAAACACAGTTACAATGTAGTGAGTGTGGCATGTTGTTCGTGCACAACAGCCATAGTCAATAAACAGCACTTGTTCAGTTTTCATAGAAGATACTAGTAGCTAATATTTAGAAGGGCTGGATCAGGCCAAAGTTAATCCCAGAATATCTAGCACTAGTATTTGTGCAATTCCCATGTAACGTTGTCAAATACAATAACACCCGTTTTCTAGTGCGCCATTAGAATTGGAGTATAACAGAGTGGCCATAAATAGCTCATATGTCGATGATATCCTGGCTAATCGTAGACATTTTGCTCGGATTGTTTCAGGACAGTGCCGCAAATGCTGCAGTTCCAGCTGGTAGAAGACGACTGGGAGTTGCAACACCAAGAAACATGCTGTACACGAAACACTCATTGGTCAGTCTAAAACTTTTGTAGCACTATTATCACAATGTACAAGGCATCGGTCAATGGTCACATCTGGACAGAACCAATCAAGATCCATAAGGCTTATGGGGCCAGAAAACCGGCTACAGAGGATAAGTAATCCAAAAGGATGAGACTTCAGCCCTGATCTAAATGACATTACAGGACAAACAGCTAACGAATTCCAGAGTCCTTGGCAATTGATTAAGAAAGACCAGATCTGGGTCAAGGCACAAAGGTTAAGTCTTACTTGTACATGAAAATCTAAATTGCCGCTAAAGATGTGTAGAGACCATTTAGGTGTTTTCTTGATTTGTTAATGCTACAGAAAGTTCAGTTACATTACGTTTATAATTACTTTAAAGTATTTTAAGTGTTGGCTAAAATTGGAGTATGTAGATGTAATTATAATTGGCACCATGATGTTACTGTTCTTCTTTTCCAGGGTGAGCCAGCCCAAATGACGAAAAAGGATGTAACAAAACTACATAAGATTCTGTCAAAGGCCAGTTTGGTGAGTCATTTGATGTAGAGGTCCACAAAAGGCACTGTTTAAATATCCAGATACATACTGACATATCCAGATACGGGTACTAATTAAAATAAATTAATCTGCAAAATTTAACTTCGAGTAATTGAGTAAATTCCAATTAATTTGGTGTCTGTTGCATGAAAGCATGAAAAACTGTTAAAAATGTAGTCACTGATGTTTGTGAAGGTGATACGTCAGCGATGTCTTTGGTCCACGGTAAGCGAGCTGTTTATTGCAATGAAGACAGTTAATTTTGTCTCCATCTTCGACTTTTCCATCAGCATTTACCTTAAATGCAAAGTGATCGCTTATTTTTCCACTCAAACGTTTCACATTATCATTGTTCGCCATATTGTTTACTCAGGAAATAGGCTGCTCGACATCATGAAATAAGTGAGAAAATTAATCGAACAAGCCAAAATTAATCGATTAAAATTTTGTAAGAAATTAATCGATTAATTAATTGCTAAAATCCACAGCCTTACCAGATACGTATCAAGATAGATACATACATGTATACATGCAGGGTTATGTGGGCTTACATACTTGCATTCATAATGACTACTTGTACAATTTATACATATAGATATACATGTACAATATAATATTATATATGCATATATGTATAATATACATAAACTTGCTTACAACAAAATTCATTGCTCTTGTGTAAATAATTTTCAGGCGAGCTGTGCTGCTTTTCCTCACGACAGAGACCTTAGTTATCATGATCTGGAAGAATTTCCAGCTTTTGACCGACAGATCAAGCAAGATCTGGCAAAGTCAATGCTGAACTTGAACGTCGGTTCACGCCACATCTCGTTCGACACGACCGGCCATCCGATCGTGTTCAAGGCCTCATCACGACGAACGTCTCCCTTCTACTCGGCTCAGGTTATGGACAACTGGTTAGCAAGGCGAAGGTCATCGACTGAGGTGTGCAATGACTACATCGACTTAGAAAACCCCACTGCTCTCAGTCAGAAACAGGAATCGGTTGAGGCTTCATCTGCTGCACCACTCCCGAACCAAGCTAGAACGGTTTCACCACCTGGACAACCACTTCCAATTAATGTAACTACACTGACTGGCCAGGCTTTGCCAGTTGTCACCATTACATCACCTGGGCAAGAGTTACCAGATAATGCAGCTACACCAACTGGACAGGTGTCACCAGTTATCACCATTATGTCACCTGGGCTACCTGCAGATGCAACTGCTGCACCAAAACTCAAGGCAGAAAATCCAGACTTTTTTCCTGAGTTGGCTTCATCAAGTTTCTCTTGGCCAGGGCTGTCACGTCAGACCACGATGGCTAGTCTGTCCACTCTTGCTGAAGAACAGCCAGAAGATGGGGACTTGGAGAGCAGCAAAAACAGCCAAACTTCTCTCGTAATTGAACGGTCGCTAAAGGTTGAGACTTCTAGTCCAGAAGCACACACCAATGTTGCGATGTACTTGGAGATGGCAGAAAGTGAAGTAACTCCGAATACTCTTAAAAACGGTTTAGGTGAAACATATTTCTGAGTCTTAGATTGCAATGAAACAGTAGTTTTGAATAAAGGTGTTGGTAATACGCAGTGCTTTTTTCAGCCGAAACGCGTTCCTTCATCTGTTATCAGCTACTAAAAAGTAATTTATTTATTTTAATATATAAAACAATAATCTAGTTATTTTAATTTAATTTCAGCATTGTGAACTGTTTTCAGTGTTAATTGAGACCCCTCCCAACCCCCAATCCCGTTTTTCTTGGGATTTTAGTCCTTCCATAATTGTTCAGTTCCGGAACCTTTTTTTCTAGAAAAAAGCACTGGTAATACGAATGTCCTAGGCCCTTGTGCTCAATCACTGAATGAAAGTGTGATGGCTATCAACATCTCCTGCACTGGTTCTGTTAAAAGCCTTTTAAGAGAACTTTATGCAGCTGTAGCAGTTATACTTAGTTTGTCGTATTAATGGGATAGCCTGAACTAACCTAATCCTGAATATAACCAGTTATATCAAGGACTCTGTACTAGGTTGTAAAGAGATTGCATATGAAGTTAAGTTCTGTAAAGTAGCTGCCTCTTCAATAGTACACTCACTGCTTTGTAATCCAATGATTGTGTGCTTAAGCCTACTGCACGAACTCCATATGTGAACAATCCTGGATAAGAACAAGTACCGACTGAGTACAAGAACAAGTACCGACTGAGTACAAAAACAAGTACCGACTGAGTACATGTAGTTCTGTTTATTAATAAAATGTTACTTGATCTGCCAAATGTGTATGATTCCGGAATGGAACGTGTAGCTGTTTTTATCCGTCACCTTAATTTTTGCCTTGTACTCGGTGAAGCTTATTTCTGTACCATGTCACTTTTCACACTCAAATGCAGGGACGTCATTTGGGGGGGGGGCAAGGGGGACATTTGCCCCTCCCATGATTTTTGAAAAAAAAATAAAAAAGCTGGAACAAGAAAAGGAGGAAGAAGAAAGGGGTAAAAAAGAAAAAAATGATACTCAAATTTATGGAATTATTATATACTATTAACAAAACTAGAGTCTGCGTAGGTTTTTTCACAAGACCACACGTCTTTGACAGGGGGAGGGGCACATTATGCAGTTTTCCCCTGAAAATTTTGAAGAAACACCCAAAAGCTGTGAAATTTCTTCGTGCAGAGCGTGAAAACATTTTTTTACCTCTTTTTTGACGTACTTGCCCCCCCCCCCCCGAAAAAAGCTGAAATGACGTCCCTGCTCAAATGGCTTACAAAATTGTATTTAACAGTTACTTGTTAGACTACACATGCTGTATAAGTCTTTGCACGAACATTGTCAAGTGCATTTCCTTGGGAATTAACCTATTATGTGAGAGGTGCTCGACAGTGTAATGTTAGCGTGCTTGACTATCAATCAAGCAGTCAAGGGTTGCCCCTTAGCTATAATGAGTGCACTGACTCCATCAGCCACCCACCCTCATATGCCGAGGCTAAGAAAATGAAGTTGCTATGAAGTTGCTAACACTTTATATTCAGGGGCTTAAGGGTGTGCTCTTTTCTTTTGTTTAACCTATTACGTACAGTAGATCCAGTTTAAGTTAACAATTCGTTTACAAAGTTATGTACTGACCCTGCACTTGATGACAATTGTTGCCTTTTATTACATGTATCTATGGTACCAGATTAAGTGCTTAGTTGCGTAAGACACCATTTGTGTAATTCTGTTCCTACTAGTAAAAAATACAATATTTTATTAAAAATATGTGCTATGGGGTAGAACGACCAGGGAAATGACTGGAGGAAATGTCCTAGAGGCAATGTGCTAGACCCAGTCCTAGTAAACTGCAACACACACATTATGATTTCAAATGTATTATATAAGATATGTGTGCATGCATGTGTATATTTTTCAAGAACCAAAAACTAAACCACGAGAACCTGTTTACTTGCTGAACTAATTCTAGACAAACTTGTTAAAGACCAGATTGTTTCAGATACATAACATATCCAGACCACATAAATTCAACCAGTGTCTGCCGGTTGGATTCTTGAACCACTCTTTCAGTTGCAGTTTAAATTTGCAGTTTAAATAGTTGCAATAAATTCCTGGAGCTGTGAAGTAGGTGTGAAGCTACTTGTCCATGATCAATGACCTATGAGTTTCTCACATCTCAAACTTAACTCAAAGAAATCAAACATAACATTAAATACTAACCAATTAAAGAAACAAATCAAAATTAACATGATTTATCACTAACGTAACAAACCAAACACTGTTTCCGATGGTTACCAGTATCTTTATTAAACCAATTGTACAATTATTTATTGTTTCCAATGGATACCATTATCTTTCTTAGAGTAATCAGACAATTACTTTATTGTTTCCAATGGATACCATATCTTTATTATAGCAATTAGACAAGTATTCTATTAATTTACTGTTTCCAATGGATACCATTATCTTTTTCAGTGCAATTAGACAAATATTCAAGTAATTTACTGCTTCCAATGGTCACCATTGTCTGTATTAGAGCAACTAGACAATTAGTTTACTGTTTCCAATGGATACCATTATCTTTCTTAGAGTAATCAGACAATTAGTTTATTGTGTCCATTGGTTACCATTATCTTTATTAGAGCAGTTGGACAATTTTTCAATTAGTTTAATGTATCCAATGGATACTACTATCTTTCTTAGAGTAATCATACAATTAGTTCATTGTTTCAAATGGTTACCTTGATTAGAGCAACTACACAATTAGTTTACTGTTTCCATTGGATACCATTATCTTGATTAAAGCAATTAGAGAATTAGTTTACTGTCTCCGATGGATATCTTTATTTGAGCAATTGTTCAATTAGTTTACTGTTTCCAATGGATACCATTATCTTTATTAGACCAATTAGACAATTGCTCAATGAATTTGCTGTTTCCAATGGACAATTAGTTTATTGTTTCCATTGGTTACCACTATCTTTATTAGAGCAATTAGACAATTTTTCAATTAGTTTCATGTTTCAAATGAATGCCATGATCTTTATTAGAACAACTATTCAAGTAGTTTACTGTTTCCAATTATCTTTATTAGAGCAGTTAGGGCTACTGGGAGAAGTAGCAAGACGGCAACGGAGACTGTGTGGCATGACGATCGCTAGGGCTCCTAGAGCCGACGGCACAAAGAGAGAGAGAGAGAGCAGTTAGACAAACATTCAATTAATTTACTGCTTCCAATGGTTTCCAGTGTCTTTATTAGAGTAACTGGACAATTAGTTTACTGCTTCCAATGGATACCATTATCTTTCTTAGAGTAATCAGACAATTTGTTCATTGTTTCCATTGGTTACCATTATCTTTATTAGAGCAATAGGACAATTTTTCAATTAGTTTAATGTATCCAATGGATACTACTATCTTTCTTAGAGTAATCAGACAATTAGTTCATTGTTTCAAATGGTTACCATTGTCTTCATTAGAGCAACTACACAATAATAGTCTACTGTTTCCATTTGATACCATTACCTTGATTAGAGCAATTATTGAATTAGTTTACTGTTTCCATTGGTTACCATTATCTCTCTAAGAGCAATTAGAAAATTAGTTTACTGTTTCCAATGGTTACCATTATCTTTCTTAGAGCAATTAGACAATTAGTTTGCTGTTTCCAATAGTTACCGTTATCTTTATTACAGCAATTAGACAATTAGTTTACTGTTTCCAATGGTTACCATTATCTTTCTTAGAGCAATTAGACAATTAGTTTACTGTTTCCTATGGTTCCCGTTATCTTTATTAGAACAATTGGACAATTAGTTGCTGTTTCCAATGGTTACCATTATCTTTGTTAGAGCAATTATACAATTAGTTTACTGTTTCCAGTGGAAACCGTTATCTTTCTTAGAGTAATCAGACAATTAGTTTATTGTTTCCATTGGTTACCATTATCTTTATTAGAGCAATTGGACAATTTTTCAATTAGTTTAATGTTTCCAATGGATACCATTTTCTTTCTTAGAGTAATCTGAAAATTATTTTATTGTTTCAAATGGTTATCATTATCTTGATTACAGTGATTAGTTTACTGTCTCCAATGGATACCTTTATCTTTGTTGGAGCAATCAGACAGTAAGTCTGCAGTTCCATTGGATACCATTATCTTGATTGGAGCAATTATTGAATTAGTTTACTGTTTCCGATGGTTACCATTAACTTTATCAGAGCAAATAGACAATCAGTTTACGGTTTCCATTGGATACCATTATCTTTATTAGAGCAACTAGATAATTAGTTTACTGTTTCCAATGTATACCATTATCTTTATTAGCCCAACTGGACAATTAGTTTTCTGTTTCCAATGGATTCCATTGTCTTTCTTAGAGTAATTACTAATCAGACAATTGGTTTTCTGTTTCCAATGGTTACCATTATCTTATATAGAGCAATTAGACAATTAGTTTACTCTTTCATTTGGTTACCATTATCTTTATTAAAGCAATTATACAATTATTTACTGTTTACAATGGATACCATTGTTTTTCTTAGAGTAATCAGACAATTAGTTTGGTGTTTTCAATGGATACCATTATCTTTATTAGAGCAGTTATTTCAATTAGTTTACTGTTTCCAATGGATACCATTATCTTTATTAGGGCAATTAGACTATTACTCAATTAGTTTGGTGTTTCCAATGGTTACCATTATCTTTATTTAGGCAATTACTCAATTAGTTTACTGCTTGCAATGGACACCATGTCTTTATTATGGCAATTAGACAACGATTCAATTAATTTACTGTTTCCAATGGTTAACTTTGTCTTTATTAGAGCAAATAGACAATTAGTTTACTGTTTTCAATAGATTCCATTATCTTTATTAGTGGAATTTTACAATTATTCAATTAATTTTACTGCTTGCATTTGTTAGCATTGTCTGTATTAGGGCAATTGGACAAAAAGTTTACTGTTTCCAATGGTTACCATTATCTTTATTAGCACAATTAGACAATTGGTTTACTGTTTCCAATGGATACCATTATCTTTCTTAGAGTAATCAGACATTTAGTTTATTGTTTCCCATGGTTACCATTATCTTTATTCGAGCAATTGGACAATTAGTATGCTGTTTACAATGGCTACCATTATCTTTAATGGTTCAATTAGACAATTTTTCAATTAGTTTAATGTGTCCAATGGATATCATTATCTTTATTAGAGCAATTAGGCAATTAGTTTACTGTTTCCAATGGATGCCATTATCTTTACTAGAGCAACTAGACATTTATTCATTAGTTTGGTGTTTCCAATGGATTCCATTATCTTTATTAGAGCAATTAGACATTTATTCATTAGTTTGGTGTTTCCAATGGATTCCATTATCTTTATTAGAGCAATTAGACATTTATTCAATTAGTTTGGTGTTTTCAATGGACACCTTATCTTTATTAGAGCAATTAGACATTTATTCAATTAGTTTTCTGTTTCCAATGGATACCATTATCTTTATTAGGGCAATTAGACTATTACTCAATTAGTTTGGTGTTTCCAATGGTTACCATTATCTTTATTAAAGCAATTACTCAATTAGTTTACTGCTTCCAATGGACACCATATCTTTATTATAGCAATTAGACAACGATTCAATTAATTTACTGTTTTCAATGGTGATCTTTGTCTTTATTAGAGCAAATAGACAATTAGTTTACTGTTTTCAATAGATACCATTATCTTTATCAGTGGAATTTTACAATTATTCAATTAATTTTACTGCTTGCAGTGGTTAGCATTGTCTGTATTACGGCAATTGGACAAAAAGTTTACTGTTTCCAATGGTTACCATTATCTTTATTAGCGCAATTAGACAATTAGTTTGCTGTTTCCAATGGATACCATTATCTTTCTTAGAGTAATCAGACATTTGGTTTATTGTTTCCCATGGTTACTATTATCTTTATTCGAGCAATTGGACAATTAGTATGCTGTTTACAATGGCTACCATTATCTTAAATGGTTCAATTAGACAATTTTTCAATTGGTTTACTGTTTCCAATGGATACCATTATCTTTATTACAGCAATTAGGCAATTAGTTTACTGTTTCCAATGGATACCAATATATTTATTAGAGCAATTAGACAATTAGGTAGCTGTTTCCAATGGTTACCATCAATAATGGCACTAACAGCAAACCAAGCAACTAAAAGACACCACTAACAGAAAACCGGACAATTAAAAAAATTATATTTAGCACTAACATAAGCCAAAATATAGCATTTCACTAACATAGCAAACTAAACAAATCAAAGTAACATTTAGCACTAACTATAATACCAAGCAATTATAAAAAATAATGTTTATCACATGACAAACCAAACATTGATAATGACACTTATCAATAACAAAAGAAAAATGATAACTTTTCTTTTACTTCAGCGTCCGGTTTTGTTCTTGTGGGTTCCGAGGAAAATACGAAATACAAAATTTGCGTTGTCATCCGACCGCTGTCTTGAAATTAATCAATTATTGCCGATGGCCTCTGCATAAGAATGTTCACGGCAGCTGTAAGAGAGTTCTCATGTGCACCAATGTCTTTCTGCAATCTGGTTAGGTTAGTTAATTAGGATAGAAGAACAGCCTGAGGGCCTATAATCGGTACACTAATTATTTCATTTACTTCTAATTAAACGACATAATAACCGTTGTACGTCTGTCTGTCTGTCCGTCCCGTAACAAACACTATTGTGACGTCACTATACTGCCGCCTTGGCGACGGTTGTCTTGACGACGGCTATAGGCCTATAATATGACGTTATTGTTATCACTGCAATAATAATTGTTTTTTATATACCGTGATTTTTCACGGGTTACAGCTAGTTAGTTAATAAAGGTCGTGTAATTATAGGCCTACTAGCTGTAACCCGTGAAAAATCACGGTATATAAAAAACAATTATTATTGCGGCCTATAGCCGTCGTCAAGACAACCGTCGCCAAGGCGGCAGTATAGTGACGTCACAATAGTGTTTGTTACAGACACACAGACAGACAGACGTACAACGGTTTTTATGTTGTTTAACTAGCTGTAACCCGTGAAAAATCACGGTATATAAAACAATTATTGCAGTGATAACAATTAAGCTTACTTCCCCGTTATATTATGACGTCATATTATAGGCCTATAGCCGTCGTCAAGACAACCGTCGCCAAGGCGGCAGTATAGTGACGTCACAATAGTGTTTGTTACGGGACGGACAGACAGACAGACAGACGTACAACGGTTTTTATGTTGTTTAATAAGGCATGTGTAGATGCTTTATTATATATTATGCTTCTGCATGCTGCATTCACCGTCACATGTCACCGAGCGTTGCCATTTCCATGACCCTGCTAATCGTCTTCGTCTTGGGCTGGTCTCCAGGCCGTGTATAGCCAAAGGTGAAGATCGGCCTCCACCGTCTCGGTCCATGTGGGCCTTGGTTGTTCTTCCGGTCCCAGGGGCGTCTATCCCCCCTAAGTCATTGGAGCAACTTCCCTTTCCCCCTTCTTCCCCTTCCTCCCCCTCCCCCTAAAATGGTGGCACACACACTGACAGATCTTCCCCTCTATTTCTTGGATGGAGCATTTGCTCCAAGGTTTCTATGGTGTAGACGCCCCTGCCGGTCTCTACTAACTCCGGGGGGGGGCGGCGGAAGTCAAGGCTCAGAGCGCCCTGGCGTGGTCCAGTCTGCCATGCAACTTGTCAAATGACCAAAGACGCTTCTTGTTTCGATAGTTCCGAAACTGGGCCGGGTCTCTCCTGACTCAGGTCCTGAGCACCAGAACATTTCTTTGTTAGTCACCGTAATCTCGAAGTTTCTACAGCGCCCACAAAAGCGAAGTCGCGGGAACCAGCTTATTCACATGCGCCCCAGGCGGGCATAAAATTGCCAGAAGGCACCACTTCCTTCTAGAGTTCTTACTGGTATAGGGCCTACATATACCATTTACACACGCCTACACGTGTTAGTCAATAGGCCCACTTGATGTGCATGTAAATGCTGTAGGCCCTATATACCTCTGCAAAGTCTACATACTGGCATAGGCCTACATACCATTTATGTATACGGTACCGCGCGTAAGTTTATCTAGGCCCAGGGCCTACTACGTAGGGGGAAGGAAGCAGACTGCTTCCAATTTGTGCCAGAGGGAAAGTTTCCCCTCTGGCACAGTCACTAATTTCTAATAAATAGTGACTAATAAAGTGACTAATTACTAATGATTCTTAAAGTATTGTATTGTGATGTATCAGTATTATGGGCCATGCAATGTTTGCTGAGGTTACCGTACAGTGTCTAAGCAGGGTTATAGTGTATCATTATTACTTGTTTTTCTTTAGCTATTGGCCATTATGTTCTGCTATTTTGTGTTGATGAAAGATGCAAAAAGTATTTTAAACATTGAAGAAAAGCATTCACAATCCTGTTGATTTAAAAATTTCCAAAATATAGGACACATGTTAAAATATTGAGCAATATAGGACACTGTTCAGCAAATAGGCCTATATGGGGATTTTAAAGATTGCGTTATGAATGCACATTTCTGGTGTAATGCAGCGGTAAAGGGCTCCATCCCACCCTACTACAGTGTTATCCAGCCGACAATTATTTTGCAGGAATATTTCAAGACCTGATAATCCCATTTTTCACTGCACTACATAACAATAATTGTAGCACTGAAATTTTGTGCCATATTTATTACAGCTTGTCCCATACAATTTTTTACAGTGCACTGGGAGCCCTCCAGAAATTAATTCAACAGTTCAGTTGAACTAAAATGTATGTCTTCCAAAGCCAGTTTTCTTGCTCCAAAAAATGCGCTAAAACTCACCTACGGCAATGTAGAAATCCAAAAATTTTCCGGGGGAGGACCCCCGGACCCTCCACTTTAAGGGGAGGGGAGGGAAGGGGGAGGGAGAATGTACAGGAGGGGTAAAGGTAGAGAGTAAAGGGAGAGGGGAGTGGATTGGGTGGGGTATGGGAGGGAGTGGGGAGGTGTAGTGGAGGAAGGGGAGATATGGAAGGGTGTACAGTAAGGGGGATTGCTTACGCCTATATATAATATCCGTGTGTGATATATATAATTATGCATAATTAAATATATAATTAGGCCTATATATGTGTATATATATAATATATATATACACACACACATCTTGCAATTAATTCTGGGCCTGGCAGGTAGCAAATATAGCTTTACGGCACTATGTAGTAAATAGAGCTATAAGCTTATTGGCCTATCGCCTACCTGTAAAGCTATATTGGCTACCTGTCAGGTCCAAAATTAGTTAAAATTAGATAGCTCTTCTGACACGCAAGATTCTCTCGGTTAATTACTTGCTTACCTGTCATTCTCCTCACACGCCGCCCACCAAACAGATCTTTGTGATCGGCTACACAAAATCGTTAAATGCGTCCATGGCATTGGAGGCTACCGGTCCGAATTCTCCTGCTTTGAATTCAGCAGCAGCCAACTGAACAGGCTACCTGTTTACATTACTCACAACAACATCTCGTTAGACGTCATCGCCAATACAAAACGTCACAAGACATATAGGTCTACAGTAGGCCCCTAATCGTAATCGTAGGCCTAAATTCTAAATTTCGTAATCGGAATCGTAATCTCCGAACTTCTAAAGCGCCACTCGAAGGCCAAGCGCACGGCGCCACCCTATTCAAGAGCGCTGCGTTATTCTAAAAGCTGAGCGCGGGGATTAAGCTTAATTTATTAACGAGCGCAGAGGTTCAGTTTATTAACGAGCGCAGAGCAACAGTTTAACGAGCGCAGCTAGGGCATCAGCTTATTAACGAGCTATAATGCAGCGGATCCTAGACCCGTGACTAAGTATACTTCGCATTCTCAGCATCGGCAGTGGACTTCTTACACTATGATTATTTCATCAGTTCTTCGACAGAAATTAAGTTAGGTGGCTGGTGTGAGAAGTCCACCTAACTTAATTTCTGTCGAAGAACTGATGAAATAATCATCCGCCAACAGAGTCTTCGACGATAGGCACCTTATCAATATAGCATAGGCCTACCACAGTCTTGGAGGCGCAGAATGTTGAGCTACTACGTGTTCGTCTGCTATAGCCAGAAATCAGAGCTTCTGCTGGCGTTTAAAGTGCGGCGAAAGGCCTACTGCCAAAGCCCTAGAGGAGGTTTCTGACCGCCTCTTTCTCTTTTCATCTCATATCATCTTTACCTCGACTCATATCCTTCGTAGACTAGCATGGCTCTGTGACTCCCTTATTAGCTTTCGACATGGGCGGCGATCTAAGGGGTCGAGGGGGACATGACCCCCACCTTCAAGAGTTGGGGACACGCCATACATTTGTCCCCCCCAAATTACAAAAGGCCAAGAAAGTTAACTGTGCATGAGGGTTTTCAGTGCCTTTTTGACCAGATGAGGTAAAAACTCATTTTTTAGGAGAAGTGTCCCCCCGAAAATTCAGAGAAAGTAAGAAGAAATTCCGAAAAAAGGTCATGAAATTTGTAAAAGGTAATTATATTGTTGCGAGACCCTAATGGAAAAAAGTAAAAAAAAGTCGTAAAAGAGGTGAATGACTAAAAAAAGGTCATCAACTTTTTTGGGGACATGAATTCCTAAAAAAAGTGTAAAACTTCTTTGTGGATATGAAAATTCCTTTAAAAAGGTCATCGGCCAGACCATGGCCGACTTTGTCCCCCCCCCACCTCTCAGACAAGATCGCCGCCACTGGCTTTCGACCGGACTCACCCTGGGATTTGGCTTGAATGACGATTTTTGATTAATACCCAGTAGCGACTATAGACTGATGCTCTGAGCATTATTACAACAGCGCTATAGAAGTTCTTAGCGCTATAGAAGTTCCTAGCGCTATAGAAGTTCTTAGCGCTATAGAAGTTCTTAGCGCTATAGAAGTTCTTAGCGCTATAGAAGTTCCTAGCGCTATAGAAGTTCTTAGCGCTATAGAAGTTCCTAGCGCTATAGAAGTTCTTAGCGCTATAGAAGTTCTTAGCGCTATAGAAGTTCCTAGCGCTATAGAAGTTCTTAGCGCTATAGAAGTTCTTAGCGCTATAGAAGTTCTTAGCGCTATAGAAGTTCCTAGCGCTATAGAAGTTCTTAGCGCTATAGAAGTTCTTAGCGCTATAGAAGTTCCTAGCGCTATAGAAGTTCTTAGCGCTATAGAAGTTCTTAGCGCTATAGAAGTTCTTAGCGCTATAGAAGTTCCTAGCGCTATAGAAGTTCTTAGCGCTATAGAAGTTCTTAGCGCTATAGAAGTTCCTAGCGCTATAGAAGTTCTTAGCGCTATAGAAGTTCTTAGCGCTATAGAAGTTCTTAGCGCTATAGAAGTTCCTAGCGCTATAGAAGTTCCTAGCGCTATAGAAGTTCCTAGCGCTATAGAAGTTCTTAGCGCTATAGAAGTTCCTAGCGCTATAGAAGTTCTTAGCGCTATAGAAGTTCTTAGCGCTATAGAAGTTCTTAGCGCTATAGAAGTTCCTAGCGCTATAGAAGTTCCTAGCGCTATAGAAGTTCCTAGCGCTATAGAAGTTCTTAGCGCTATAGAAGTTCTTAGCGCTATAGAAGTTCTTAAAGTTTCGATTAGATACTTAATTAGCATCGTGGCAATGACGCTCAAGCCAGGTCTCTCCAAACGTTATCGAAGCCTTGATCAGATTGGTCTTTTATCGGTTGGCACCCGGCGGAGAGGAATCACCGTGTCAGCGTTTGCATGGGCTTTAGATGGGACCCATGTGGACTCCCTACGGGGACCCATATGGAATGTGGGTCCAACATGTCCCCGGTGTGGACATGCTGCAGCCTATCCAGCATACAGGTGAAGTCGTTGTTTTAGAGCACTAATTAGCCGATGTCCAGTGATTTGATGTAGGCCTATAGGCGACATCTGAAGAGCTGCGCGAGATTCGTCGACATTAAAGTGCTTTCGATAGCGGTGAGCTCAAGATGACGACATATAAATGTAAATGTAATATAGTGACCGTATACGGGCCTCGACCCTGCTCAGTTTTCAATGATTTGACCGGGCGAGATCGATCCTTCAACACCGCTGCCCGTTTGAATGGGGGCCAACCCATTTAAGGTTCACGTGCTAGCCCGAGATTCAACTCTCTAATGACACTGTAAAGTATGCTAAAGCAGTAATTCGTACCTGCCATGGCGATGCAGTAGGGCTACATAATTGCGTTAAATTGCATATAGGCCTAAGTGTGTGTGTGTGTGTATGTGTACGTGTGTGTGTACGTGTGTGTGTGTGTGTGTGTGTGTGTTTGTGTGTGTGTGTGTGTGTGTGTGTGTGTGTGTAGGTGTGTGTGTGTAGGTGGGTGGGTGAGTGGATGTGTGTGTGTGTGTACGTGTGTGTGTAGGTGGGCGGGTGAGTGGGTGGATGTGTGTGTGCGTAGGTGTGTGGGTGGGTGTGTGTAGGTGGGTTTGGGTGGATGTGTGTGTGTAGGTGTGTGTAGGTGGGTGGGTCGGTGGGTCGGTGGGTCGGTGGGTGGGTGGGTGGATGTATAAATAGCGGTAGAACCTAAATATTATAATTTCGTGGTTTGCAGACATGAACTTTGCTCTCGTTTTGACTCAAGACTCATGACTTTGTTTCACCATGCTTAATTCGTACGAATGTGATTTACGAGTGTAAGTTAATTTATTCAGAATAACCTTAGAACTTCTATTATATTATCTCTGGCATCACTGTATAATATCGAACTAGACATCAATCGATTTAACTACAAAGATAACTACGCTATCTCGTGAATGAATTCCAAGCGCCAGTGGATGAGACTCGGTATATACATGTACGTCGGCTGTGTATATATAGGGCCCTCCTGTATGTGTCTATCTGTACATAAATATATATTCTCAGGAAACGTTAGAAGCCTTTTGTTTGTTCATGTAGCTATGTAGCTGGCCAAGTAGGCCTGTGGGCAGGCCTTATAATTATGTGTACGTGTGTAATATTTTACGAGAACACATCACAGGCAGTATAATAATAATAATAATAATAATAATAATAATAATAATAATAATAATAATAATAATAATAATAATAATAATAATAATAATAATAATAATAATAATAATAATAAAAATAATAATAATAATAAGGCACATTCAATGACTCAGCAGAGGACGAGGCCTGATTTCCTAGGAATAACATACCTTCAAATTAATATCTAAGCCCCCGAGGGATCATATGTACCTTGGGGCCAAAAAAAAAAAAATAATAATAATAATAATAATCTTCGTTTAATATCTTTAAACTGACAATTACGGAGTATGATTACAAATCAGTATGAACGGATGATCACAAGTTATTACAGGAGTCGAATTTAACTGTATACGGCAGCCTTACAAGGCGCCCATCACGTCCAACATCTCATTTTCACAAGCGCGCCATCTCGCGAATTGATAGGCTGAGTGGACCTTGGGAGGGCTACGGGAGGTGATCCCGCTACCTACTGCACTTCACGCCAGTGATGTTACCACTACTCTATGGACCCCCCATACGTATGCATATAGGCCACATGATATGTATAGGCTGTACCCTGTTACCTAGGCCTACATAATTATCATTATTATGCTATATAGGTAATAGGTCTACAGGTCTTAGGCCTACTGTACGCAACATGTATGCTCCTGCGAGCGGATCGGGTTTTCCATAGTTTGAATCATATGAAATTTGATAATAGACCGTTTTCAATCCGGTTAGACTTTATCATCTGGATAAAATACATGCATTATGCAGCCCTATATGTAGCTACTGGTATATATATATATATATATATATATATATATATATATATACATAGAATTATAAAATACATTTATCGATATATGTATGTAAATGTAAGCATGTATATTCATTTGTTTATTGTTAGAGTCTGGGTCACTTTAAAGTGGATAATTCTGGTTTCGTTAACGGTCCAATTGCATATATGAAATCGAGTTAATCTGGATCTGTTAAAAAACCGTATATGACAGCATTACAGTACGTGCGGGTCAAAAACACCATTTAACACAGAAGGAGAAGGACACGCGCACACACACACACACACACACACACACACACACACACACACACACACACACACACACACACACACACACACACACACACACACACACACACACACACACACACACACACACACACACACACGTACATACACACACAAATTATGTGGATAGGCACAATGCACAACGCAGATCAATTGTGGCTCTTCGTTGTAGAAAGCATGCACTATAGTAGTACCAGTGGCGTCACTAGGGGGTGTGGGATGGTGCGAGACGCACCGGGTGACACCTTCAGAGGGGTGACACCAAAATGACTGTCTAACAATTTTTTTCCCAGTTTCAGCAGAAATTTATTATTTTTAAATTAACAATAACAAATGACAACAAAAACATTTTTCATAAGCTCAGCTTACACGTGCTGTATCAGTATCAATTTACCTGAAACTGAAACTCTATGCTAATTTACGTTTTTGAACCTTCTAATGCGCTCGGGTCAGAGCCGTCATTACACTATATGATCTGGTACCGTAAGGGACTATAAGGGAGGAGGTCGATGAGGGCGACACCATGACTTAGCCTACCGCACTGGATGACACCAACCCTAGTAGTAGTGGCATACTGAGTAGTACCAGAGACCTCAGTATGCCAGCGTGTTTATGAGCAGTAGCCTATATCGTGTACATGGGACCAATATGGGCTCTGTACGAGTCCCATATGGGAATGTTGGTCTTATATGGGCCCATATGGGCATGCTGGCCTATATATAGGCCTCTTCGTCCTTCTAATATTCCTACGTCTCCTCTTCCTCTTTCTCCTTATCCTCCAATTCCGCCTTCTTTTCATTTTCCTCTTGCACCTCTTCTTCTTCCTCCCTCCCACATTAACCCGTGCACAAGCCTAGCTAATGAACGACTTCAGAAGGGGAAGAGGATAGGCCTGTATCGATCGGTGTAGACCAATGCAGTGTAGGCCTATTATAGGGTCCTCTTCCCTATACTCTGCCACCGTATAACAGTACGTCCAATTCACCACGGCGCCGGTCATCAATGTAACGAAGATGTCGTTACAGAAATAACGTTACGATGATTGCTTGCAGTCGGCTGAAATGTTGACGTAAACACAGTCCGCGCTGCTGCAGCGTTGTTGCAGGCCAATGCACAGAGGTTCCGGGTGGATCGTGACTCTACTGCCCCAGGTGAGTATTTATATAACCTGCATGGACGCATGTAATAATATAAGACTGAATTATAAATATACTATGGCCTACACACACACACACACACACACACACACACACACACACACACACACACACACACACACACACACACACACACACACACACACACACACACACACACACACACACACACACACACACACACACACACACACACACACACACACACACACACACACACACACACACACACACACACACACACACACACACACACACACACACACACACACACACACACACACACACACACACACACACACACACACACACACACACACACACACACACACACACACACACACACACACACACACGTGTGTGCGTGCGTGCGTGTGCGCGCGTGTGCGCGCGCGTGTGTGTGTGTGTGTGTGTGATTCAGCCTTACCGAAGCGTCTATAGGTGTTGATTGCCGAAGGCGCTGAAAAGGACACGGCAAAACGCCATGGGTAGCCTATATATAGGCCTACGCACGAGGCGAAAGGCCTGAAGTGAATTCCAATCTACTCGAATTAGTGAACATGCATTGCGGCATACAGCAGCACGCAGACCTGACAGCTGATCGCACAGCAGCTTAAAGCCTTGTCGAAGCTAATCGTAATCTTCGTATCCGGATTTCAACAACGTCTGTGTACAGGTAGAGATCGAGTCTCGACGATCAACGAAAAACAAAATCGGTGAGGCATGTCTCCTGTTGATATACTGCTATACTGCGTACATCGAGGTCGTTGGTTGACACGAATTCTGCTTGGCGCTGAGAAATTTATAAGTTTTACGGGTTTGGTTCAACTGCACATCGGAAGGTCGACGCACTGTTTTGACAGATGAGCGTCCATAGGCATGGGCGGCGAGCTAGGGGGGGGACGAGGGGGACAAGTCCCCACCTTTAAGAATGGGGGGACACGCCATACATTTGTCTCCCCCCAAATTTTTTTTTAAAGAAACACGAAAAAAGGCGAAGAAATGTAATTGAGCGTGAGGGTTTTCACAGCATTTTTGACGAGATGAGGTAAAAACTCTTTTTTTGAGCCCCCGAAAATTAAGAGAAAGCAAGAAGAAATTCGTAAGAAAAAGTAATAAATTTTGTTGGGGAAGAAATGAGCTGGGGACGAATTTGTAAGAAATTTAGTAGACGAATTCCTAAAAAAGGTAGTCCACACATCATTAAAAAAGGTAATCACACATCATAGGTGGGAGACCCGGGAAAAAGAGGTCATCAACTTTTTTGGAAATGAATTCGTAGAAAAGTCATCAAGTTTTTGTGGAGATGAATTCCTAAAAAGGTTAGAAATTTTGGGGGGGGACACGAATTCCTAAAAAAGGTCATCGACCAGACCGTGGCCGACTTTGTCCCCCCCCACCTCTCAGACAAGATCGTCGCCACTGTCCATAGGCGTAATTTGTGTGGGGGGTACGAGGGGTACCCGTACCCTCCACTTTTTGAACAATAAAAAAAGACTTTTTTTAGGAATTCATCTCCCAAAAAGTTGATGACCTTTTTTTTAGTCATCACCTTTTTTTACAACTTTTCTCGGGTCTCCCAACCACTAATAAGGGGTCATTCAACAATACTACTGGGACAAATCTTAAAACATTTGTCCCACTAGCTATACTTTATACATACATTGCCTGGGACAAATCAGCCTGACTACTGGGACAAATCCTAAGACTACTGGGACATTTGTCCCACTAGTTATACAGTTGAAATATGCCCTGGCATGAGCTAGCCTTCAAAACGGCAAGTTTACCATCAATATTGACACCTACTTGTTTCATTTTGTTGCAGTTTTATTCATTTCCGGATCATCTCGCGCTCACGCTGAAAGCGTAATTTAGGCCTTAGCCTAGGCCCTACTTAAACATTCAAAATATGTAAAATGCGTCGACCTACACATAATTTGCATTGAGGGGCCGACTGCGATAGTCGCAGGGCCGGTTTAACCACTAGGCGAACTAGGCGGCCGCCTAGGGCGGCACATTTCTGTGGGCGACAGAAAAGCTACACAAAGAAATATTTTTTAAACCATTGCCGCCCTTTTGCCAGTCCAGGGGCGTAGCCATACAAGGCGCTTAAGGTGCGTACGCACCCCCTGTCACATTCTGCTTTAGGGCCCTATTCTTTCAGTTTGCTCCAAGCGCGCAAATTTTAAATTTGGTTAACTCTTCCATCTGATGACATATTTAGCCGCTGCCTACGGTGTTCAAAAAGCTCGTGTACTGCGTGTATGTCTCAGCCTCTCTGCAGTCTGAACTACAGTCTGTATGATGACGGATGCCATCATGCCTCATGATATCTGATATACAGACGTATTGTATGTGTGGTATTTGTCTATACATGTACTAGGTTACCCTGATGTGTCGGAGTAATTGACCTTGTCCGACCCCCGCCCCATTGAAGCGAACACCCAACTGCACATGAGCCAGATTCTCCCTTTTAGATGTACAACCATGGCTTACACTTTAACGCTAAGAAATGCCTGAAATATATCTGCCTTGTTCGTCTGTCTTTCGCTGTCTCTGTCTCTGTCTCTCTCGTTTTCTGTTTTTCTCTCGCTCTGTCTCTGTCGCAGTCCGTCTCTCTCAATGTCTCTCTACAAGCCTTGTAGCCTGCACACTCTACATTATCTACACACAGTTGCAGTGTTCAAAGCTCTCTTGAAAAAAGAAACTAGGACTCAACTGATGGTAAGGAACTTCTAAATTTAGAGTAGCAGTTCTTGTTGCTTTAATTTGCTAAAGATAAAGCGCGAAAAATAAATTTTTTAATTACATTATGTTTGCATAGACTAATGCACGCATACGTAGGACTTAATAAACGTAGCCATAGGAGTTACTAAGTGTTCAAATGAAACTGCGCACTGTCTCATTAATTAATATTTACATTTTAAATTCCCATTAAACGTGTTAGACCATACAGAATAGGCTGCATAGCTAATGCAGTTCCAGACTATTTCTTTAATTATGGCTAACCTCAAAATGTAAAATTTATTAAATGCCATAGTTTTGTTTTATTTACAAGTAATAATGATTCTTAGATGATTACAATGAACGACGATACTAAATTAAAGATGCAGGATTCGGCTGCATTGCTGTGTGAACCTGGTTATAATTTTTATTAACTTGATTAATTTAATATTAATTAGGCTTAGTTATCGCACTTGCCAGAGGCGCAGTGCGACAGGATCGCCTAGGGCGCAAAATATTCTGGCGCCGGCCCTGGATAGTCGATAGAAGTTTGATATAGTAGGAACCTTCTGTGGGTCGTGCATAACAGCTCTCGAATGTGTGCGCGGGAGGTTGGTTTGACGATGGATGTTATATGTGGGGCGTGGTGGCTCAGTGGTAAGTTCGGCGCCTTGTGACCTGAGGGTTGCAGGTTTGAATCCCACTCTAGCCCCTGCGTACGGACCTTGGGCAAGTCCTTCACTCGCAATTGCTCGTGGCGCTTCGGCGTGAAAACTCCGACACAGTGTACCAATGCTGTAGTCGGGAGCGCCTCTGAGTAGTAGTTGACTTGAGGAGGCGCTATAGAAATATCCAGGCACGTAACTAGCCTTTTTCGTTTGGGGGGGGGCTTAAGCCTTGAACATGGCAACATTTATACAGTGTTCATACGAATTTTTGCCGTAAGCATACAACGGCTTGACTTGTTTGGGGGGGGGGGGCTTCAACTTCGTTTGGGGGGCCTTAAGCCCCCCCAAGCCCAACGCTAGATACGTCCCTGGAAATATCCGAAATAAATAAAAAAATTAAATATAAATTAAGCAGAGGCGAGTTTACACGTAGGGGCACGTGGCGCGCGCCTAGGGCCCCAAATCTCGGAGGGCCCCCAAACGAATGGAAATATTTGTTTCAATTATAAAATCTAACATTAAAC
Organism: Allolobophora icterica; assembly: GCA_963556255.1. Taxonomy (NCBI): domain Eukaryota; kingdom Metazoa; phylum Annelida; class Clitellata; order Crassiclitellata; family Lumbricidae; genus Allolobophora; species Allolobophora icterica. Next base: position 16,423,235 of record OY744605.1, on the reverse strand, counting down.
CAATTAACTTCGCTCTTCACATTCCTTGAAATGGCTTCTATAAGTAGGCCTAATCTTAATTACAGGGTCAAAAACACTCACAAAAACGGCTTCAAGTTCAACTTCGTGGGTTTTTGCACATGATTGGATAAACACAACCAGAGTTTCAGACTCTCAATCTCAAGGGCAGCGATCCCGGGGAAGTCGAGGGGGACAAGACCCCACCTTTAACAGAGGGGAACACAGTATACAGTTGTCCCCCACATTAGAAAAGAAAAGAAAAATCAAAAAAGTTCACAAAAATTTTCACCACTTTTTGACCAGATCAGTTCAAAAGTGTCCCATGTCCAAAAACCTATCAAACAAGATCGCCGCCGCTGCCCAGTCTACACGTTCAGAAGGGCCCCCAAAAATGTTTGCGCCTATAGGGCCCCATTTTCTGTAAACGAGCCTCTGTATTTAAGCCTTTCTGATGATGAGATTGCCATGGCGATGTAGGGGAAGGCATCACATAGCGATCGAGGTGACTGTGGGTGTAATGTGTGGAGGTCTAAGTTCCAGCTTTTGAAGAAGGCTTGCGCATTGGCCTACAATGGCCCTACATGCAGAGATAACTAAGATCGGGAAGAATGAGGTTCGCCTACATTATCCACTATCCAGGGTTTTCTCAAATTTTGCGACTGGGCAAGCTTGGCTGGCAAGCTCTGTAGGCCCTACCGATTGCCAGGGTGAGAATTGTTGGGGGTGCGGTAGGGTCGTTTCCAACCCCCAATTTGTGCTAGTGCGATTATATTGTACATATAATTTATTTTAGCATTTTCTTTTCAAATCGCTTTGTGGGTTACTAATAAAGTAATGCTATGTGAATCAGTCTTGTTGTCAAGACCTTAAACCTCAAGACCAAGACCAAGACCAAGACCTTGAACCTCAAGACCAAGACCAAGACCTTGAACCTCGAGACCAAGACCAAGACCAAGACATTGAACCTCAAGACCAAGACCAAGACCAAGACCAAGACCTTGAACCTCAAGACCAAGACCAAGACCAAGACTTTGAAACTCAAGACCAAAACCGAGAACAATACCCAAAAATCACAACCCTATCCAGATTTCAATTCCTTACTAAAAAAATTGTCAAGTCAGACAACTCGCTATTTTAATTTAAACACGAATCTTTTATTTTATTCAAACAAAACAATTCCAAATGCAGACTGCAGAGAATTTCGAATTCGTATTTACAGAAGTCCTTCGGGCGAAATTTTATTCCATATGCCTGTTGCATTTTATAAAAATCAATTTGCTCATAATTTTCTGACCAAGACGTGATCTGTGGGTCCTCATAAAAATTCTGCCATGTGAAAAATATGTTCTACAGTGCTGAATTCACTGGCACACAGAGCAGCTTTTCAAGTACCGGATGTAGGCCTAAATGACAAATGTACAAATTGTGAGTCTGTTTTGAAATCATTCCATGGTAAATAACCGGAAGTCAAAATAAATGTCAAAAGCAACAGTAAAGCCTCACTCACACCGTGTAAACACTAAAGCAATTGTATTAGTAATTATTGGATAAATTATTAAAATCCTTGCGTTTTGTTAAATGACTCTTTATATTGTCAAAAGTCTTGGTCTTGGTCTTGCAAAACCAAGACCAAGACCTTGAACCTCGAGACCAAGACCAAGACCAAGACCTTGAACCTCAAGACCAAGACCAAGACCAAGACCTTGAACCTCAAGACCAAGACCAAGACCAAGACTTTTAAAAACGAACTCGAGTGCACTCGAGACCAAGACCTTGGTCTCGAGGACAACAAGACTGATGTGAATTGTATACTAATAAATTTGGTGATATCACTTTAAGGAGTTTAAGCTTTATAGTGCTTTTTTAAATTTTCATATAGTTGCAGAATACGGATAAAAAATTCAACTCCACGTGGATCAAACTCATCAAAGTCTGACCCCCATGCAGTCTTTTTTCTACAATTCTCACACTGCCGCTTGCCAGTCGGTCAGTCTGTCCAATGACCTATGTGGCTGAAAGTCTGGCTGTCCGACTGCATGCTTGTTCGTCTGCTCGTCTAACTGCCAGTCTCCATCTGCGTATTAAAGCTACTTACATATTAGGCCTAGCCGCCTACTTATGTAGCATATAGTAGGCTTACATTCATTTAACTGTCTGTCTGTCTGTCTCTCTCTTTCTGTCTGTCTGTATTTATTTATGTCTGTCAGACAGACATAAATAAATACAGGCCTAGGCCTATGTAAGTATATCTTTAATACACAGATGGAGTCTGTCTGTATGTCTGTCTGCCTGTCTGTCTGCCTATTTTCCCACCTACAAATTTAGGTAGGCCTATACCAGAAACAGCAATACTTTGAGAAGCATAATTGAAAGTAGAACAGGGCGGTTGAAAAGTGATGGGCATTGTTTAATCGTGCATGGTATTTGAAGAGTCGGGGTACATACCCCAGTTCCAATAGTGGAGAGGTACGGGCACCCCGTATAGGCCTACTCCCCGAAAATTACCCCGCATACCCCTCCCGTTCCGGGAGGGGTATGCGTCCAATTTTTTAAGCTTGCGGGCGCCTCTGCATGCTTGTTAGCCGCAGTGCGTTTGCAGGCGGAGCATTAACGTCCAGATTTACTTACTTACTTAGTTTAATAATAGTATTTGGTTTAGTGCTTGGTAGGCCCTACTTCGTTTTGCACTGTGCCAGTGTTCCCTCTGCTGTCCCTCATTAGAAGTTTTGATCTTGGGGGACCGTCAACAATGCTGTCCCCCAGTTAAAACACCTCTGCCTCCCCCCCGTGATTTCCGTCACTTCCTATGAGAAAATGGGTCTTAAACAGGCTCAATATGGGCATGATGGCAGTGTGATGTTACTGATGTAACCTCTGCGGCACGTGCACGAATTCTGAACGCAAGATATGTTGTAAACAAAAAGTAGGCTATCGATCGGTCGTATACACCCTATAGTTATTCCTCTTGCAAGATGTGACACTGTGAGTTTAAGATGTCGAATGGCAACACAGCATCTGACGTCTTCCAGGAATGTTTGATAATTGTTTATGTAGGCTATGTCAATATGTGTTGCTCTGACAACCAGTTTTCTAGACATGTAGGGCCTATCATGTATGGCAGTCGTGCAACTGGGCAGATTTTGGGAGTACCGCCATCGTAGTCCATCAGAAATATATCCACAACAGGTTGTTTTTGTTTTTGCCCAAGAGGGTGTGACGATTCCTTGACACGCTTAGAACGACTAGGCTAGGCATATAAAGCTGCCTTTAAAATCTGAAGGTTGATGCTCACCTCACGCAGACGTGGCAATTGTTAACCGCTTTAAACTGGCCAAACTTACTTCGGACTTTGAATATGGGTTTGTGTTTACCAGTACTAGATGGCCTAGAGAGGCGGAATACCTACGATGCGAACAATAACTAGAGTGTATCAGATAACCAACCATTCGTGCATAATAATATGTTGGCGTCTCACGTACGCCTGGCCCAGATATTCCGGCTGTTGCCAGTTCTTTACTTCCTAACGATATTTTGTCTTTGGTTATCGATGTTGCAATAAAGTGATTGTCGCATCACATAAAGTAAGATAAACATCTAATATAAATTAAATGTTGAAATGGAGCTAACTTGCTTTGATTAGCGTTTCCACAATCGGTATCGTACGCGAGGTCAAATTTCGTATCAAACCAGGTGCGACTTAGACGTTTGCACTGTTGGTTGTGATGCATGATGGGTAGTATCGACGTTCGTTTGGTACGAAATTTCGGAAAATAATGGCTAATTAAGGATTAAACAATGATTGAATGTCGAATGTTGAAACTTCATTTACATTCTTCTGTCCTATATTACATAGCGTGGGTTAATCTGAAGGCCATCTGATTTAAGGTATCCGTATTGAACTCATTGCCCGTCGCAGGCGTTGATTCATCGATGTCAAGTAAAATCTTTTCCGTTCCGTTAAAATATTATAGGTAAGTTTTCAATGTCGGTCTCAGAACTGGCTGTATTTGAAATAGTTTTTGTAGCATATCCTGTGGCAGGTTAGATTCCGTTATATTGCACTTATGGTTTTAATGTGCTTTTTTTATTTGAGATATTTTCATGGTCTGCTGTTTTAATGATCAAAGGGTTGTTATGGGGTCTACTCCAATCGCCGAAACACAATTTCCCATTTCTTATCCCTAACCTCAGTAACCTGTAGCTCCCTATTATACTCCCAGTCCAAGTACCTTGCAAACTCTTCACCATCCAGCTTTTTACTGATCACAAACTCAAGCATGCTGAAGCTGCAGAAAGTTTAGAACTCTTTGGCTAGAACTATAACTAATACATCCAAATATGATCATATGGGATCAGCCCGAATCCCGGAAACCCGATTCCCCGAAAAGAATTTCGCCCGGATCCCCGAAATCCATTTTCTATATTATATGTATATTCTAGATTATATCGAGATACATCAAGGCCACGCTAGGTCTATGTCATCTATAAGAGTTTACAATTTAACTTTGAATAGTTTTCGGGAGTTCGGCCACTTTCTATAAAACTGTTTGCGTGAAATTGGGATTTTGTGTATTTTCAGCGTATTCGGGTTTCGGGGATTCGGGCCGGACTCGACCATATAGCCCTGTGCTTAAATCTTTGCATTGGTTTACTGTTGAATGAAGAATTAGTTTCAAATTGGGGCTCATAATAGTTCACCAAACTTTGATCTCTGGCTAGGGTTTCCCGACGTCTGGCAAAAGGAGGATATGTCCTCCTTTTTGGCCTCATGTCCTCTGTCCAGCTAATGACCTGGAAAATGTCCGGCTTTTTGCATGTTTGTTGTGATGGGCTAATGGCTAATATTTTGTGGCCATTTGTAACAACTTTACACGTTCATGTTGCCCTAAGTTCCTAATCTACTTACTTATTTATATTTTATTGCAGCTCTATTTTCCAGACGTTTCTTGTCCTTACTCTGAGTTACTTTACAATGTACTGGTCATAGTGCTAATTTTATTTCCGATTTCTTGGATATTGAGGAGACCCCTTGACTCCGGAGGGAAATATTCAATGCATCCTCCTTTGTCCTCCTTTCTGGCTTTCTGTGTACTCCTTTGGCTTCCCATGTGTTTAGCAACCCTATCTCTGGCCAGCCATAATACTTAAAATCAGTCCTAATTCCCCAGTTGGGAGTACCGATTTATCATTATTCAATGAGGTCATCGGACTACCTTTGTCAGTCATACCTGAGTCAAGAACTGTTCTGGATGGGTGAGCTTTTTCAGTTGCTGGAAATCCTTTTTGGAACTCTCTTCAGACTCTCCCTGTGTCTATGCGCTTTGCTTAGACATTTCGTTCTTAACTTAAAACGTACCTCTCTCAAGTTGCTTATCCACCATAGGCTGCCAATCTCTGTGTCAGACTGATCTGGATAAAGACCTGATTACGGCTTGGTTTTGCTGTGCCATCGATTGATGCCATGTACATTAGACATCGGCGCAATAGAAGGTACTAGTTAACTACAGTTACAGCCTCCCCGCTCTACCCGATTAGCCTCTTATCTCACTCTCTCCCATTTACCCAGTCATTACTCGCCTCAAGTTCTCCAACCGATTCGTATTCTACACTGCATCTCGACTCTGGAACGATCTTCCTCTGAATTCCGCAATTTCTTACTTTCTCCACCAACACTGCCGCTCAATCACCATTCTCTGAGGCTCCTCTACTCATCACCCCAATAGCTTTCCACTCCAAATTGAAGTCCCACCTCTTCAAGAATTCCTACCCTGATCCATCCAAGACCTTCCAAGTTTTCTCTTCCTCGATGAAACCCTCCTTATGGCTTCTCTGCCTCCTCTGTGACTCCGATCTTTACTGGACATCTTTGACATGATGCAGTGCTCTTGAATAAGCTGGTGCCCTGTGCTTAGCTTTCGAGTAGCGCTTTAGAAATTTGGAGCTTGCGATTACAACTTAAACCCAATTTCTCCCAAAATTTTTTATACCAGCCATTCAGAATCCTGAAAACTTGTATGAACTAGTTGGCTAATCTCTTGAATTATATTCGGAAAATGTCCCGAAAAATTAGATTGTTGAAAATAAAATTGTTTTCATGTCAACAATGGATTCAGTATCCAGTCGAAATTCAAATATTATGGATTTGGTTTCAGGGATTCACTATGCACACTATGATAGATGGCTGAATAGCAGCTTTATTTGCTAAATATTTATTGACTTGCACTTTGGGAGGCCACAGCGCACTACTCTATCTGAGTCTGGGGTGGTCATATTGTTTGTATGGTGATCGGCCGCAGGCGTTTGGACGGTAAAGTTAACCGTGCATAGATAATTGACAACCTAAACGTTATATTATATGATACAATTAACATGGAAATATTAATGAAAATCAAATAGTGTCATTATTAATATGGTATTTGATATGACCTAACAGGGATACTATTTGATTTAATTAATGTGGAAATATTAATTATCTCGTATAGTATTACTGTTCGGCCATCTGTTGCAAGTGACTTTCTTCGTCAGTGAAACATAAAAGGTAATGTAATGTTTTCTTAAAAGTTCTGTCATGACAAACATAGAAATTAGTATGATGTAAACCACAGAATTACCAATACCATGTCAGCAGTTCTAAATGTATAGCATTTACTTAAATTTTACCAGCGGATCATTTGTCTACTTGTAACTTCTTTTTGTCACCTGAGGAGTCGCTTTTACTTTGGGTAAAAGCATTATAAAGCATTTTAAAATATTAATTTAATTGTGTTTAGGTAATTAGTGGTTACATTGTGTCTTTCTGTCTTAGCGCCTAAATCCTTTAGCGACGAGAGGGATTAGTTTTCCCTGCATTTTAGGGCATGGTCGTCGTTAAAGGGTTATACACTGTGTGAAATTGTTTGTTCCACGCAGTGCTTTTTTTTCAGCCGGAACGGTGTTCCGGAACCTTTTTTCAGGTACTAAAAAATAATTTATTTTTTATAATAAATACAATAATTTAGTTATTTTAATTTATTTTCAGTGTTTTGAACTGTTTTCAGTGTTTATTGAGACCCCTTCCAACCCCCAATCCCGTTTTGCTCGGTATTTTAGCCCGCCCATAATTATTTCGTTCCGGAACCTTTTTTTCCAGAAAAAAGCACTGGTTTCACGTAATTTCAATATTTAATTTCTGTTTAGACAGTGAGATAGAAAGCCCCACTTGTTTACATCTGTTGATATGGCTCAGATGCATGGTCCCGAGAGGGCCGAGACAAAAGGATCAGTTGGTTGAAGCACAAACACGACTTGACATTAACAACAGGACACTTTTTGACCTCCCTTGAGATAACAGAAACCTTTTTAACCCTCCCTCAAGTATAGAAATGGAGGACTGAGTTGACATCAGATGGCCTGCTATTCCATGGTTGGTCATTTAACCAGCTTGGCTTGGGATATTTTCATTTAGCTGCACGTGCCAGTGATGTAGGCACATTACAGAGCTGCTGCCTTTGTCTGGTACTATAGAACACTGTAGCCGTGAATCTATAGGCTACTTAAATATGTCATACCCTCCTGATGACTCCAGGCATGTAAAATATCTCAACCGAAGCAATTGCTCAACATCACGAATAGGAAGTAAATAACTGGGCTACCAAGAAGGTATTTTGGTCTAGGACTTAATAGTTCTAGATACATTTACAGCATAGGTTTTCGTCACAACAACTGAGGTAGGTGGAGCACACAGACGGTCGTGGCTAAAAGGAAGTACTAAAGGAAATTTCTGTTGAAATAGGTGGACAATTATCAGCTGCACTTTTGCCTCAAGTGTAATCTGCATTGGAAAGAAAAAGTGGGGTGGGGGAACTGGGGTTTTTGACGGAATTTGAATGCACACATACTGATTGACGCAAACCTTGATGTGGCGATCAAATTTTTCCATTCATAAGTCTCATGATCAAAATCTGGTATGGAAATCTAGTCGGCAGTAGTTGAAATTTATTAGATCTTTTTGGCAGCCATCTCAGGGCATGGTGAGATGATAGTGCACAGAATAATTCAGACGCCAAAACAGACTTCTTCAAGGTATGCCACTTTAGGTCTATCAACAACAGGTAAAGGTGAATGAAATTAATTTCCTTTAATTCAACACCGTTTTTTGGCATTCAAAGCTACAATTTCATGTTATCTTCTGAGGAGCTTTTATTCACAATTACTGATGTCTTACATTTCAGATATAAATTTCCCTTTGATTCTTAATCATTGTCAAAATCCTGATTGAAAATTTCTTGGTGAAAGAAATTATCCTTCAGAATGTAATTTGTCACCTTGGAGAATAATAACGATAATAATAACAGCAATTATTATAACAACATCGATAATGATTTTAAAGTAATAATTAAATAAAAATCTAAACCTATTTAATATGAATGTACATAATATAACAGGTCACAGTGATATTCTGCAATAATATTGTAATCTCAGATTTATGCAGCACCTCTTGAAGAGAGACTCGCCAGTGATACTTTGTTAGGCAGGCTGTTGTGTTTACTCAGGTATCAGTTCGACAAGTGTGTTAACAACAGCTTGTTGAGAACTGCTTTGCTGTGTGTAATCATGTCATAATGCTGGACCTGCTTCGTTTGCTATTTGCTAGCGGATCTAGGTAGCACAAATAAGTCCTCCATAGATACTAGATGCGTACTGTCAGAAACTAGGTTACATGGCAGAAATTAACTGGCTCATCACTAGTATACTTAACAGTCTGTGATCTTGAGATTCAAGTAGAGGCCTTAAAGTCATAATGTTTGAAGACTCAACTCTTTAGCTGCCTGAGTTGCGATGTATTGTAAGATAATCTTGTGCAATCAGGTTAACCATACCTTTGCTATAATGTGGGATTTTGGATCCATATTAAGGACCACGTTATGGCAAGGGTTGCAGTAAATTGTGACCATGTACATGTCTGTGTAGCTATGTGTTTGCAGATTGTAATGGGCTAACTTTCGTGTTATGCTTTTGAAGACGCCCTTGTAACAGCATGTGCTGTGTTACGGCACCCTAGAAATGATCGTTAATATTATTATTATATTACTAATGATAGTATCAGAACTTGGTATTGTCATGAAAAACGAGCCCACAAGATACTTGCGCAGGTGTCACTGGACTTGTAAAGGCTGCCAGAAATTCTTTTTATTGCACTTTGGAATGGAGGCGATGTTTCGATAAAAGAGATTGATTGCTTTCTATTCTTTGTTTTAATTTTCCTCTTTCAAGTGCTTTTAACTTCTGGCTTTATCTAAGGAATGCCATAGACAAATTTATGTGGCAGTAATTACTTTTTAGATCAAGCAAGTATTTATACAGTGCCTTAAATTCAGGCTTTATTTGAAAGAAACATTGCATAAAATACAGAAATTTTCTTGCTTTATTTGGGATATTTAATTCAAGCAGATAAACTAGGGTTTTGTAAATTTGTTGGTGACTTTTTGTTGTTTCTTTCTGCCATGGTGGTTTTGCTTAGCTACATGCAACAGACTACATAATATTATATGCATGCGTTTTATAGGCTAGTGATCTTGTGCTTCAAGCCATTTCAGAGCAGTCTGTAAGCCAGCTACTTCCGCATTTGACGCTCTTGTGTGCTGTCTAGAGGTTTACAAGCAATCATCCTAGAGAATTGAATAAATTATTTCGGCAATGCAGCCACGCAAACAGCGACAATGGTGGAATTAAAAAGCTCGTGCATACCTTGGAGAGTTCTCTACCAGCGCAAATCATTTAGCAATATGACAGTGACATGTTATAGCATCTAAATCAGTATACTACACGAATGTCTGAGCAACTATCAGCTCGGCAAATGATGAGAAGAGAGTTCAACTCAGCAAGTCTGTATCAATCAATCAATACACTAAGCATTTGTATAGCACCCCTTCAAGGAAACTAAATTTCGAGGTGCTCCCAGGCCAGCCTCGGCAAAAGAGAACAGAGCAAAGTAGAAAAACGGTGGACGAGTCTCGAGGAAGAGACCGCAACTCAGGAGGAAAGCCCATTCCAAATTGTGGGTGCAACCACAGAGAAAGCGCGCTGCTGCATAGTAGCGGTGCGTGTGAAAGGAACATAGTGGTCACCACGGGTGGCAGAGGAATGCACTTTATGGACTATGCACTATATGAGTTCTTCTTTCATAGGTCGCACATATACATAATTAAAATTTGTGCTCCTTGACTGTGACCGTGCTATACCCTAATTTACATTAATTATACTGACGTGTATTATAGCAAGGCTCCAGTGTATTTAATAGTGCAGTGAAGAGCTACTTTATGGTACTTGAGTAGGGAGGCTGCTGATGAGAAGTAAGAGTTCTTAAGTAAGATGTAATGTTTCGGTATCTTCTTTGTATGTAGTATGTTATAGTATTGTGTTTAGGCTACTTGACTTTGTATGTTTGCGTCGGCCATGTGCTTTGTTCCAATGCCTAGTTAACTGTATGGATTAAATACAAAGCAAGGCTGTCCAAGGTTTAGTTCTGGGCATTGAGCATCGGCAATGGTCTAGAGTCGATCAGGATTAATTGTGCTTGTACAACTAGTTGAGGTGAACATTGTGTGTGTGCTTGTTTGTAGGTGGGTGGGTAGGTCTTAGGTCTGGGTGGGTGGGTGGGTGGGTGGGTGGGTGGATGTGCTTGTTCGTACTTTTGGATTCTGTAATTAAAATTTTTGTAGGACAAAAATGAGGATGAATACAGGGTCATACTCATGTGCAGTTGTCTTTGTCAACCCTGGGGCTGCTAATGGTTTATTTATCCAATGAACATGTGATAAACTGACCTTTTAACACAGTGTAAAAGTTTACACAGTGCCATTGAGAGGTCCTAAAAGGAGCCGTACAAATATTCACACACTCATGCATGTGTGTAAGAAATGTATGTATATGTATATATGTACACTTGAGTGTGTGAATATTGTATGTAAAATGTATGTGTGATATATATATATATATATATATATGTGTGTGTATATGTGTATATATATACATACATTTGTGGTAACACTTGTAAGACATCAACCAATCAGTGGTTGCCACAAATTAAAAAGTTATCAAGCCAAAGTCTTGCATCAATACATTCAAAAGTCGGTAAATCAATATTTGGGGACAGGATTAATGGCTGTATGGGATAGCGATCAAGATCAGGCAATCCATCATGTTTGCTGAGTGACTGTTTAAAGTAGGGGGCCTGCAACCAGTTACGCTTAGATCCACATTGTTGTATACAGTAACTTATTAATTGTTATAGTCTGAAGTTCATTCAGGTCTGTTGCATTGTAAGGTTTGGATGTGGTATGCCGTTTTGAAGCGAGTGTGTCGGAGTTTCATTAAAATTCAACCTGGGTACCTGATTCTATTCAGAGCTGATACTCGAGTACCCATGACTCCTTATTGGAGTAAATACTTTGATGTAAACTATGAAGTAGTGGCATGCTATTATTCACTGCAACATTATGGTTTTATTAGATTGACAGATGCCGCAGTGTGCTATGGAAGGCGAGTGGGAGTTTGTGCAGCTGGAGCCATTTGTGCACCAGGTCGGAGGACATTCAACTGTGCTCCGATTCAATGATAACACCGTCTGCAAATCCCTTATACCACGAGAACACCACTTCTACAAGACCATGCCATCGGTCATGAAGGAATTCACACCTCAGTACAGAGGTAAGGACAGACTATGTATCATGAACTAGCATAGGCGCTGACTTTTGCTTTTGTCTCTGGGTGCCTGGATCCTCTCGTCCCTTCCCACTCTCCTTAGGTAGGTGAGTTTTAGTGGATTTTCGGAGAAAGAAATTGTTTTCTTGTCAAAGGTTACGAGGTTAGAAAAAGTATTGGAAATCGGTAACAACGTTCCAGTGTTATTATTATTATTTTTAAATAATAAATAAATAAGTAATTTATTTATGTATGGCTGTGACTGTAAGATCTTAGATCATGCAATGTTGGGTATTTGTGTTGTAGTTGTACCGTACTTCTCAAGTTGTGAGATTACTTAGTTGTAAAAAATTTGAATTTAAGGTCTGAATTCTTCTGGGTGCCAGGCACTCACTGAACTTTCTCTGTGGGTGCATTTGCACCTAAGGCTCCCAAGGAGTCGGTGCCTATGTGAACTAGACTGAGTTGTAATGCAACCGAATTGGCACTGTGTTGAGAAGCAGAATGCCTTTAGTGATTATGGTGATGGGAGTGTATGTGTGTGTATGTTTATGTGTTTGTGTTTGGGTAATTATAGCAGGTATTACAGTTAGTTACTAGTGTCTAGTGGAATCGTGTGATCCCTCACCTCTGTACAGCAACACAGGAAATATGTGCAGTTTCATGTTTGTCCATCCCTTTCGAACAGTTTTCGCACAAACACTCTTGCTGTTACTTTTAACTTAGCTTATGTTACATTCTTTTATGTTAAGTCACATCAGTTTAGCTCCTGTAGACAGCCCTGTGGAGAGCAGCACTGTTGAGAGGTCCTTATAAACCACAGTACAGAAAGGTAAGATATAAGTACATACCGTACATGCAAGCATACATACATAATCTACATGTAGACAGGAGAAACATGGAAAAAGAATTGGATCTGATGAATGATGGTAGTGAATAAAGGTTATTCATTTGCATCCATGGCCACCAGCTGGCTGCTCTCAGGTGCTGCTGTTGATGATGATGATTGTGGTGGGTACTTTGGGTTGGGGACAGTTACTGTAGTCCTTGCCTCAGTGTATGTATGTGTGTATGTATCTGGACTTTTATGAAGCAAATTTTAGGAACCCCTTAAAAGCGTTAAGAATATGGCTGTACAAAAGACAGGTGGGTCTTAGCTAGGAACCTGCAAGGCTTTGATATTCGAATTGAAAATGAATTGGATGGCAGTTTTCGATTCAAAATTGACATCATGATGCAAACAGTGATTAGGCTAAATTTAATGAACATGGAACCAGAACAGAATAACTGACGTAGCCTGAATTTCGGCAAGCCTGCAAAGATGGAATTACTATAGTCCAGGTACATCAGGACGAAAGAATGGAGCAAGCAGCGGCGTCACTAGGTGAGGCGGGGGTGCGGGCCGCACCGGGTGACACCTTCAGAGGATGTGACACCAAAATGATTGTCTAAAAAAAATTTGTGCAGAGCATCAGCAGAAATTTATTATTTTAAAATTAACATTAACAGATAATAACAAAAAATTTTTCTTAAGCCCAGCTTACATGTACAGCTTACATGTACTATATCAGTATCAGTTTACCTAAAGCTGAAACTCTATGCTAATATACTTTTTTGAACCTTAGTCAATGCCCTCATTATATGGTATGGTCTGGTATGGGACTAAGGAGGTCCATGGGGGTAACACCCTGACTTACAGAACTGGGTGACTCCAACCCTTGTGACACCACTGGGAGCAAGGTCATGTTTAAATAGGCCTTTATATATATGTATATATTCTCTAACATAGTGTACAGAAACTTTCAAATATTCATGTACATAGGACACAGATAGAATGTTAGAATAAAATATTCACATGAAACCTCATATCATTCATACTTTAAACCGTGCATACACAGATACATGTACATGCATACTTGCGTGCATGCATACATTCATGTGTACAAGGTGACGCATTGCCTATGTGAGAACGAGATACATAAAATGCGTTCTATTAAGCATCATTATATATATATATATATATATATACAAACGTACATAAATACATACATGAATACATACATATTGTGTGGAATTGCATTCTTCTGTATGTTTTTCATAATAAAAAAATTAGTAGTAACAAAGGCGTTTACGTAAAATATTAGAAAATATATGAAAATTAGCTCTAGGGTTTTTAAGACTTTATTACCCGGTGTGTGGGCGGATGGAATTTGTGCTAACATTCATACATTCATATGTCATGTCTAATTAGTCATGTTCTAATACTTAATATTAAGAAGCCTAATACTTAATGTTAAGTAGTAATCCCAGAAAGTGTGGTCTTAGTCAGTGTGGAAAGCAACTGTGACGCATATCTGTTGTAAGTGGTGTTGTGAAGTCCTTAAAGTGTCACATTCAGTGAGGAAAGAAACTGTGACTCGTATCTCCTGTGCCACATGTCAGGAAATCCACGAAGTAATACCCCATCCTTTTGTTAATTCAATCAACAAACTCATTTTTGTTCGGTTAATACGAATTTTTAATAAAAACCTACTAATAAGTACTTCTAAGTATCTAACTATCATCTGTTTGTTATGAGTACAGATGTGATAGTGAGCTGTGTAAATTTGCTGAATGAATTTTATAGTTGTAATCACAGATTTTTATATAGCACCTTTTCAAGAGAGATTTCACAGAGACGTTCCTAAACTAATGACAAAATATTAGGATAAGCCAGAATGGTTTTCAGGCGCTTACAGAATAGAGGTAAAGAAAGACCAAGGAGTTCATTTGTAGGGTGCTAGACAACCTATTCCAGAAAGTAGGACCAAGAACAGCGAAGTTTTTATGCTGTAGGTTTGAGTCTTGGAAATAAATCTTTTATGGCCTTCAGCTGTTTCTATGGCATCAGCTGTTTCTGGTTATTTTCTTAGGACAATTATCTGATCTATAGAGTAATTAACTGCATGTGTGAAACCGTACCCATCGAATATTGGATGGTTGCTCTGCTTGAAATGCCAAGTGTGACTTCACAGGTTCTACAGATCAATTGAAGGAACCTGGAGCAAGTATTTAATGCAGAGTTGCTTTGATGTATTGACTGATACTTCATCTTTTGATAGTAGTAGGACTACTATATGGTGGAAATGAACACAAATGAATGTGTATAATGAATAATAATAAGATGTGATTTATTGACCCGATCATGCCAAATATAGACTGCTGAAAAGAACTCTGCAGTATTGCAGCAAAGCCTTGGTGCGTCTGTTTTGACTGGCGTCGGTTAGGTAGTCAAGGAGCTAGGAGCAGGTCTCGGTGCTATCAGGTCAAGATTCTATGATACGTACACACAATCACTGAGCAATGCCTGAAAACATGCCCTTTTGTGTGGAAGTGTACTTTCTTGTATCTGGGTTGGTTGGGGAGGCACTGTGATACAGCTGGTGTTGACTTGCAATAACAAGGGCAATAACACTGGCATGCTATGCAACTAAAACTGGCTTGGCGTTTGCTAAATACGGCAAGTCCGTGATCAGTATATAGGTGTATATGTATCTGAACACTTGTCTGAAACTACGCCTTTGTAACAGCCGTGGCTTGACTTAGCCATCAATGACCGATCTGTTTTTTCTCTCTTAGATGGGAACCTAGTTAAAAACGTTGCATTTTTTGTGCTGTAGGTTGGGTAGGAGAGACTTAGTCGAAATTCAAGGCTGTTTTGTACAATGGAATATGTTGTAAACTGATGCAGACAAACTTTAATTTTAGCTTATATATTGCTGATGTTGATACCTGCCTGCCTGTTTAACTATTTATTTATATATGTCCTTCTCTCTTTTTGTCTCTCTCTGTTTTTCTCTGTTTGTCTATATATATATATATATATATATATATATATATATATATATATATATATATATATATATATATATATATATATATATATATATATATATATATATATATATATATATAAATATATATTATATATATTTATATTTGTTCATATATATATATAGGAGAGGTCTGAAATACCTAATTGCCAATCTTATTTACCTACGTATATTCGTCGTATAATGTCTATATCTTTTATCTGTATATAAAATGTATAGAAAATTTTATCTGTATAGTAATACATATTGTTATACATTTTCACATGTAGTATTGCCTGCATATTATTTGCTTCTTTGCATTAAACACTTGGTATGTAACCAGACCCCATAGTATAGGGCCTATATTAATTAATTTTATGATAATATAATGTATGTATTAGGGCATAGCCGGGTGCCGTTTTTCAACCGGGTACCGGGTCCGGGTAGTTTGAATAAAAACCTGCCGGGTCCGGGTACCGGGTCCGGATATTAAAACTAAAAGTAGTCTCAAATCTCTAATCCGAACACAATGTCGCGAAAAAATAACTCCACTCTACCCTCTACGAATCAACTTCAGAACATTTTAATAAACAAGGAAAACATCTGCAATGATCGAAAAGGGTGGGAGAGAGGGACTAGCTGGCGTTCTTAATACGGTAATCGAAGAGAATTGTCCGCGTATAGGTGAAAGGAGGAGGGGAGAGAAACTTGCTTGAGCTCTCTATAATCAAAGGAAATTGTCAGTGCTTAGGCGAAAGGAGGGGAGAGGGACTTGATGGAGTTCTCAACATCAAAGGAAATTGTCGGGCATAGGCGAAAGGAGGAGGGGAGAGGGACTTGATGGAGTTCTCAACATCAAAGGAAATTGTGGTGTCTAGGCGAAAGGAGGAGGGGAGAGGGACTTGATGGAGTTCTCAACATGAAAGGAAATTGTCGGGGCATAGGCGAAAGGAGGAGGGGAGAGGGACTTGATGGAGTTCTCAACACCAAAGGAATTTGTGGTGTCTAGGCGAAAGTAGGAGGGAGAGGGACTTGATGCAGGAACATCAAAGGAAATCGTCAACATCAAAGGAAATCGTCGGGGCATAGGCGAAATGAGGAGGGGAGAGGGGTTTGCTGGAGGTCTCAATAATCAAAAGAAAACACCGGCAGATCATGGACAGCCAAAGGCCGTCGCCAAGGCGACTTACTGTTCCTGATGTCATTACATTATGTTACTGTTAGTTGACATTTACCCACCCGGACCCGGATGACCCTTCAGCTCCGGGTCCGGGTGTCTTCCGGGTGTTCAATACCCGGAATTCCCGGGTATCCGGGTCAGTACCCGGCTATGCCCTAGTATGTATCTTTAACTGTATACCTGCATAATATAAAGTACTGTTTTTTGTATTGATGCTTAGCCCTTTGTGCTGATCAGCGCTAGTTTATGTATTTACATAAGTGCATGTAGTCTCCACAGATCCTGTTTTTGGGGGGAAAACACTCTTTTCCTTTTTGTTAGTCTTTTACCCGCAAAAGGTGCATCCTGATATTCTATGCCCCTTGTATGCATATTGTCCTGGGGTGGATTGATTTATGTCCTTAACTTGCAGACACATGTCCTTATTGGATATGAGTTTATGTTCATTGGTCTTGAACAACAGAAGGGTTGACAGTGCTCGTTTTTCGGAAAACCTCTCTTACTTTACTTGTGCTGCTAAATGTATTTCTGCTGTAACTATCCATCTTCGTGATTATAAGTGCCTTGTTTACCTCTTGGAACAGCTATAGTATCTTTATTGTTGGGAATAGTTCTTTCTGCCTGAAGATTAATGCTAATAATTCTTCTCTCAGATAAGAAGACTGTTATGTGGTACCTTAACTGGGATCCAAAAACTTCTGGCAGGAAATGATCCTAGGTAGCAGAGGCAATTGTTTTCGACCATGTTCAGCACAGACAGAGGCCAAGTGTATGGCCAAATCAGGCCCTGGCGAAAACAGTTCCAGAACATATTGTGGTTTACATGACGAGGATAAGGACCTTTGTTTCATAAACTAGAACAGTTCCATGTCGGATGCAGCTGCTTTGTTTGTCAAACTGTTGTTTTCTCCCTGACTTAAAACTGCTCGAGTACAAACTGCTTGGACGACTGCATGGTTTTTTGTTAGAACTCTATTTACTAAAATGATGTTTATATGTCAAATTTTGCTATGAAGGTAGACAATAGAGTTTCTGTACTGTAAACTTTCCCTTACTATGTGTTGCCAAAGTGAATTGAATTCTGAACTGTCTTTGCCCTAGAACTGATTTGGCACAACACCGACTGAACTTATATGTACATGCCAACTGCCAAGTATTTCTAGCAACATTTTTTTCGAGATTTTTAAGCTGTGCTGGATAATGTAGCTGTCAGATGGCTGTCAAGATTTCTGTCCAGCGTAACTTGTTTCAGGTATTTCTGAGAGAAGGTGGCAGTGTGTTTTCATTACTCTTGAATGCTGACATTACTCGATCAGTTTAGAATGTTTTGGCTCATGCTCAGTTGTTGATAAGACAGGAAGTCAAGAGGAAGTCGAGTCCAAGTTAAAACTTACCTCTGCCATAATGTTCGAAAGATATTCCCAGCTATAGAAAAGTGGTATGCAAAAGTTGATTAGAATTTTGAAGAAAATGTTTTACAAGGTGAAAAGCCGTTGCACAAAAATTCATTAAAGAAACTGTGCTCCATGCAGAGAAACTGTTTAAGCAATTTATTGTAAAAATTAAAGAATTTAAAGAAAATTCATTCCAAACTAAAAACCCAAAAGTTTTTATAAGTTTGAATAAAATACATTCCTGTCCAAAGCTGTCAAGCTATAAATGTCTGAACTTGAAAATGATGACTGCTGACTGAAAGTTGAGTGACAGCATCACCATCTGAGTCACTAATTAATATATCATGCATAAATTTACTTTCCCAAAGGCCTGTACTAGCAAGCTGATGGGCATATGTTTACATCCTGGTTGTGCTTGACCTTAGCCTGGTGCATATGAGTAGTTAATACATTTGATTTATAATTGCTTTCATAAAAGAAAGTAAATATCAATTTACAGAAATGCTCATGCTATCAGACCTTGTGTTGATTATGTTCATAGGCGGCCTCGTTATCTAATGCAGCATTTGGGAGTTAAGTTCTGTATTCACTAAAAATGTTGATGTGGTTGACTAATATCCATGGATGCATTTAGAAAATTTCCATTGCATCAAGCTGTATTTTCCATTTCTGGGTGATGTTAATGAGTATTATCAATGATGATGTGTTGCGTAATGCTTGAATTGCAGTCTATGGGATTGAAGAAAGCAAATGAGTGAATGCTACACATTGAAGAAATGCTGTGGACTTGCAGTACCTGAATCTGTAAATTAGATTAGATCTGTTAGGATGAATGTAACTAAATAATTATGTCGAGTAATCAAAGTAGGAGATGTACATCTACTGACAGTTTGAGAGGTTGCTCCTCCAGTCACAAGGTCCGTAGATGTCTTGTTGATTGCCTTTTGGAATCCTGTGTGGCCATTGTGATAGGGCATTGCACCAACTAGCAATGTATACATGAAAAAACTAGTATCTGGCTATTTGTAAAATGCCTTTTAAGAACTTCACAACGGTGCTTAACATGTCAATCTAACAGATGTAAAAATGCGCATCGTAATATGGATTGATAATGTTCATTGAGCTGTCTGTTAAGATATAGTCTATACTCTATAGGTTTAATGGTAGACTGTTCGAGAAGGATGGTTCAGTTCAGTGCGTGAGAAATCACAATGTGCCTGCGTCGTCGCACAGAAGCAATGAAAGAAACCTGGAGCTCACTAGTTGTTGTGATTAAACTAAGTTTCGTAGGACACATAGATTGTTTTCATGTGATACACAGAGCTGCGGATGGCTGAATTCACTAACGGCCAGGTGCCTAAGGCTATGTTAGTGTCACTGATGTTAATTAACTGATGTTCAAAAGATAAAGTTTCCTTCACTGCTGGCTTTCTTGTTGCACTGATTTATTATAATCATATTAATGCAGCGATATCCAGATTGTTTGTTTAATTGGGTCTAATGTTTTACACGAACTTGGCTGAAGTCTAGCGTCAAGAGGTTAGCTATAGCATTTCAGGTCCTGTTTGTGAAATGCTTCTACTGTTTGAAGGTTAGTGAGTCAAGTACTTGTTGTGGTCACTTATCACGAGTCTGAGTAAACTCGACACTACGAATTACAATTATGTGACGATCGCATACTAGTCTGAATTTAGTTTCAGTGCACTTTCTGTATACTGTGCAGGTGTTGTGGAAGTGACAATTCATGAGGACAGTGATGGCTACATGACTCTTGTCGCCCGTCCTCCGCGACTGAGGAAGAACTCCTTGTCAAATTCACTGCCTACCCTCTATGACGATGCCTCGCAAACTAACTCACCTGCTTCGGCCGAGGATGCCGCGCAGTCTGATTCGGAATCAGAAAAGTGTCATAATTCTTGCTTGGCTCATGACAGCAGCCACCACAGGTAACCAATTGAATTTTAACTTAGTTTTAACTAGTCACATTTTAGCTGAACTTTTCTTCTGCAAAGGTAAAGCAATTGCAGCTTTGACATGCCGATCAAACTCCTTCGACCAACGATGAATTGCTGAGCTGCATGAAGATAGGCAACAGCTTATCAATGAATTTATAAAGGAAGAAGGTTGGAATAGGGTCAGGTGCAGACAGTTGTGATGGATAAGATATACACTTTCCAATTGTTTCAACCAATCAAGCTGGAAGAAGAAGTTTTTCCTGAGAAGC
Source organism: Allolobophora icterica (assembly GCA_963556255.1). Classification (NCBI taxonomy): domain Eukaryota; kingdom Metazoa; phylum Annelida; class Clitellata; order Crassiclitellata; family Lumbricidae; genus Allolobophora; species Allolobophora icterica. The sequence goes on along the minus strand of OY744605.1, from coordinate 16,402,904 downwards.
TGGCTCTACTCCCTGCAGTCCTTATCTAGCCTTATTCTTTTGCAAAGGCACTCAGCTAACATAACTGTTTTGCATCTTGCTCAGCTGTCTGAGTCGAACCTTGGGGTGAGATGGTTGCATCTGATGTGTACAGAATGTGGTTGAACAAGAAACTGATGATTAAGGTAAGCATAGTTTTGTACAGGTTATACAGTTATGCTCAGGTAAGATCAGCCTCTACAGGTAGCTGACCAAGATGACTGTTAGTCAAGCTGTGGTGGAAGACTTCATGGTCCAGTGATTTCCAACCTCAGAAATGTGACATCTTTGATAAGCAGTCAGGAGTGGAGGTACGGAATGTTGCTATTTGGCAGACGTTGAAGGAGGCTCAAGGTTTCCATTCATCTCTAGTCATGACCAGGTTGAGACATTCACCAGGCATAAGCATCTAGGCGAAGTGATGTGCTGCTTCATACAGAATATGGTGATGAGATTTCTCAGCTGCTTGGCCCAAGGGCATCCCAGATGTTGAGGTCTCATGTCATAAACAACAGGCTATTAAAAATGATCAGGTGATCGAGAGTACTGCAAACTCCTGGATAAACACTGAAGATGGTGGTTGGAATCCAGGTCAGTAGATGACAGTGATGGTGATTGGGCCATGTGTTATTGCAAAGGAACTCGGTCAGATCTCAAAGGTTGTAATGGTCGCATCAAATTCCAAACGTTTTGCATGCAACTTTACTCTGTGAAAGACAGATCCTGCACAGATCCTGCTGTCTTCTGATCGAGAGGTGTGCAGGTCAGAATTACAGTGATGGGCCTATGCAATGCGGCAATCTCTAAGTAAAGGTCTCCCTAATGCAACATCTACGACAGAGTGATGCCACGTTTTGACCACAACTAGGATGTAAAGATCATGACTGGTGATTGACCATTGTGCTATATTTTCTGCCAAGTCGCAGTCCATCTGGTTTGTTGTACAGTAAGTGTCTTGCATTGTACAGACAGTAAATGCCAGCTGTAGTGACAAGCCAACTTGTTGGAACTTACACATGTGCCATGTCTTGAAAAACGAGGTCTTATTTACAGCAGTTTTCACCTTCAAACCATAACGACTCAGTTGCGTCAAGTCTGTACTAGGGATCATTGTCTGTAAGTCCTTGTTTCACCAGACATCAGGTGAAGTCCAAAATTGACAATTTAAATGTAGAACATGTGCAAAAAAATTAAATTCGAGAGTTCACTTTAGCTAGATGCTACCAACGTTCGGTAAAGTTTGTCTGCAATAAAACCAGACAGTCAAAACTCGCACAAGATGGCAGTGGTGGTTGTAAACAGGATGTTGAACTCCTCTGATAGCAGGGAAGTAGACTAATACAAACGAACCCCCACCCACTTGGCAGGTTGTTGTCTTAGTTTTTGGATTTGTTGCTCAAGTGGTGTACTATCAGGGTCGAACTGGCTTGCAAAAGTAGCCTGGGAAATTTGGTCATGGGCGGCCCACATTATCCAGCGCTGTATGCACGAGCCTTTCAGGATAAGGGGATCTGTCGTTTTTGATAAAAATGTGACCAAGTTGCCATGGCCTTTGCTACTGCCAACTGAATCATGCCGGGATTTGCTTTTTCAAACCACCTCTTCAATATGTGCTTCTAACAATGGACCAAACTTGCTAACAAGCAAAAGTATCTAAAAAAACTCCCATGATCTACGCTGTCATCAAACAATGTGTACCCAGACTCTTCTGCACCGCAATAGCTAAGTCCACGCTTACCAATAACTTGAAAGTTTCTATGATTCTTTCTAAAATTAATCGAGTCTTTTTAACCTGTTCAGCGTGTTTTCGCATATAATTGCTTCCAATATCTTTGGCTTTGATTTTCAAAACATATGATTCTGTGCAGGTTGCATGGAGTGCGCTGCTTTCATGTTCGGATATTCTTTGAAAAATATGTTTGGAATCTGTAATGCTGTATCCACTAATGAACGTTGATTGGTCTGAGGCTTTGCTGAAGACCAGACAAAACGAACAAAACAATTTCTTCGTATTTTCGTCATGGGTCAGCCAGTGACGAGGCATATTGTTTCTGAAATAAACGTTCTGGCAATTTATTTTAACACTCAGAACAAAATTTCGGATGAAATTTTAAAAAAGCTTAAAAATAATATGCTGGTGGCTTAGAAAAGTAATGGCAGTTATAGTTGTTTCCAGTTTCTTCACCTGTCCCTAGTGCAGACTGGCTAATGTCCAAATTATATTCAATCTCAGAGATAGAATGAGAGGTTAAATTTGCATCTTCGCTAACTGCAGTTTCATTTTCAAAAATATGTAAATGTGCCTCATTAGTTGATGAAACTGGATCATAAACTACCACTGGGCAGAGATCAGTAATTATTTCATTTCATGCTACATTAGCCATGCTGATATCAGAACTAGTAGAAGATGATTCAAACATGTTCGTTAACTGAAATTATGTTGCTTGGCATCATGTTCTATACGTGCTTTCTTTCTTATTCGTTCTTGCTCAGCACCTCCTTTTTGTTTAGACATAATTTTCGGTAGGGTTTGCGGAACCTTTTGCCATTTGAGTATGTACAGTATGTCACAAGTCACAACTCCGGAACAGTATTAAATTACTTAAAATCAAATTTGTTTTTACAATAATTAATATTATACAATTGTATAGATCAGTGGTTCCCAAGCTCTTTTGATGGAGGGCAAAGTCTTACTTTTAAAATATCATGGCGGGCCACAGAGATCTGAGGAGCCGTCCTCAGTTGCTTTCATTGTGGACGAATGCATGCGCTGGAGCGCCAGCAAATAGTGGTCTCTGGGGAAGCGTCGTAAGTTTCCCATGCGCAGCATTTGGTAACATCTGACATCGAATGGAACATGTTTTTGGCATATTGTCAGTGCCAATTTACAACAATGCAAGATAAAACACACGTCTTTTTCAACGGAAGTGTAAATACGCTGCATAGAGCTTGACGAAAAGTTAACTAAGATTAAAACAAAATAATAGAAAAAAGAACTTAACTTAACTTAAATCGAAAATCAAGAAAACAAGGTAATTTAATTTTTTTTCAAAATTTGTGAGTGACTGTCGCGGGCCACATTAAAAGGATTGGCGGGCCACTTTTGGCCCGCGGGCCACGGTTTGGGAACCACTGGTATAGATATTAATACTGTTGATGTGCACAAAAACGGAAACAGATTTAACCAAACCGATTAAAAGTAAACTACACGTTGAACTCGTGACTATGTTTTTTGGAGCACTGACATTGTGCCATTGTTTTACTGTTCATCACTGTTTGTATTGTTGTTTTAAAGTATGAGTGTTTGTCTCATGCTAATAAAAGATTACTTACTCATGCTCAGTGCCTCTCAATCGGCACATGCGCTATTATCAACGATAAGTTAAAGTGAACTTTGGCACGTAGCTACACATTTCACGTGTCAGTGCAAGTTTCTTGGTGACAACCATGCACTGTCAATATTTCATAATTTATAACATTAGAATTGGAATTAGAACTTAAATATCATGATATTTTGAATCATATTGGTTTTTTTTGGGTGGCCGGCCCACCGGGAATCTCCTGGTGTCTCGGCAGCCCAGTCCAAGCCTGTGTACTATGATGCTCAAATCCTATGTTGTTGAAACCCATTTACCATACTGTTTAAACTGTGCTTTAAAAGTTCTGGCATTGATCCTGAAAGTCTTGTAACCAGTGTTTTTTTGTTTGCAGCTACATCAGCTGGTTTTATACAATTTAAAGTAGCCATGACTAATGCTATTCAAATGATAAAAAAACTGTCAAAGTATACAGATTACATATCCTATAAACAGAGTAATTGGTGTTACATCAGGTTCCGAATGCGCCGAACAGGAAGCATAGAAATCGAGGGAGTTGGTCGAGGTTTCTCGGAGAAAGTGAAACTGCACGATGCGGACGTCTTTTGTACAAGTCGTAACACATGGAGCCTACGCTGCCACAAAGAGCAACTAGCAAAAATGAAGAACCATGAAGAATTCTCAAACAGTATCCTTTTCATTCATTCATGGTATGCTGCAGTCTGTTTCCTCCTTATTAGGAATTTACATCAGGACTTCAGAATCTCATTTTGCTTTCTGACCACCATTTCATGTATATCACTGGAGTTCGAATCCAAATGAACTTGGTAATTTTGGGTCTAGCTCTGTGACGTTTAACACTTTAACGATGCGAGCGTGCTAAAAGCGACTGGGAAGCCAATGCATTAAAGTGCTAAGGAAAATCTTGTTTATGAATGGCTGTTGTCAAGACTGTACTTGAGCCCATAATTCTAACATCAAATCTTGATTGATTTATTGTATGTAGTAATAGGATGCAGTAGAGGCAGAGGTGAATGTTTGCCAGGTTGGAGGAATTGTCAGTCAGCAAAAGGTGTTTATTCAGCCCACTACAATGTTACTGTATCGTAAATAATACTTGCAGTTTCAGTTGACAGTCGAAACCGGAGTCCAACTTGAATAAATAGCTACCAAACGTACACTATGAAATGCTGGCCTAGTGCTGGATCACTTCTTTGCACTGAATACCAGTCTGATACAGACTTGGATTCCTTCTAACTGGTGTTGTTTAAGCCAAAAATACACGATGGCAGCATGTTTTGTCTGTGTCCATTTGCTGACTTCTCATCATTTTCTTCAAACATGACATTCGTCTGCTCCTCCACGTCTGTGTGACTGACCTATTATTCTGACCAGTCATAACCTGGTCTGCCTGTCCTCACTCGAGAATACACTTGAGTGCATGCTGTACAGTGTTAGCTTATGCTATTAAACATACAGCAAAACTTCAGTATTTTGAACTTTGGTATTTCAAACATCCGCGTATAGAATAACAGTAAATGACCTGACCACAATTAGTGCAAACACATACAGGCTTGTATTTCGAATGCAGTTTTCAGGCCTTGCTGAACAGTGGGCTGGCAGATATATTGAAGTTACAGGTCCACTCTGCAACTCCTTACTATTGGCCTTGTTATAGCTGACAGATGAATGATTAGTAGATGATTTGTTTCCTGACTGGCTCCAGCTAAGAGACAAGTTTGATTGACATGTATGTCTGGTCCTGGGTGGGGGATGTTGACAGTGATTTCACTTTGTACTGTAGCCTCATTATACTGGTGACTTTGGCTGTAGGCATGAGGGGTAGCTTCCCACGCCATTCTTGGTTATATCTCCCCTCTCTAAGGCCAGCTCTGTGCATGGTGAACCGTGGAATGTGGGTGCCTCTCTGGGAAAATTGGCCTTACCCCACACAAGCAACCCTGGTTCTGTTTGCCTGTGCAGGAATGTTCTGTGGCCCCATATTACAAGGACTGACCTTGTCAGATGGTGGATAGAATGTGAGGACACCAAAATTACAGCTTTGCAAATTATGTTGTTGAACTTGAGCACATTATAAGAACCTACACCTTCAGTTAGGCAGACTGCTGTTTGGTTGTATATACATGTAGGCCTACTTTCATTTTAACAGATGTTTACACCAGTGATATTTTCGTTAACGAAAACTAAAATTAGAAGCAAAAATAAATGATTTCGTTAACGAAAACTAGAAGTAAAAGTAGGAATTATTTCAGCAGCAAGAACGAAATTAAGAATTGAATTAGGAATTATTTGCCGAACTAAAATTATGAACGAAATTAGGAATTATTTTCAGAAGTAAAATCATTTTACTTCTTGTGGCGCTTAAGTCGAGATGATGGCGAGTACCGGTAAAATTGCACGCGTTCCAAACAAAATCCATTGGAAAACTTCGGTTGAGATGAAGACACTGTGCATACCATTCGCGATGTAGGCTCTAATCTACTATCTTTGGTCTTCGGTGTCTAATTATTGTCCCCACTTAATTGCGAGATAGCCCAATTTTGGGTTTATCATTTCGACGAAACTACATGTGCAGGCTGATCTACATGCCAAGTACTAAACGGGGAAAATGATGGAATTTGTAGAGCAGCACTAGCTGGAGAAATACAAGCTTAAATCTCAGCTGGGTTTTGCTCCACAGTACTTACGTGATCTGTTTCAACGGCCTCATTCTGCTGCTTCGTTGCGTCGTCTCCGATCTTTTGAGCGTCTTGACCTCTTAGTTCCTCGTGTCAGGACAACTATGGCTCAGTCCAGGTCCTTTGCCTGCATAGGTCCCTCACTTTGGAACCGACTTCCTCCTTCTGTCCGCACCACCATTCTCTCTGGTAGCGTTGCTTCTTCCTTTTCTCACCTTAAATCCTGCTTTTTCTCTCGGGGTCTCGCGCACTGGGAGCGCCTCTGAATGGTATATACCGCGAGAGGCGCTTTATAAATGCCCATATACAATACAATACAATACAATACAATACAAGCTATATAAGTCTTGGAAGGGGATAGATGAATGGTAACACGCTGGCATAGCCTAGGAGCATTAGATCTTGTCGACTGACTCGAATGAATTCCATCAGCGACTGCACAGCATTTTGGATAGGCCTATGGTTGTCCACACAGTAGGGCCTTCCCGGTTACGATGATACTAGATAATTCTTCGTTTCGTATTAATGATAACCACACGACTCAAAAATCAAATTACCAGCATTGTTAGGCTAACGCTTCACCCCTTGCTTTACTTCAAACAGTTTTTTCTATCTGGACACAGGTTTGGTGTGCTTCTCTCTGCAAGCGTTGCATACTTTTACAGCACGGAAATTAATAATTAATTGGAAAACTAAAATCAGAAGTAAAATTATTTGAGAACTAAAATAGGAATGAGAAGTAAAATTATTTGTGAAGTAAAATTAGAATTAGAAGTAAAATTCAAGAGCTCAGAACTGAATTAGAACTGAATTAGGAATTATTTTTAGAAGTAAAATATCACTGGTTTACACATATATGTAGGCTATTCGTACATGACATATATTTATCAAAACTCGAACCTTTCAGTATTAGAGACTTCTGAAATTGAAATGCAGTGTGCATTCGGCATTGTATGGATCTACATTTTCAAGGAGACTGGATATTCTTTCTTTAGTATTGATCTAATGTGAACTCTGCCACATTCTACCATTCTATTTGTAACAACTTTTTAAGATCTTCCAGTTCAGGCTGTTGTCGTTGGGACCGTCATAGTTTTTCAATGTTATAAATTAAATAGTTAATAAATACACTTAGATAATATATTTTGTAAACTATTACATGTATTGCTTAGTTTTTAACACCAAGTCAGAATTTATTTTCACGTAAAACGGACTTGCAGTAGAGCGTACATGTATTAAAACTTTATGACGGCTTCCCGTTCACGGTATATAATCCGGTCCCCCTGGCGCGGCTTTTGTGTGACGCTCAGAAATTTTGGAGATTTAAATTACATTACATGCATCGAGTCGGAGAGAGCTTGATGTCATATCTCGCCTATTTCTAACCTTGGATGTATCAAACTTAAGGTTCAGTATAATGAAGTTTTGCTGTTATCAGTTAACTTACATGGTGGCTAATTTCTGATTGCTTCAATGTTCCAACAATCTCCCACTCGAAATCTGAACGAAAAACTACCTTTGCCGGTAGTGACGCCTAAGAAATGCTTTAACTGAACTCACACCACTTAGGTCTGTAAAAGTAGCTCTGTTTCAGTCCTTAAAGGACACCATAACTACCTAGATACTTATATACATAAATACATATGTATACATGAGAGTTGCAAACTTTTTTTATAAAATTGTATTGTATATCAGAGGTATTTCTAACAGAAAGTAGCAGTTCAACTGGCTGTTATAGTCGTAGTTATAGAAGCAGTGCTCAGTTTATGGAGTCTATTTGAAAAATTAGGTGCAAGAGGGTGTTCCTCCTTTACAGTATTTGAAATAGAGTTTCTTCTGTTGGAGAATTTAACGTCAAACCTTGAGCTGCCGTGCATACTCGACCTGAAGATGGGGACCAGACAACATGGAGACGATGCTCCTGAAGAGAAGAGGCTAAGTCAGATGAAGAAGTGTAGCACGACAACTTCCAGTAACCTTGGACTCAGAATCTGTGGAATGCAGGTAATGCCTCTGCCATTTAATGTACATGTCGTGTCTAAGACCAGGTTTCAGATCGTTTAAGTAACCCTATTAGATTTCTGCTCAACTGCTACAACCTGGTTATTTGCTTTACATGATTTTTGTAGCATCTAGTTAGATTTGTCCTCAAAGATGCTACAACTCTAAATACACTTTAGTTTTACATGAACTTTGTAGTGTCCCTTCAGACTTCTATGCAGAGTGTTGCTGTATCCTTGAATTAATGAACATCTCCAAGAGGAGAGCCATGGTATAAAAACGAAGGTACGATCCAGAAACCACCTCTTACAGAAACAATGTCTGTTGTTGAAGTCAAAGACTGGTGTGGATGTTAGGAGTGATTTCACATCAGTGTTTGGTGTAATTATCCGTTAACATAGACCTTACCTCGCCTTTTGTAAGATCTAAGATAGCGGTATTCTGAGTTTTTGAGAATACACGATGCAGATAAGGTAGAGGCCATGGCCAGTAGGTTTAAGTACTGAAGGTTCTTAATTATGGTTTTTGTTTGGGTCGGATGGTTTCAATGCTGCCATCCTGTTATTTTAAGTAACTGACCAGAGCCATTAGTTTTGCCTCAGCTATTGTAACTTGCACAGGTCTGTGCAGGTGGTTTGTTACCTGTTCTGCTGTTGTAAGTGTTGTTTGATTAACTTATTGCTTTGTGCTCACTGTTTCTGTTAGCATCTTCTCAAGTTTATTTAAGACAATGGTGAAGTAAATTTGCTTCCAGTTTGTGCAGATGCTGTTGTAAATTAACAGCTTGTGTTGCTTTTTTGTCGTTATTTCATCATCTTTGTCATCCTCAGTTTTGCTGTCATCATTATCTTCATCATCGTGTGCCATTTTTCTTGTTTTGTGACTCGTGTGAAATGATCTTTGAATTTCAGGAATAAATAGCAAGTTAGACCCATCATTTTTGCATGTTTGCACTGTGTGGGATTCGGTCAATATTTCATTATGTAGTGTTTACCATTAATGTAACTGGCATTGAGCGTGTTTTATATTTATGCGATGCAAACAGGTTTGGCAGTGCTTCTGATTAATTGGCAGTCGGCTTTTACCTGTTTAAAAGCTCTGTGGATCAGTGATCACAGGACTCGCCCAATGCGTTAGCTACCTGTCCGATCTTTTTTATTTAGATGCCGCCATGGAGATTTGGGCCCACTGCCGATCAATGCAAACGTTCGGTGAGACCAGTGCTGGGATGGTGTAGGTGGGTGGGTGGGTGGCTTCTGCTGAGGCAACGGCAACCTCTGTGGACATAGTCCCGTTTTACCAGCATTGTCGCCGATGTGTAGCTGAATTTAATTTGCCGTTACTACTGGTTAGGTGAACCACGCAGCTCGGTTGCTTAGTAACGTGCTGGTGGTTGTTCCTGTTTTGACTGTTGCCTTCTATGGTTCGACGCACCGGACTGTGAAATTCCAATAAACAGGTTAAATATAGTCGTGACCATAATGGTCTGATTTTGGTCTCCTTTCAGCGAGAATACATGAGCTAAGGTTTATGAGCTTGTTGTGCCAGACAGAGAAGATGGTGGCCATATTGTAATCGTAAATTTGCAGAAATATAAGTAATTTCATTAGAGTAGCTCAAAGTTGGGCTGTGTGCAAGTACGTTGACTTTTCTGTTTATCAGAGTTCAAAGAACTGTGTGTGACGGTGCAGAGTTCAAACCTTGACCCAGTTTTAAAGTGGCTGTCTAGTATTGAACCATTGAAATGACAAGGAAGAAACAACACTTCAAGATCAAAAACAAATACAAGACTTTGTTATGAGGAGTTTAAGTGAAACCAGACAAATCCTTTTTCAGCTGGTTCAAGAAACCTGAGAACAACTGAGTCTGCCAAATTTCCCTCCCCCACCCCCAATATAGACAATTTACCAAATCCTTAAATAGTCACATATATCTTAGTTAATTGCATGAATTGTTTGAAAATCTTGCTCTGGTAAAGGGGATATTAAAGGCTAAAGTTTTAAATTATCTGCATTTGCAAGTCGAGCCTTGACTTATTTGCACATCAAGGTGAGAGGCCATGTGTTTGTTTTACTTGAACAATGCCCAGAACTTAATTTTTACTGTTCTTGAAACAGGTATGTTTATAGCAATACTGTCCTGGTGTTCCAGAGGCTACTCTATTAACTGTGTCTGAGAACCTAATCTACAAATTTAATAGTTTAAACATATAGACTCTATAAATGTTCCAATGTGCATATTTTAACATTTTAATGTTGAAGTCATTGTCTTCACCTTCACGGTCACACCCTTCCGCTGGTGTGCCTCTTTCATCCTTCATGATGTGTGCGCAACAAAGATTTTTATATGCTGCTGTTGTGGCAAGTTTTTTCCAGCTCGCCCCATGAATTATGCTGGGCAATCGATCATCATTCAGAATGCATGCCCAGCAGATGGCTACACTTTACATGAGACTTACAGACATACCAGTTGACCTCATGATGTGTTGTCAGAATGGAAGCCTAACCCCAGGCACTCTTGGATTTTTAAAGTAGACCTGTCATGTTCTGCAGTGTGTGTAGTGCTTGCGAAGCTCCAACTTTCAATCACTGACCTTCGTCTCTTGATCTCTTTGACCACAGGCATGTGTACTGTCCGTGAAATGCTCTTGCTCACCATTTACTATTGGTCAATGAAGTTATCTGGTTATGCAGGAAATCTGTTCATTCGTTTGTTATTATCTGGTTTTGCATTGCCAGACAACTCTTGCCATAGAATTATGTGAGGAATTGTGTCGTTCTGTGCAACCTAGACTTTTTCATGGGTGTATTTTAGCTGATTGAGTACAGTATACTGGTGCCATTAATTCCATGCGTGAAAAATAGATTATCTGGTTTTGCATATCAGCTCTTCATTTCTAATGTGCCACTTATACGTTCATTGACCAGCAGCACCTTAGACCATCGTCAGGAACTATGAACAAGCCATTGCTTACTCACTCCAATATCAGTTGTCCAATATTTACGGCAGGGCTTTAAGTGGAGAGTTCCAGGCAGCCAGGCATGAATAGGAAAGGGCTTGATGTTTGGTCTGTTGGCTGAAGCTGAGTGTGCCAAATTGCAGTCTATCTGTATATGCTTTTAAAGTTCAGTTCATTTAACAACACTATCAATGGAAGCAATAAGTTATCTTTCAGATCTACAAAAAGTACTTAACCCCATTACTAAAGGAGTCATGTTCAGCTGTCATTCGTCTGATTTGCAAACCTATCAATGTTGGATTATTGCATTTAGATAAGAACAATCCTATTTGTGACGGGCAGTATTTACAGTTATACTGACTGACGACGTGTTAATTTCCTGATGGATTGAACATCTGATCTGCGTATGTATTATTTATTCGTACTTGTTGTGTTGCAGGTTTATCGGGCTGATGCAGGGAAGTACATCTGTCACAACAAGTACTATGGCCGACGCCTAACACCCGAAGGCATTCAGCAGACTCTGTACGAGTTCCTACACAATGGCTTTCTTCTGAGGTCAGAGCTAATCCAGCCAATAATAGACCGCCTTCGAAAACTCATGCAGATGCTGACCAAGCAGAACACATTCCGTTTCTACTCCAGCTCACTCCTCATCATCTATGATGGCTCCGACTGGAACCGCGCTTCGTCGGCGCCTGTCAAAGACCGTGATTCCGCCTGTGCCAGGTCGTACCGGAAGCCAAGCGCCGAGTCCGCCGGCTGCACCTCGGATGCCTCGCCGTGTCAAGAGTCACCGGAGCCGACATCAGCCAAAATTGACGTTCGCATGATCGACTTTGCTCATGCCACACACCAGGGATTCTTGCAGGACAAGACGACTCACGTGGGACCCGATCACGGCTACATCTTCGGCCTGCAGAATCTCATCCACTTGTTCGAGGAGCTGAGGAGGAATGCAGAGTCGCTTCATCCGACTGTGCTGTCCGTACACTAGATCTGGTATGCCGCCGACGCCTGTACGCGGCGACTTTTATGAGGTGCAAGTGTGGACAAATGCCACCTGCACCTCTTCTTTTGTGTGTATGTGTTGGGGGAAATGCTCACAGTTGTGTTACCAAACGACAAGAGCTATTCGCAAATGAAAGATGGGTCAGTATTGTGGAAATTGGCAAATGGCACCAGAAAACATAACAGCACAGAAGATGTGGAAAGACATCATCTTCGACTGCTCTCATCTGTGATCATTTCAATGGTAACACACTGGTACTGAGACGGTTTAGTGGAAGAAGAGATCTGCTGTGATTCGACTCTGATGTAACATGCATAGTCAGGGGTGCAGAGTCTTTTTGTTTGAGTACTGGCCGCCCTGTTAGGGATTACCAGTTAGGGTCATGGTTGTGTCGGGTTATCTAGCACATGGATACTCAAACAGAATCAGCTGTGTGCAGAAGGGCAATGTTATTATCAGAACTCTGATTTTGGGAGAGGTAAGGAGTTGGACTGGTAACAGTGGTGATGATGACTCTGTTCATAAGAGCTATTAAGTTCGGTAACTGTACGAAAGTTGTTGTGTTAGACTGTGGTTTCTTTGCATTGTTTGATACTAAGTGGCACGTTATTTAATTCGGTGCCAGATGATTGGCGTTTGATAAAATTAGAAAAGTTGTGGCATTTCCTGTTTATCAACTGTGGCACTTGGCATGGAGTTTAAATGATCAGTTGGATATGGTGTTGAGCTTGGTTGGCACAAGACACGCTTTCTTCGTTGGCAATTCATCGAGTTTTTCATTTCATGATCACCAGATGAAGGCATTTATTATATCCACCTTTTGATCGTTGTGTAATTTGGTTTTGAGTTACTCGACTCGAACTGTAGTTGATCTGTGTTACTCAGTCATTGCCTATACATAGTTGTTTATCGTATGCTTCACAAACCATATCAGTGATAAACAACTGTTTTAATACTTTAACGACGAACTTGTACTAGAAGGAAAAATACTCCCTCTCGTCGTTAAGGATTAATGTACTGTTTTGCCTTGCTATGACCGAGGTTCAAAATTTGAAATACAGTACGGTTCAGGGCCTTGCTTCTGATGTATGGCATTAAGTAAAAGTGATTCGTATAGTCACGTTTAAGCAAGCAAGGGTGAAACAACTGTACAGTTCTGCTCAGCTGAAATAACTGATGTGCCTGCAGTGAGCTGTTTTGAGGTTTCTGTATTAATTTAATGTCTTGGTTCAAACCAGATTTGCCAATGACTTGATTGGAATATGCGAATAACAGAAACAGTTAGAAGAGTTCGAGCCGTGCCAACTAATATTGCAAGATCTGCCATTTTGAGAATGAAACACTCTTGTAACTGTGAACAAAACTGGTTCCAAGCATGTGTAATAGATTTATAGTAGACAACAAAAGGAACCTGATGCGTAAACAGTGATAGGAAAGTGCTAATGCTGCTGATTGAGTCTGAATTCTCATATGAGATGGGAAATCAGCAGAAGGGAACGACTGTTAATTAAGCTGTTGGAGAGCTGTCATCGTATGTGTAAATCAACTGATAGGCTCCTACAGTGGCAAATACTCTGGTAATGCATTTTGTCCTTCACATCACCAGATGTTACCTGCAGGAATAAAACCAGGTCAGGTTGAGGGATGTCTTGCTACATCGTCCAGACGTGAATCTGATGATGAGTAAAACTGGACTGCTGTGACTGAGAGTCTGTCAGACTTGAGGAGTGGTCTTTGCCGTAAGTTGTAAACGAATAATTAATTGATCGACTACTCATTCTTCTGTACATAGCAACACTTGAGTGCTGTCTAAGTTATCAACTGGATGTCATTTTCATTATTTACTTATAGATCAGCAATTCACTTTACTCTTGTGAGGTTCAGGTTTGTCTTTAGCAGTGGGGCAGGGTTATGAGTTTTAACTTGTTTTCTTGATGTCATCAGTTGGACCATGTCTGGCGAATGAGCATTTCTTTATGACTGCTAAACGTATCCAATACCAATGTGTTCTGTTATGGTCTCAGTTCAGCAGTTTAAGCTTGCCACAGACATCTCAAGACGTTGTTGTACTTTCATATCATTCGTTTAACTTACGTTGATGTTCACTTAACGTTCTTGGTTTTTCTGCTGCATCCATTGCTAAGCACTTGTAACCAGTCCTTGGAAATTGATTCGTTTGTCAAAAGAAAGGCTAATGATATCCAAACTGAAAAGTAGAAATGGTAAAGCTGTTGAATACTGCATGCATGAATTGGACTTGGGACAGCGGAATTGCAAGCACTGTGCTTGTTCTGACAGGTTATTCTTCGTGAAATGTTTTTTGATGAATTATTTTAATAAAACATATATAATATGCTAACTTGTGAGTCATGGTGATCTATGACTTGATTGAGTGCTGTCGTGTGCAATTCAGTCATTTTCTCAGATCTCAGATTGTTGTTTTTTGTGCGCAGAAGCCAAGAGATTCATTGTCTGCAGATTTTGTAGCATCTTGGCTTAGCAGTTCTGCATTAGCAAATCACCACGGTATGGGTTGCTTGAATTTAAATCCTTGGGTTGCTTGAATTTAAATCCTGGCATTATTTGGAAACTGGCAGTGCTCCCCACTGGGAAGGGTATAACCCATAAGTTCATGGTGTCTGGTTCGTGGATTTGCTTACCAAAAGATCCTGCTACTGCATCTTTGAGGGCTTCTGTACTGATGCTCTGCTAGCCGTACCTTTATACTTGATGATGTTCAACATACACTGGATACTCCTCATACTGCATCTCTGGAATCCATATCTGGTATCATTATTAAATATGGAATCCTTGCTTCCGACTGCATTATAGCAGATTGTCATTATGATAATGGGTTAGATTTGATTCGATTAATTATTGCAGAATTCCTGTTACAATGAAGAGAGCATACGGTTTAAAGTGGACGTTTTATGCTTTGTTGCATGTTTTGTTTAACGGGTACCCACCTATATATTGGACTCAATACATTTATTTGTTGTGTATTATTTAAGAATGGTATGTTTGCTTTCTCTTGCCATTCGAATGAACCTCTCCTGTTCTTGTGTCTAAAGGCAAGCCGAGTTGGATGTGGATTCTTTTTTGTAAATGCCATGCTAGCCGTGGCCATTTTGTCTAAGAATTACCAAGATTTTAATTTAGTGTAACCGGTGAAGTGTAGAAGAAATGGACTTTTTCACACCGAAGTTTCTGTAGAAATGGTTAACCGTTCAGGTACTGTGTGTTTGGTGGATTCGTGGCAGTGTTAAAGCATTGGTACATGTATTATTATTATTATTATTATTGTTTTTAAAAACCTTTTTAAAACGTGCAAAGTCACACAGAATGAGAATCTGAAGTGTGGTTGGTTGGTCGCCGCGTGAAGAGAAGCCAGATGTTTTTAAAGCCAATGAGGTAATGTCTCAAGTTTTTGAGACATTTGTTGAAAGAAGAAAAAGAGTTTTTGAGTATTGGATTAACATTGGTAGTTGATTTGAGTATTGGATTAACATTGGTAGTTGGTTCCATTCCTTGGGGGCAGCAACACGGAGTGCACGAGAGCCCATGACAGTGCTACACCAAGGCTCAACTAAAAAACCCAAACTTGAAGACTGCAGGAGGGATGTAAGGATGTTGCAAATCTATCGTTCGTTTTCCAGTTATTGCACCTCAGTTACACACATTGTGTGATGACTTTGTGCATATAACCATGTTTTTAATAATAAAAGTAATATTATTGTTATCATTACAAGGAATTTAAGATAGGTTTTTAAATCTCTCATTCTCTTTGTGTAATCTGATCTACTATAAAGTCTGAGTTTGTTTGTGAGCTAGCCTTAGTTGGCTTGATTGGCCTTGGGAAAGATAATTTCAGGTTAATCATCGTGTAGAGCAATGCATGCGCCGCAGCCGTAATGTCATACAAGCCCATAACCACAACTCTTGAACTGTACCGGTGTAAGATTCTTGATTTTATTTACTACAGCCGTGGTTTAAAGTTCTATTGATGGCTTTTGCTTGCAGTGGTATTACAGAGGGTTTCATCATATGAAATCGATGTCCCCTTAACATTACTCAACGACTTTTACCTGGAAAATTCAGACATGCCTGAGAAAGTGACTTAGTAGTGGCTTTCACTTTACTTGTTTCAAGAAAGTCAGAAACTGGATTTTTATTTGATAGTAGAAATGGTCTAACAGTAAGAACTACCCATACAGAGAAGGTTTTATTGTATCAATGTGGTTTATTCTGTTTTACTGCCGTGTTGGCAATGGTCCATGTCAGTTTAATTTTCACGGTGTCATTTGTGTGGTTTACATTTGCATTTCTGTAATGCTGTGTAGTAACAAAAACGGTTTGTTTGAATGGGAGAAAAATTCTGTGTAACTTTTGAGACAGCTTTTAGTTGGCAGTTTCTTGATTTGCCACTTCGTGGACCATCTATCAGTTTGAGAATTGTAGAAAAAACTGGGGGGTTAGACTTTGATGAGTTTGATCCATGTGGAGTTGAATGTTTTATCCATATTTTGCAACTGAGAAAATTCAAAAATGCAACAGAAAGCTTAAATTCCTTAAAGCGATGACATCACCAAATTTATTAGTATACAATTCACTTGATCACAAATCTCACAATAAACTAGAGCATTACTTTATTAGTAACCCGGAAAGTGAATTGTGAAAGAAAATGCTAACATATTTTCACAGTATAATCACACTACACAACTGAGGGGTTGGAAACGATCCCCCTGAGGTGTGCAATGAAAACTTAACTGGGGGTCCTAAGAAAGACTAAGGGGTTGAACCCCCAACAATTCTCACCCTGCCTCCTGCACGATCTCTGTTATAGAGAATACTTAATTAAATGTGTTCGCTCAATTTTCCACTTGAAATGTGTGCAGAAGTGCACTGCTGCACTGTGTGTATGTGCACTGTGCACTGCACTATGTGTATGTGCATTGTGCATTGCCCACTATTAACATGCACAGCTACATATGTGTCAATGTGTAGGGGTGTGTTGTGCATTAACATAGAACCACATACAGATGATGCACATGTTGAAGTGCTGTGTGTGTCAGTTTAAAGCAGTGGATACTACAAATTTATGTGTATGTTATATTATTTCAGTCCAGTTAAATGTATTATTTAAAATGGTTTTAAGGTGTTATGGGGAACTGTGGAGTAAAATTTGATTTTGTACAGGAGATTTGTTAGCTTTGCTGCCATTAGTGAACTTTCTTTAAAACAGGTTTGCTCTTGATCGATAACTCGTTAGAGTCTTCTTGTGTAGATCAATTTTCAGGAAAAGTCTGCTTGTTTAAAAATGACTTTCTAAACTGAAGCAGGAGACAAGATCTTACTTTAAAAGACACTGACCAGTTTGTGCTAGGCATTGGGTTGCAACTGGAAATGCTTGACTGGGAATGGAGCCTAGTGCCAGTCCAAGTGCCTCTGAGTAGGTATGCATATCTGGTGCTGTGCCTGATCAACCTTATAACATGTGGCATTATAAAACATATTCTGATGTAGCAAATGCAAAGTTAATGTTGGCCTTAGAGTGCAACGCCGTAATCATACATTCTCATGTTTACACTACCTAATATGGCTGTAGGGCTAGAGTTTTAAGGCAAGTGAAGTATGTTGACTTTCTGCTATTGTTGACTACATTACTGATTGTCTAGTAAGATATCTTCGACTGGAGTGGCTTGTTTTGCTAAGAAGTTCCTGTGAGTATAAGTGGGGCCATTAAACGAACGGTCGACTACCGCAGTTTAGTGTATTTAGGATTGTAGCTTACGGTACTTGGTTAAAGAACCCCGTGTCTTGCATATTTGTACATAATGACAAAACATTATATTCAAGAGTTTGTGTTGAGGCTTGAGTACAGGTTTCAAGTATATGTTTGAGATTCTTAGAAAGATGTTATCAAATATTTTTCTTGTGTACCAGTTTGGTTAGACTTTGGAGGGTTTAGATTACTTTGGTTCTGGTGTTACGTTTAAGATGTTAGCAGTTATCTTGAAGTGCTTCAACCTTTCATCAGTATGTTTAGGTATTGAATCCTGGCACTACATTTGTTCAGCCAGGTGTGCTTGTATATATGAAGACACTCATAAGAATGCCTCAGGAGTGTTGCATGCATGGCAGTTGAACAGGTTTACATCTGTGCCAGTCAAGAAAGGATGAATCTATGTTGAGCTGAATCTTATAGAATATGCAGAGTAGATGCGATTCTGACATGAAGATTCTTTCGTTGATGGACTGTTGTGTATCAGTTGAAAGTCCTTCACTGACAGGGCCATGCTGCTGCTCTAAACAAACCACTTAATAAATGAGTGACTGACCAGTTATTAAATTGCTTATCCATTGATGGGTGGTGTATCTCCAAGTTTTTGCAAATCCTAAGCCTATCTGGTGAATCTATGACCAATGCTTGCTGTTTTTAAGAGGCTTTTACATTTCAGTCTCTTCCATCTGTGGTTGCAGATTTCTCCACTCTGCTATGCAAGGCGACTTGGTTGTCCCAGCTTACCGAAATTCCATAGTCCAGCATAGAAGTTCCGCTGTGGTTGGCGCATCCTTTTGGAATAAATTGTCTAGCAACATGCGACATGAACTCTTCTTCTCTTTGCCGCTTTCCGCAAGCACTTGAAGACCATTCTGTTCGATTATAGTTTCATTGTGTTAGGTCGGGAGTGCCTATGATGAGCCTCTCTTGAAGTGGTGCTGTAGAAATTTCGGATTACAATTACAATTATTCGGATAAAATATAAAATTGGGTGAAACATGATGCTAAACGTTGATTATCCTAACCACAAAACACATTTACTGGTTTTTGTTTGTCGATATGATTTTTCAGAGCTGTGCACTATTGGGACACTATTAATGAGCCAATAGTCACCACCTTATAGGCGATCTCCCTTTGAAAATGACGGGTCTGTTCTTTCAGGGGACAGATCTCATCAGGTCCAGTAAGATCCATTTGAATTTAACTGGTCTTGATTTCCTTACACTTCTTTCTTTGGTTCTGCCACTTTTCACTTAATCCCATCAAAAGGTTCTGTAAACTTAACTATTTCACTTTCTTGTATTCTTTTATGACTTTAAAATTACGGATGGGTTTTACGTCAACAGACTTGCATTGCTCAAGTGCTCAGTTTTTTAGTATCTACTATCTGACAAAATGATTAGCTTCGTGGTAGAGAAGAGATATAATATCGCTGTTCTTTTAAATCTTATTTGCTTCTCATTATTTTTAAATGGAGACAATTTTTTGGAATGTGGTTTAGCGAACAGAAGTCACCAAGTGCATAGGAAAGTTACTGTAGATGGTTTAGCTGTCATATTCTTCAGATTCTTCTTGTTATAAAACTGGTTTGGAGGACATGAATGGCCCAAGTATCGGCTGTGTAAATCTATTTTAATCTGTGTGACTTTGCATTACAAGTTTTTAAAGCGATGATGACAATTCATGCAGAAGTAGGCATTATATACAGTGTACGATGAAATGCTGCCTGTAGGAAACTTCATCAGATCCAGCAAGATCCACGTTTGTGAGTGCTGTAATTGCGGTTTATGGATGCATATATTGTATATACCAAAACAATATAACATATGAAAAGTGGGGTTATTGCACTGCCTGGAAGCACTGGTTCCTGGTTTTTAATACCAGGTTAGCACTTGGCATACTGTTATGCAGTCCTTCCGTAAGTAAGTGTTTTGACGTGTCTGTTGCCACAGAGACAACTTCTGTTGAATTATTGTTCTTTCGTCAGTTGTTTGTCGTTATAAGTGTTAGTTTCTTCAATTTAAATGGTGGACATGTGAGCCTACATATTGCTAGTAAGTGTTTTGCCATTCACTTAGTTTTCTATTTATTTCTGGTGTCCCTTTTTATTCATTATATTCAATATTTTCTTTTCCGTTTCTTTGCTCTTGTTAGCTGTTCTGAACTTCATTATTAAATTGAAATTCATATATTTGCACCTTTGTTATTGTTGTTACTATTGTTATTGTTAGTACTATTTTACTACTACTACTATTTTAACCCCAAAGACCATGATTTATCATGGGAACAAATAATTACTGTTTGAGCTGGTAACGAGTATTATTATTATTATTATTACTACTACTACTACTACTGCTACCTACATTGAAGTCATTGCCCATACTACTGCAATTCCCATTACTGCTGTTATCAGATTTAGAAATGATCCCCAGGAATTAAATGACTTTATTCAAATACCCGGGCATACAGTGCCAGTGAGGAGATAAGTATTGTGTTTGGAGATTTGTATAGCGCCGCTGACAGCTTAGGCCATTCAGTAGCGCTCACAGTGCGAAGGCCCCGAGAGAACAAAAAGGTAATAAGCACGGAAAGGGATGTAGGAAATATCCAGAAAGTAAGGTTACCCATAGAGAGGAAGGGCATTCCACAGGGAGGGCCCTATGTTGGCAAAGGTCTAGTTTGAGCTAGAGTGGTCCTGGCACAGGGAAGAAAGGACATACCGGTCGCGAGAGCGGAGAGGTCGGTGAGAAGCTGCAGAAAGAGGGAGCAGATGAGGTCCCTGAGATATTTGGGAGTAGTACCCAGTTTGGACTTAAAGACGAGAACAAGAACTAAATTGAATGCGGGCTAGGAGAAGCCAGTGAAGTTGATTGACCATAAATAAAGATATGGGAAATTTAGGAAGACGAGCAATCAGTCTGGCGGCGGCATTGAGAACTGACTGGAGAGGAGACAGGCGGACCTTAGGAAGATAAGTGCAAGGTATAGGCGTAGTTAATCGCCCTCCTACTTCAAGCCGAGAAAATAAAGTCGCTAATACATGTGGCGGAGCACAATCATACGGCTACCTCTCACGATAGCGTATTGGTCTCCGAGGGTTCAACTCAGAACAAGTTATTTCAAAACATCTGATCTACTATTGCCATCTAGCGAACTTGTCGTAAACGAAGCACGAGACGTGCGAATTTCATTTGGGGAATTTTCGAATTGAAGACGTGCAAGAGAGGCAGAGGACGTCAATTAATGGTCGCTCCCAAAGAATTGCAATAAAAATCTCTTTCTGGTTGTATTTGGAGACGCCAAGTGGAATTCCGAACAGCTCAGAGCAACCAGGAGTTAGGCCTCGGTTGCTTTCATGTTGAATGCGTTGAGAGTTTATGAGTCTGCGAAGCGATTTTAAGTAGGCGAGGCCATTAACAGTTCAGCAGGCTAACAGAGAGTTGACTCGAAAAAGCAGTGTTTGCTCTACTGGTAGACTAAACCTTTTCGTCTGTTGATCTCGGATGCTTTCTTTGTGCTTAGCCACAATATCAGATTTTCATTAGATCTTTGCCGACAATAGTGAATATCACGTGGCTTCCGGCGGATGATTGGTCTATCGAAATTTTGTGCTACAGCGTAATGGAGGCGTCGGGGTAGGAGAGTTGATTTCGTGCCAAGGGCAACATTTTTCATCACAAAATCGCCCAGTCCGGAAGGGAAATGGTCAAGGAAAAGCCGAATTCGATCCGGACGTACGACAAAGATGGCTATCGACTGAGGGCAGCGTGTGTTTGTGTGAAGGATGAGAGCGAACAAGAGGTAGGTCATATGTTAAACACCGCCAATGTTTATAAACTTCTGCCACTGGAATGAGGAGGGAAGTAGAGAAAAACTCTTTCAATATTGGTTTCGTTTTTTTAAACAGATTCTACAGAATGTTAAGGATAATAATTACCGTAATTATCATAAATTTATGTGACCGTTAATATTCGTGAATAAAAAATAAGCCTATTTTTGTTATTGTCTCCAATTTTACACTGTCTTGTGTATTATTGCTTCAATATCGTATCAAGACAAATGGAAATGTAACGCAATGCAAAGGCTTTCAATTCATAAGCATAAAACAGTACAACCTTATTTGGAACTCTTCAGTGCTGCAACGTTTGGTCTTTCTTTCTGACAGTACTTATAAACCCAAAATTCTAAAAGTTCAGTTGTGGATGGGCTTACATTAATAATCATGGCATGTGGCAAGAAGCTGCCAGTCTTTGGACGAGAGAAATGAGCATTTACTGGAAATGTCTGCCTAATTTAATCCTAAAATTAAGAATACATGTCAAATTTAATACATTTGAGCTCTTTTGGTAAGCACATGAAGAGGTATCCTGAAGTAAAAACAATGTTTAATTTCCATTGAATTGTTGTTTGTTGATTAGATTTTGCTGGTATCGGCAAGTCGTAACCATGAGCACTGGATTGTGCCTGGCGGGGGGGTTGAGCCAACGGAAGACACGTGTAGTGCTGCCTTGCGGGAAGTAAAAGAAGAAGCTGGAGCAAACGGAACGCTCGGACGGTGTTTGGGAGTTTTCGAGGTTGAAGCATTTTATATTTTATTGTTTTATTTATTTATTTATTGTATTTACAACATGCGCAGGGTCCATTACTCTGCATTCTGAGACAAGTGTGCATAAACAATTTGTCCAGAGGCTTTCTACTCTAATTTAATGCTTTTAAATAGGACCATTATCATGATGCTAAAGCATAAATTAGGGCATAACCGGGTAGACATTTTAACGATGTTTGAGAACCAACAGAACAGAAAACCGGGCTTTAAATTCTAAAGCTTTGAACCAACCACAGAGAACATCTGAGAGTCCGACACTATGCTGGTGCAAGGCACTTGAAAAGCAAAGTTGATCGAGGGCTATGTTTGTTGGTATGAGGAGTCGAGGACGTTACGAACATTCCAAGAATATATAACGGGAGAATTTTTGAGAATTTAAATGGTAGATTTCTGATACATGGTTTACAACACTGTTTTAGTCAAGGTTGAATATGTCTGTAATAAATGTAATTTTACCTGTAGAATGCCGAATGTAAAACAAGGACATCTGTGTATGTAATGATTGTTAACGAAGTCTTGGACGACTGGGAAGACAAAAGCATTGGTATGTGGAGAGATTCTTACAGTGCTATATAAATGCTTAGATTATATAAATATACACACACATAGCATACACATGTATATACAAACATATATACACACGTATTGTAAATGTTCATAGCTCAGTTTTCATCATAATTTTTATTTTTTCTTTGGCAAGAGCCAAGAGTGCATGTGCCATATGTTTGGTAGATACAGACTTGAGAAAGTATTGAGAAGTGATTAACACGTGATGTTCTAAATCTGAATTAAAGATATTGAGTGTCATAGTGCCTTAATAGACAGTTATTGCTTGATTGGGTGATTGACTGATTGATTGATTGCCTGCCACATATCAAATCAAATGATTGATTGATTGATTACATTGTAACTATCTTCTTGTCCTCTCTCTTCCCCAGTTCCGTAGATCAGCGGAACTTCTCTGGGTCGCGACCCACTTGTGTATATCTTGTGCAGTCTCGGCACCCACTGTGTAAAATTGAGCATTGTGTACTAAAATTTCCTTCGTAAATAGATATCGAAATATGCGGAATACGTGCAGCGCTTAGAAATTTAAGCATTTAAAGGAAACTTAGGTAAAAACAGTTAACAATTTATTGAAATCCAGCTAATTATAGCCCAATCATAGTCAAATGTTGTTGCTGCAAAAAATTAATGTTTATTGAAAAATTTGGCGACCCACTTGCCTGAGCTTCGCGACCCACTTTTGGGTCGCGACCCACAGTTTGGGAAACGCTGCCGTAGATCATTGAAAACCTTCCTTTTTGCCGTGGGTTGAAAGCGCCGCTGATCTGAGTGACGCTATACAAGTTTTTGGTTACAATTACTGTATAAGGAGCTTAACATTTTGTTTAAAAGCTGTTCTTTTTAGTAAAATAGACAGTTATTGCTTGTAAAATGATTGATTAACTTGTAACTTTGAGATTTGTTGGTGTTTAGGGCGAAGAAGAAAGTGGTTTACGCTTGTGGATGCCATGCAGCAGCTGAGGTTACATCGGCCTGAGCAGAGCAACTATCTTGACCTGCTAAAGCACAAAATTAACAGCGAATCCTCCTCTTGATAAGTGGTCCATGGGCAGAGTCCTCTGTCTGCTGTTCATCAACACCCATAGCCAACTCATGATTTCGATAGTTCCATGTCTGTAATTTTGCTGCTGACAAAAAAGGCTGATACTTAAAAAAACCAAACAACCCGTTAAAGATGCCACAGGTGCAGGGAAATTACGTAGTAGTTCTATATTTGTTGGCTGTTGATTCTTTGGAGTCGTCGAACGCTAAATCACAATAGGTGCAGTTCTATAATGATCAGCATATTAATTTACTGTGGCTTGGGCTTTCTTATAATTTCATGGACTGTTCTAAGCTCCATAAATTGAGGAGGTCAAAAAAGTTAAAGAATTTCAACTTTTCTTGCAAAACTTTACATAAGCCTAAATCTTTTGCATATAAGTGTGTGTGTGTGAACTGATTATGTATATGTATATACATATATGATATACGTATATACATGTACTTGCTTACATTTTTATATACAGTGTATTGATAATATATTTAAAGAAATTATCTCAGATTCATTTGAAATGATTTAGTACTGCCGCTTCTCATTTCCAGTTACTGTTTCAATTCATAGTTTGCACATTTAGTTATATACATCCATGTGTATATACATATGTGTATATATACATATATATATGCACATGTACATACTCGGTCTTTAAGAGAAATATATATGTATATCACAGATTGTATATGTAATCTTTATGATATAGTGGTCGCGAAAGTTATAATTAGCTGGTTACATACATACAAATCATTTCATTTCTGTTATGGTCTGTTGAAGCTGTCAACCTAATCTGTTTTCCCCATACTTTCTGTTGGCTGCTCTGTTCAGTCAGCTTCAATAATCAGTTTTTGTCATGCAGAACTGTTAGCTGTGTGTGTGAAATTTGGTGCTGTAGGGTAAAATGTCTCTGTTGTCTTCGCTCTTACCGCCAGCCATTTTGGGATATGCAGTGACATTTTTGTGTGCGGATGCACTCAAACTGTAGAGTTATATATTTTGATGTATTATGTGGTGCGTTGATATACATTATACAGATATAGTGTTTCATTGAAGTTGCTGTTAGTTTTGTAAAAAAAAGGAATGTGAAAGGAAGTAATCTAGTTTCTTCTGCAACTGTTAAATAATAAATAAGGTTTGTCTGTCACTTACAGTGTGGTGAAAAATTAACAATGTTTTCACTGTCTAGTAATACTAGCAAGGCGATAAACCCCAATGAAACGATTCCTATGATGCGGTTTTTATGACGTGTAAAGCATCAACTGATATTTGCCTCAGTTAAAACTGTAGTCAAATCATAATCTATTAGGGAAGCTAAGTCAGAATCCCATTAAGTCAGAGAAACCATAAATCAAGCCACAGAGGGTAAGCAAGCTTAAACAGACGAGTTTTAATATAGTTGAAATGATATTGGGGAACTAACCAAATCACTAACTGAACAGTATACTATTTTACTGGGTTGTATAGAATAAGCTCCTGAAAATTAAAATAGCGCTCATCAGTTTTTTGGTTCTGGTAAGTGAAGTTAATCGTGTACGTACTTCCTGTGCTGTGATGTACTTCTTACATTTCCTTTGAGTGCCATCCATTGTTTCCGTAAGGGCGTTGACATGAGATTGCTGTGTGACCTTTTAACTTTGTAAGCAAAGGATTTGTAATATCTGCATGTTTGCCTAACTTGGCCATTTATGTTGGCACTTTAAAGTTTCAAGCAAAAACAAGATAAGTAAATGAAAAATAATCAAATATGACTGACAGACTGGTTTTTTTGTTTACATGTCTCAACTGCGTGCCGCTAGTCTTACTGGAAAACTGAGGGATTTATTCACATAACAAATTATTATTAATTATTACAGGTATTATGGTTATGCTGCTGTTTTGGCCACCATAAAGTTGGTCTGTTTCAACAATAACTGTTGTTGCTATTGTGTTGTTGCCAACTATTGAAAACCTTTCTCTTTTGTAATCGGTCAGCAACACCTACACGCTGCTGTACCCGCAAAACAAATCAGTCTCCAGCAGATGTGGGGTTAAAGGACCTAAACACTTAAATCTATTGTTCAGGTTTTTATGGTAAGAAATAAAATTTGGGGACCTTGTTGGCAGTTTTATCTGATTTACAGTGTATTGAAATTGGGAGCTCTGCAGTAATCCAGTTTTTATCTGGCTCTACGTGTGGGGAGTACATCAAGGTTGTGGTTTCTTTTCATTGAGGGTTTTATTATACTTGTTATTTTTCAAATCTGTTGTGGGTGTTTTAATTTGTTATGCTTGGAATTTCTCTGAATGTTCAATAACAAAATCTTGGATGAATGAAAAACAGCGAACGAAACTCTAAATCAGATATGTAAAGTAAAGAGAACCATGGGCTCAGCGCCTGTAGGAGAGGCGCTCATTTCCTTTTCTAGGCCCTTGAGCCGGGAATGGACGAATCCCAAGGTCCTGGACACAGGGCCAGTTATATCACAGGACTTGCCGTTTACTTCCCAGCTTATGCCGGTACCAAATTATACTGCTTGGTGACAGAGGCACGGTGTGCGCAAACAACTTACCCATGGTCGTTACACGGAGTCGAACCTGCGACCGCATGCTCCGTGAGCAAACGCGTTACCGCTAGACCACCGTGCAGCACCAAATCAGATATGAGATGAAAAATAAACACATTTAAATATAAAGAGGTGTAAACATTGTAGTTGTAAGAAGTGAATTTCACATGACCCCAAACTGTTTATATTTCTGTAGTTCCCTAGTGTCTTGTTCTTGAGTTTTCAGATTTGCATACTTTTCAGTTTAGCACTTTACTAAACGTTAAGTTACATGCTGTGCAGAATTGAAACATGTGCCACTTCTAACATTTTTGATAATCAAAGTGTTACAATTGAATTTCAGTTACTTTTGGCACTGGCATATTTATAATGATATACCATGACTAACTATGAGGGTCTTTGGAGGAATAGCAACTCGTACCTATTGTCGTCCATGATATACTGGAGAGTTCTTGAACAGGATTGCAATCTCATGGAATCACTTTGGTCTGTTAAGATGCATTTCGTGCCACATTCAGTCCATGAATTGCTCTAGGTAAATTGATACAGCTGTACTGTTCTCTTTTACGCCTAATTCAACCCAAGTTCCTTGCCTTTGCAGACCTTATGCACGTATCTGAACTATTGTAGAACACCTTTATGATGCATGCATGTAATTAAAGGGATTATTTTTCCTGCCCTTCCAAGCTTTTGTGTTGGGTTGCTGCCTACAACCAGATGCTCTGTAATAATTTGTGCCATAATCCTGGCAATTAAGTATTTGAATTTGTTAACAGAGATGTTTTGTATGTACATGTACTGTTGACTTAAATTGCACTACTGTCCGAGTCAGAGAAGTCTAATTAACTGAAGTGTTTATGTGTTTAACATTTTTTTGATGAATGCTAAATACAATAACATCTGAAGTTCTTCTTTCACTGCCATTACCGTTGCTGTATGAGAATTTAACGTTACTTTGTGGCTTATGTTAACTGCCTCATATAATGACACTAAGAACCTTTTTAGACTAAGGTTCTTATGGCTTATGTCAACGGACCTCACAGCCACGTGATGTCGTAAACATTTTCCCTGTTACCGTACTATTTTATCCCTTGGCTTTACCTTTGTCAAAATCAATTGATATTGAAACCAACCACATGGGCCCCAGGGAGAATGCAACACTCTCACAATCAAGTCCATTCGTAGTTTCCTTCAACTGCTGAAGGGACACCATACAAAATGTAGTTATACCCTAATTGAGCCCTGTATTGCACCTTTGTAACAGTGATGGACAGTGAGTTTAACTACAACTATTTTAGATTATTTTAGAGTAACTACTCGAGTAGATAGTGACCACTGACCACGTTAGATTATAAAAAGTAGGGAACTATATTTTGAATAAATATTCCTTCTATCAGAAAGGAAATTGCTGATTGACATGTATTCAAACTAGAGTCATCATTGTTTCCCAATACTCTACTTCCTTCTGATGGTAGAGGCGATGTAGTGAGCGAAGCTGAGTAACTACCTTGATGACTGATGTACTTCACTGGCTTCCTGTTGTTTCCCAATCCAGTTCAAGGTCCTCCTCCTGATCTCTGGACTCAGCAGGGAAAAGCTACTACCCAGTAAGTACCTCTGTGACTTAATATGTAAACTTCTGCTCTCTCTTCCTGCGGACCGCCTGATCTCGTTGTCCCTCAGGCTAGGACTTCAATGGCTCAGCATTGTGCTTTGACCATCCTTGGCGCTTCCTTATGGAATGACCTGCTTACTCACTCCCAGGGCTATAGATGAGAGCAGGGGCGTCTATCCCCCCTAAGTCATTGGAGCAACTTCCCTCCACTCTTCCCCCCTTCCCCTCCTCCCCCAATAATGATGGCACATACATTGACACATCTTCGCCCCCCCCCCCTATTTCTAGGATGGAGCATTTGCTCCAAGGTTTCTATGGTGTAGACGCCCCTGGATGAGAGTATACGCAATTATACAGCGTGTACTTGCCTCTATAGACCTCACAAAATAGTTTTTGTATAGGGCCTACTCGCCTCTGGAGAGCATGCATGTAGGGCCTACTCACCTCCAAAACGTACTTTGACATATTTTTAATACTGTAGAGTGTAGACTATAACTTCAACAAAATTTCAGTTTGAAATTTAATTATTTCTGTTTGCCTGACCTAGCGAGTTGCAAAACTTAAAAATTTACCTAACTCTAAAGTCTAAACGGTTTGTAGGGCCGCTATTGTTTGTAGCAGGAACGCCCTCAAACCCAGAGGCGGCAATTTTGTTTGACCGGCGAGGAGGGACACTTTTGAGGTGGGTCAATATTTATTCGCAGGTGAGTGCAAAAAATATTTTGAACTAATCGGTAGCGTGTAGCCTACTCACATCTAATTTTACCACTGCAGGCTGCAGCCCTCTGAGCCCTGCTCACTCCGTAGTAAGATATTGCTTGGGATCTCGCCATCTTCCCCGCTGTCTGAAGACCTTAAGCAATTATTCCCTCGGGGCTGTCACCCTGGGAGCGCCTCTGAAGTCTATACTGTGAGCGGCGCTTTATAAATATCCATATGATAATTTATATTTTATATCATATAAACTAGATCTCGAACTAAAAACCAGTGTGCTGTCATATTAATTCTTATTCAGCAAAGTAGGCCCTAATTAAGATTGGTCAAAATTGACTAATTTCATCATTGGTTTATTTAGGCTATTGACCTGCAGTGTTATAACAACTGAAGGCTTTGATGCAAGGATTCTATATTCAATATTGTATAAAGTCCTTGGCTTCAGTGGCGGCGATCTTGTCTGAGAGGTGGGGGGGGGGGACAAAGTCGGCCACGATCTCGTCGACGACCGTTTTTTTAAATCTTGTCCCAAAAAATTTTCTGCCACTTCATCTCCAAAAAATTTCGCTTTCATCTCCGAAAAAAGTTGATGAGCTTTTTTTTTAGTCCTCCACCTACTTTCGTTACTTTTCCATGCCTTCTAAATACTTTTTTTTACCTATTCGTCTCCACAGAATTTTTTGGCCCTTTTTTCCTTCTCTTCCTTTTTTTCCTTCTCTTACACAATTTCATAATTTCATTACTTTTTTCTTAAAATTTTGGGGGGACACTTCTGCTGAAAACAACTTTTTCTGGTCAAAAAGGCACTAAAAACTCATTTTCGCCCTCACACACAATTGCATTTCTTGACCTTTTTTCATGTATCTTCTAAACTTGGGGGTCCGATGTATGGCGTGACCCCCCACTCTTAAAGGTGGGGGATCTTGTCCCCCTCGATCCCCCTAGATCGCCGCCCATGCTTGGCTTTGATGATTTATTCCGCAGTACGATCTGCTGCCACCTATCAAACGCACAGGCCACTTCTTGCGCCCACGAGCTCACGAAAATCCCGACCGCTGATAGCTTGTCCAGAAAAACGTTTATCATCAGGATGCTTTACGAAGCTGCTTAGTTTACGATATGGGTAAAAAACAATATAAATTGGGGATAATTGAGACAAATATTAGTAGCTAATATTAACATATTATTAGTATACTATCTGTATAAACATGTTTACGTTGCTGTACACCAAAATGCAGTTTGCAATTGGTTCCAACAGAGAATATTGTATTTAATTCTATTCTATTCTAAATGGGAAATAAGCGTTATATGATGACGTCATAGTTGCCATGACAACAGATGCATACCGCCGAACTAACATCTTTTCCGGCAATAATAAGTAGCCATATAATATATAACAAGAATAAATAGTAATATAACCGCGGAAACAATGATTCAACATGAGTGCCCAAATAAGATATGTTGCTGTAACTTCGTTCAATTTTTTTAAGCGCGCAATCGAAGGATTTTGGAATTTGTTCGTTTCTTTACTGCCTCAGCAAAAATCTAAAGCAGTACCGTCCCGCTATACAATACCTTCTACCGATGGATCCAAAGCAAAAGTAGTTCCGTCCCGCTATACAATACCTCCTGCCGATTAACAGAAACAGTGACTGAAAGGTAATCGAAGATAACAATAAATTTGTCTAACCAAGTAGAGCCACAAGCCACAAACATCACAGTAAGTGTCTGTGACTGCCTTGCCATTTTATTTGAAAAATGCGGAATTTGATTGTGGAAGTATTGCATTTTTAGATTCATGAGATTTGATTAAAGTGGTAACCTACCATTATAATTTTAGAGATGTGGACATGAGTCAGCTGTAAGAATGCGATGGTTGTTTCACAAACATGCTTGGGTGTCATTGCTATAGAAATATAGGACACCAGCAACAGACTAAATGAATAGAACTGAAAAGGTTTGCTAAAGAGATATAGTCAGGGCTGTAGTGGTAAAATTACAGGTGAGTATACACTACCGGTTATTTTTCCGAAACAAATTGGAGGTGAGTATACGCTACAGTATTTTGTGAGTATACGCTACAGTATTTTAATATAAATAAATATAAATATTTTGTGAGGTGAGTATACGGTCTCTAGAGGTGAGTATACGCTGTATACCCGCGTATACCCTCGACTACAGCCCTGGATATAGTAATTGTTCAGCATCATGTGTTTGCAGTAAGTTTTGCTCAGCTATTGCAGCATCAAACCAGTCAATGGATCCCAGCATCCTCCACGACGTGAAAAGCCAGACAGACTTTAAATCTTAAAGCCACGCATAGGGGTGACTCCTGAAGGGTAAATGAGAACTGAGATAGGGTGATAGTTGTAACCTGTAATTGTTATCGTAGATATTTATAGCACCTCTTTTGAAGGGAGGCTGATTATCATAATGGACCATTGAACTTATAATACATTATAGACAAAGGATAGCAGCTCATCAACATATCCATATTTTCCCATTTGGCTGCATCTTGGCTTTAGTTTCCATTTTAAACTGATCCAGGCAGCTTTGCTTTGACAGATAAGAGTGTGAACTCTGTGGAGCCACGGCATAATTAAGTTTCTGAGGACATCAGAGACTTTTTAGTCATATGGTGCTAAAAGTCTTCTAGTGAGAAACTGAACTTTGTAAGCTGTAAGAGTAGTACGTACAGCAGTGGCTTTCAACCACGGTTTCGCGGGCATCGGCCAGGAGTTCTGCCACATTTCGATAAAAAATTTATAAAACACCAACTGAGTTCACCAAAGGATTAGCAATGAGCAGAATTCTTTACAGCTGTCAGTCTTTCTTGCTTAACATGATCCTATGTTAAAATTAATATTATTGTGAATATATGTATCGTTATACTACATACATGGCACTATGACTGAGTCTACTCATGACTTGTAAGTTGGAAGAGGATTACATCAAATAGATAGTTTCCAAAAGTTGTTGTTGTGAACAAAGAGTGCTTTGTGTAAGGTTCAATCACTACAAAAAGGTTGAAAACCACTGTAGTACAGAGTCGTTGAAAGATCATTATAGTGTCACTGACTGTCCTGTGAGTGATGGGAAATCAGGCTCTTCTTGTAGCACTGCTCCTTTTGATGGTATAAGGATCGCTTTTCCAACATGAATTGAATGCTTTTGCTTTGGTCCTTGGCCATTCTAGTTCACCTAAAAGGCCTTGCTTTTTATGTTAGTTAGTTGTTAGTTGGTATATGCTTTATTTTTTAGGAACAGTGGATTCAACAACCTTCCTGCTTATAAACTTACTTATTTATTTGTCTGGTCATTCCTAAGTCAAGAACTGTTCTTGGTGAACAAGCTTTTTTGTTGCTGGACCTACTTCTTGGAACACTCTCCTGTGTCTGTTCACTCTGTTCAGTCGCTTGTGTGATTTCATTCTCATCTTATAACTGACCTCTTTCAACCTGCTTACCCACCATAGGCTGCCTCTCTGTTTTATGAACTGATCTTTGGGATATTGACCTGATTACGGCTTGGTTTTGGTGTGCCATAGGTTGTTGCCGTATGCATTAGACACCTGCGCAATAGAAGTTACTAATTGCAATTACAATTAACGTAGGTCATAAAGGTGCTCTTTTACATGGTTAAAGTATTGTGTTTGACTGGCAGTACTCCACAATTTCAAGTACAATATGAGTGGACGTCATTGTTTATATTTGTCGCATCAGTTGGTCTTAAATCTCAATAGAGTGCTTGAAAATCAATTTCACTACAAAATAGAAGTTGGGGGATTGAAAAGGCATCCATCGTTGAATTTTTTCTCCTCACATTTAGGTCTTGGCCAAACGATCCTTCAACATTGCTATCAAGAATAGTTTCTATGGAGGAGTGCAAGCAAATGTTACCTTTGCCTTTGCAGTTTAGTATTTAGATTTTAGAGTATTCCTTGTGTAGTGCGGTAGAAATGGGTTTTATTGAATTTTAGTGTAATGGATGTCATGTTGAAGAATATCAATTGCATCTGAGAAAGGTGATATTTGTTGCAGGGCTATTTGCCGTTGATAGCTGAGAGGAGGAGAGGCAATGTTGGAACGAAAGAGACCGGAATATCACAACTTTATCAACCATTATCATCGTACATGGCTTCAATATACACACCAAGACACCTTCAGACAGGTCAAGTTAATACAGTGTTGTGACTATCGATGGGCACGTGCATTGTGCAGTTTAACCGAGATGCTGTTTTATAGGTGTGGTGGCGGAGTGGTATTTGGGAAGATGTAATGTTATATAATTGAATTGTAATTATAATTCATATAGCATCATTAGTAGCAGCCTGCTACTAATGATGCTATATGAATTATAATTACTAGCAGGGTATTTATAAAGTGCTATACTGTGAAAACATTTGGTCTGGTGAGTGGATAATGAAAGTCTATTCTACATACGTGGGCCACTGACCTGAAAGACCCAAATAACCCATTTTAGTCTTAATTTGTGGCATGCATAGTTGCATACATGGACAGACTTATGAAAGCTCAAAGCATGATACAACCAGTCAGAGGCGTGTGATGCCATTATTATTTTTATTTTTTACCCGAGGTATATATGATCCATGATCCCTCAGATGCCTGATACTAATTAATGATGTTGACTCTGGAGTGGCCGTCCTGGTCAAGATTCGGGAGAACAAAAGTGCTGTGGAAGGCGACTGCGTTGAAACGTTGAATTACAACGGACAGGCGCTGGAACAGATAGCTGGTTTCCCTCGGGTCTCCCGAGATTTGGCTCAGAAGACGTCCAAGGTCGGAGAGGAACGCCTGTCCCACGGCGTTAGCTGGTCCCAAGGTTTCAAAAGCCAATGGAACAAAATGGTAGAAATGTATTATTATTATTATTATTATTATTATTATTATTATTATTGTTATTATTGCTATTACTGTTGTTATTACTAATATTTTTATTAATCCTTTTCTGTAGTTGGTCCGGCAACATGGAAGGGGCTAGTTTGGCAATAAGCCGCCTCCCAACGTCACCTGCTCTTCGTTTCATTTGCTGCTTAAGACTACTTTCTTCCGCTTGGCCTGGGTCAGGAGCGCCTCTGAGTAGGAATCTTGAAGGGGCGCTATACAAATTTCGATTGATTGATTATTCTTATTGCTTTTGCTTTCAGTTCGACGAAAGGAGTGGCAGGAGGACTGCTATGATGGTGGTGGTGGTGGCCTCCAACGGGGATCAGCTGAGTCAGAAGAGCAGTTCCTCTGCGTCGAGGAGCCTGAGGAAGATCGCATCTGGGCTGCTTGAACTCTACTGCAGTCCATCGCCATCTCTGCTCTGCTTCAATCACCAGCTCCCGTCGAGGTCCTGCTCCTACCACAGTCTTCTACTTCATCAGACGCCTGGTCCACACCACGAAGAATGCCACTCCTTGCAGGATCTCGTTTTCTCGAGAACATCGTCATCCACTGACCACCACTCTGCTTCAGCCGATTGATCTATCGATGATCTGATTGATTATTGCCTTACATTACTCTACCTCATCTTAAATTGCCCTTCTCACCTTACCTAACCTTTCTGCATCTAACTTATCTTGTCTCAGTAACATTACCCATATATGACCTAATATGACGTTGTTGATGCACCTTATCCTACTCATCTGCTTTTCTTACCTTTGTTTCTAACCAGTTGACTGCTTGATTGAAAGACTGACTGATTTACTCACTGACCGAGTTACAGATTGATTGACTGAATGATTGAAAGATTCATTGATAGACTGAATTGAACACTGCTGTCCTGCTGTAAACATTGTAGTAACAAAGCAACATTTTTGACAACAGAGAAGCGTTTTTATAATAGGCCCTAACAAACACAAGATTTCAATAACTAGAGCAGAGAGTGGTCACACCAAGGATAACGTTTATAAAACAATCGGAATGAGGCAATATAGGCCTACTAGGTCCCGCAGGTTGCACAACTCGGTAAGGTAAGGAAAGACTGCCAATCCGAAAAACAGATGAATTTTCTGCAGTCCAAATAATGACTCCACTTCCAAAAGGTTTCGAACATTGGATAAACAAAATTAAAATAACAAAAGCCTTTATTTTATGTCGGTCCAAAAATTCAGCTCTCACTTCAGTAACTTATCTATGTTTAAAGTCAGATAAAGAAAGGCAAGCTAGTGTGGTAAGTTAAAATATATAGGCCTACCTGGCTGTTTATAGGAGACCGGCTTTAGTCATCGCTGGGTCAGAGTGACATGGTCGAAGTCCAGAGAGGGGCCAGCAATCAACTTATGAAAAGTATTCTAATCAGTTATACAAAGTCTATGATTTATGCCTTTTCTTTATTTAAGCACCTGCTAACTGCACTGCGCTGTACAGTGAACATACATATAGTAGAAACGGCAGCCACGCAGGGCGCCTTACGTACATGTATACAGTAGAAGCACGCGATAAGTTTTACAGGAGTCGAACACAACTGTTTATACGGCAGCCACCAGGGCGGCAATCACGGCCTACTATTCATTTAACCACCGCCGCCACCTAGCGAGTGGAAGGCTGAATAAACCTTACGGGGGTCTTACGGGGTTCGATCTTGGTACCTACTGCTCTTCACGCCAGTGTGTTATCCATTACTCTACGGGCCCCCTCCCTGGATGTTGCGGTGTCATTCATATATACGACGGTCTACGGGTTATATTCGTATCTACAGAAGGTGCTTTTGTCATCGCCCGGCGGCCCGGGATGCATACACAATATATCTGTGACTTTTTCGCTAATAGCCTACAGCAGTACTTGTCCGGTTTTCGAGGCATCCCCCTCTGGAGTGATAGGTCTCTCTGGTACAAAGCACCGAAGCACTGGGACTGAAGCAAGTAAGTTATAATTACTGTTTTTAATTAAAATCATAGTTTAAATCTAAATCCTCTTTAATATCACATCCTTTTTAAATTAATCGAAATCCTCTTTTAAATTAAATACTCTTAGATCGAATCCTTTTTTAAATATCAAATCCTTTTTTGAAATTAATCGAAATCCTCTTTTAAATTAAAATCCTCTTAGATCGAAATCCTTTTTTAAATAGGGCCTATCAAATCCTTTTTTGAAATTAATCAAATTTTTAATTAAAATCCTTTTTAGATCGAAATCCTTTTTAAATATCAAATACTTTTTTAAAATCAATCGAAATCCTGTTTTAAAAGGCTTCGTTAGAACAAAATTCATTTCTGCCCAAGTATATATGCTATAGTTTTCGTTAATAGCCGTTATTTTACTGAAATGATGGGGGAAAGCGCTAATTAATAAGTTGGCTTGCACGCGTTGTAAGGACGCTTTAGCCTACAGTTCGGTTATGATCTTAATTGGCTGTTTGTGAAGCCAGAGGTCGAAATCCTAAAGGTCAAAGCTAACTGAAAGACCTGAATAGCTGGGTTCTCGTTCTTAGACCTTTAGCCTACTTAATTACTGTCATCGACTATAGCTGTGATACAACAGTATTTGATATTGCACTCCCTCCAAAGTTCAGAAGTGCACACGACAGAACGATGGCGCAGAGCAATTGTGCGCAAAGGACATGCTCAAGGACCCTACACAGTAACTACCTTGGGCGAATTTCTAACCCTTATTCTCCGCGTTACAGGCCTAGCGCTCTAACCACTCTGCCAACGTGCAACACGGTTCTTTTGACCAGGAAATTACGGTAGACATTTTAGATAGAAGAGTATAGGTTCGTACTCATTCGGTTTAAGCATTATTAAAATGCTTAAATTGCTTAGATAACTAAAATGGTTAGGCCTAAGTGTTGCGTTTGAGTTAGGCCTAGTACCAGGCCCGTGAATAATATTAATAATTAATAATATTAATGAAATTAATTCAGGTCCTAGGGTTCTGAAGCACTCTGTCATGTTGGGGCCCCTCCGTCCCTACATCCTCCTCCCCTCCCTTTTTCATCCCCTCCTTACCTCTCCGTCCCTCCCTCCCTTCCCCTTCCCTAATTTAGTATTATTAAAATCTGCTCGGGCTTCAATCAACAACAAATTCAATAAGCTTAATAATAGTAAGCACATTAATTTTACTCACGCATATTCGCATCATTACAGAGCAACAGCTCAGTGCAAAGTCAGTAAATATTTGATTGTCAGATTAATTTAGGGGCTACACTAACTAGTCAGTGGTCACAATTGGGGGCCCCGTGGTCGTCTGGGCCCCGGAGGACGTGCTCCGTGTGCTCCAATGGTTAACCCGGGCCTGCCTAGTACTGTACTAAACCACCATTGTCTTTGTGTTCAGACATAGTAACCTTTCTTACCAATTGTCAGTATAGAAGAGCAGAAATTGTACGAAGAAAACAGAACGAAATTGTTTAAAGTTATGTAGAATTTTGCAGAAGAAAGCTCAGTACATGTATATGAATGTCACAGATATTTGAATACATTTGTTTAAAACTACCGATAATAGTAAGAACGTTAGGACCATTAAACGAGATGTCGAAACTATTTAATAAAAATTGTCCCCATTGTTAACGTCCTTTCGAGTGTTTTTATCCTTCCGTGAAACGGAAGATAGTTAAAACACTGCAGCCCTTATTGCCCGCCTCATAATAAGTATACAGTAGCTCATTCCTCTCACAATCATAGTGCAATTCATTCAAAATCCTAAACTTATCATCAATCTTCCGTAGCCTTGGCCCAGTAAAATCTATCTGATTGAATTCAGAATCGAAAAGGTCGATTCTGTCTAACGAATTAACTAACAAAATTCTACAGTAACTGTCTGCAAAAGTTACACCACTAGATCCACCATGTGCTGCAGACTGATATTTCCGTTCAATGCTCCCTTCCATATCGATCTCCGTCAATACTCTTGTAAGGTGTTTCTTCAGAGAAACCAACAGAAGATTTCCGTTTGGTTTTTGAAGAACACGGTCAATATAGCTGGACCCGAAGGTACGTGGGGACAACATTATTTCATGCTGCAAGGAACCATTCGCATTATATATGCTTACTACGGCAGGATCCCGCCCTTGCTGCTGCTGTGAAACGATTATTAGGCTGCCATTAGGGACAACGGATATAGCATAAACTGACAGCCTTATATCACTAACCCATGGTGATATGTTAAACTGATGTTCTTCATCTTTCGTAATACGTAAGATTGAACAGCATTGCCTTACGTTGTCTTCTCCTAATACATACACGCAGTTTGACACGCTGCAACCTGCTATGTCCCTCGGGCGTGTTACTGGCAGCGCGATGACATGTGTCTCCTCTCCCAAACTGTTGCGGTCATATACTACGATATTGCCTTGATCATGTACATCAGTGAGCATAAATATTTCATCTTTCAATGTAGTCACTCTGGAGACGATGAACTGGATCAGAGACTGTTGCAGAATTTTCAAACGAATCGTCGGCGGAGCTAAAAGAAAATTATAATGGCATCTTTAAGACAAATGTCTTCAAACGGTAAACTGATTATCAAAATCCATACAGGCATGCATTTATACTTGTAAGACTAGGTCCTAGTCTAAAAATTGACTGTCATAAATGCTATTATACATTCCAAACGAATGGATTTTAACATTTAACCATGCATGAACTTGAAACTTAAAAAGCATGAAACGTGCATGGATTGGTGACTGTAGCCTACATCTGTTTACTACGTAGAACGAAATATAAAGTGGATACATAATAAAGCATATTAATAACATCACAGCAGTGCTCTTTAACACCTTCCTGTATACATGTGATTAGATTCTGCATTATTCGCGCGCACAGTAAAACGCTTCAGACGGCTACCAGCGGAATATTGTACTATTCATTGATGACAACTTACCGAACAAATTGCATTGAAATGATGATGATGATGATGACGATAATTGTACAATACAGTTCAAGTGTGAGATAAGACATGTTCTATGAAAACACAGCTTTATTACCGTTATATATAAGAGCTAGGTCGTTGTAACATTGTTTAGGCCTATTGCAAACGCCTAATGACCGGACCAAGTTTAAATTTAGCGCTTCTTTGTAGGCCTAATGGGCTGACTGGGAGACCGCAGTTGATGTTTGTAACCTTAATTACCCTTCCATGACGTACACCCTAATCCTTGACTACTACTAGCACCTACACGACATAGCTTTTCCAGTTGTTCACTGTGTAACTAATAAGTGTGAAGTATATTGTATTGTATTGTAATGTATTAATTGTATCTAAAAACTGCCCACCAGTCAGAGGTGCTGCCAGTGCGAAAGTTCCGGGAATAAGGTAAGTTTTAAGAAGGATATGGTAGGACAACCAGAAAGCAGTCTAGTACGGACCAATGGTAGCCAAAAGCAGGAATTCGTTTTAAGATTTCGGAACCTATTTGCACCCCCAGTCAATTCAGCTACAGAGACCACACTTACTTTCACCGTCCGTGAGAAGAGCAGGCATCTAGGAAGTTTGCTGTTCACCCGACTTGATAATTATGCCGTTATGAAAAACAAAGTGGCTAACACCTTGTCCAAAGCTGCTTCAGGGTTACCTTAAGAGTTACTTACCGTAATTCCAATTTCAGGTCTTCCGAGATCGTACGCGGAAATAAAGCTTACTTAACAATAGGAATAAAGCTAATTTA
Organism: Allolobophora icterica; assembly: GCA_963556255.1. NCBI lineage: Eukaryota > Metazoa > Annelida > Clitellata > Crassiclitellata > Lumbricidae > Allolobophora > Allolobophora icterica. The sequence continues at coordinate 16,363,424 of OY744605.1, read as the reverse complement.
TTTCATGAACTAACCAGAGCTGTCAAGAATTCTGTTAACTTCGTTTCGAAAGAAGTTGGTCGTAAGGATGCTGTTCCATTGCGAACAGACATTTCTAAGTCGGCCTGTCACAAGATCAACCTTTTCTTTCCACACATTTTGGGCTAGCTTCATATCCTTCACTTCCATAGCTACGACTTTAATGAGGATACACTCAAGTAGTTCCATCGGTAGATCTTGCAGCTACAAGAAAACGTTAACACATCTCACATCTTTAGAACGCCTCTGCATAAAATCAAACACGTAGAATGGTCTTTCATACGGAGTCGTTAAACACTATATACAACTCAAACGGAGGACACTTTCAATTGAAGGTTTAGCTGAATTAAACAAAAGGGGTCCATAGAGTAGTGGTAACATCACTGGCGTGAAGAGCAAGAGGTAGCGGGATCGCTTCCCGCAACCCTCCCAAATTTAGGTCCACTCAGCCGTTCATTCGCGAGATGGCGCGTTGTTAAAATGAGATGTAGGACGTGATGGGCGCCTTGCATGGCTGCCGTGTACAGTTAAATTCGACTCCTGTAATAACTTGTGATCTTCCGTTCATACTGATTTGTAATCATACTGCGTTATTGTCAGTTTGAAGATATTAAACGAAGATTATTATTATTAGTAGTAGTAGTAGGCCTAAACAAGGTTTCATACACTTGGTTTTTTTAAGCAGCATAAAATTTACGCTCTTTCTTAGGTCTTTCGGTAGTTATCAAGATATTTTTTCAAACTATTTTCATGCCATTTTTGACCGGATTTTCTCTGGGACCTGTACTTGTGCTGGTATAAGATTGAATTAATTCATGGGCGGCGATCCGGGGGGGGGGTCGAGGGGACAAGACCCAACAGTACGGGACGCTGTATATAGTTGACCCCCAAATTTGAAGAGACACCAAAAAGATCAAATTTTTTCGCGCATGAAATTTTCACCTCTTTTTTGACCAGATCAGTAAAAAGTGACCCGTGTCCCCCAGCTGTCAAACAAGATCGCCGCCAGTGAATTAATTGGTTGTAAAGTCAATACACAGATTTCGCTCACAATGCCGGAAGCAGCGATTGGGGAGTCGCATGACGACAAGTACTGTGTAGTAGAGAGTGACACGGTAATGGGGAAAGCGGTAATACCGCGGTAAAATCCGCGGTAATGGAGTCAGAAGCAGCGGTAATACCGTGGGGATGGTAGCAAAGCCAGCGGTATTACCGTGGGGATGGAACTACAAGCGCGGTAATTACCGCGGTAACGGTTGTAACTTTGTCCACTGTAGGCTACTAATTAACTATCTGTTTAGATAACCGGGTCTGCATTCAATGTTAATTTATCGCACTACATAATTTAAATCCTTCAATATTCGACACCTTTTCAACTTCAGTTGAGTAGTCTGTATTTAAAAGCCTGATTTTAACTGAACTGTGACTTGGGACTGAAACACACCTAATGGGGACTGAGCGAGGACGGGGACAAACCTAATGGGGATGGGGTGGGGATGGGGACAGACCTGATGGGGATGGGGTGGGGATGGGGATAGACCCACGGGAATGGGGTGGGGATGGAGTCAAATTCTGTCCCCATGTCACTCTCTACTGTGTAGGCCTACTGTGTCCTGCGAAACTCATGTATGCCTCATCTGCTTGGTGGGGATATACTAATGCTGAAGAAAGAGACAGAATCGAGAAATTGCTAGGGAAAATTAAACGTAGAGGTTTCTTAAATTCTGACACACCGACAGCAGCTGATTTTGCTGAGAAGGCAGACGAACGCCTGTTTACATCTGTTAAAACTAATGAAAACCATGTTTTACATAAACTTTTCCCCCCACTTCGTGGTCCAGGCCGGTACGAACTTCGTTCAAGACCCCATGGTTTCTTATTTCCTGAAAAAGATGATCGAAATTTTATCCCTCGAGTACTGTTTAAGGATTTGTACTGAACGAATAACCTCTGAATAATAAACTATAGACTCTCCATTAATAAAAAGTATCAAACCTTAGTTTAAATAAACATTCACCAATAGGCTAACCCTAGATCTCTAGATTATATCCTCCTACTAATTATTTATGTGTAACAAGTTGCGTTTTTGTCAGCTTGATGCTTTTATTAAACGAAATTGATTGATTGATTGAGTTATTAAAAGGTTGAGGAAAGCAACGAGGACGGCGAATAACAGGGTCACCAAGACGTCTGTAGAATGAAAATTCTTTTTGTTGAAAAGTAGTTTAGTATGTGACGTTTTTATACAGAAATACTCTTCGTGGCGTGCTGCACTAGCTTCCGGTGCAGTATCGTATAGACATGCATAAACCCGCCCAGTTGGTGTACAAATCACTCCATCGCATGACACCTTCAGAGTGTATTATACCTCAGAGTATATTGCAAAGTGTGACTTCGTCTATATCTGGACCTTCTTTGCGATCAGAATTGAAGGCTGATCTGAAGGAGCGAAAATCAAAGACCTGCTTCAGTGATCGTGCGTTGTCTGTAGCTGGACCTAGATGTCCCACCCTCGATACATTCTACAGCTTCCTTAGAGTCATTTAACTCCAGACTCAAGATATACTAGGCCCTACTTCAATTTAGCTTATTCGTGTTGAACTTGTCTAAGTGCCTTACGGCATGTGCTGTGTTACGGCGGTGTAGAAATTGTCGTTTTCATCATCATCATCGTCAAGTGCTAAAAGAGACTACTTGATTAGAGACGAAGCATGGAAAAATCACATTATCGTAATCGTAATTGTAATCGAATATTTATTTATCTGCGCTCAAGGACCAAAATAAGAGCGCTAGACAGCACTATGTTGAATATTATTTAAAGCCTACGCCTATAACATCAGTTAGCAAAACAATGCACAATAAAGTAGAAGTTATAGGGTCATCAGTAGCGGGTCCACGCACAGACGTGGAGCCAACCGAGGATTCCTCTGTCGACAGTTGACAACTGACGTGGATGTTCAGAGTATCTGGATGAAGTTGTGTCGATAGGGTGGAGAGATGACAGATGACAGCGTTCGCTGCACTAGCTTGGGGGATCTTGACTTCGCAGATGATAATTTATCGCCTTGCTTGATAATACCTGGGAAGGCATGAAAGAACTAATATCCAGAACACAAGAAGAGGCGGCAAAGATGGGACTCGCTATCAACCCTGATAAAACAAAGATCATGAAGGTCGGAAAGTGGAGCGGGGGCGATAAGATCGTTATCGACGGTGGAGGAGGACAGGAGGTGGATGCATTCTGCTACCTGGGAAGTCTAATGACGGCAGATAGCAGCTGTCAGAGAGAAATAAAAATGCGCATAGGAAAGGCAAACGCTGCTTTCTGAAGACTTGCCAAGATATGGAAGAAAAATGGGTGCATTCTAAGAACAAAGCTGCGATTGGCAACTGTATAACGCCGTAGTTCTGAGCACACTGCTTAATGGAGCAGAGACATGGCCAATGACGGCGGCGGACAGCAGGAGACTGGAGGCGGCAAATCACAGATGGTTAAGAAGAATTCTTCACGTATCATGGCGGGACAAAGTAACCAATGAGACCATAAGAGAAAGGACAGGACAGGAGACCCTGGAAAACATAATCAGAATGAGAAGATTGAGATGGATGGGGCATGTCTTCCGCATGGACGACGGCAGGAGAGCGAAGCAGGTGATGAACTGGGACGCTGGAGGGGAAAGGAAAAGAGGAAGGCCGAGAAAGAACTGGCCAGAGACAGTCAGAGACGACCTAAGATATCGGGAGCTGACATGGGAGGAGGCAGAGAGGCTGGCAGTGGACAGAGGGGAGTGGAGGAGATGCGTCGCCCGATGTGCAGACTTGCACGGGAAGGACTAAGGTCTAATTAGGGAAGTGATTACATAACATAACAGAACATGGGTTTTAAGTGGTTCAGAAGACGTGTAGTCTGTGTTAGAACCACTGCAAATTAATCTCGAACGCTTAATAGCCCAATTTCCCTAGCTTCTTCTTAAAAGCTGTTATTGTGTCCACTGAGACAGTACTATCATCCAAACCATTCCACAAGTCTACAACTCGTGCACTGAAAAATTTCTGCCCTAATGTTCCTTTAGGCTTCTTAAATAATTTATATCTGTGCCCCTGAGTTACCTTGTTTGGTGCTAATGCAAAGAACCTCTCCCATTGAAGTGCTTCCTTTCCAGTGATAATCTTATAAGCTTCAATTATATCTCCTCTGCTCCTCCTTCTCTCCAATGTTGTTAGTCCACACTTTTCCAACCTTTCTTCATAGCTCAGATCCTTGTAGCCCCAATCATTTTTGTAGCTCTTCTTTACACTTTCTCCAGTTTTTCCATGTTCTGTTTCAGGTATGGATTCCATACCTGGATTCCAACTGTAGCCTAACCAGTGATTTGTACAACCTTATTATTGTATCTTTGTCTCTGGTGACTATTGTCCTTCTTAGTTCTTACTATACCTAAAGTTGAATTAGCCTTTTTTGATGCTTCGGCACATTGCCTTGAAGGTTTTGCACTCTTGTGCATAATCACTCCCAAGTCCCTTTCCTCATCACTCACTTTCAATACCGTGCCCCCCATTTCATATGAAAACTCGTTGTTTCTCTTCCCCAAATACATCACTGATCACTTTTCCAAATTGAAGAGCATTTGCCAGTCTTGTGACCATCTGAACATTCTTCTTAGATCTTCCCGCAGTATATCTGCTTCTTCTTCATCATCCACTGCTCTACATAGTTTTGTATCATCCGCAAACTTAGAAATGAAAGAAGGAAGTAGGATCCTGATAACAGATGAACCACATAAACCACACTATTCAAGCAATTCACAAAGTTCAGATCCTAGGAAGAAATATAACTCTGACTTGGATTTATCGCCATGAAGCTTACCGTTTTGTAGCTCAGTGAGTCGAGTTTTAAACGTTTAGCATTGTTCCCTTGTTGGAATAGTGCTGCAAAAGAAAGTAGGTACGCAAGTATTTTTTATTACCAAGAAACAAACGCCAGATATTTACAAACAGCAACGCAAACAATAGTTGCAGAATAAATATTAAAAAAACCGACGCCATATTATCATAAACAACTCGAAATGTCTAACCCAATAAAACGTTATGTAACTCGGACCCAACAACTATCTACAGCCGACGCTTGAGATTAAAATAACAGATTTTCTAATTGAGCAATTTTTTTAGAACGAACATAGTCATAATCTGTTTATACAGAACCGTTACAATAGCTGCGCGAACGGTACGCCTACTCACCCTACTGAATATTCGTAAATAAAAAAACCCTGCTCAAAGGATTAACTCCGAAGTTCTGCCTGACATTTCCAAGTGTTCATCATAAAACTGATTAAGTCTCTGAAACAGCAAACAGTTGCACAGCGGAGATATTAAATTAAGTTCTTCCTTGCATCAACTTACAGTCTGAGTCTTCATTTGTTTGTTCGTCACTACTGGATTCAACTGATGTTCGTTTCTTCGACATGGCGTAAGGGTTGCACTAGAATCTGCAGCGGAACAAACGTCGTCTCTAACCACTATCGACACCAATATTGAATCAAATCAATCGGTTGTCAGTAAATGCTGAGCAAATGGAAAGCAAACCACTTACGACAAAACTTATAATATAGTCCAAAAGGAAATAAATTCATTAAAAATGATATTAAAATTAAAGAAGTAGTTGAGGTATTGAAACAGATAATGGCGTCAGGGAAAGTATATGCATTGTGACGTCACAAAAAAGGACGTGACGTCTTAAAATTCGTATTCGTTAATAATATTGTAATTATTGTAACCGAACATATTTTATATAGCGCCGCTCTATAGCTCATTATAACTATTATAGTTATTAAAGTACATAAATAGTGTGATGATTAAATGGAGAAATTAAATATTATTATGTTTGGTAGAGTCAGTCAGCTGACCTTGGACAATTCGCACAGATATGTTTCCTCCTTGGAAGATGCCACACCTACGCAGCTTAATTTGGGACGCAGTCAAGAAGCAAAACTCGTCTTTTGTCCTGACCGGCAGCATTGATAATTCGCTAGGTCTCTTTGATGATATCAAAGAGGCCAATAACTGTTATGCTGACTTATATAATATGGTCTATTCGATTGGAAATCCTTGGTCTTAAAAACAATACGGAAGCCATCATCGGAATAACTAAATCATATGTGACGTAGTCACGTAGCGCTCGTGAATAGGCTGGTGTCCTGCGCTTGGCCATCGAGTGGCGCTTTAGAAGTTTGGAGATTACGATTACGATTACGATGTGAATATAGGCCCCCCCATTGGAATTCTGGGACGTCTTCTGAACACACAGCGAAACAAAGCCGCATGCAGGGCTTGACGGGTTGCCAGCCTGGCTGTTTGAGAAATATTCTTATTAGGTGACGGAAATAGTAATTAAACTTATATTTTAATTGCTCTTTTGAGACTGGGTCCATTCTGGATAACTGGCGCACCAAGTTGGTCACTCCCGTCACGGAGCCCCGTGAATAAAGTTTCCAAGCCATCTCTACTCTGTCTGACTTTAGGCCTAAGCTATATAGGCCTATATATGTGTGACTCATCCTCTCTAGAATAGCGGAGAATTGTTGTTTCTAAGTGGCTCACACGTAAATTTTCCCACGAAGCCCTGAAGGACCAGTCTGGCGTCAGACCAACCGGCAGTTGGACTAGCGCACGCCGCACTCACCTTCCTACAACACGTCATCCATATGGGCATTGGGCGTAACTTTTCCTCAGATAGGGCCTAGTGGTGGTGACTATTCCTCTGCTCACTACTCTTCTCTTCCCTTCCCTTCTCTCTCCCCTCGCCTTTCTTTTATCCCTTCCCCCAAATACGAATTTATTTTGCTCTGTCCGCCACTTTACGTAAACCGCAAAGTAGAACAGTACATGTTTACATTTTGTTTAACTACTGTTAATAAGTTGACGAGACAAGGATAGAGCTTAAGAGCAGTCAATCGTCATCGAGTCGTCGACTCACTGGAAATGAGAAGAAAAGTCAGAACTTTCCAAACAGCAGAAGTCTACGATCATTTGCGGCTGCAAAGTTATTTGCAAGTACGCAAAATGTCAAGACAATCAGTGTACTGCTGATGCACATGGCACACTGCCACAAAGTTAAGCCGTTCTTGGCTCATAGAAGACCGGAGCCAAGTCTTTAGACGATGGAGTCCGCTGAATGACCGTTCAGCTTAATATGACGTTGCCGACACTACTAGCAAGAGCATCAGCAGAGTTTCAACCTAATGAAACAATTGCGACTTCAGGAACCAGACTTGTTGTCCTCGAGACCAAGGTCTTGGTCTCGAGTGCACTCGAGTTCGTTTTTAAAAGTCTTGGTCTTGGTCTTGAGGCCAAAAGTCTTGGTCTTGGTCTTGAGGTTCAAAGTCTTAGTCTTGGTCTCGCAAGACCAAGACCAAGACCGGCTGCCAATATGAACAGTCATTTAACAAAACTTAAGAATCTAAAAATTTATCAAGCCTGTTTGCATCATAGCATAATTATACGACAAAATTTAATACCTAGGCCTATACGGACGGATGCAAGTCTTAATTGTTGGTCAGGAAAACCCATCGGCAGCAGCAACTATATAGGCCTAAGTTATGCTGTGTTTGGAAACCCTGCCGAGACCATGATAAACCATGGGAGGATTTAAAAATGGCTCACGAATTGTGCATATACATCCAGTGCTTGAAAGTTACTGTACACGTGTGTGCTAGCGACTTCAGCACCTATATACGGAAAATATTTTTTCACATGGCGGAATTTTTATGAGGCCCCAAAGGCACGTCTTGGTCAGAAAATTCTGAGCGAATTGTTTTTTTTATAAAATACAAAAGGCATTTGGAATAACATTTTGCATGAAGGACTTTTGTAAATACAAATTCGGAATTCTCTGCAGTCTGCATTTAAAGTTAATTTGCCTGGATAAAATAAGACTCACGTTTTCACCCCTTAACTGGGGAATAACCTAGTGCGTTAACAACCAGCTCCTGGGGAATAAATTTAGCTGAAAATACAATTTTGTATCATGGTCTTTAACTTATTAGTAACTCAGTGTTCTTCATTCTGACAACTGCTTTTTCAGTTTTTACTACTAAATCAATAGTATCAGTATCAGTATCATTAGTATCAGACAATAGTAGGCCTATCAGTTTCAAGTCAGCAGAACCAACTACCGTACATTCATACTTTCTGTTTGCTAAAATAGCGAGTAGTCCGACTTGACAATTTTTTGTAAGGAAAAGAAGTCTTGTTATTTTTTGGGTCTTGGTCTCGGTCTTGGTCTTGAGGTTCAAAGTCTTGGTCTTGGTCTTGGGTTCAAAGTCTTGGTCTCGAGGTTCCAAGTCTTGGTCTTGGTCTCCAGGTTCAAAATCTTGGTCTTGAGGTTCAAAGTCTTGGTCTTGGTCTTGAGGTTTAAGGTCTTGACAACAAGACTATCAGGAACTGCAGAACGCAAGATGACAGCCGCTTCATCTGTCATACTGAACGTGCACTGCTGTCGAAACATGGCAAGTTGAATGCTGAGTTGAGAGTGGTCAATTTCAGGATAGCTATAGGCCTAGCACACGTATCGCTCACTTCTCCAGACAAGAGACATGTCTCCAACTGTTCGTACACATTGCCGCCATTGCGATGTTATAAGTAGGCCTATATATGCATGAATAAACTAGACGGTAGACAGCCGTGCATGCTTTCATGTTAAAAAATAAATTTCATTGCAGGAAAAAAAGTGATGGTGACTAAACCACCACTTTTGTAAGTGGTGGTGACCAGACACCACCGTCAAAATAGAAAGTTACGCCTATATGACGTCACCTTGACGTTTGAAGCTGGTCTTTAGGCCCCTATGTGTATTGTTTTTAGTCGACTAAAGAATTTTATGTTTTTGAGTTTCGACCATTCGATTCTAGGCCTAATCCATAAAGTTAAGGCTCTAAGCATATCGCCTGTAATATCAAACTGGGCCATTGATTTCCGACGTGGACGATCTCAAATTCTCTGCGATAGTTTTCGATTCTGCTTCTATTAGTCGCAGCGTTATTTAATGATCTGGTAGGCCCTAGTGGACCCAGCTATATATATAGCCTCTACATTCTAAATACCAATTACCATCGGTATTAGAAAGAAACATACGAATTACAGCCGATTTTGGTTGAAAAGATAACTTTAAAACAATTTTTTTTGTCACCCTGCGTAAAAATTGCCGCGACACAAGTCCCACAACTGCGTCCACACCAATGAAAATATGTTCTTCTTAGGCCTACATTAATTGTAATCAGGTCCTTGAACGGTAGCCTAATGAACAAGGTAAAGATGGAAAGATGATATATTGCCAGATCTCGACGATTCAATACTATCATTGATGATTTTACTATTAAATTAAGGGCTAACAATATTGTGTCTTTTCACGATAACCTGTGCAAAGAATACCTAAGGCGTCCCATTTCAAAGTTATAGCTGTGTAATTAAACACTTGTTACCTATAATGTGCAAATCCGATTGATTTAACTCAGCCATGGTTGACTTACATGTAGGTGTAACGTGTAATATCAATCGATTGATTAATCGCTTAGTCACATGAAGGCGCTCCACCATCGACATAATTATATAGGTCGATGCGCTCCACTGAATATAGGTCGATGCGCTCCACTGCAATGTGAAATCGCAATTGAAAACTATTCGCGATGCGTATTCGGTGATTTGGATAAAATGGCGATGACACGGAGTTTGTTTAATGTATCGTATCGACTGTTGCTTTTTGTTGTCATTTTTACTTCAGTCGCTGCAAGAAAGCACACATTAAAGCTTACGGTGTGTGGCTTTTATTATATTTTTGCTTAAGAATTTTATAATTTTTAAACTAGGGCATTAGGGTTGCCACCTTTCTAAACTAGGAAGTCGGGACGTAATTTTGTAGCACCCAAATCGTAAAACACGGGATGTGGGACCAGAGGTGCCTGTCGCGCAACCGAGTAATTTTTTGTGGAAAGTAACAATTTCTTTACGATTTTGAACACTAGAATGATGTGAGGATGTGTTTAAATGTCGTTATTAAAGATTTTGCTTTAGGTACAATATATTTAATTTTTTTTATTACAATACATAATATATATGGTTCGTCTCAAACATCGATTTATGTAATTTTCTGACAGATTTAAAAAAATAGCTAGTTTAACTTTAAGAGCACATGCAGATTCTGTCGATCAGATCATGTTTTGAAGCAGTGTAGTTATGCGACGATCATGATTTTGATTTAAGATTGTATTTTAAATTACTCTTCACGCCTTTCAGCAACGGTTTTTGTCCTGAAGCAAAGTTGTAAAACTCGCATGTCATTCTCTTTTTTTTCCACAAGTAATTCAGCTTCCACAAGTTCAACACGCATTCTGTTACGCTCATCATTCCATAGGTTCTTCATTACAGAAAGAGTCTTTCACCTGCAGCACTGCTCACTGGCACTCACAACACAAGCTCAATAACTTTTTGCAAGTTTGGACAATTCGTTGCTTTAACAAATTAATCCATTTAAGATTTGCACCTTTGTCTTATATGCTTATAAGCTTCAACAAAACCGCTCGAAGGTGACCAAACTCGTTGTAAAGCTCATCTCCGTCATCAATCGATGATCCAGCTGCTGTGACAGCAGACATTAACTTATTGAAACCGAACTCGTGCATGCATACATACAGTCATGAAGTCCTTGAACGGTCATGACTGTATGTATCGAATGAGAACCACTATACCAAAATTACTCTAAGCTCTTTTGATAGACTTGTGCTGCATCTTTCGTAAACAGAACACGAGAACAGCTAACCTGCTAACTGTTCTACCTTCATAAAAGGTGACACCATATTTATGGTAATAGACTTCGCCTGCATTATAAATTTATAGTGGTGTTGAATAATTATAGTACGGGTAGTGTGTTTTAAGCAAAAAAATTTTGTTAGTTCGGAAAAAAATTACCACACATTTGAAAGTAGGGACAATTGGCTGTCCCGACTAGGTCAAGTAGGGACACGGGACATTTACCCCGAAATCGGGACGGTCCCGACAAAATCGGGACGGGTGGCAACCCTATAGGGCATTATTATCAATAGGCCTACTGACACTGTTATGAAATGGAGAGAAGTTTATGGTAAGGTAGTTGCCTCTTATTCTCGTTCTTAGTTACAGAGGATGTACTTTCAATATTTACCAACATAACATCCCTTTCAAAGTAGACATTGAAACTAATACCTTAAAATACTTGAAATTTTAGGTGGTGATTCTTGAGAAACGTCCCCCACGCTGTCGCCCTACTTGTAAACAGTATGGCAAATCGAGATTGCGAGAGAAAGTAAATCTTAATACACGTGTTTATTGCGACCGTATGGCCTCGGGTCCAACCCGAATCCCCGAAACCTGAATCCCCGAAACGAATTTCGGCCGGATTCCCGAAATCGATTAGTGATGAAAATGTAACTAAAAGTAGAAGTCGGATGAATGCAAGGCCATGTTAGATCTATGTCACATATAAGAGTTTACAATTTAACTTTGAATAGTTTTCGGGAGTTTGGCCGCTTTCTATAAAACTGTTTTCGGGAAATCGGGCTTTTATGTATTTTCAGCGTTTTCGGGGATTCGGGTTGATCCCATGGCCTCGATGTTGCTCATATTTAAGTGAATTGATCGGGTGAGATCCTTCACCACCGCTGCCCCTTTAAATGGGTGCCACGCCATTTAAGGTTCCAGTGTATGAACCATGCTTGCCCAAGGTTCAGATCTCTGAAATAAACCACAAAGTAGATAGTATATAGATCTGATAGTGGTTCTTGTAGTGCTGCTGGAAGGAATATCATAAGTATCTAAAAATATAAGCAGTAAGTTTCCCACAGTGGCTTCGAGAGAGTCTTGAAAATGTTTTATGGTCCCAGTAGCTGAACAGCCTGCCATATTACAATTCAGCCTGTCAGGAACTTGTTTACAATAGATGGACTGGCTATTCTAATCCTGAGAACTTCGAAGACAGTATTTTCATGCATTCTGCTGTTAGGCATCAACACAGCTTTGTAGATTTAATCGACATCATAGTTCACTGATGAAACATAGAGAACACGTAAATGTGTGCTAAACGCAAATTGAAAAGACAATTTGGCACAACTCATGATTTGTTTTGTGCGTATCAGCAGCAGTTCGTTTGGCAAGACGCATTTTATACGAATGTATTCTCAAACATTCTTATGTGCATCATAGAAACTTCTGATTTCTTAATTTAATTACACCAATAAACGTATTTTGATAAACTTTGTGTGTCTCTGTTTCTTAATAATTTTCTGTAGCCAGTAGCGTGCAATTCTCTACTTTCTCTCACAGTCTGGGGAAGCCATATTGTTTATAAGTAGGGCAACGGTGAGGGGACGTCTCTAGAGGAGTACCTTTTATGTGATAGATATCAAACCTAATAATATTCATTTGCATATTCTAAGCAAGATTCTTTATCCTTAGAAATTGTTATGTAACGTTTAATGATTCTTACTACCACCAGGCCTTACAATGGGATGTTCCTCTTAGAAACCCACCCATGCTTATCTGGAAGCATTTTGATTTACTAATGACCTTTTGGTATTTGGAATGTCCATTTAGGCAAATTATTAAAATTCTTTATTACACTAAATACTTTTCATCTGAACTTCAAATTCAGTGTGAACTATTAAGTTACTAAAATAGCCATGGATACTACAGTTTACAAACTAAATAGGTTACAGACCACACTATATGTCAAGCACACTGGTAAAGAGCTGTACTGCAACTATTACAATGACCACCTAAAACTTTCAGTTTTTTATAATGAGGTACTGAAATTGAAAGGAATCATCAGACCGGAATGATTTAGGCCTCGACCCTGCTCATTTTTCAATGAATTGATCAGGTGAGATCCTTCATAACTAGCATTGGTCTGATGTTCATCAATTTGGGACACAACTTAACTATTTCGAAGGATTGAGAGAAAATTTGGCGTTTTAATTCCATTGCGTTTGCAGTACTTTCTTGTCAGAACTGGACGCAACATGGCCATTCCAGATGTCATTGGTGGCCTCAAAACAATTTTTATCTCCTTAGGGATTACAGTTACCTTGGTTAAAACATTTAGATAACAATCTAAGTTTAACGAGAGATAATATCAGAATGGGATGTTATCCAGGTGATATCGTAGAACTTGCCATTACAAGTCTTAACTTATGACAGAGTTTCACTATTTAAATATAGAGAACTAAACAGTAAATGACAAACAGATCTTCTCCCTTAGTTCTGTTCTCATAGAGCTTAGTTTTTACGAATAAATACAAACACATATATTTTGAAATCACATTTAATCCTTTTGACAGATAGTTCACCAAGTTCTATATACTTTAATCAGTACTTATGATTTTTACCAAAGTGCATTTTTGTGCATTACCTGTCCTATAAAGTGTGACGAACCAGCAGCTGATGGCTTGAGATACCAGTGTGCAGCTGTTGTCACTTCTGGCAGTTGAGCTCAGGCTGGTGTCACTACAGTCTCACCAGTCATTGCAAGCCTTAATCCTGTCTTGCTGTAATGTGCCCTGGGATTGCCCCCCTTATGCTAGTCCTTGAAAAAATCAGATGCTTCTGTTTAAAAAATCCTTTTTCACAAACAGTAGATCTGAGACTGATTCCATGTTAAAAACCTGGAAGCTCTAATGGCTCTACCACTACCATTAAGCCAGAATAAGAGCAGTAACATCCAGGCCCGCATTAAGAAGGGTGCTGCAGTACCCGGGCCCGTAGTTTTGAGGCCCCGCATTTTCGGAAGTACATTATAAAATTTTATTGTACTTGTTATTGGGCCCCGCGCTGATGGCTATGTAGATAATCACAGCACCCGGGCCCACACTAGCCTTACTGCGGCCCTGGTAACATCACTGCATTTGGCTTCTGGCACTGCCTGTGGTGTGAGGCTTTACGATGAGGTCATCCACATAACAACTGGTGTGCGCCTTCTGGTTGATCTTTGTGCCCCACATGAATGTGTTTGTGGTACTCTGGTCACAGCAGATGGCTCACGCGGCCTTTCATGCCATCTGGGACATTGTTGGATAGTAACTGACATCAGTTGGCTTGGCCTCGTCAAGGCCGGTTTTGATGCAACGAAGGAGGCAGCTGATCTTGTCAGATCCGGTGGTCTTACTCCCACTGGAAAGTGGAAGGTGTGTGGTGTGGAACATTACTGTCATTAATACCTTGGCAGAATTTTATCATCACAGAGCTGCCAAGGCCGTTGGTGCTGCTGCTGAAATAGCAGCTGAAAGAAATGCAGCCAAGAACAGTGCTATTCTACTCACTTGCTGCTTTGTGCCCTTGGCCTTCAAAACTCTTGACCTAATAAATTAAAGAAGGCTGGCTCTCTTCAACAGCCTTGACCTTTGCTTTGCCGAGATAACTGAAGACAACAGGGAAACAACATATCTCTATCGGCACTTATCTGTGCCCAACTAGAACTTCAGTGCAGTTGTTTTTCCACAACACTTTTGCCATTGAGCGTAACACCAACCAAGACTAGCCATCCCAGAAAAAATGTGATCACTGATATTTTTAATTCTTAGGTATCATGTGTACCATGGGTAAAATGTAATAATAATAACACATAGCATATGTACTCAGAATCCATTCAAAGATTGAACTGTGTTATATAACTACAGGTCTTTAATGGCTTGACTTAACATGTCACATGCTTAAAAATGCACTAGTTAGCTATTCTATTTCATTCTACAATGAAGTCAACAGAAAAAATCTAAAAGTTGGTATGGATAAGTTGCAAGTTTCTTGTTCCGTCATATCAATAACCAGAGCACAGTCATAGTTGCCATCATGCCAAGCAGTTTATTAATGCCTTAATGTGAAAGCCACATTATTGTCTGGCTAGTTGTAGACTACAGTGATTGTGATATATTAAGAAACATTGCCTCACTGTTTCCAATCATTACTTTTGACAGTTTAAATAAATGACCAGTATGTTGCCTAGCCGTAATATTATTATATGCATATCAGGCCCTTAGCCAGAAATAAAGAGTAGGGCGTCCAAAAGCATTCAAAGTCGTGACCACCCAATGCCACGACCGTACGAGTCCGACTGCAAAAGTCTGCAATGCCCCTACACTGAATGACTTTTTGGTTTTGATCTTCAGGCCACCTCTTTGCTGATGATGTCCAGGCTTATGTTCATGGGCCTCCTTCCTCTCAACTTCTTCTTGCTCAGTGCATCGAAGCTCTTTCTCATGATCTCCATACGTGGATGTCTTGCAATCGCCTCTCCCTCAACTCATCCAAAACCAAATTTATCTGGTTTGGCACTCCTCAGCAACTTCAAAAACTCGACTTTGCTCTGCTGTCTCAAAGATTTCCGCTTTTCACTTTCTCGTCTAGCGTTCGTGATCTAGGAGTGACCCTTGACAATTCTCTCACCTTTACTGAACACATTTCCAAACTCACTCGCACTTCCTATTTTCACCTAAGGCGCCTTAGAGCTATCCGTCGCTCTCTGTCATCTCCAATTTTCACTTCAATTGTCCATGCATTTGTCTGCTCTAGACTTGACTACTGCAATTCCCTCCTCATTGGTCTTCCTAAAGTCTGTCTTGCATCATATTCAGTCCGTTCTCAATGCTGCTGCTAGATTAATTGCCCGTCTTCCTCGATTCTCTCATATCACCACCTTTATGGCAGAAGAACTCCACTGGCTCCCGCTTTCTGCCCGCATCCAATTTAAGGTCCTCATCCTTGTCTCTAAGGCTCAACTTCGTTTTGTTCCAAAATATTTATGTGACTTAATTCATCGCACTCACTCTGCTGCTTCTCTTCGTCCTCTTTGTTCCTCTGACCGTTTGGACCTCCTCGTTCCCCGTGTCAGGACTTCTGTGGCTCAATCTCGGTCTTTGCCTCCATTGGCCCTGCTCTTTGGAATGAGCTTCCTGCGTTCGTTCGTGCTTCTTTTCTCGCAGGTAACGTCTCTTCCTCTATTACCTATCTTAAAACTTGCTTTTTTTCTCGGGGTCTCTCGCACTGGCAGCGCTTCTGAATGGCCCTCCCGCTAGAAGCGCTGTATAAATGTCCGAATACAAAGCAATACAATACAATTGTTACAGTTTTGTTTTATTTACAATGATACAAACAACAGTCTGTTGACTTCAGATTGTAATTTTTAATTCCCTTATTTGATTATTATAGCCTAGGGAACAGACGTTACTTGTCATCAATCCAAACCCCTATAATTATTCATAAGGTCAAGGTATTTATGTAGTCAAATCAGTTACGAATTACCGTGAAACAACCTCCTCTAATTTGCACTTAATTACATGTGTCCTAGATCATAAATAGCTGCTAGAGAAGTGTATCTTGTGTGGGAAAAGGAACATCGTTGCAAAGATGAAGGGGAATGGATTGTTCATTATAGCCTATCACATTTAGGACGTCGCGTCCATGCACAATTTATGCCCGTCCAAAATGATTTTCAACCGTCCAAAGGACAGCTGGACGGGTGGCTGGCTAAGGGCCTGGTGCATATTAGATAAAAGTTTAACTGGGACGGGTACAATCAAAACAAGATTTTGCAGACTTTTAAGTTTTTGAAACGATGCAAGCATTTTGTCAAGCAGCATCAATTGAACTAACAGAGATTACGGCAGACAAGGGACTATCAAGGAATGGAAACTGTAAAATATGCGATATGGATCTTATTTGGGACATGGTAGCGGATTGGTTAGAGTGCTTGCCTTGTAGCACAGGGTGTGAGTTCAAGCCTCCTCTTTGTAGGGACCTTATGCAAGTCCTTCACTATCAATTAATCAATCAATCAATCAAATCTTATATTGAAGCCGTTTGAAAACAAAGCAGTATCAACATAGCAGTATCAGCATTTGCAACAAAAGGAGACCCAGAAGGGATAAAAAATCCCGCTATGTAGGGCCACCTAAGGTTCAATACTATCACAATAAATGTCATTATAAAAGTCTTTCAATCAATATTCGAATCAATTACTTCGATCAAGGAAAAAGAAGTGAATAAGATAAATCTAAATTAAAACTTAATTAAATCGTATATGTAGAATCCAAGACAAAATTAGTGTAATTGCAGCAAACAGTTAACATTATACAATTATCAAGTGCATTAGACATGACACGAGTGCACAGAAACAAATGGCGAAAAACACGAAAAAACACGCTTCATTATAAGAGTGGTGCTTAATAATTGCATAAAAATCAAAATTAAAGAAATATGTTGGATTAAGAGCGAAACGCTGTTGTAGACTGATAAACATTTGTGCAATTGCAGGACGATCATAGAAGGCTTGTACCTCTGTCGAGCTTTGGCTTTCTTGAAAAGGGTTATTTGGCAGTGAAGATATCTGAAATATCCTTTCCAGGGAATGACAGCTACTGGGTAATTATTTTCATTTACAAAACTTATTATAGCTTGATTACTCTGGTTTACTTAGTACTTCGGTGAAGAGTGCGGAATAGATTTATTGCCTCCATTGTTACTTGGAGCGGAAAATGGAACTAGCTAAAACTGTGCATTATTTTTAATAAGAAAGCTTAACTGTTGTTATGTGGTGAAAACAGAGATCTATGTTTGGCAACTACGAACAAAAAACAGAGCTAAGTCTGTAGACAATTTAAATTTCACAACAAGTGAATTACGATATAGTTTTTCTTACAAAGCAAAGCAGAGCAAAACTGTTTCACTACATAAATTGTTACTTAGTCCGTTCTTTGTTGCAAGTAACCAGAGAGCAATTAAAGGTGGATTTAGTCTGTTTCTCATTTGGTTTACAAT
The DNA here is from genome assembly GCA_963556255.1 of Allolobophora icterica. NCBI lineage: Eukaryota > Metazoa > Annelida > Clitellata > Crassiclitellata > Lumbricidae > Allolobophora > Allolobophora icterica. The sequence continues at coordinate 16,345,577 of OY744605.1, read as the reverse complement.
GAGAATCAGTGACAACTTTCACGAAGACATCGTCATTAAGCACTGGTAGTGTGTTTGCATGTGTACGTATTTATGGATGTACTAGCTGGTTTACCTGGCGTTGCCCAGGGTTATAAGTTTCAATCCCTGTAGCACCACCACCATCACCACCACCACGCCCGGTTTAGTTGAGTGAAAGTTTCAATCCCTCTAGCGAATCCGTACCTGTAGCACCACCACCACCACCACCACAAGAAAAGTTAATGTGAAGTGAAATCCCTACGGCGCACCTTTAGAAATGAATGCCGGTGAAACAGAATTAGCGATGAAAGACAGAGAATCTTCTCGGGTGGCGCCATCTGGGGAATGAAAATAGGTCGACTGCAATTTGTTTGGTGGGGGTTAGGGAGAAGTTTTCGCCCGTTTTCACCATGGAAGCGGTGAAAACGGGGACGCGAAGCCTCACACTGGGTGTGTAATGCCCACCCCGAGACATTAGTGAAGGTTTCGAGTGAAAAGGTCGAAAACTGTAGAAATGCATTCCGGTCAAAGATCGCGTTGCTACAGACAGAGTTTCTCCTTTATATATATAGCTTTATGGATGCATTTATACATGTACTTATGTATGACATTGTATGTATTTATGTATTTATGTATCTGGCTATTTATATTGTGTCTTTGTGTAAGTAACAGATATTGTAAGTTGTACATTTTTATTTTTACACATGTATATTACACATGTACACATGTTTAAACATATTACACATGTTGCAGTCTTCATCTGTTAAATTAAAATAGACATTATATCATTGAGTTTCTCTGAATTCTACCTTGAGACGATAATTAAACTTTGTGCTTGTTTATACTTTTATTATATAAATGGCAGTTTGCATACAGATGTATAAAAGACTTGTTCTAGAAGTTTCATCTTTTTTTGTTCAAGTTTTCTGTTTGTTTTGCTGCTCACACTTCTTTTTGTTTTTCTCTGTACAGTATGGATTTACTTTGGACAAATCTCTGGACAGTCAGAGTGATTACTTTTCTGCCTGGGTAAGAACACAGGAGTCCTTCTGCTTGCTTTACGTCACAGCCATTATGCAGCCATTGTATTTGCAAATGCCCACAAACATGCATACTTACATGCATACAGTGATTGCTTTTTAAATTGTGAACAGATCAACTGTACAAAATAACCAGTTTGAGGATTGTTGAGGATGGTTTGCCTGAGAAATTGACGTTTATGCACTCTTTGACCTAGATTTAGGGACTAGTAACACATTTCCAGATTACATCACTGATGTTACCTTTACTTTTGTAATCTAAAATCATTCTCATATACAGCAGCACTTTTTAGCATGAGCCATCGAGCATTATTACAGTGTTGCTATGGAGTGATTAGATTAGATTAGATTAGACTCGCAATACAGTGAAACATAAAAGTTATCCTGTGCTGTCTTTGTTTATGAGGCACAGTCTCTAAAGCTATTTTGAAGCACAAGTTTGTTACAGTATTCAGCTTTACTATTATGCATTAGTACCTCATTGTAGCATGTGACCCTTCATTAAAGATGTAGCTCTCAACAAGTATTTCTAAAAGAAACTAGTTGCAGGTTTGATGACTGTTAATATTTCAGGATAATAAAGACAGTGTATGTCCCTTGACCAACACAGATGACTCTGGAGCGAGTATTGTCTACTTCCTTATCGAGTTGAAGAACTCTGTGTATGTATCCTAGTCTTCTTGAAACTAAAGCCATTTGATTTTTAGTTTCAGTTCGATTCAGAAGCGGGCATGTATGGTTTCTGGGTGGTTTCATGCTTGAATGACTGTTATCAGTATTGTGTAACCATCCAGCCTATAAGGAGAGTCGTTGTTGTCATGGACTGTCTTTGTATACAAGCAATCTACATTCAATACAATACAATACACTACATATAGATGGTTAGCTAAACTGTATGTGTATTATACATGTGTATATCTATATGTTATTGTTATACATCCATTTGACTACTAGCCTGGAATATATATAAATTTGGACCTCCTCGTTGCCCATGTCAGGAATTCACTGGGTCGATGTAGGTGTTTTGCTTCCACTGGCTCTGCCCTTTGGAATGAGCTTCCTTCTTCTTTTGTTCTTCTATTCTTTCAGGTAACATCTCTTCCTCTTTTACCTTTCTTAAAACTTGCTTTTTCTCTCGGGGTCTCTCGCATTATGACCGCTTCTGAATGGCTCTCCCGCTAGAGCATATAGATACATATAGATACATATAGATGGTTAGGCTATGTGTAAGATAGTACATCGATGGTTGTCGATGGCCGTGGTGTTCCGAGGGATTGCTTGGGTCATGGGATAATGAAGTCATTGGAAAACCGAATAGAAGTCCAAGAAAGGTTGGATACAAGCCAGTCGGTGAATGAAGTTGTTCATGAGCAACTGGTTGGTAATCACTGACAACTGTCGGAAGATGCTGCAAGTCTACAGAGGGAGAAACGAGGTCGAATGACAACCGGAAGAACACTGCTCGACAGCAGTTGAGGCAGTTGAAGACTAGGGGTCCACCGGTAAGACATTTTCCGCCAGAAACCGAATCCGAGTATTTGGATGTATTTTGCCAGATCCGGTAACGAACCGGAAACGAACCGGGTACCATTTGTTCATATGCGAAGCTTCACATTTTCATGTAATAAGAAATTATCGACATAAATTTGTGTACTTGTAATAAGTGACTAATACAATTTGAATTGTAGTCATTTCTGTGCAGTTGTGAAGTTTTCTGTGTAATTGTTTTAAGGTTCAACATTTATAATTTTATATACGTAAGTTTATTGAATAAGTTTTTAAAGAAAATTTCTTTGCAACTATTTGCGTCTACAATATTTGCCGAGGCGAATACTTCCGGAAACGGGATTTCCGGCAGAAGCGAATATCCGAGGCGGTTTCTGGTGGACCCCTATTGAAGACATTGCCAGCGTCAATATGGGCGCCATGGTGCAAGATGAGTTTCTCTATGGAATGTGACCTTGAGCATCAGCTGTGGGCACAAGGTCATTTCACAGACTTTGGATGGACACTGGCAGTGGGTGTTGTCTAGTCATTCTTCGAATCCAGGTGCAATGAGGCGCTTGACCAGTCTGATGGAAGATGGAGTTCTTCACCACTCCCACTCAAAAAGTGTTAGGTTTCCACACCGGAAACAGCTGCCACACTGATGAGCACTGTGAGTTTTCGTTGAGTTGTTGTTGGTGGGTCTGTGGGATGGGAATGGCCATCGATTTGAGATCCTGTAGAATGTAGATAGATGTTTCACTGCTATTTTAGTTTAGTTGATATCTATTTTAAATATTTCATTTGTGTAAAGACTGTGTAAATACTCTGTTGATGGTCTTGTCTTAATGGCCTGACAGACATTCGTGTTAGTTTGGCACAAGGCATAATTCACCATCCCTACAAACCCTTGACAGCTGTTGTTTTGATGTTGCACTTGTTGCATATATGGTTGTGTAGTTGTAGCAGTGCTCTCCTGTCTATTCATTATCCTTTTTTCTCCCATGTTAGCATATACAAGAGCAAAATTTCTTTCCTCTTGAGGCACCAGCTTCTGATCACTATCCCTTTCTCAGCACAATTTGTATTGTATTAACCAGACTTTCTTACTAGTATTCTAAGCTTATGAAATAATACCAGCATTTGATAGACTTGCAGTGACGGGGAGAAATTGTCAGCCTGGCATTTGTTTCTTGCTTACTGATTTCTAGTGGTGGAAGCAGCCATAGTTCTAGGTTTTTGGAATAAGTGCTTTTATTGTTATTACATGTACATTGCAACATACTTTGATTAACAGATTTATGTTTCTTTACTGTGGTTTTCTTTATAGACCAGTGCAAATGAGGATCATTCGAACTGGAGATCTCAAGAATTTGACAATAACTCTTGAAGATTTGATCAAGGACAATTCAATTGGGAGTGAAAAGTCGATACAAAAGCGAAGTGCCTACAAGATTCCGCTGTCCCCTTGGCCCCGTCAGAAGAGGGCTGCAGATATGATTGTGAATGGCAGCACCAGTGCTGCACCAACTCCTGTCACTGAAGCTGAAATATCTGCTGAATATTTTATGTTGGTGGACATAATCCCAATTACTCCATATCTCCCACTTCGTACTGGACGTGATTCTTATGAAGTTCACGTAAGATTTCTTGATGTTTGGTGCTCCTTAAGTCTTAGTCATGTCTTGAATATATGTTTCTGGGTCTTTTCAATTTCATTTGAGTTTAGTCTTTCTGGCTTTTGCCTTCCATGTTCATGGGTTAGGTGGGATCAGGTTCATATTACACAGTTTTGTGACTTGCTGTGGTGGAGTACTAGTCTATTACTAGAGTGACATCTATATATATATAAAGGACAAACTCTGTCTGTCTGTCTGTCTGTCTGTCTGTCTGTCTGTCTGTCTGTCTGTCACAGATCTTAGACCGGGATGCATTTCCACAGCTTTCGAGCTTTTCACTCCAAACCTTCACTACTCTCTCGGGGTGGGCATTACACAGCCAGTGTGAGGTTTCGATTCCCCCGTTTTCACCGCTACCATGGTCTCCCGGGCAAAAAACCTACCCTCGCCATGCATTTTTAGCTGATAACAAAACCTTAGACTCAACCTATTTTAACTCGCCAGATGGCGCTGCCGCGTTAAGCAGCGCCAGTACGGATTCGCTAGAGGGATTGAAACTTTGACAATGGTGATGATGCAGCTACAGTACAGATTCACTAGAGGGATTGAAACTTTGACAATGGTGGTGGTGGTGGTGGTGGTGGTGGTGGTGGTGGTGGTGGTGGTGGTGGTGGTGGTGGTGGTGGTGGTGGTGGTGGTGGTGGTGGTGGATTGAAACTTATAACCCCGGGCAACGCCGGGTAAACCAGCTAGTATATAATAAGAATGAGTTGTCATATTGATAATTCAGAGCAGATGATGAAATATTGAATGTGAAATTAATTAAACAATATTTAGAAATATAATTATATACATTGATAACTGGGACTGTACATCTTTCACTCATCTAGATCGCTCTGGCGTTCTGCTCCTTTTGGTCTCCCACAAGATTCTGTTCTCGGGCCACTCCTCTATATTCTCTTTACTGCAGACACTGGAACTATCCTTGCATCCTGCTCCCTCTCGAGCCATTCTTACACTGATGATGTCCAGTCCTATATGCATTGTCCAGCATCCCAGGCTGGTTCTGCGATCAGACTTGTGTCGCACGCCACCGATGCACTTACTTCCTGGATGGCTTCAAATCGATTGCGCCTTAACCCGTGTAAAACTAACTATATCTGGCTTGGTACCCGCCAGCAGTTGGATAAGCTGGACCTGGGGTCTCTCTCCTCCGATTTTCCCACCTTCGTCTTCTCCATCTCTGTTCGGAACTTGGGGGTGGTCCTGGACCAAGAATTGACTTTTGTGCCGCATATCACGGCCCTGACTCGTTCTTGCTACTACTGCCTGCGCCAACTACGGGTGGTGTCCCGCTCTCTCTCTCTCCCTCCTCTGCTACCACCTTGGTCCATGCCTTCATTGTTAATCGCCTTGACTACTGTTCCTCTCTCTATTTTGGGCTTCCACAGGTCCGACTGCATCCCTTGGAGGGGGTCTTGCGGGCTGCTGCTCGTCTGGTGGGTGGTGTCCCCAAGTATGGTCACTTCTCTGCGTACATGCGGGATGCCCTCCACTGGCTTCCGGTCCAGCAGCGTATTCACTATTGAGTCTACTGCATAGTTTGGCATTGTCTTCTCGGCATAGTGCCAGCTTACCTTCGAGAGCTTTTTACCCTGACCTCGGCCTGCTCTGGTCGCCGATCTCTGCGCTCGGCTACCGGAGGTGACTTTGTGGTCCCACGAACATGCACTGCCACCAGACAGCATAGGGCTTTCTCGGTTGTAGGTCCCTCTCTGTGGAATGGCTTACCCTCTGACCTGCGTTCTCTTCCTCGGGTCATGTATAGTACCTTTTATAAGAACCTTAAGACTTTCCTTTTTGACCGGGCTTGGGTCGGGAGTGCCTCTGAGTAGTTGCCTTGAAGGGGCGCTATACAAAAAATTCCGTTGATTGATTGAGAAATTTTCAGGAACAAATTATGATATTGTCATTAGATATGCAGATGTTTGAAAGCAAATACATTGTAGAGCTATTGGATGGTTTTCAGAATGTTTAGTTTGGTGTGATTGGAGGATTGCAAAGGAGCTTTTCTGTTTTGGTCCATATTTTTGTGTGTTGATCTTTGTTTTGCTGGTTTTGATATTTATTTGTGCAGTTCACTGTAAGGATTACTGATGCAAAAGATGTGGGACTGTACAATTTGGCTTTCCATAACTGCAGAGGGATGAACGTTAATCTAACGGTAAGCAAATGTTTTCACAGAATGACTGCTTTTTAGAAAAAAGACACTCAGCAAATACTAACTTAATGAAATTTGCTGAGTGCTCTGATGAGAACCTTTTCAAATTTTTATATCGAATACAGTAAGTTTGAACAAAACTTGTTTTTTCATTGTAACTCTGAGTTTTTGAAACTTTCGTAATTTGATTTCTGGTGTACTTTAGGAGCACTTGGCTATTTATCAATGTTTTGTAGGTCATATACTTATATTTGTTTTAGACCAGTCCACACGACAGGACAGAAGCTCTTTTGTAACATGTTAAGCCAGTTAAGGCATATTAGTGCAAGTGTTAATGTGCCGAAGGTAATTCAATGAAGTGTTGTACTCGCTTATGTAACAGAGTGTGATGAATGCACTAGGAATTACAGTTGTCCAGTCTCAGAAATGTATGCTATTATGCAGGAGCTTTTTCAAAGTCAGTCAAGTTAAAGGTTTTAGTAGAGGGAAAGTCATTTCGAGCTAAGTGTCATTTGTTCAAAGTGTCTTCGAGACCTGTTTGTTGGTGATCTGCCACGTTGCTGTTGCCACTGTGCTGTCACTTCTTAAGAATCAGGGCCCGTATGTATGAGCACATCGTAACTCTTAGTCGCGACTAAAATCTGGCTAGTGGCGAGTAGCAGTTAATTCGGCATGCACGGGGACATCGTAGCCCTCTAGTTGGCGACTACCGCTAGTCGGCCTGTGAGGGTGGTGTAAGTTGGCTAGTCGCTGTCTTAGTGGAGATAATCAACATGGCGGCCATTGCGATTCGCCCACTTCGACGAAGTTTAAGATGTCAAGGAGTGTTTCGGAGGCACAATAGTTCACTCTGCTGGTTGTCTGACGATGAACTTAATTATGTCTTTCATTGTCGCCATCACAAAACACTATTAATGTGTGACAAAACGCATGACGATCGCATATAATGGATCGCCTAAGGAATCCATGCTGCGGGCAATGCAGGGAGGCCTACCATTATTTTAAACCATTGGTATTAGTTTGTTCTCACAGTAACCGTTAGTCAGTCCAGTGTACATGAAGCCATGCTATGTGAAACTATAATTTTTCAGAAACCAACAAAATAAGCCCTGCTGGTATTGTGAGGGAATGAGTTTTGCTCATGAGCTCACTTGATGTACGTGCATATTAATAGCTTGATGTACATGAATATTAATAGCTTTTGCCCATGCGCTCCCGGCTAATTGCTGAAATATTGGGAAAACCCAGCGTTATGGTTCCCGACTAGCTAGTCGGTCTCTCATGCATACGGATTATCGACTATCGCAAGTCGGCGACTAGCCAGTCGCGACTAGCCACCATACGGCGACTAAGCTAAGTTGTGCTCATACATACGGCCCCAGAAACTGAATTAAGTTTTCTGATTTCTGTATTGTTCTTATGGCAGGTGGAAATGGTAGAGAACAACAATGGAAACTTTTTGTCGGTTGGGCAGATGCCACTTCCGATTATGTACTTTGTCCTTTCTGTTGTTTATTTCCTCGTTGGAAGTATGTGGTTCTACATACTCTGCTCCTCACAGTTAGTCACATTTTATCTCATCTTTGTATTGGTACTTTAACACTTTTACAGTTGTTTCCCATTCGCTTGTAATACACTGTTGTAGTTAAAGTGTTCAGCAGTGATTCAGGAATTCTGTCTTACATCTGGTTAGATTATTATGCTTGCCATTTATAAGAAAATTGTTAACTGCAATACATTTACTGTAGTAATATTCAATTTCTGGTGCTTACCCCTGTGGTGCATGCAGGACTGAAGTACTAGTTACTACTGGAAAGTTTTACTGTTGATGTTATTGACTGTGAATGTTCTTAGCATATTAATTGCAACATAGAACAAGTCAACATGACAGTATGTTTTTATTTATTTTTTGCTTCTGCAGAGATGGAGTGTTCAAGATTCACTATCTCATGCTGGCTCTGATGTACATAAAATCAACGTCACTTCTTTTCCATGGAGTGAGTTTTCTGCGTAAATTATCTTGCAAGTTATGTATCTGACATTTCACAAAATTTCAGGTTGTGATTTTTCTTTCCAATGCGGTATCACTTTTTTTAAATGAGACTCTTGAAAAATTGACCATTGATGCTACCATCTGTATTTTATCTGCATAGCAGAACTGATGGCTCTTGTTGAGTTCTACCTTTGACACCTGTTGATGTAAATCTGATTGCCTGTATACTTTGTAAGCTCTTGGTGATCAATAAGAGATCAGTCAGTCAATCAGTAAATGTAGTTCAAACTGTAGTTCAATATGACTCTCCTACTGATAATATACTTTAACCTTTTTAATTGTCAAATACACTAAAGCCTCATTATTACATGAAATCTGATATGACACAATCATGAAATTGATCCCAGATTTAGTTCAGATTGGGAAGCTGGCCTCCCTTATAGTATTATGTTGTTATTAGGCTGTTGTGGATATGGCTTCCAAAGGTACAATTAGGTTGTGCTATAATCAGGTCTTGTGCTAAAGCTGGTTTAAGGATATCTGCATGGATACCTGTGGCAAGCACATTAGTGTCCAGTCTCTTAGATAACTGTAACTCGCTTCTTACTGGTGTCAATATTTTAAACATGCCAAAGCTACAGAGAGTTCAGAACTGGAGCCATAAGTACTACATCAAGATATGAAAATATAAACTCTATGCTTACATTTTTGCATTGTCTTTCTGTTCAGCAAAGGATTGATTTCAAGTTAGGGCTCATAGTTCATATAACTTTGAACACTGACCGGCCACAATACTTAAAATCAGTCCTTGTTCCCCAGACTTGTCATTATTCAATGAGGTCATCTGATTGTCTTTCTCTGATCATAACTGTTCTTGGTGGAACTCTCTCCATTTGTCTCTTTGTTCTGTTCAGTTGCTTATGTCATTTTGTTCTTGACTTGAGAATTACCTCAGACAAATTGCTTATCCACCATAGGCTGCCTCTATGTCTTATGGACTGATCTTCTGGATATTCACTGATTACGGCTTGGATTTGGTGCACCTTCGGTTGATGCCTTGTGCATCAGACACCTGTGCGATTGAGTTTACTTATTATTATTATTAAACTTTCTGCCATCTTCTGGAAGTTGATTTCTTCTGATTTCTCCTTTCGTTTAAAAATTATTTGCTATATTCTTAATATTTCTTGAAAATTGTTCTGTAATAATCGGGCATAATTGAATTGAGGATTTATGGTATGAGAGATTTCAATATTTTGAGTGTATTTTTTGTGATTAGTTGCAGCTGCAGATTGAGTTTAAAATAAAAGTTTTGTATATTGTAGCATCAGTGTTGCATCCTGTCTCTATATATGACTAGAGATCAGCTGGTGTTGCTAACTGCTAAACCATCATGCTTTAAGGGACTTTGTCTGTACAAAGCCTTCAATGTAAAATGTCCTCATTTCACTTATGCCCTTGGGAAGTTAAACCCGCATTGTCTGCATTACATGTCATTGGCTAAGCCAAGCAGGCATCTCATACTCTCAACTTTACATGGCCAAGTCTTACCAGTTAGGCTATATGTCAGATGGAATGCCATTTGGCCATAAAACATTGCACTTGTTTAGTTGATTGACCCAAGAAAGAGTAATTCAGCAGTGCCTGGGTATGTTTGTGTAGGTCAACTTTCATTTCATCGAGGCAAAAGGACAAAAAGAGGAGGCTTTTGCCATTCTGTTCTACATCGTCTATCTGTAAGTCTGTTGCTGTAAAATTGAACATATATTAGATTTTTTTGTTATAAATAAAATAAAGTTCAGTTGTTTGATTCAATTTGTGCACCCTATAGAGGTGCCTGCCACCACTGTACATTTCTGTTGGTCTTTCTAGATCTAAGCATCACTAGAAAAGGTGAATGACTAACTAGTGAACCCAGATGGAGCATTTACAGGATTTAACACAGTATGGAAAAGAATAGCATAAGCTAGGCCAATGGGTTAATAATTGAGAACATGTTTTGTCAGAAGGGCTTTGTATTCATGTGAAATGTGGCTGTAAAAATAAAAGATCAACATAGCAAAGATATTGGCATTTTGAAATATGGCTACGAAGTCATTTTTCATGTAAGCTAAACAACAAAAATCGTGAACAGTGAAGTAAGGAGAAGGCTGAATTAAACCGAAGACCTAACACAAGTGGTCAGATGGAAACTACATGCAAAAGGAAGACAAAGAAGCTGAATAATGATGGAATGATCAAAAGCATAATGTTGGGAATTATGGAAGGCATGACAAGATGAAGAAGACCTTGCTGAAAAATGGCTTGATAGTCATAGAAGACTGGTGTCAAACAAACAACCACAATGTTACTATGGCAGCATGCAACAGAGAAGAGTGGAGAGAAACGCAGTGGATTCCTATGGGTTTTAAGCCCAGACACTCAGGTGATGATGATTACAATGGTATGATAGTGGCTGTATCTCTAAGGGTTAGGATGGTGCAGAACAGCTAATACTGGCTGAAGGTCCCTGTGGGTGACCACTTCTGTGGAGGCTGAAACCTATATGCTCTGCATTAGTGGGCAAGTGCTAAACCAGTTGGTGTTGAAGTCTCAGTTTGATGTAGTTAGTGACATACAATTAAGAAGAAAATGTGCTGACATTGTAGTGTGACCATTATTGTTTTCCCGGGAGCTGTTAGAAGTCTCTTTGTTGCAGTTGTGTAAGGAAATGTATGATATTTTTTATGCAAGCAAACGTTCCTTTGAGGTGAGGCGCACAAGTATTGATCAGAATTAAAACGATATTAAATTCAGATTTGATCAACTGTAAAGCAACTCTCTGGTCCATCTGGTAGTCATGACTTGCTTGGAGAAAATGAATCTTTAAGTTGAACCATATAATTTTCCAGAAAAAGGTGAGAATGTTACCCGTTAAGTTCAAACCACACATACTGACTTTTTACATTTTGGTCAAACATATCCTAATTGATACGTTTTCACTTAAATCTGAAATTTTTTTTCTTAAAAGTGCATAAATTTAATGTTTTTATGCATTTATCGTGATAAACAGAGGTGAAACATCTTATTGTTGGGTCAAATTTTGGCAATCGTATGCCGAAATAACATAGAGGTAATATTATACATCACATGCAACACCATTTCGGCCCATTTTAAATATTCCACGGACACAATTATTCTCCCAGATGCTGGGAAACAAGAAGTCTTTATTAAGGGTTACTGAATTCTGAGGAAATAGTACTTCCCACTGTTAAATTATTTAGCAGTTTTCAGAATTATACATTTGGTGGTCATGATGTTCAGCTGATAATATCTTACAATTTACTGCGAATATTTACACAAATGATATCTCATTTTAAAACGAAATTGAATACACTAAATTAATAATATAAATGAACAGAAATGTCAGTCATCATGTGAACAATATGCATGTTATGCTCCTCTCATTGACCGCTTCCAACTAATGAATATTAATGACCAATGATGTCACTCTTTTGAAATAACGACATTTCAACGGACCTTCATTTCACACTTCATTCAATGTAAATTTAAATATACCATAAACGGCTGCTCTTTTAAACTAACGGCTTAAAGCGGGCTTAAACTAATTTACTTAGGTGGCAAACAGGCTGAAATGAACGAGCTTAACGGGTTTAAATGGGCCAATTTACTTAGGCGGCACAAATTCTTTTTAAACCCTCTTAGGACGGGTAAAGATCTTCCTGGCTTTTTTGCCAACTGGTGCCACGCATCGGGGAACGATATTATTCGGGTAATATAATTTACTTAGGTGACGAACAAGCTGAAACGAATCAGCCTAACGGGTTTAAACGGACCAATTTACTTAAGTGGCACAGATTGTTTTTAAACCCTCTTAGGATAGGCAAAGATCTTCCCGGTTTTCACCAGCTGGTGCCACATATTTGAGTAATATGAACAAACACAAATTTGTTACGTTTTTTTGTTTTAATGATTCACTTTGGAAAATACATTTTCAAATTGTTTTTAAGCCGTCTTAGGACAGGCAAACAACTAGTTTTTGTAAATAATATGAAAAAATGTGAAAATTCAGCTTAAGACTCACTTTGCGAGTCTTTTACATTTCATAAATTGGTTTATTCTTATTGAATTTCATGGCTCAGAACTCTTTCGATCAATCCACATTTTGTCTTTCTCTGAATGCTATTGTATATTAATTTTGAAGTTTCGTAAACTTGTATTTCATGCTAGTTTGCTTGTTTGTGTGAATAACAAAAACTCTGGCTACCAATAATGGGCTGTGCCTTTGGATACTAATGTAGCTGACAACAGGATTTGATCTGCAGTAGTCATATGCTGTCACCAGCTACTTTATTGTCCAGAGTAACAGCACAGCAGTTTCAGGATCTTTCTTCATGCAGAATTGCATGAAATTAAACAGTAATCTCATAACCCTGCATCTTCAGCTCCTGGTCGGTCTTGTTTGCATACGAGAAAGAGCTATGACTTAGTGTGGTCCGCAAAGGCTACTGTGGTGCATAGAAGAAATTTCAGTCCATCCGGCACAATGGTTTGGAATGCACTGGCTGTCAAGCTCCGTGTTCCGGAACTTTCTATCGAAAACTTGAGGAAGAAATTAAAGGCTTACTTGTTCATGTCACCTGATTAAGCCAAACTGGTACAAGTGCATATGTGGTGTATTTAGTTATGTGAATTTGCAACTGCTGTGCTGTTCCTGTGGATATATAAATCTTCATATAATAGTAACCGAATGATCATTTGTCACCAGTTGCAATGTTGTGTGTTATGTTTGAGAATGGGAACCTCAGATACAGCGATGAAAGACTGATGTATTATATATTTATGTATTTGAACATTTATTTAGCTCCTTTTTGGAACCTCGCAGAAGTATTATGTTGCTTTGACACCACTTCTTGCGTGCATTTTGTTACTACATGCCTGAATGCTTGTTTCTGATCATTTAGAATGCGTGGCATATTTATGTTTGCCACAATTGTGCTGATTGGAGCGGGCTGGACATTTGTCAAGTACATCCTCTCGGACAGCGATAAGAAAATATTAGTTATCGTCATTCCTCTGCAGGTGACTGGAAATCAAATTATTTTCTATCAGTTGCTTCTTCGTTTATAAATATTTCTAAGACTGGTCTATAATCAGTTTTTGAGCATTATTGTTTTTACTGATGTTGAGGATATATTTGGGAGTACCAGTTTCCATAACGTTGACAAAGAAAGCGATTTCAGAAAGCTGCAAAGGCTCTTCTTGAACTTCATCCTGCATTCTTTAGTACACAAGTCAGCATGATAATTATCTACTTATGTAGTAACTCTACAGTGTTGCTGTTCAAGTGTTACGAGGTAATTGTGAGTAGAATGGGTTGTAACACAAAGATAGGGTATAAATTTTACAGTGGTTTGATTGAGATACCATTTTGGAAGTTGATCTGGTAGCTTGAATTGCACTACTTGTCTCCCTGTTTGAAGATTCTGACAAACGTAGTAACTATCATCCTGTCGGAGTCGGAAGAAGGCCAATCAACGTATAACATGTGGAAGGACATCTTCCTTCTGGTCGATTTGCTCTGCTGTGGTGCTATTCTCTTTCCTGTTGTCTGGTATGTGAAAACGAATGTCATACAAGGCAGTTCAGTTTTTATCAAGCTAAACTGCCTTAGGGGCCATCCATATATTACGTACGCAAAAATCCGGGAAAATTCTACCCCCTCCCCCTGTTCGCAAGCGTACTTTCTTCCACACCCCCCCCCGGGTACGTACGCTTGACGCACCCCCCTGGGGACCAGCTGCAGAAAGTGTCTCGACAGCTCCAGGCTGTCTGCACTTTAGGCCAGATTGAAGGACCAATATAGACAAATTATAGGTGTCTCGTTCACAGCACAGAATAACTGTACATGGCTTTTATATAATGTAATAAAATGCCATCGGACGACTATAGGACAATACAGAGTTTTAAATAGGCTAATGTGGACGTCATAATTAGAAATTTATTTTGCGTACGTACACTTTTGTCACCCCCCTCCTCCCCCCCCGTTCGCACCCGTACGCAAAATCGCCAAAATCCGACCCCCTCCCCCCCTCATTACGTACGTAATATGTGGACGGCCCCCTACAAAATAATACAGTATGGTCTTTTGGAGTACGGTATGTGCAGTTTGTGAAAGATGCGGGTTAATAATTTAAACTATCTCAACAGAAACTCCTCATAGACAAACTATTAGACATAAGTTTAAGGTTGAAAGATCTCTCAGCAGATGCACTGACATGCAGGGCAGAATTTGCATTGTCGGTCATTCAATGACCCAGAAAAATAGAGGGCTGAGGTGGAGCCAGGTGGATATATATATTCCATGTATGGTCTTGCACCAGACTTGTGGAAACTTTCTGATAGAAAAGGTTATTGGTAATATTCAAATAGCAACTGGGTTCATGCAGCAGGTGGAATAAGCTAAACGCAAGTATTTATTTGTAGTTCCATTCGCCAACTGCAGCAGGCTTCACAGACCGATGGCAAGGCGGCTGTTAACCTAGAAAAACAGAAGATATTTCGACATTTTTACATCTTGGTATGTTTTCTTATTTACGCTTGTATGTAATGTGTAAGTGTATATGTTCCAGAGTACTAGTCACTCCTTTCATTGAGGTGCAGCAATGCAATAATTCTTTTTAAAATTCATACATTAAACACTCCAGCATTGAAGTCACAGACAGCTCTGATGTTCTGTTGGGTCAAAACACCAATAATTGCATTTGGCAAAATCAGCTATACATGTATAATTTGTAGATACACTGTTACATGGTAAAATTCTATCTGAAATAAATTTATTGCACTTTTATAAGTAAAGCTTTGCAAGATTTGTTGTTTAATTGAAAATAAAGTGCTTCAAATAAGTAATTTGATCATTAAACTGATAACTGATAAGTTTTGGAATATTGCCAAATTGTATAACAAAAATAATAAGGCAGCGGTAAAATTGCAGCTGTTATTCTTTAATGTGGTTCAATAGGATGGCCTTAATGGCTATTAATTGTTCTGCCTGGCACCAGCAGACAGGCTGCAACCCTGCATCTAGCCCTGCGATGACAGCAGCCCCAGACAGACAAAGACCACAACTTCTGCACTTGTAGCTTATCTGCTGTATTGGTTCTGTGTCTCTATCTGCCAAATGCCAATACCCAAAAGCAGTTGTTGCTTCAAATTGATGCTGCGTCCAACAGTTATATAAATCTGTCCGCAGCTTGATCTAAAATTTGTTTGCAGAGGCAATGTTTGATATTAGATACATAGACATTTCTTACTATTGTTAGCATGAAAATTTGCATCATGCACAAAGGCCTCACAGTTCCGTAATTTGAATTTGAGGTGAATTGAAAAATTCCCAGAAGCTTTACCAGTAGTTGTAAGGCTGAAGGATATTTAGGCTTTGTAGCAAATTTGACATTCAGAGTTCATTGACTATATGACCTTTACTGTGTGTTAGCAAGGATAGGCAATTTCACATTACAAACTTGACTTTGTATCCAAAACCCACAGGATGCAAAAACAAATCTTGATGAGAGTATCAGTTTTATTTCAGATATATGTCACCAACAAAAACTTGATATGCCACTTTTATTGTATTATTTTTAAGGCATTTTGTCATTCTTGTTTACCAAGCAGCAGAGTTAATGAGCAAATCTTACTGCCTTGTGCTACCTTACATTCAGTCACTTACTGCTTTGCTTTGTTACAGGTTGTCTGTTACATATACTTTACACGGGTCATTGTACTGCTGCTGAGCGTAAGTGTTCGCATTGTAATTAATTTGATAACTGATGATTCTGGAAAGGGGTTTTAGAGTCTGGGTAACAATGCTAGAGACTTGAAACTAGTTGTTTCATGTGTAGCTTTGATAAAACTGTGAAATGGCAAATTGAAAGGCCTGCTGTGTGAACCATCTCAAAACTTAGGTTCTGTTGGTTGGTTTTTGCTGAGCCATCTGGCTGCCTTCAAATAGCCTTGCTCACATTTGTGACTTTTTCACCTGTTGTTATTTAAGCTCTATTTAATGACACAGACTGGACGGTTTTGTTTAGAAGTTGAGTTCATTCTGCCCTACATTAAGTCAGGTTATTGACTGTGTAACTGAATTCCTTTTAAAGACAGTGACAACAGAAATGAGCATTTTGCTGTACATATGTGCAAAAATGTCAACACGATACCGGTAAGTTTGAGATCAGTGGCTTTTGCAGCATTGCATTGTTGTTAAAACTTGGATTGTATAACTTGAATTATTGGGGTGTTGGTGTTTTGTAGATAATCGTTCCATTTAGATATGAATGGCTGGATGAGTGTTTTGTCGAAGTTGCCACTCTGGCATTCTTTATGCTGACTGGCTACAAGTTTCGTCCTGCTAGCAACAATCCTTATCTCCAAGTTCCACAGAGCGATGATGAAACAGAGGTCAATCAATCAATCAATCAAATCTTTTTATTGAAGCCATTTGAAGTACAAGGAAAGTACCAGGAAAATACAAGATGGAAGTGTCAGTTAAACAGATCATTGAATTCTTATTAATTTAGTAGCTTAAGTGTATCTTAATTGAACTGATACCCTTTTTGTTTTGCCAATAAATCTGTCCAGCTGTGTGGCTCGTCTGTAAGCTTCTGTTATGTCATGGTTGACTTTTCTCAGTTTGAAACACATTGATGCCTGATTTTGGTGTGCCCGTCAGTTAATTACGCTGCGACAATTATTATATTATTACTGTTGTTATTAATAGAAAAGGCCTAAAATGTAGGCATAGGCCTATAAATTAGTTATTTGAAAAGATCGTCATTGCGACCCTGATAAAAGACGTCACCGTCGTCTGCGGATGAGCTTCTTCCGATGACGTCATCGACATTGTCGATATAATTATCGTTGATTTGGTTTGCATTTTTTGACGGATCCTCTGCGATTTAATTATTAGACAAGCGAAAAAGTTCGAGATTCGAAGCGAATTGTTTCGTGGTCTCTTGCGATGTTTGTGGTTCGGTGACCTCTCTTCCGATCATAGTGCGACCGTACGTTGCCTCCCGGAATAACGTACGTACGTTATGGAAAAAAATAACGTACGCGTACGTTAAAAATACCACAAATTTATCTGATCATTCACAAAGAACCTCAGTATAACTATGCATGTAGTCTTATACGGTACGCGAACCGTACGCGTACGTCGAAAATAATCAGTTTAGCTCTACAGTAGGGCCTATTAGTCTCCCCATACGCAGGCCTAGTAATTTACGAACGGTACCGAAATTTAGTATTGCCAATAAAATGACCACTGGCACTGACCATCCTATAAAGTGTGTCGTAAAGTCTTAATATTCGTCACACTAGGGGGCCAATGCATTAGACAGAATATTAGAAATTTGGAATTTAAAAGTTTGAAGTAGAGATCATTGAACAGCCACAGATGACTGATGTAGGCCTAATGGTTAAAATTGTTTACGACCGTCAATCAACAACTGTTATTGACTTTTCTTGTGCATAATGTTATGTATTTTATTTTCGTCATGAACTGATGTGACGTTTGCGCATTATATATTTTGCACTCTCTGAAACAAATTTCTTTCTGTTTTTGTCCCACTTCAGCCGTAATTTCTGTTGCTGCTCGGCATTCCTCTTCCTGATAGCGAGCCTCTCCTTTAGGGACTTCTTCATGTGGTACATTTATGTTCGCTTCTTTCCAGTTTTCGTGCTATATCTCACCATGTGCGAAAAATATCAAATGACTAATAAGGCTTACTATGATGATGAAAAATTGATGGTGATGATGATGATGACTACTACGTTGGCTCACTTTAAATTGAAGCAAAGATGTCAGCTACTGATTTTAGAAGTACATATTTACAAGTATATACAAACTTTAAACAAGTTTCTTACTGTCACTGACGTAACCATCATAGTTGTTACGTCAGTGACACAATATTTATACATTTACTTATATTATAACATTTCCTCGTGTATATAGTTGTATTCTTAATATATTGTCTCAGAAGGTTACAAAGTTTCAGAATTTTGGCTTTATTACTTTTGGTTGGATTCTAAAAAGTCATAATATTTTGTCACTGACGTAACATTGAAAAGTACCCCCCAATTTCTGCTGCCACAGAAATGAACTGTAATCAAGTGTTCAAAGTTTAACTTGAAAATTAAACATTCTAGACTGTTAAGTAAAATAGGAATTCTGTACATGTATAGTTAACACCTAGCGTTCATGATTATTATGCTACAGATGTTTTTAGAAATAAACTTTATTGCATTGTTAAGCGCCACTTCATTGGTCTGATATAGTTTGTGTAATTAGGCGACTCTGACAGCGGAACGGTTTCGTTCCTTTGGGTTTTCCTTTTGTCACTGATCGCAATGTAACTTAAGTTCGTGTTACCATGTAAACTGTGTAATTGTTCAAAGATTGGTGAACAATAAAAGAATTTGATTGATTGATTGATTGATTGAAAATGCTTACCAAGTGGAACCTCTATCCAAATGATGTAACTTCTTTGTTAATATCAACCAATGGTTGTAGTTATCAACTTACATAATAACCGTTGTACGTCTGTCTGTCTGTCTGTCTGTCTGTCCCGTAAACAAACACTATTGTGACGTCACTATACTGCCGCCTTGGCGACGGTTGTCTTGACGGTTGTCTTGACGACGGCTATAGGCCTATAATATGACGTTATTAATAATTGTTTTTTATATACCGTGATTTTTCACGGGTTTACAGCTAGTTTACAAAATAAAACTTCTAATATTTTTGTAAAAGAATCACGCAAAACATGTCAACATCAAATGTAAGATGGCCACCGGTCAAGTGACCAAAAATAATCAATTATTAAATTTTAAACACTATGGTCTCTTAGCATTTAAATGAGACCTTTACTGTAAAAAAATTGCAAGAAATTTTTTTTGGGTTTTATGTCTCATTTCCTGTGGAATTAACCTCTAGAAGAAAAACTGATCTTCTCACAGCAACATTGTCATAGATTTTCTTTTCGAATGTGCTAATTTAAGACTTCTGAATTATGTCTTTAAGTTTCCAGGAGGACATCGAGAGTGGAGAACAGAAATGTTGCAAATCGGCATATGCGTACACTTGCATCTTTTGGTTGGGGAGGGGGGCTTTTCCACATTCCCTTGCTCAACCAGCACCCTCTCAGCCATCCCATTTTTTCCTGTTCAAAAACAATCGACCTTTAATCCCTACCCGGGGCTACCCCACCCAGTGTTTAATCTAGACGTCTTTTGGGGGGGAAATTTCCCCCCGCCCAGGATTGAAGTTCCCCCCCAGAACTCAGCAATATTGTAAGGCAGAGACCTTTTGGAGGGGAAATTTCCCCCCCCCCCGAGAAACCTTGTTTCCCCCCCCAGAATAGGGGGACTAGATTACACACTGTACCCCACCTCTTTAATCTACTCTTAAATGAAAGCCGTGACAAGTGATCGTTGGCGTACATAGCCAGCGGGCTATCTGATAATCCAAATAGCCGACAAACGAGGCCCGGCCCAACAGGAGAATCGTGTATTTTATTCATTCCAAGGAGATAAGATTGTAAATCTATTACAACGTGTAATAATAATCCTCATTGGTTTGCTGTGTTTCTTTAGGTACTGGTGAAGTGCTGTCTTAGGCAAGATTGGATCGATCGTGATGTGTCACGTGTGCTACGGTTGTACTATGGCTCACTTGTTTTGTGTGTGTGTGTGTGTGTGTGTGTGTGTGTGTGTGTGTGTGTGTGTGTGTGTGTGTGTGTGTGTGTGTGTGTGTGTGTGTGTGTGTGTGTGTGTGTGTGTGTGTGTGTGTGTGTGTGTGTGTGTGTGTGTGTGTGTGTGTGTGTGTGTGTGTGTGTGTTGTTGACCTGCTGGGCCTCTGGCGTGGCTTAAAATCCCATAAGCCCTTTGTTTGGCAGGAGGGCCCCTGGCGTGGCGTAAAACCCCGTAAGCCCGTGTGTGTGTGTGTGTGTGTGTGTGTGAGTGTGTGTGTGTGTGCGTGTGTGTGTGTGTGTGTTTGACCGGCATGCATTTCTACAGTTTTCGAGCTTTTCACTCGAAACCTTCACTAATGTCTCGGGGTGGGCATTACACACCCAGTGTCAGTCTTCGCGTCCCCCGTTTTCACCGCTACCATGGTGTCCCGGGCCAAAAACTACCCGGCCAATGCATTTTTAGCTCCTAAAAAACTTACACTCAACCTATTTTCACTCGCCAGAAGGCGCCGCCGGGTTAAGCAGCTACAGTACGGATTCGCTAGAGGGATTGAAACTTACACTAAACTAAAGCAGTGTTTTGTTGCTTATTCGCTAGAGGGATTGAAACACCCAAAACGCCGGGTAAGCAGTTTCGCGTCCCCCGTTTTGGGCGCTACCATGGTGTCCCGGCCCAAAACCTCCGAAACCCGGGCAACGCCGGGTAAACCAGCTAGTGCATTGATAAATGAAGTGAAGCCTCTTGCACCGTTTGTGCACTGTTATGCACACTGCATAAACCTCGAGCGTTACAGAGGCATCAATCACGAATTCGCATGTTGTTCGTGACGCAGTAGATCTCGTGTACGAGCTGGGAGTTATATCCTCACAGTCTGGCAAGTTTCAGACTTTATTTGCGTCCGTCGCAGCAGGTCACCAAGAGACGGTATTAGCTCTGAAACCTCTGTGTCCGACACGGTGTACCATCAGAGCCAAGGCCATTTGTCGAACCATTGATCAGCACGACTCTATCATTGAGGCTCTTGAGTAAATGTCGCAAACACTGGAAGGACTGGAGCTCGTGCTTCCGGACTTCTGATGAGATTCCAGAAAGGTTTCACAGTTTTAGCATTTACCACGGCTTTGACAATTATTGAACAACTGGAGAACCTGAATCACTCTGTTCAAGGACTACCCAAAACTGTCAGTGGAACGATGAAGGCAGTAGAGTCAGTCAGCAACTACATGAAAACGCTATGCTCAGACTGCAATCGAGTCAATTTTCTCAAGAGAAAAGAAGGTTAAAGAGGATTTGGATTTAGAGGACATCCTCCTCGTATACGCTGTCCTCCCAAGCGATATACTGGCCCATCAGAAGCATACTTTGCTCCGACTGTGCTGCAGTAGGCCTACTATAAAGTGGAGTGACGACGATGATGATGATGATGATGATGATGATGATGATGATGATGAGTTCTCTGCCTAAAGGCAGGTTCATTGGTTTTACGTCACCTGGGGATGAGATGAGTGAGGTGGTTTCCCGTTGCCTTCCTCACAGACAATTGTGGGCGAGCAACTTGTCCAAGGTCGCTACGCAGTGGCCTGAGGTAGATTCGAACCTGCGACCCTCCGGTTACAAGGCACAGAACATACCGCTGCACCACCGCGTCCCATATAAAGTGGAGTACTACAAGTTAATTGATAGTCTGCTATAATTTTATGAGCTAAGAGAGAGATTCCAACAGCCTGGCCTACAAGTGTACCAACAGTTGGAGACAATTAAGTCTTATCTGGAGAAGTGAACGATACGTGTGCTAGCTATCCTGAAATTGACCATTCTGAACTCAGCATTCAACTTGCCATGTTTCGACAGCAATTCACGTTCAGTACGACAGGCTGTCATACTGCGTTCCGCAGTAACTCCTGAAGTCAGGCGATTGGTTCATCGGGTTGAAACTCTGCTGAGGCTCTTGCTAGTAGTGCCGGCAACGTCATGTGAAGCTCTTACGGTCATTCAGCGGACTCCGTCGTCTAAAGACCTGGCTCCGGTCTTCTATGAGCCAAGAGCAGCTGAACTCTGTGGCAGTGTGCCATGTGCATCAGCACGCACAGTAATTGTCAAAGCCGTTGTAAATGCTAAAACTGTGGAACCTTTCTGGAATCTCATCAGAAGTCCGGAAGCACGAGCTCCAGTCCTTCCAGCATCAGCACATGGCACACTGCTTTGACATTTGCGTACTCGCAAATAACTTTGTAGCCGCAAATGATAGTAGACTTCTGCGACTCACGATCGAGTGACTGCTCTTAAGCTCTATCCTTGTCTTGTCAACTTATTAACAGTAGGGCCTATAGTTAAACAAAATGTAAACATATACTGTTCTACTTTGCGGGTCACCTAAATTAAGTGGCGGACAAAGCATAGGCCTACTAAATTCGTATTTGAAGGAAGGGATAGAGGAGGGCGAGGGGAGAGAGAAAGAGCAGAAGAATATATTCACCACCACTATCTGGGGAAAAGTTAGGCCCATGCCTATTAGCCAAAGAAAATATATGTTGTGGTGATTAGGGCTGACGCCATAATTATTATTATTATTATTAATGAGCTTTTATATAGCGCCCCTTCAAGGTTATCTACTCAGGAGCGCTCCTATAGTCCAACCACGGCTAAAGAGAGTAGTTTTTAAGTTTGCAAGAAACAAGGTAGAGTGAGTCATAGGGACCAGGCGAAGTGCAACAGGAAGGCCATTCCAGGTTGCAGGTCCAGCGACCGAAAAAGAACGTCTCTGCATAATGGCTGTCCGCGTGCGGGGGACCAATAGCTCGGCCTGGTCAGCCGAGCGAAGAGCAGATCTCCGCAAGACCCCCGAGGTAGAGCGACACAACTCCCGCAGGTATGGGGGAGCAAGTCCCTCTAGACAACGCCTAACCAGTGCAGAGACCCTATAGGCGATCCGCAGCGGGAAAGGGAGCCAGTGCAGAACATCCCGCATATAAAGAGAAACCTGGCCAAATCTGGGGATGCGACCAATAAGACGTGCGGCTGCACGCAAAACCCGGTCCAAACACCCAAGGCGGGCAGCTGGGAGGCCAGCGTAAAGGGCGCTACAGTAGTCCAGACGGGAAACCACAAACGCATGGACAAGGGTAGAAGCAGCTGCCTGCGTCAGAGTGCGGGAGACTACCCTTAACTGACGAAGTTGATAATAAGAGTCCCGACAAAGCAAATTAATATGTCGCATGAATGTGAGCTCTTGATCCAGAATTACACCAAGATCCCGTACTGAGGAGGCAAAGGAAACCCAGGGAAATTCAAGTGCCAGACCCTCAAGGTTAATTTTTGCAAGCTGTTGGCGCGTACCAAACCAGATATATTGGGTCTTTGCCGGGTTTAACCGTAGACGGTTTGAGGACATCCAGGCCTCCAAATTCCCCACGACTCGGGCGATCTCTCGAACTGCAGCAGCAGCAGCCAATGGTGAGCAGTGGACATACGCTTGGAGGTCATCCGCATAGGACTGACTTAAGACTGCACTGGCCGCCAAGAGGGGACCAAGGTCAGCAGTATAGAGTATGTACAATAGGGGACCCAAAACAGAGCCCTGAGGCAGGCCAAATGGAGCAGGAACCCAGGGTGACCTAGTAGACCCACAAGCCACAATGCAAGAGCGGTCCTGAAGGTATGAGGTAAGCCAGTCAAGAAAATTTCCAGAGAGACCATAGGAGGTAGAGAGGCGTGTCAAAAGAATAGTATGATCAACTGTATCGAATGCAGCGCTTACATCGAACAGTGCCAATAGAGTAACCTGTGACTTATCAATGGCCCCATAAATGTCCGAGAGGAGGCGTATACACCAACAAGGTCTCAGTAGAGTGACCTTTCCGAAAGCCCGACTGGTAAGTTGGTAAAAGGTCATTCTTATCAAGGTGGACAGTAAGCTGAGTAGCTACTACCTTTTCAATAATTTTAGAGATAAAAGACACATTAGCTATAGGCCTAAAGTTATTAGGGTCAGCCAAATCCAATCCCTCGCGTTTAGGCACCGGGATGAGGATGGATCTTTTCTGTGAGACAGGCAGGATGCCCTCACGAAGGGAGCTGTTGCAGAGGACCGTCAGGAAAGGGAGTAAAATATCCATGAATTCTTGAAGAAGAGATGTAGGAAGCGGGTCCAAATCGCATGTTTTAGGCGCAGAAGCTAAGATGACTCGTCGTAAATCCTGGCTTGAGATTGGATCCAGGGCAGAAAGTTCACAGTTAGTCGGTGTATAGACCGGCGGAGGAGAACCGGCAGTGGTCTCTCGGACAGAATTGACTTTCGCAGTAAATGCCTCGAGAAAGGTATCTGGCGAGAAGAGTGGTGTAGCTGAGCGTCCAGCAGGTCGAGCACGGCCAAGGAGGTCATTTAAGGTCGACCAGAGCCTCTTAGGAAACAGTTGAGAAAAATTTGTGGGAAGGGAATTCCTTCGTGTTCCCTCTCCAAGCTTTAAAATGGAGAGGAATTCACTCGATTTGACAGCCGCGGACCTTGACCTAGCACCGGAGCGGACAAGCCAGCCTCGCTATTGCGGACGTGATTTGATATAGCGCCGGGTTATTTTAATTAAGCTGATCTCTCTGACGTGGCTTTTGTGTGGCGCTGAGAAAGATTTACATTACATTGCATTACATTACACCCTTCCGGGCCATCCCTCCCCAAGATTTACGGTCCTGGGTATCATTATGCCTCTGACTCATACTTCTGCTAGCCCAACTTCAAAATCCACTAATTAAATGAGCTTTCGCGAGTAAAGGATTATCCAAAGCATCTGGCATCTACTCTGGCAGCATCTCTCATCTTGGCATCAATATCTCGTCCTGTCACTGATGTAGCGCTATACTGGAATTCGTAAATATGTATTACAAGAAACTGCACGACATAATTGGCAATTCATAAAACGCTTATTTCTTCAAAAGTCATCGCAGGGCAGCTTTTTGATGGATGAAAATTATTAATTTTAGTGGATTAACGAAGGCGGCAGCGTATGGATGGAGGTGTGGACGGTCTAGTTCCGTCTTTTCTGTGTAGGCATTTCCGCCGCCTTCATATGTAGGAATGTAGCGAACTGGTGATTTTCGTCGAACGTCAACATAAACATGGAAAATCCTATCGATTTGAAACCCTTGCGGATAAGTCTAAGCCTATTCATGATCGCCTGTTTTGTTTTCACGAATAATATAGGTAAAGATCTGTCTGTTGAATGGTCTCACGTATCACCTGTAGTTTAAACCAGCTTTTAACAGTAATTGCGCCGCCACTTTGGATGGGTGCGACTAATAGCCTGAATTTGTTGGGCGGAACTTAAATACACAGATCAATTATAAATGTAGATATGTGTGGATTTTGTTTGCTGTATTTTTTATGTAGCGGGCTTCTCATCGTACGCATGTTGACATGATAATGAGCTTGTGAAATTGAGAATGATTTGGTCACAGAATCGGGTTATATCAAAACAATTATTTGCAGCGATGACAGACTAGATGCGTGATTTATAAATATTTACAAATACAAGCAGAATACGTTTTATGTTCAGTGCTTTCAAAAATATTTTCAGTTCATGTATGTTCTGATTTCATGTAGGCCTACATGCTGTAAAATTTATGCTGATTCGGCTTAAACATGTCCTGTTAACGTTTGCTGTTAACATTAAGTTTATTTCAGCTAAATATATAATTAAGCAGAAGGAAGTGATATGTTTTCAAATAGTTTATGTTTGACTGTCCATGCAGTGTTAAATTAGTTTCTGATTTTGATTTTTGTTGCAGTTTGTTTGGATGCGGAATCTGCTGCTAATTCCCAGAATGTTGCACTCTTTAGACGTACATTTCAGTCATCGGATAATGATAATTCGACAACGTCCGATCTTGCTGTTGATGACAATGTCACCACTTGCAGTGTTACAGGAAAGCAGAAAGGAGCCAATTGGACTGTAGTTTTTGACAACATTGTTCCAATCAGTCAAATAAAAATGAACCTAGGTAAGAGGTGCTAATTAATAGGAAACGCAATTTATAATTTTAAAAATAATTACAAATTTATATAGCATCACGTTAATAGAAACTCCTCTGATGTGCTTGTTGGCCTTATTTGTTTTGTGCCTTCTGTGTTAATATCTTGTAGTTCAGTTCAGGTTAAAAGAGTACTGTAAATAAGTTATCTAAAATATTTTAACGAGCTCCATTGGTTTCCCAGTCACTTTTAGTCCACTTTTGTCATTTAAGCATTAAATGTCATTGTTCCAAATAAATGCTCCCTGGTATCGTTATCATAAAGTGAAAATTTTAAAAATGCTACTCTAAAGCTAAGCGCAAAGCTAAGCACCTGATTATTCATGAGCATAAGCATTTTAAAAGCTTTTCGTTCCTGGCTTTAAGATTTTAAAATGTTTTCATTCATGACATAAACATTTGCAAATGTTACCGTCCCTGGTATAAACATTTTCAAATGTTATCGTCTCTGACATAAACATTTCAAATGGTGTAGACATACTGAGTAGCGATGATGTTGCTGAAATGTGGAAGTTGCAGAACATCTCATAGCTGTAATATGCACCATCTGTTTCTACTTTTGCTTGGAGGCTACTATCGAGTTTGGCTTGGAGGCTACTACCAAGTTTGGCTTGGAAGCTACTACCGAGTTTGGCTTGGAGACTACTGTCGAGTTTGTGTGGAGGGTACTGTCAAGTTTGCGCGGAGGCTACTGCCGGATTTTGCTTGGAGCTACTGCCGATTTTTAGTTTGGAGGCTACTGTCTTTTTGCGTGGAGAATACTGGCGATTTTTGGTGTGGAGGCTACTGTCGATTTTACGTGGAGGCCACTGTCGATTATGCTTGGAGGCTACTGTCGATTTCCGTGTGGAGGCTACTAGGGCATAGCCGGGTGCCGTTTTTCAACTGGGTACCGGGTCCAGGTAGTTTGAATAAAAATCTGCCGGGTCCGGGTACCGGGTCCGGGTATTAAAACTAAAAGTAATCTAAAATCTCTAATCCGAACACAATGTCGCAAAAAAATAACTCCACTCTACCCTCTACAAATCAACTTCAGAACATTTTAATTAACAAGGAAAACATTTGCAATGATCGAAAAGGGTGGGAGAGAGGGACTAGATGGCGTTCTCAATAATCAAAGAGAATTGTCCCATATAGGTGAAAGGAGGAGGGGAGAGGAACTTGCTGGAGCTCTCTATAATCAAAGGAAATTGTCGGTGCATAGGCGAAAGGAGGAGGGGAGAGGGACTTGATGGAGTTCTCAACATCAAAGGAAATTGTTGGGGCATAGGCGAAAGGAGGAGGGAGAGGGACTTCATGGAGTTCTCAACATCAAAGGAAATTGTCGGTGTCTAGGTGAAAGTAGGATGGGAGAGGGACTTGATGGAGTTCTCAACATCAAAGGAAATCGTCGGGGCATAGGCGAAATGAGGAGGGGAGAGGGGCTTGCAGGAGCTCTTAATAATCAAAAGAAAACGCCAGCAGATCATGGACAGTTAAAGGCCGTCGCCAAGGCAACTTACTGTTCCTGATGTCATTACGTTACTATCAGTTGACATTTACCCACCCCCCCCGGATGACCTTTCAGCTCAGGGTCCGGGTGTCTTCCGGGTGTTCAATACCCGGAATTTCCGGTTATCCGGGTCAGTACCCGGCTATATCCTAGAGGCTACTGTTGATTATGGCTTGGAGGGTACTGTTGATTTCGCATGGAGGCTACTGCCGATTTTGACTTGGAGGCTACTGTCGATTTTACGGGGAGGTTACTATCAGTTTTGGCTTGTTGCTGAAATGTGGAAGTTACAGAACATCTCAGAGCTGTAATATACACCATCTGTTGCTGCCTTGTGCAATATGTTAATGGCACTATAGCAGTTACGAGACTAATCAGCGTGACAGTTGCTTGAATATGAAGCGTGTTTTAAGTCACGTTGCTGGGTAGATTGAATCTCTGTTTTAGACTGTCTTAGAATCTCTATTTTGTCATATTACTGACATTATGCCCCACTCTTTCATCACCTGCTATTCGTTTTCTTATTTGACTGAATAGGGTGGCCAATTATTCGTATTTGGCCGAATAATAAAAAGTGCTATTTGGTACAGCCAACAGATTATGATTTTTATTATGATTTCAAATTTCAGTTGATGAGTAAATGAATGAATGAGTAATAAGAGATTAATGTGACAGACATATAGACTTAAATCCGATTTATTCCTTGGTCATTTTGATAGCAGCGCTTTGTATTAGACGGAGACTCGATATATATAGCGTGTTTCGTTATGACATGAATTCTGATTAAGTGTATCAGAGTGCTGTGCCTAACAAGAAGATTGTGGTTATTTCAGCTGTAATGTGATTGCATGCATGTCTCATATCCATCAAAACATTTATACTCCTTTCATGACCTTGCTAATATTTCAACTGTATGTGTAGCTGCCTACGACATGAGCTCACTGACCTCCCGTGACCGCCTCTCTTCTATAAACATTTCAAAAGCATTCTGATTCTTTGTGGTTTTGTGTTGGCAGGGGTGGAATGCCTAGAGATGGGGGTTTCTCTTAAGAAGATGCTGTACATGATAAAATTTTGCACTTGCAATTACAATGTTAAATGTTGCTGCAGGTGGAGAGTTTTTTGGGCAGAACATTGAGTTATATGTGAGCAACGTCGTTAGCCACGAACTCGGTTTCCTTTGTTACTATGGCTCTGGTTCATCGACATCTGATGTCGTGAATGTCAGTTGCTTCTCGGGACCAGTTATGGCAAGAACAGTGACCGTAAGGAATACGTTCACTGGCTTTGTACGACTGTGTGACTTTCAGGCCTTGGGTAAGTGAAAACCAGAAACTCTTACATTTTTACCTGTTTTGCATTGGAGAGACTCTCCTGTAATTGTAATAACGACAATTTCTATAGCATCGTTGGTAGCAAGCTACTTCTAGGATGCTTCACACAAACGCACACACACTGTCTACTGTCAGCGCAAAGGTTAATGCTCGGAGGTTTTGGTTAGCAAGTAAAGTTTCAACTGATTCTTAAAAAGAAAGATGCTTTTGGCTTCCTGGATATCAGCAGGAAGACTGTTCCAAGCACGCGGGCCAGCGACCCGAAAGGCTCAATCGCCCATTTTGGTTTTTGTCACTGGCACGAATACATCAGCGGACTTTGCTGATCGCAATCACGACTGATTAGGGTCGTCCGATAGCGGCATGATGTTGTCTGCGAGGTAGCATGGTGCGCAGTTGTTCAGGCATTTGTGCACCATGATGCAAAGCTTATACTTGATCCACTCGCCTATTCTGAACCACTGTAGATCTTGGATCGCGGTTGTGGTGTGGTCGAACTTTTTAAGTCTCATGACCAGGCGAGCAGAAGCGTTGATGACCGCCTGAAGCCGAATGATACTGCGCTGTGGCAAGCCAGCAAAGGCGACATTGCAGTAATCGATTCGGCTCCTGTTTGATGATTGATAGTTGTTTTATGCATACTGGATGAGTGATCTGCAGCTGAGTTGTATTGCTTATAATACTGTAATCAGATTTCAATTCTTCCATTTATATAGCCCCTCTTCATCAGAGGCACTCTTGACACAAAACAAAACCATTACTGAAAAGAATTTTCTCAGATGCTGACACATTTCTCTTTATCAGCGAAGACACTGACCCGGTTCGGGAGCGCCTCTGATTATGAATGACGCTATATAAATTCTCGATTACAATTACAATTTACAATTAATATAGACTGGTGCACGGATAATCCAAACCTTGATTACAGTCAGTTCTTATTCCTCAGACTAGGGTTGTTAAGCCGAAATCGGAATTCCAATTATCGATTTTGAAAACGATTATCGGTTTCTATTATTTACAAATGATAATCGAATTTTTTTTTCATTTTTGTAGTGAAAATTACAAACAATAAAAAATTAGATTGTTTAATTTGTTTGGAAACGTGCTATCGCAGTCCCTAATTGTGCAACCTGGCTCTATTCGAAATTCGTGACTTTGTATAACAAGAGGTCTCACTGTAATGCAAGCGTCATTGATGCACAAGTAAACCCATATATTAGTGTCATTTTGTGACCTCTTGATATACATAGTCCCTTTGAATTTGGGTAGCATGTTTGCCACGTGTGTTTGTTAATGAATGCATTTATAATTGTTTAATTGATGTCAATAGCTTAGTCAAATGGGCATTAAGTAGGCATTTATAGCTAAGTTATTAGTTTATAGCTTGACATTTAACTCTACTTGAGTAGAAAATAAACAATTCGGTGTCGACACTGTGTTGCTTGTACGTACATTAGGTAACGTGCATTATATTATAATTTAGAATATTATACTTCTATGAAGGCCAGAAAAAGCGATAATCGGTTTAATATTGGATTTCTACAATTGATAATCGGTTTGCCAAAAAAAACCCAGATATTAACAACCCTACCTCAGACTTACCATTATTCAACCAGGTCATCTGATTATCCATGCCTAAAACTAGAACTGCTCTTGGTGATTGAGCCTTTTATGTTTTGGAACTGTCTTCCTTTATCTGTTCATTATGTTCGTTCGCTTTATAAATGTCATTCCTTGACAGCTTAGAACATTTCAGATTGTTTATCCAATACAGACTGCATCTGTGTCATAGAGGAAGGTCATTCAGGATATTAAACTGATTATGGTTTGGTTTTGATGTGCAGTTAGCTGATACCTTTTGTGCAGTAGACACCGGTCGGTCAGCACGTTAGAATTGACAAATTACAGTTGTAGTGAAGATACAGGTGGTTAGGTAGACTTTTTCATGTGATGTTTAAATTGTAGGTTTTCTGTATGTGCATGTTCGTAATAGATGCAGGATGAGTGTATGTGGCTTGAGCTCCTCAGTCTTTCTCTTCCTCTGTTCCAGAAATGCCTGAAGTCCTTGAACATTATTTGTTAACGATGGCACTGACTTGAGTTGGGAGTGCCTATGAATCGTTGAGTGGCACTTTTATAAATGTTCAATTACAATTACAAAGTACGGTGTCTGTAAAAACATTGTATTGTTCCTTTTGAGACAATTACGTAATTGCTTGAGTATGCCTGTCATTCCTATAGAAACATCATTGTTTTGCTGTTTTCACAGTAAACAAGCAGAGGAATTATTTTTTTTAAGTTTGGCTTTTAAAGCATCTTTTTCTTTATGTTCATGATTAATATTGCTTCTATTTAAAATGACTGTTGTTCCAAGGAGGGGGATATATGAATGGTAACACTCTTGCTTGAAGAACATAAGAGCTTGAAAGACGTGATTCAAAACCCATAAGCTCCCTATAGGTCAACTCAGCCTTCAACTCCCTTGGGGACAGTAAAATGATTTGGCGCTTAACAGGTGGCCAAGATGGTGTTCTATATAAGATCTTGATTATTGTACTGTTGTATGTTTCAATGTTACTTACTGGGATTTGTCAGTGAGCTTGTCAATAGACATGAATATTATTATTATTAAGGGTGGCAGTCTGACAACTGCCGGCACAGCAGTTGTCTTCACCTCTGCTTGTCCCCATAAGTCTGTACACGACTTTCGTCATTCAATTATCAGACCTTTATTGTTTGTAGTTTGTAACGATGGCTTCTTTGGTGTGGAGTGCACAAAGCAGTGTCGCTGTGATGGTGACAGTCTCTGTGACAAAACTAACGGAAAGTGCCCTGGATTGTGTGCGCCTGGATGGAATGGAACAGACTGCCAGTCAGGTAGAGAATGCGGGTTATTCAACTTCTGATCTAATCTAGGACTTTTGTATCACCATTATCATATTGTGCAAGGATTCAGTCAATGTTTGCAATGTTAGATCAATATCCATTGGAGTAGTATGTCATCAAATTCTGATAGGGCAGGAAAACCAGAACTAACTTACTCTGCCTCTAACTTAAAATCCTCGTTCTTTCGTTGACTATAGTGATGCATGTAATATGAAAATGTTGATTAATCGTATAAATGTTTGTAGTTAATGCAATTGCATTTGTATTGCTTATCATACTGGTAATTAGTTTTCAATTCTTCCATTTATATAGCTCCTCTTCATCAGAGGCACTTTTGACACAAAACAAAACCATGATTAAACAGAAATTTTTATGATGTTGACACTACAGGCCAGTTCTTCCCAATCTGGGTTTAGCGGCATGCTTTATAGTCAGATATAGTCAGAGGGCCTGCTTAAAGCCCTAGGTTTTAGGTTTGGCGGTTTCCCTCGTAGAATGAAGTGACCAACGACTGTAGGCGGTTCAAGTAAGCATCTGTCGGCCAATGGGCGTTGATTTCATTTTGGTTTACACATCTTACAAGCATAGGCTGCTGAATTTAATTATATGCATAGCCTAGGCAACATCGTCCGCTTTGTGGAATGGAGGCGAGGCGCAGGGACGGTCGGTCGATCGGTGGTAGCCCCCACCCTAGGCCCTTCACCCTCCCTCTGGCCCTCTAGCGGTCGGACGGATGGATGGAGATGCATCGCTAGGGCAGACTAGACCCGACAGGGCATACCCCGTACAGGCCCTACCTCGATCAATTGACCACTTGTATATATATAACCGAGCTGTGGGTCGACTAATTTGTGTATACGAAAGCCAGGTAAGCTGGCTAGAGGTCATACCTGTACTTCTAGAATGTATACAAGTTGTTCCAATTATCCAAATTTACCCCCCCATACACTCATATTACTATGGAGTTCATTGCTATGAAGATACTTACAGGGTTGAGAAACAAGTCTGTAGTTTCTATATGCGATTAGATTGCCATGAACAAATACGAACTTACTATTGTGGTAGATGGCGATCAAGAGGAAGCCATACGGGCATTTTTTGCTCACAACAACTGGAATTTTGAAAAAATTGGTAATTATGAAGACGATGCGTATATATATATATATATATATATATATATATATATATATATATATATACTGAAATTGTATAAATTGTTTTGTGTGGTGAACCCTGTACAAGTAGGCCCTATTGTTCTTCAGGTAGCGCTATACGTGCGCAAATAAGATTGAACTAAGATTTATAAATATTAAATTAAATTGCATTTATTATCCTTGCAAATATTTAGCTCAAACCATGCTATAGAAATACATAGTAATAATAACATCAGCAATGTTAGTATAATGACAACTGATGTGAACAGCAGTAACAGCAGTAATGATAATAAATGGCCAATTAAAAATGTAATTATTAAAATTACCATGATTATTATTATTACGATATGTAATAAGACAATAAACATATGCATAACCCAGCTAAGCTGTCGTTCAAGTCAAGTCGAAAGAGCTAATTGTATGTTGATGACATTATAAATATATCTCCAACCAATCGAAACTGCCTTTGTTCCAATTGCAGAGTTGGAACCACCAAAGAGAAGAAAATCTTGTATGGATGCCGCTTCGAAGGAGGTCTTGGTCGCGTCCAATGGAAATAGTACAGAGTCAGAAATTGAGGCTCAAAACAGTCATGACATTCAAGTGTCAGCTGATCATTTGCAGCTGCAGGGTGAAAATCATCAATCGGAAGGCGCCTGTCCTCTTTGTTTTCTCTCTCCGTGCGTGGGTTCTGCATCTCCAGGTTGGCTTGGCGGAGGACAAGCAGCGCATGCAGCTAACAGTCCAATACGAAGAGTAATTTATGGAAAATATTGGAAGATCATTTGCAACTTGGGTGGGTGGACGAGCCCATTATATCTGGCCAAGAAACTAACGGAATCGAACGGTGTACTTCACATGCGGGAAATAATGCCAGATTGCGTAGTGCGAAAAGTGAGATCGTTGTATCCGAATCCAACAGGCACGCCTTACATGGGCCACAAGTGGGAGTAACATTGATACTTTGGATAATTCGCCGGACTTTGTTTAGACAGAGAGATTTTTATTGTACACTTACTTTCTGACATAAAGCAGAATTTTATCGATTGTGAGCTGCTTATGTACACCTGTCATAGCTATGATTCAATGTAACATAACATTCCCCCATTTTAAATTTATATAGCGCCTCTTCAAGATTCCTACTCAGAGGTGGATTTAAACCTGAATTGCCCTCAATTGCTCGGCGCCACACGAAAACCACGTTACGGAGACTAGGTTTTTCATAAGTGCTATGTCAAATCAATTTTGCAATGGCCACAGTCCCTTGTCCGTTCAATCTTCTTTTTTTCTTGCTTGGATTAGGACCTCGTTGAGGGGGGGTAAGCCACAGATTCATTTTTATACAGATTGGAGCATCTTGTTACAGATCGGATGCCCTTCGTGGCATCAACCACAGTTTTCCGCTGTGGACCTAGTCTTGGTGATGAACACATGCCCGCTAGGCAGAGGGTCATCAGGCTTATTTAAATTGAGTCATGTGCTCCCATGTCACAAGGCTGTTATTGGATATTTGCAGCTTTTAGTTGTCAAGCAAAATGCCACTCTTTTTCTACAGTGTGCCCTACTAGCCTTGCCGCTGTTGGTCCGCGACTGCTTATTCGTCAGATATAACCCTGCTTATTTCGCAGCTGACCTCTATTTCTAGAGGTCGTTCCACTATCCGCCACCTGTGGACGCGTGTGATAGCAGTCAGCTCTGCCACACATCAGCTCTGCCACACATCTCTCTGTCCTATGCCAGGCCAAAATCCGGGGAGGTCAAGCAGAGTAGACAGCAGAATGCTAAGGTGGTTATGTGTAATGACGGTTGATGGTTATGTAGCACTGATATGTTTGATTTTAGTGTATCATACAATATTGTCACAGCTCTTACGGTTATTCTACTGTGTAGGGTGCATTGCTTTCATTTGAAAAGCTCTCACTGTCTCCTAATTGGTCGTCATCGGATTCGTCCGAAGAGATTTCACTCTGGCAGGTCTCCTTATCTGCAGAAGTTTCTGTCACAGACTCCGATATTGCTTTAGATGCTGACCACACGGCAATGTACAAATTCCAAATGTTCTCAACAAATACGTAGGTCTTGCGCCGATACACTTTTTTCCCGATTTGGCGACGTGGGTTTTTCGAACGAACAGTCGTGCATATAGACGTGTATGGTCTGTCGACGTGTTCGTTCCAGTCCAAGACAGCCAGATTGCTCCGCAGCTCGTACATTAAATTCCCGTAGTGTATCCGTTTATCCAGATAGATCAGACAAACGTTATTAAAACTTTCCACATAAAATGTGTCGTGGCCTTTGACATAATCTTCAGCGTGCTTGTACACTACCAACGACCGAAGAAAGTCCTGGAGCATTGTAATTGCAGCCTCATTTGAAACAATTCGAACTTCAATCATATGCCCCGGCTCTTTGCAGTGGGAAGTTTCATGGCACTTGCTGTGGTTGTTCTGAAAATGAGGGATGCATGATTCTATGAGCTTACGCAGGGTTTGGGCATCTCCATTGCAATTGTCCATACACCAATAGACGTGGTTTCGAATGGCAGCACCCTTGTCAGAAAGCTCGGGATGCCATGTTTTTCCAATGTTTTTTTGTGCTCCTTGCCCAATTTTTTTCACCCCGGCTGTTATAGGACGGGTGCAGTGCCAGCGGTCATTGGAATTCCTGGCTTGCTTCCTCTCACGTAGGCGCTTGTTGATTGTCATGTTTCGATCATGCACATGATGGGCAACTTTAATGTTGCTGAGATCCAGACTCTCGTACATCCTGTCGAATCCCACTGCCTCGTGACGCTGTGAACAGTTATCATCATTCCCGTTAATGTGTTGAATATCAACGACTTTGTGAGTTTTCAACCCGATAGCAACATGGTCGGTGTGATAACTATTTCGTCTACAATGATGTCGTGCGTCAGTCATTATAGAGATAGCTCCATCAGGCGACAGTGAAGACTCCTGCGCTCTAGCGCCAAATATAGATTGCTTTCGCAGGTTCTCAGAAATGGCACTAAATGTAACCATATTCCTCCTGCGGAAAAGGTCTGACAATAGTCCAAACCGACTGAAGTCGCTAAAGCGCTCGTACTGTATGGGTGTCATACCAGAGGCCAGGTAGCTCAACATCACTCGGTGGTTGACTTCAAATTCCTTCCGCTCGCTGTCTATTGTGGATGAGGAACTCCACTGAAAGGAGTGTTTTTTCGCACACTCCATATCCACCGACAGCACATGACCACTGTGTGTCCATGACTTCACTGAATACGGCGTCACACATGTGGATGAATGTTGTGAGATTGTGTCGATCAACTGGGCAATGCTGGAGCACTGCCCAACAAAATTCTCATGTGCAGTCTCCAAAGCTGTTGCTGGAGCTGCTGATATTGCTGCTGTGACAGATGCTGGATCAGTCAGTGAAGTTGATTCACTTACTTCTTCCGTCACTGAAGACATCGTGAGTGTCTGCTGCGGATGTTGAGTTGCAGAAGAGAGCTTATTGGTGTCAACATCCATTATGACTTTCACCAGAACTTCTCTCAAACTTTTTACTCCCAACGCCAAGCGAATGTCCTCACATTTTTGCTCAAATTTAAGTTTATCACTGTCGGTTGTAAAAGTTAATTCAAAATGTTTCCTTACAGAAACGTAAGGGTAGCTATAACTCTTGGTAGATCCATCAGACAACCGTTTTTTAAATGTTCGCATGTTGCCAACTGCAACACCTGAAGTCGGTGTCGTTGGTACAGCGTAGTCTCCATCCATCTTTGGAAATAGTTCGATATAATGATACTAATATATGTCCACTAACGAAATACAATGTTATACTACTATAAGGTCCACTACTGAAATAAGATAATAATATAATATACAGACACGAGATATAAGCTGTATCGACTATGCGATTTAAAATGGCTATGAAGTGAAGAAATTACGAAGCTCAACTCTGCTGCAGCGAAATTCAAACTAGAATGAGTACTGCAAACCAAGACTCAATTGTGAAAGGACATTTCCTAAGTTCATTTCCTAAGTTCATTAGCATAATTTGGCATGTGACCTAGTCTCTCTTCCTTAGGCTGTATATTAGCATCTGATACTGGTGCAAATTCTTAGAATATGAAATACAGCTTATTGTCTTTAGTGTTCCGGGTATAATAAGGCAACGGTGACAGCATCAACAGCTGGCATTTATATACAGGTTTACGACCCAAAGCTCGGTTATATATACAAGTGGTCAATTGATCGGGGTAGGCCAGAGGGAGGGTGAAGGGCCTAGGGTGGGGGCTACCACCGATCGACCGACCGTCCCTGCGCCTCGCCTCCATTCCACAAAGCGGACGATGTTGCCTAGGCTATGCATATAATTAAATTCAGCAGCCTATGCTTGTAAGATGTGTAAACCAAAATGAAATCAACGCCCATTGGCCGACAGATGCTTACTTGAACCGCCTACAGTCGTTGGTCACTTCATTCTACGAGGGAAACCGCCAAACCTAAAACCTAGGGCTTTAAGCAGAGACAAGTCTTGGGAGTTGAGATCAAGAGATTGGTTTAAATGTAGAACAATCAGGTGGGCTTGCACTGCATGTTGAATAGATTTGGAGCCCGTTCAGATGGCAGCTAGATCCCATTTACCTGAGATATAATGGAGTGCTACCTACCAGTTTAGCTAAAAAGGCCTTAGTCAAACACCTTATGTAAACATCCTAAAGTGTTCAGTTATTGTGAACTTCTCTGCCTTTAGTCAGAAGCTAAAAGTACATGCATTGAAGGCACAGGAAACTGCAGGAAACTGAATGCTAGAAATGCACACTGACATATTTCCCAAGGAGCTGCACACAATTGTCTATTGTTTAGCACATGCCAAGCCAAAGGTCAGAGTCAAATCCCTGCCAGAACAGAAGCATATTTCAAGAGTCAGCTAATCTGATCTAATCCAGTGGGAGGGGATAGATGAATAGTAACACTCATGGCCAGGAGAGCAGTAGATCGTGGTTCGATACTTGTAACAACCCTCTAGAGCGGGCACCTTGCATGGCTGCCAGAACGTGTGTTTAATTAAGATTTACTGTCATGTTTCAATGTAATCTTACTGCGTATTTGTCAGTTTGAATTAATAAAGAAGATTATTATTATTACTATGATACCATTATCATAATGTCCAAGACTTCAGTCAATGGTCGCTTCGAGTCAGATTGCAATAAAAATCATAGTCCATTGATAAAGTCAGGTTGAAATTTGACGGAACAGAGTTTACTGTTACTGTTACAGAGTATTGCTCCACCTCTACCTCCTAGTGAAAATATATATAAACTGATATCAGTGAACTGACAGTACACTGTCAGTAGGATGATCAGTTGGCAAGAGAGACAGACAGACAGGCAGACAGACAGAGACCACTGGCCACCAGCCCTCAAAAGCCAATGCTAAGAAAAATGAAGCTGTTAAGACTTTATCCCATGGCACCTCCATGGCTGCCTCTCAGGCTTAACTTAAGGTACTGCTAAAAAATGAGCTCAGCTGGTAGAGCAATTCACCAGGTTTGGTTTAAATCGGGTGAAAATGACTGTGATGTTTGACATGTAAATATTTCATGTGGATCTGTTTACTTGATGCTTACATTTGCCATATGCATCGAGGTCAGGTTGGTCTGTCTTGAAACTGGGAATGTTTACCAGGCTTGAGAATGCTAGTGTAACGCAACATGATGTGTTTAGTGTAAGAATGTTACCTAAGTAGACATTTATGTAGCTCCTTCTAGGAACCACTCAGATGCGCTCTTAGGTATGGAACAACCTTCTGGACAGCATCTGTTCAAGTGGTCGACTGTTTGCATTTGTTACTGTAATTGTAACTACGACAAGTTAGATAGCATCATCAGTAGCAAGCTACTCCTGGGATTTTACATAATCTCATCCAGCCAGTTTGCAGCATGTTCAGTCTTCAGTTTCTAGAAACGTCAGGCATAGCGAATGCATCTTAGTTGCTGGACACAGTTAGGCAACCCTTTTCTGTTGCAACTTCAGCAACAGAATTGGCAATTTTACAGAGCATGGCTGGAAATCCAAAGTCTTGTTGCATGAGTGGGAGAGCCATTGCAGTGTCAGGTTTAGCTTGGAAATGCCTCTGAGTATAACTTCAAGAGTCACTAAACATTAT
The DNA here is from genome assembly GCA_963556255.1 of Allolobophora icterica. Lineage (NCBI taxonomy): Eukaryota > Metazoa > Annelida > Clitellata > Crassiclitellata > Lumbricidae > Allolobophora > Allolobophora icterica. The sequence continues at coordinate 16,306,429 of OY744605.1, read as the reverse complement.
GAATTATGATGTCATATTCTTAGTGCTGTAGCAGAAACAGCAGGCAGAGATACACAGACAGGCAGACAGACAGACAGAATGAGGGATTATGTTGTCATATTAGGCATATTAGTACTGTGGCAGAAACAGCAGATAGAGATACAAAGACAGACAGACAGAAATAGGGTATTACATTATGTTGTCATATTAGGCATCTCAGTGCTGTAGCAGAAGCAGCAGACAGGGATACAGAGACAAACAGACAGATGGACAGACAGACGGACATAGTGTGGGGAGGGGATATGAGGGAATTGCAGTGCCTCCACATGTCCTTATCCTCCTGTTTCTGATAAATTCTGTTATACTGCATGCTAATTGTCTTAAGCTTTTCTGTATTGTTTGTGCTAACGTCAGTTTGTGCCGATGGCTTCTTTGGTCCAAGTTGTCAGCGAATGTGTCACTGCAGCAGTGGCTCTGCCTGTGACAAGCAGACAGGTGACTGTCCGGCTGATTGTGCCGACAAATGGGTTGGGCCAGGATGCCAAACAGGTGGGTTCTTCTTCTTTTGCAGAGTTCTTCATTTCACCTGTGATGTTATCGACTGAAATGCGTGTCTGGCCTAAGACATAATTTATTAGTAGACTGAAATGTTACATATGAATAAGTGCTAGGTTAATGAAATTAAATTGTTTAATTAATCAGAATAAATTGATGGTTATTGTTTAATAAAGTCTAAGATCAACGAAATGAAAGTGCTGGATTAATTAAATGAAATTGTTTAATTTATAAAATTATTTCTTTAACTACTGACATTAAATTGCTGGATTAATTAACTAAAGTGTGGGATCAGTTAAATGAAGGTGTTCAATTACTGACATTAAAGCATGAGCTTAAGATTTCATTTTATATGGCGTGCTTAATTGTGTTATGAATTTAACTGCATTGCAAGGTCAGTATTACAGAAAAAATTGATGATTGGCTGCCAATGGTGGTGGTTTGGATCTTAGAGTCTTGTTTTAATAAATCACAGTGGTTATTAGTTTCTATAGCACTGGTGTCTAATACACAAAGAATCTACTGATGGCACACCAAAACCAAGCTGTAGTCAGGTTAATTAATACCAGAAAGCTTACAAACAAGCATAGAAGGTACAGTGTCTGCTAGTTTTATCAGACATTATCTGTGACAAATTTTGAGTTTGAATCCTTTTGTTTTAGAAATTCCACAGCTGATGACGCCACCGACGATGTATAAAGCGGATGTAACTGAGATAACGATCATCTGGCACTCGTGGATCCGTTTTGTCCATCCTTCGATCACCCTTCTCTACAAGATCGAGTATAAGCTCGGCTCGGATAGCCACAAAGACCAGTCTTGGATCGAGGGCCCACTGCAGGCTGACACAGATCACTTCAATGAAAACAAGACTATAATTGGACTTCAGCGAAATTCATTCTACATATTTCGCATTGTTCCTGTTCTGCGGATCAGTTCCTCCGAAATTATCGAAGGAGGAGCGAGTCCAGAGAGCAATGCTTTCCGGACAAAATGCGCTGGTATGCAACAGTGGGTCAGAGTAATTAACACAAAGCACAAATAGTGTAATAAAAAGTAATTAATTAATAATTAGTGCTAATTAGAAACTTTTATAGTACCAGATATCTAATATACAAGGGATCAACCAATGGCACATGAAAACCAAGCAACAGATAGGTTAGCGTGATGAAGGAAGTCCACAGACAGAGAGGCAACCTATGATGGCTGAAAAGGGTGAGTCATGCATTGAGGTCGAAAAGACATAAGTGCTGAGCAGAGTGAACAAATGCGAGGAGGCAGCGTATACTAAACCTTCCTTATACCATGTAATGCTACCATTGTAATGTAAAAAGAAGCAGTACCGTAACCTCACCCTGAGAGGACAAGACACGGCGCTAATATTCTTGGCCTCGCCATGAGATGGCAGGTGGCCAGTCCTTGTCACCTGATCGTCGTACCAACAGCGCAGTCAGTGTTGTTATTTCTAACCGAGTCTGGCAGGGGTTGCCTGAAACATTTCTGGATTTGAACACCCAAACTGTTGGTTGTCAGTCCTGGACACTAATCGCTAGACTATCATGCATTCCGTTTGGGATCCATAACCCGATCATTTTACATCAGAATTTGTGTTTAGATGATGTGTTTTGGCAGTCCATCGTATATTAAATGGAACTTTTGATTCTGTACAACTCCTGTTTACTTGGAACGTTTCTATCACTGCTTAATAAGTTAATTTATTTCAGATACTGTGTTATTTTTTTGTCCACTTGCTTTGAACTATGCCTGTTGTCCATGATCAAGCTGCTGTCACAACTTCTTAATTTATGCCTATGAAATTGTCTTTAAGAAGGCTTATATATTTGCCAGTGAATATTTGCATTTTGTTTTCAGTGCCTGAAACTCCAAATATCACCGATGCACATTCGTGGCTAGACACTTCTCGACACACACCAGTGGCTGTTTTATCCGTTGAATGGATGGTCAGTTGAACGTAATGTTACTGTGCTTGCACACTGATATGGCGCCTTTTTCTAGAAAACTTAAAGATGTTGATGGAACACTGTGGTTTGTTTTCAAGTTCTGTCGGTGATGTTAAGTACAGCACAGTAGCTCATACTGCATGTTAATAGGCAACCAGCTCCAGAACAGTGGGAACTGATGACAGAACTTGTGTGCTAATATATCTTAATCTTTATATATGTGTGTGTGTATTAGGGCTGTACCGATTGATCAGCCATACTCATAATCGGGCTGATTATTAGAACAATCGGTATAATCAGTATCAGTAAAATAATTGATGTCGATGTAAAAAATTTACAATGGCACCTACTGACGATATTCAATGTTTTTGTTTTAAAAATCTCTACTACTGTACGTCAGTTTAGTTTGTAAAACTTTTTATTAGATATTATATTGAAGAGCAGAGATAACTGAATTAAGTAAATAGTTTTGTTTGTAGTATTTGACAACCATCACAAGGTCAGGATATAAATAAATATTTGTAGTTTAAGTTTCCATGTCATGGAATTTTATAAATGATATGCCTCTCTCCGTGGACTGTAAGGTATGAGAAAGCCTTAATTGCAGACTTGAAGCTAAGACAAATATTAAGGTTATAAAATAGCTTCCTCTCTGCAAGATATTCAGTTGTGGAGGAATGCTACTACTGGTACACGTTTATACTTTCAATTATTATATGTTGTGCTATCTTTCCAACATTTCAGCCTTTGACTCAGAAACAGTCCAACTGTGAGAACATCCTGTACTATGAAATTTTCTACCAGAAGCGTGGAAGTGACTGGAGGAGCACTGGTGCAAAGAAAACGGAACATGCCAAGAACATTTCATCGGACGTAAGCTTTGAATCGGAATATTTGGTTCGAGTTGTGGCTCACAACAATCATCCTTACCAGAGCACCAGCGACACGAGGATCGTATTGACACCACGAGAACGTTAGTATTGTGCAATTTTCTGTTGACAATGCAAGATTAATCCTGGTAGTAGGTTTGTCGTTGAATTAAACGCTGGAGGCTCATTATAGCCGTCTTCATTGTAAGATGAATTGTGGTATGACTTAGTTGGGTCATGGATCTCAAAATTGATTCATCAATATGTAAGTATGTTTCTGGACTTTTATAAAGCACATTTTACGAACCCCTCAAAAACGTCGTTATTTGGCAGTTCTTAACATGACTTCCCAAGACAGTGTCTTTAGTTTCTGTTGTAATTTACTATTAAATCACACACAAATAACAAAGAGTTCAAATAACAAAGAGGTCAAATAACAGAGAGGTGTCCTGTTACTGGGTTGCTGTGATTGAATGTTACCCAACCTTAGGATCACTCTTCTGAGAAGCTTTTATAGAGGCATGTTCATAAATGTGCTACCTTTATCTTTTTGATCACTATGGCCTAAGGATTACCGGTATTACTATTGCTCATTGTTCAGTTACAATGTGTCACAAAACTTACAGCACCCGGCTTTCTAAAAGTCACTAATCCCAGAATTATCAAGACTTTAGGTTGCTTAACTTTGGTGATCCCAGCAACCGGTTGGAAATAGCAGAGTTTTTCGTTCGATTAAATTTATTATCATACCTTTTTCTGAAATGACCTTACAAGTCTTTGTATTTACCATTTTAAACTGCTTCTGTTTAATTCTCGATCAAGTTTTATTTCCATGTTTTTTGTTAAGGTGTGTGTAACTGCAGATCATGTGGTTCTTTGCTCTTGTGGAAGTAAGATGTGATGTACAAATGAATGCTGTTTGTTTTAGCGGAGAAGGTCCCTCAGAAATCTTCCAATATGGATGTTGCTATCATCGCAGGTGTAATTGTGTGCTGTGGACTACTCTTGGCTCTTGTGCTTGCTTTCATAATGTACAGGTTAGTTCAGCTAGTTGTTATTTTATTTTTAATTATTATTATGAAATCCTCTCGGATGATATTGGCTTCTGTGCTAAAAATTATGTAGGTTTAAGCACTCAACTGGTGCACTAGTGATAAGCCATTTTTGATCTTAGCAGGACAAATGAACAAAGGATTTTGGGTACTATGTCATGGTATCAACTGTCAGCTTTGAATGTGAGTCTGGAAGTTGGGTTGTGTGTGTAGGCAGGTATGTATGTATGTATGTATCAAGGTAAGAAATATAGCACCTTTTAATTACCTCACTAAAGCACTGCACACATCTGACTGATCTAAACAAGGGCGTCTTAAGACAGTTTGAGAATGTTTGCTGCACAAGGCAAAGAGCAGGTGTTGGCGGTTCTTTAGTGATCTACCAAAGTCACAATGTTAAGTGTCTAGATACATATACAAACAGACATACATACATACATGTAGAGATGCATCAATACATCCATACAGAGGCACATGTACATGTATACATACATACATGTAGTAGCTGTGCTTCTGCTTCAGTGCTTCTGAATCGTTGCATCGATTTCCCTTGGACTGTTTACAAACTATGGCACTTAAATCTCTGCTATTATTATTATTATTATTATTATTATTATTATTATTATTATTATTATTATTATTATTATTATTATTATTATTATTACATACTTATCAACTGTGCATGATTTTCAGCACTTGATTTCTTCTTGTAATTCTGTGGTGCAGAAGACATCATTCAGCTACATATAAACTAGTCACTATAATCTCACACTCAGGACTACAACAGATTTGTGCTGGCATGTACCAGTATTGCAAGAGGTTCTTAAAAACTGCTACGGAAGCGTCCCAATATGCATCGTACGTAGATCAGACATACCATTTATAAAAATATAGAATTCATCAAATTTTGAATAATGTTCAGCTGCCATAGATTTCTTTCTCTTTTCAGACAGAAGATGAAGAAATATACGAAGGACAGACCTCTTGTTGTCAATGCTCCTTCAATACAAGGAATTCTTTCATGTAAGCAGTGCAGATAAATCCCTAGCACGGATTATGTCTAGAAATACGCTTTGTGAAGCTAAATTTTAATAACACAAGAAAATTTACTGATCAAGTTTTTAAAAGCTATAAAGTTTAGCAAACCAGGTCTTAATTTTATTTAAATATCTTACTTTGTATGAACTTTTTGCACTTTTAAAGAGTTCTGAAAATGCACTGATACATGAATACAGAGGATTTGCAAAGTTCCTACAATGACTTAATAAAATATTGTATTTGGAAATTTGTAAAGTCCCTCTTGACAGTAGAAGATATTCAGAAGCGCCCTGAGTGTGAACAAAATATCTTATACATTTGGATAGTTATTTTAGCCTGCAGATTATTCCAACATTCTTGGATACTACCTTTAGAGTAGAGTTGCTTATATGTTGCCTGTGGTTGTAGGTATGATGTATGTATGTACCGGTATGTATATGTAAGTATGTGTGTATGTATGCTTTTGTATATGTACATACCGATGTCTATGTAGCTATCTATATATGTGTATGTGTACTGAGGCATTTATGTGACCTCTTTAAGAACCTAATTGTGGATCATATATCACTGACTCAGTCAATGACTGATGCTGATGTTTTGCAGATCCCGATCATTGTTACGATGAGTTGATCTACCCGCACCACGTCATCTTTCCGGGAGACGCAAATCACAAACCGGAGCCAAGAAAGAAACGGTTACGCAAGCGTCCACCAATAAAAGTCGAGGACCTGGAAGATTACATTATGTCGAGGCAAGAAAATGGTTACGAGGAACTTCGTAAGGAGTACAGGGTGAGCAGAAAAGCGGAGAGTTATAGGTTATTGACTATTTTTTCATCTGAATATTTATATAGCACCTTTTATGTAACTCTCCAAAGCACTGGAACATGGATGTCTTAAGTTTTAGTATTATGTACAATTACAGCAGAATATTTATGTAACACATTTTGCTGTTCAGTATCATCAGTTAATGCCTAGTCATTGGATAATGGCACCTGGTGACCAAAAAAGTGGATTGCATTTACTTAATAGAAATTATAACAATAAAAATAATAAAGTAATTACTTTATATTGACAGTCCACTTCTAATTAGGGTCCAGTTACTCCATGTCACAGGCTCTAGCGGCGGTGCTTACTTTCCTGTTCAAAGTGGAATTACCTAGAATTGACCATGAATTGTGCTCTGTGTTTTCGACAATGGAAAATCATGAGTTAAATCTTACCTGATATCTGTATAAGTTTGCCAATTAGATCAGGTGAATTAAAGTACCAGTATGTTCTGTTGTAATTGAAGGATATTCCTGATGGCAACAATGAGGCTTCGATGAGCATCGGTGAAAAGATCGACAACAGACACAAGAATCGATTTATCAACATCATCCCATGTAATCCACTGATATCTTACGACATTTTCATTATTAAGTCAATTATAAAAGTTGTATTTCTTAACAAATACATAGATCTGTTTGTAAGTAATAATTAGTTTCAAAATTTTATTTGCATCACTTTAATGTATTTCTGCTGTGAATGTTAATTTGATGCAAGCATATTTATAAACCTTAATTTGATGTACAGGAAATTACTCTAAAACTGGGGATAAAACAAAAATAAAAAATGGTTATGGTAATTATTATTAATTATATTTACAAAGTACTGGTTAATTGATTGTAGATAATCACAGTCGTGTTGTGCTTAGCGAGAAAGATGGTGATCCAAACTCAGACTACATCAATGCCAGCTATCTTGACGTAAGATGCAATTCAGTTTAATTCAATTTACAATTTAAAATTTGTTCATGAGCAACTCTTCTTGTCTGTAAGACTGCTTTAATGCCTGTCTTACTATCATTTCTTTGTGTTTCAATATTAGGCAACCATTTTTGGTGTGATCTGTGACCGACAGGAATTATGATGGTGAATGTGAGCTCAGTCTGGCAAGTAATGTGAAAACAAGAAAGAGGGAATTTTTCCCAGAAGGAGCAGTTTGTCCAACAGACCCATAGGAGTCTTGGGAGTAGCTAGTTTTTCCATGGTTCCCTATCAGGTATCTCTCTTTAGTACATAGTTTGTATGCAGACCATGCTAACCTGGAACAGAAATGTTGGAATATGGACACGATATGGCACTCTCTCGTGAGTGCTACATGCTACCAGCGTAGCTTTGCTAGCTTTTTCTGACATATGGTTCTTTATTATCTAAACCAGATCAACGATCAAATGGAATTAATGTATGTGTAATTGTCTTCTGCAGGGCTACAAGAAGCCAAAAGCTTATATCGCTTCTCAAGGTAAGTTTTGATTTTATAGACTCCCTGCATACGTTGATTAAACTGTTTTGTTATCCAAATTTCTTACAGTAAACACTGTGTAAAAAGAATGCTGTGTTGGCCTTTTGTAATTATTCTCATGTTGAATTATGATAGTCTTTTAACAGCAGTGCAAGTAGCTTAAGGAGCTGTTTTATGGATGGGATCTTGAAATAGATAATTTAGGTGAGGTCAAGTTAGGCAAAACTTCCCTTTAACTTCTCGATAAATTCACTTTGAAAAGTGTCTTGTTCATAATGAAGGCGTGGAACAGTTGGCTGTCTTCTTACCAGCTTTTTTTGTTAACAAGAAATTAGTAGGATTCATGTTAAAATGAAAGATTTCATTAAACATTTTGACAAACAAGATTTCTAGTCTCTGCATGACAGTTCTGAACATAAGACTACCGTAAAAGGTTTTTGTTGTGTGGTGATCCTTCTGAAATGTTGCTACACACACAGCAGGGATACCTGTTATGCCATTGACTGTACAGCAGTTTTGTTTGATTTTTTGGAACAGGTTGTAACAAAGTGTCGACACAGGATTTTTGGCGCATGGTGTGGGAAGAAGGCAGTCACAGGATTGTCATGGTTACAAATCTTGTTGAGAAGGGAAAGGTAAAATGTGATGTTTCAAATATTTTACAGAGATCAGTGCATTGTTTGTAGCAGCATGCACAAACAGATGTGCATTTTTATTTGTTGAGTTTTTTATATTTAAAAATGTTTCATTTGATTTTGACAACCAATATTTAACTCTTAAATTTTACCCATCAATTTCAGTTCATTCTGAGAGCATTATGTTGCAAGATATGATGACCATGCAGATCAAGTATGCAGCTTTAAATGCTGATCTGTTCTTCAATTGCATTGTCTACAGTTAAAATGCAGATAATTAGTGTTTTGGTGAGACTCATCCGTCTAACGTCTAACCCTTCATAGCCTGGTTTGGGTTTCCTGGCCTTTTTGGTCTCAGCTGGACTTTGCCAGTGGATCAAGATTTCTCAGTACTGTTTCAGTTGAAGCAGCCGTTGATTGATGCGTAATACATCTAGGCCTCAATATAGGCAACTTTCAATCTAGCATCCATTTGTATAATTATTTTGTACCAAGCAGCTTTTTAATTCATTACCTTAAGTATGTCTTATTTCACTGTTTACAGTATGTTATCCAGTATGTTATCTATTTTCAGGTAAAGTGTGATAGTGGCACCATAGAAGTAATTAAATTATAATTTATTATTGAGACTATAACCAATCTGTCTGAAAGTATGTAAAGTAAATTGCTGTTGTTCAGCTAGAAATTTCAACCTCTCAATCAATGTATTTCTGACTATGAACTTGTGTACCATTGTGTATGACTTGTATACTCTTGTGTATGGCTTGTGTAGCATTGTTTATGACTTGTGTACCATAAAATCACGTCTGTGTTTACAGCTTGCTATCTTACTACTTCCAGATCAAGTGCGAGCAGTACTGGCCAGATCAGTACAACGTGGAGAAACGTTTCCATGACATCTGTGTCGTGCTTACTGATGAGGAGAAAACTGCTGACTTTGTCATCCGGACTATGGAAGTTCGTCACGGGCTAGACGTGCGGCACATTAAACAGTTACACTACACGACTTGGCCGGACCATGGCGTGCCGTCACGTGCTGGGCCAATCATTGCATTTAGGCGAAAAGTTCGATCGTATGATGAATCGCATCCAGGGGTCATAGTTGTACACTGCAGGTATTCACTTTTTAAACTTTATTTCTGGTATTATTTCCTGTGCAAGTAAAATTATTATAGTAACAAGACATTTATATCTTGCCAACTTCAGTAATGGTAACTTTAGTTTATGGAATTACAATGCCTCAGTAATGACAAAGTTAGTTGGAGGAATGAGCCATCAGCAATCAGTTTTGAGCTTCTGTCACTAATAGACTAACCCCAAAATCAATTCAATATTAAGTATTGATATTAATTTTTAAATACAGTAAATATTATTAGTACCAAATATTAAATATAATATTGGGCATTAAATATAATATTAAGTATCAAATAAATGTTTACATGTGTAAGCAGCAGATTTATTTGCATGCAGCATTTGTTTTCGATGATCTTTAGTAGTGGTTTGTTTGTTGTTCTAGCGCTGGCGTTGGTCGTACTGGAGCATTCATTGCGCTTGACTATCTGCTCGATCAGGCAAAGGCTGAAGGCCAGGTGGATGTCTTTGGACTCACCTGCCAGATGCGCAGAAACAGAGCAAATATGATCCAGACTGTCGTAAGTTTAGTCATTCAACTTGTCATCCACGTATAACAATGTGTTGAAATGGTTGATACGCTATCTATTCATTCGTTGTAATTGGTCGTCCAAATACTAGAACTTGTTGGTGCAGCGGTAAATACCTGATTGGTTGAGTGTCCTGAGTTCAGTCATTGTAGTCGTTACTGCAAGTGTTAGAATGTCTCTATGAATTGACAAGACCGTTGTGGTTGAGTTCTTGTGCTGGTAGTGTTGTATGTGCTTTTCAGCAATACTTGGAAACTGTTCTCTTTCACTGGTATTGCCGCTAAGTAGATAACTTGAAGGGGCTACATAGATGCTTTGAATGAATGATTGAATGAATGGATGAGTGAACTGTGGTGAATAGACCCCATGCACACAACACACTGGGCAATGGCAGTGACGGAACTTTACACGAAGCACTCGTTTGCTCACAGAACCCAGCGCATTTCAGCTGTTCAATTTTTCTAGAAATAATTGTAACTTGTAATGTTGGGATAATCATGTAATTATGTTAATTATTCAACATAGAAGCATGCCCAGCAAGAATGACTGAAAGCTGTAAAGAATTCTACTCATTGGTCATCCGTTTGTGAATTCAGTTGGCGTTTAATTTTTATATACGTGTGTGTTGGTGTGGTTGAAAACCACTGAGTTAACGTGTGATCTCTTATCTTATCTTTATATCTTACTAGACTCAGTGGTTAATGTGATTCTCTTATCTTCATGTCAGATGCAGTGATGCATATATGGTGCCATAATCTTATCTTTATATGAAACTATTCTCAGATACAGAGGTTAATGTGATACTCAAATCTTATCTTCATATCAGATGCAGTGTTTAATGTGATTCTCTAGTATTATCTTCATGAAGATGCTATTTGTCATTGACTGTTTCGTGATCTTACTTTAGTGCTGTAGTTTCTGTGCCTTCCAATTTCTGTCAACAGGAACAATACTGCTTTGTGTACAATGCTTTACTGGAAGCTCTGAGGTCAGGCAACACCGTTATACCGTGTTCAAAGTTTAAAGAGGCTTATGAGGATCTGTGTCGTGTCGACCCGGTCAGGGAGAAATCTCCACTAGAGGAACAGTTTGAGGTGAGGCTACGTTTGAGTCATTTGACTCAGTGAAGTCTTGAGTTGGAAAGCCTGTGTGTATTAAGTTTTTCATCTCACTTGGATGTGATTTATGGACTTAGTGCAAGTGACTTTTCATGGTAATTTGTTGTCTTTAACTCTTAAGTCTCAGAATTTTGAATTGAACCAACTTTTGGCTAATAGGTCAGAGGTTGGAACATAGTAGCTGTGGTCTGGGGTTAGAATATAGGAGTTTTGGTCTAGAAGTTAGAGTAGCTATGGTCTAAGGGTTAGAAAGGAAGAGTTGTGGTCTATGGGTTAGACTAGAGTAACTGTGGTGTATGAGTTAGAATAGAGTAGATAGGGTCTAGGTGTAAGAATCGAGTTGCTGTTTTCTAAATTAATTAGAGTAAATGAATTTAAAATTTTGAATGAATTAGAGTAGATCAACAAGTTTTGATATATTTATTTCATTGTTATGGAATTTTTCGTACTTTTGCTGTGTTTTGCTACGTTTAATTTTCTTCTACGTTGCAGACATTACAGCATATGGCAGAGAAGACAAAACCAGACGAATGTTTGCTTGGAGAACAGCCAGAGAACCTGGACAAGAACCGGTTCTCGAATATTCTGCCTGGTATATATGATACATTTTATTAAAAACTAATGCATAATGCATATCATAGGCGTAATTTATGGGGGGTACGAGGGGTACTTTTTGGACCGGGGGTACCGTACCCCCCACTTTTTGACCAATGCCAATCAATAATTTATTACTCTACCTTACAAGAGATTGCACTTTCAGCCTTGCTTCGTGTATGTAAGAAATTGGTACCCCCCACTTTTGCGACCAAAGTTACGCCCCTGATGCATATATATTGTACGTATCAACGTTTAGTAACTGTCTATATTTAATAATATCAATATGCTTGTTTAGTAAATATCTGTATTTAATACATATCAATGTTTAATATGTGTGAATACATAAATTACAAAAGCTGTGTATTGCTTACAGATAAAGTTGTCAAGTATTTGTAGAAGTGCTATATAAATGCTCTGAATGAATATTAGGCAGAATTTTAATAGGAAGTCTATTGGACCTTCTCAGACTATGTCGTCCTGATGTTATCACTACTGCTTCACATTTGCATGCATCTCTGACACATTAAGCAGCCTGGAGCTTAGTACTATTTATTTTTTAAGATAACTGTGATTTATGACTCGATATTTAACAAAGTTTTGGGAGATCAGCTCCAAAAATGCCAAATTATTTAAAGGTAACTGATTTGCAACCCACTGCTGAATCATTTTTATGTTACAGAAATTGTTTGATGTCAAGATAATATTAATTTGTTGGTTAATTTTCAATCGTGTGATCATTCTGTGGATGGTTTCGAATTATGGCTTTGCAGTGGACCAAGTTTTATAATTAGAGGCTGTCTAAACAAGGTATTGTAAGGCACCATAGAAGTAGCTTGCTACGTATGGTGCTATATAAATTGCTGTCATTATATTACATTACAATACATTGCATATTGTATTTGCTGATAGCTGACAAGCACAGACCATATCTGATGACAAGAGTTCCGGGTACCAACGACTACATCAATGCGGTCTTCCTCGATGTTAGTAAATCGTCTTTGATAGACTCAGTGGCTTGCAAGAATTATGGCCGTTCTTTGACGCTAAGAAAGAGAAGTCGCTAACACTTCATACCCATGGCTGCCTCAGGGCTAGCTTAACACTCTAATGATGAGAGTGTACTAAAAGTGACTGGCAAACCAATGTAGCTCGTTGTTAAAGTGTTAAGAGACTTCTTACACACTTTTAAATTTTAATTCTTGTACTTTTGCACTTTATTGGGTCAATGTAGTCCTTTTCTTGACTATTTAGTACAAATTGCATTTGGGAACACTATTTACTAGGTCTTATAGTTTTATTTTTTTTATTTATAAAATTTATTTCTAAATTTGTTTTTTATTGTCGTTTATTAACCATGATAATAGAACTAAACTAAGCTGACCATCTTTATTTGTCTGTACCGTGGTGATTGGCTCTGATGTGAATGGCATATAATATAGGTTACTGTGGGTGTTATTATGGTTTTCAGGGTTATCGTTCGCGTAATGCTTACATAATGACGCAGATGCCATTGCCACAAACAGTCATCGATCTCTGGCGTATGATCTACGAACATAAATGCGGCACAATCGTCATGTTGAACGCACACGACGACCAGGAAGAGGTCAGTCAGTTGAAATTCGTTTTGTGCGCTCGTACTTACAGCTATACTTGATTTGGCTCATCCAAGACAATCAGTTATATGTATTAGTAAAGTCACACTGTTTACAACATGTATTTCACTGGGTATACTGTTTTCCAGCCTGATGCTAGAGGTTGTATTTTATATCCTCAGATCTGGCTGGAAGATGATGTTCGGTTAGCCTGCTTGGGAATTGAGAGACGTGGTACTATTTTACACCCTGCCATAATAGTATTGCCATATTATCAGCACAGATTAAAACTTCATCGTCTATATGCCATAGTTCAGGTCATCCAGTTTCTGCTTGCTACCGCTAGGAATAGTGTTGCATTGTGATTTCATAGAGGATATATTGCCATAGCAACCTCTTCGTACCTCTCAGAATATTTGCATTGTGATTTCATAGAGGACGTGTTGCATTGTGATTTCACACAGTATTATGGTTCCGTAGCAACCTCTTGTAATAATTGCATTGTGATTTCATATAGAACATGTTGCCATAGCAACCATTGTCAAACCTCTGTTGCATTGTGATTTCATAGAGGATATATTGCCTTAGCAACCTCTTGTAATAATTGCATTGTGATTTCAGAGAACATATTGCCTTAGCAACCTCTTGTAATAATAATATTAATAATAATGATAATATTCTTTATTAATTCAAACTGACAGACGCAGTAAGATTACATTGAAACATGACAGTACAATCAAATCTTAACTAAACACACAGTTTGGCAGCCATGCAAGGCACCACCCTAGAGGGGGTTATGGGTATCAAACTGTGAATCTAATGCTCTCCTGGCCATGAGTGTTACCATTACTCTATCCCCCCCCCCATTGTGATTTCAGAGAACATGTTGCCATAGCAACCATTGTCAAATTTGTTGTTTTGAATCTTGAGGTCTTCCTCAGATAGAGTAATAATGGGCAAACACAATGGGTGTGAAAAGTGGCGGCACAGTACCCTCCAGTCCAAAATGTGGGGGGTATGGGTACCCCTGCCTGTGTCCAGTGTTGTCATCTATTGTATAAGACCCAATTGTATTCTTTCATTGACTTCTGTCAATGTTTAGCATTGATTGCAGCCCTTATACCTTACATGTTGACTTTTGTCGACACCCACCCTCAGCCCTTAATGTTGACTTTTGCCGACAACAGCCTCGTAAGTGATAAGTTAATGGTGCAACACTTTTGAGAGGCATTATCTTATTGTATTGATTCTCATATATATCAAAGCTCTTAGGATATATACAGAATGGCAGGTTAAAAATATATGTATTGATGTAGCACTGAATACATCACATGCTGTTTTCATTGTCTTCGAGTCCTTAATTAGAAAAGCATTATGGAAAGTAAAAGACAGTTGGAAGGTTTTTTCAAAGTCATTTCAAACCTCATACAGATTTCATTAGGTGCCTCCAAAGATTCCAAATTATATTTATGTTTTTATATAGCGCATTTTTAGAACCTCTCAAATGTGTTACAACATGGCTTTCTAACAGGTGTTATTAATTTTGATTTGAAATGTTTCTGGAGCTGTCTTTCAGATTAGTACATATTTTCAGGGGGAGAATTGTAATTGTTCCATCTCCTTCATGCATTTTTAGACTTATGGCCAGTACTGGCCTGAAGAAAATGAGGAGTGTGAGTGTGGTCCATTTGCAATTGAGATGGTGTCACATGCGAACCCGACTTCAGATATTGTCCTACGAAAACTGAAGATGACCTACAATCCGAGCGTGAGCTTTGCTTGTTGTTAATATAGTTTATTTGACAGTTTATTTTCTGTCTGTCAAATTGAGGTTTAAACTCAGTAAGTTTGAACAAGCAAGAATAACATGTTTGAGTTTTTTATGATTGTTGTTTAGTTTTTTCCGTTAGATGCTTCATTTACCAGTTAATTTGATTGTTTGATAAATTAATTACCAGTACTAGCTAGTATATATTAATATTTAGTGCAAGTGGTTGATTACGAGGATATTTTTTAATGGGGAATAGTTGATAGTTTATTCAGTATTTATTTTGATTGATTGACTTATAGTTGACTTGTTGATTGAGTGATTGATTGACTGATTGTTTGACTGATATTTCAGCCAGGTGCATCTTCTCTGGTGAGAGACGCTGGTCCACGTATGATTAACCATTTCCAGTTGAAAAACTGGAACAGCGAGGACCTGCTACCTCCTTCTCAGAGTTCCCTGTTTGCTCTCATTGACCTCGTGGAACAATCGCAGAAGAAAACTGGAAACAATCCAATCGTCATTCACTGCCAGTAGGAACTTGTCATTCATCGTATTGTACTTCATCAACTAATTTAATCCAATCACTTCTGTAGTGCCATTGTAATATTACTTCAAGCTTCAGTCGATAGTCGCTGTGAAGGAGAACTGTTTGGCAAATTTACAAGAGTAGTACAGAAACACTGAAGCAGCATACTTCTCACAGTGGGACGTTTTGATGTCACTCTTCCTTTCTTAGGTCCATGAGTCACAGTGGACGAATTCCAAGGTCCTAGACACAGCGCCAGAGGAATCATGAATTGCTGTTTACTTCCAAGCACGTGCTTATACATGTACCAAGTTATATAATTTGATAACATTCTTATGCAGAAACAACTTAGCCAGGATGATTACAAATTCTCCTAGGCAGGCTCAGACCTCAGTCTCTGGATCAAAGAGTGTGATAGAACTTTTAAATAGCTTGTAAATTTGCCATGAAATTGGCCGTCTAAGGAGTCGGAGTGTAGACTCAGCATAAGAAGCCTAACTGTCATAGATTGGTGTACATTTGGCTGTACAGATTTCACTAGATCCCTGTTGATAAATGTAATCTCAAAAGTCTGTTTGTGTGCAGTGATGGAGTCTCACAGAGCGGTCTGTACGTCACAGTCAGCTGCATCTGGGAACGGTTGAAGGACGACCAAGAGGTCGATGTTTTCCAGACGGTTAAGCACCTGAGATATTACAGGCGACAGATCATCCAGGATTTGGTAAGCCAACCTTATCTTTGAGCTCGAGGAGAAACTTTTCTAATGTTGTGATAAGCAATGAAATTTCCCAATGTGCAAGACTATGATCTCTTTCAGTTTGAAATTTCATGCACAGGAATCAAACCCTGGTGCAGAGGTGAAAGCGCAGGGTGTTAGCCACTAGGCCACTGAACGACCTAGAAGCAGCGAAGTGTAATGCAGAGAACAAAAATTTGTGAGGACTGTAGACGATGCATACAATATTTGGCTGGATTTGCAATATTTAGTGTGTCTGGAATGAAAATGTTGTTCTTGGTAAGTTGATAAAACTCCTGAAATTTGGAAGTTATCACCAGCCTGAACTCAACCAATGGCATGGTATCTCTTCTAAAAATGTGATTTGAGGTCTATTCATGAAGTGCTAACATTGTATCAAGATCGCTGCCAAAATGGAAACCCTTTTCATTGTGCTTTCTTATGCATTGAATACATCCTCCAGGAAGAGTCTACCATTAAACTTATAAACTATTTCGTCACAGATAGCTCAAGAAACAGTTTAAAGCCATCTTAAGATGCATCTGTATTCTGTTTACATCTGTTAGATTGCCTTGTTAAGTGCCTTGTGAGGTTCTTAAGGGCATTTTACATATAGCCAAATACATGCATTTGTGGGGTGTGGTGGCTCAGTGGTAAGTTCAGTGCCTTGTGACCTGAGGGTTGCAGGTTTGAATCCCACTCTAGCCGCTGCGTACGGACCTTGGGCAAGTCCTTCACTCGTGATTGCTCGTGGCGCTTCGGCGTGAAAACTCCGACACAGTATACCAATGCTGTAGTGGGGAGCACCTCTGAGTAGTAGTAGACTTGAGGAGGCACTATAGAAATATCCTAAATAAAAAATAAATAAAAATGCATACATACTTGGTTTGTGTCCGGTGGGATTAATCCTTTGTGGGCACAAGGACCTAACACTAGGAGATAAGCAGCTGCCTAAGTCTCACTATCGGATGTGGGAGACTACTTTTTTCAGTTGAATCTCACTAATTACTCTCTTGTTGTTATTATTATAGCTTAACTTGAGTTGGAATAATATAATTAATTTCTTATTATTATTGCCAATAATTTTATTGTTACTAAATTGATTTTTGTAGGCCCAGTACAACTTTTGCTATGAGATGGTTCTGACATACTTGAAGGAGTTTGACTCTTACGCAAACTTTCGATAGAAGACTGTTGGTGCATTCTTAATGTGCTGCAATGATGCCATAGTTCGGCAACCAGTGACGGAGGAGGTTCAAGAGAAACACGGTTGTGACAAAGCTGAAGTTTCTGTGATAAAAGAAATGTAGTGCTTGACCAACAATAAAGCGGAGTTTACTATTTTCTACTGAATGAACCTGTATATGCTATAGTGCTATATTTTTCTGTAACCTTATCTGTTACGAGTTCTGTAGCCACGTGGCTTGTGATATGATTTTACCATCAGAGATCAAGCTGCTCATAGTTGATGATAGATTTGAGTTTTCAGTTATTTCATAGGCTGGAACGTTGCAGTACTTACAAATGTACCCGAGTTGTATTAATGGTTGAATGATTTTTAATTTTTTATTCAACTCTTGTGCTCTGTATTGCCAGTTTTTCTTTTGTAACTGGGAGAGGTGTGCTTTTGTGCTGGTACTTCGCGCATCGTTAACATCGTGGGGTATGTGGCAGTGAGTGGTTGTAATGGCTTGGTCTTTCAATGCTTTGTTTTGATATCGAATTGTTGGTGAGCTTGTGAATAGGCAATTTTTTCTCAAAAGATGTTTTATCTTTTGACCAAATTGTCTGCATTTTGAGTCCACATATATTTTTGCACAGAGTTATATGCTTTAGAAATGAAGTTGCAAAATAATTCCTCAAATTCGGTTGTTAGTTAATAAACCTGCTGCGAACCTGAATGAGCAGCAGTCAGGCCTTTGTGATATATACAGATTCATGTGCATGCATAATCGTAATCTCCTAACTTCTAAAGTGCCACTCGAAGGCCAAGCGCAGGGGATGAATGCTACGTGAAATGAGAGGTTTCCCAGACAGTAGTCCAAAGGAGGTCCAAGTCTGGTTACACATAACAGTCTTCTCAAGATAGCTGAGGAGATGTGTGCATTCGATGGGTGATGTGAAGTGCTGCCCAAACATATAAAATTGCATACCTTCCACTGTATGTGTGGGTGTAGAGACTTGCATGGCCTCTCGGAGGTGGTTTGTTGACACTTGGGTTGGCTTTTGGCTGAACTCATCAAACCATTTGCATCCTGCGTGTGCTTTGTCCCAGTGAATTTGAAGAGATTGGTAGATTAGTTTTTATTACTATTGACTTTATCAAAATTTTTCGTAATTAACACATCTTTCCATGAAGAACCGTAGTGCACCTGCGATGCGGTGAGGGTAAATTCAGAGGCAGTTGTAAAACAGACACATGGGATAGGTTTGAGGAAAATATGAATAGACACAAATGATTAATGGCGGAACTTAGATTCAGGTATACTCTGATGGACGAGTGTCGCAGCAATGTGCTAGCCAACTTCAAGCTTTGTGAACAAGTGGCCGTGTTGGCTTTTCTGGATTTGAGTCAACGCATGAGCCAGAGATATGCAGAACTATATTATTTTGTCTTTTACCATTTCCAGTTTTTACTATTATTATTTCTATTATGAATATTATTTTATCAGTGTATTGTATAGTAATTGTACTTGTGAAAAAAATAACCATTTGCTTTTATGACCTTGAAATTCAGTATGAAACTGAGTTTATTGTAAGCAGGGTCCAACTTAAATGCATCCGCTTTGTAAATAGATTTTATGCTTTGCAAGTTGAAAATCTCGTAATTTCAGCTGATAACCAACTACCTTTCCTCTTCCTTTAACCTTTCCTGTGCCTTAACCAGCCCTGAAATGTATTTTGCCCTCCACTTCATAAGCGTGGCCTTTTGTGGTCCATGTTTTGGCAGTATGTTGCAATAGTGTGCATTGTTAGTAGACCATATTTGACTAGGTGCATTTTTAAGGGCACAAATTCCTTTTGGCATCATGGTTGAGTAGAAGAGTTGTCAGGTTTTGTGTGTATCTTACAAGTTAGTAGTTAACTGGATTACTGCACTGAAAGAGCATTAAACTGTATAACTGTGTTACTAATGTGTTTCAGAAACTTGAATGTGTATCTGGTTATTTACAACTAGTAAGAAAGTTTTCAAGCCAAACAGATTTGCTGAATTAGTCAAATTTCTATTTTATACTTGGACAGATATTTTGTCGAGTATTGTGTGTAGAGTAATTTAGTACATGAATTAGTCAGCAGTTACAATGTGGTGGATTTAGATCTATATAATATGGCACTTACTGCTTACACCTACAGTAACCAACCGCCCTGTTACTTTTGCAGGGCAATGTTACTACATGTAGATAGTTTTGCCTTGAACAGTAATTATTAATAATAGCACTACTACCAATAATAATAATTTAAGATGCCAACACACGTTCCACATGTGAAGAACTGCATAACAGGTAATCTGGATGAAGGTCATGCTTACAATTACTTGGACAATAGTAAAAAGGATTACAATGCTTACAAAGAGAACTGGTCTTACAGTTCATTAACATTTGGTTAAAAACATGGGAAGTTCATAGTTCCTCCCCCTCTTAGCAACAGCATTATATCGGTTTAAAGGGGTATTCTTTCTAACGGATGCATGCAAGCAATCGTAATTTGTGCCAGAGTTTTCAGGAAAGAGCTATAATCTGAACTTTTCTCTGTATCAGGTCTTCTAGTCTGCCTTATGGCTCTCGACTGGTTGTGGTTTCCTTACAAGCAACTATAAATAGATGAAGCCTTGTGCTTTCCAATACATATGCTATGGAAGTCTTCAGACTAGATCAACAAAACATTTTTTATAGTTATTTAGTGCAATTAATATTCAGCACAAAACATAAAAGACATTGCTAGGTAACAGCCTGAAGGATTATCATAGTAACTTCCTACAAGCTTTGAAAATTGAAACACAACACGAGTGCCCTCGGTTTTTCTACATGTGCATCACACACAGCAAGCAAACTGATCCTTCATCATTAAGAACACAACAGACACAAGAGTACTAAATTACTACACTTATTAAATTAGCATTTTTCTGTAACTTCACATTTTAAAACTTAATAGTACTAATTTTTTTATTGAAATTTAGTTGTGCTCAGATTTTACTATTCAGTGCAAAATGTTTCCCTTTATTGACTGTCATAAGATTATCCACCTTGCTTAACTAACCTCTTCAAAAGAGGACTGACATTACAGGTAGTGTGATGGTTTGACTGAATCTATCATTGGAAAATGTAAAATATCCCTTGATGGTTGCTCTGTAGTGAAATCACATCCATAATTGCAATCTGTTGAACAGGACCAGTCCAGATCGAAGATCAGTAAGAGAGCACTGTACAGTTTAGCAGAGTACAACTCTAGTGCATCAATGAACATTTGGCAATTCTGACAACGTACAGTTTCACTTTTAGCCACTGGAAGAGAACCATCCATAATACACCAATTAAAGTGAGAATTTGCTAGGGAAGGAACAAGCTTTAAAAGTCCATCCACCTCCACAAACGATACTAAAAAGTACCTACAACCTCTCCTCTGCTTACGGTTGGGCAAGTCACGCACACCGCCAAGAAGCAAAGGGTTACTACTGTCTTATCCAACGTATGCCTGGATTTGCAGTTCTTCACAACAGCAACATGAACAAACACACGTTAAAAGACAGCGAACAGAAAAATGGAAACGTGCACGGAGTCTTTGTTTAATCACGACCTAAGAGTAACAGTTAAACAAATCCGAAGCTTTTTGTCTTGATGGCTAGTAGCAGTTTCTGTTTGAGAATAGCCTTTGACGAGTAGAGAGGGATGTAGAGACGAGATATACAGGTGTTTGCCGTCGGCAGGTGGCTGTCGTCCGCAGGCCGCACGGTAACGCTTGGCATTGGCTGGAAGCCCTCTTCACTGGCTGGCAACGCAGGACTCGACATCCAGAAATACACCTGATGCAATGTACAACATTCAAATCAATTGCACAAAGAACAACAACTATAATCATACTGCCAATAAGAAATACTGATGACAACAGTGATAAAACATGAATGACCTTACAGCACACCTCATGACAACAAGACGTTTCAAAAACACAGTTGACGCAGCATAGCTCTGGATACCAAACATAGCAGACATGGATACCAAATCAACTTCGATATAAGGAATTTATCTCATTATTGTAATACATCAGTCAGGTTCCTTATGTGCCAGAATTATAAGGTGATTCCAGGATTACAGTGATACAGACAGAAGTCACATACGTTCTAATGCCCACAGTCCGTATTTGTCTGTCTTTGATGTCTTTAAAATGCTTAACCCATCCCATTATACAAACACTCACAGAAGACCTAGTCAATTCATATCTATGAATAAGCTATTATGCTGAAGGAATATTGATGGTAAAAGGAGCTATACAACTGGCATAAAATGTCAGAACAAATGGAGGCTCAAAAGGCGTTACATAAATGTTCGTGCACATAAACTGAATGCATCAGAATTATATGACTACTCACGAGGTCCTGTCGTTCATGTGCATTCATTTTCTCCACCGTTGACCAGAACCACTTCTTGAATCTCTGGAGCTTCTCACCGCCTTCGCCTAAAAAACCCACAAGAACACATTTTAACTTGAGTCTTGTCAGACTGTGATGGACTTCTCCAATGAATTATGATAGTATTTTGTCGTGGTTTCCCCTTTTCAACAGCCGATACGTTTTGCATCATAACAGTGCTCTATAGAAGTCTTGAAACCAGTTTAAAATCTAACACCGTATGATGTTGATTCCACGTTCAAGACTTAATCCATTCTAACACACTGGATATGCATCATCCAATCCGGCCCCTTCATAGGCAGAGAAGTTAGGTAATTATACTGATTGATTAACTTCTTTCCAACACCATTCTGGTGATCAGGCAGTGGAAGAGCAGAGTATGCTTATGTTGGACAGTATTTAGCTATGTCAAGTAGCTGACTAGCAAATTACTAATCTGACTTCAACAGTGTCATCATAATGCACATGACATCATTCGATGGTCATTTCAAGTAAAACCAGTCAAAATTCAATAGGTCATAGAAACCAGGTCAGGCTACAGTGCATAAGCAAGAAGAAGCAAAGCAAATTCTTAGTTGAAACCTTGTTGTGGTTCCAGGGCAGTCAAAGGTTCACAGCTTGGCTGGGCAGTCATACTTAGTACTCCATTCTTAGATGTGCATTATGATGAGGTAAAGATGAATTTCACTTTGGATCCATGTCCTGACCACTTTATATCCAAACTTTCATCATAATAATGCATATTTTAACGGAAAAGGTTTCAGTTTGTATTCCTAAATCAGGACGATAATAATCTGCAAACACTTACGGTCACCAGTTTCATCATTGAAAGATGTGAAGCTGATGAGCGACTGGGTGTTGATGTCTCCCATGCCATTTAGCAGAAGTCTAAAGTCCTCGGCCGTCAGTCCGTCAAAGGCGTTCCGAGGCAGCACGTCGAAAACACCAAGCTTCATATTCTAACAAATAGAAAAATAAAAATTACACCGACTTACATTCTCAGCTCATCATAAGTTGCAGTTTAGATGTTAGATAGTCATATTTCAGCACCACTTATAATGTGCTGTGTAAATGCTTTGATGTATTTGATAAAAACAAGCATAAGCATTTGGAGGACACTCAAACTAATTTGCAACCTTGTAGTAGTTCTGAGTTTCCAAATTTATCTCTCTCAGCAGGCTAACATGGTATCTTTGAACTTTCTCAATGTCAATGGATTTAAGCACATAATGTATGCAGTGTTTTAAATTTGATTTATCGCTTTCATCAGGATTACCACATTGCCTATCTGTCTTCGTATTATTCAGTTTCAGAAGTAAGAACAAACAAATGGATTATGCACATTTTGAAACAGATATTAGCTTGTTTTTACCTCAAGCGGTTTGGCAACAACTTTAATCATTCGATACTCTGCATATTTGCGGACGTAGTCGTGAATATTTGAGGAGTTCAGTTCTACGTCTCCACCACCTGGTATTAATTCTACATGGTCAGCTCCCTGGAAAGACAATTAAAAACAACATTCAAATAGCTTTACAGACACAAGTGATGCAATTCAAATCATTAACCCAATGCAACGGATCAGTGGTCTCTTTGACAAGATAAAATCATCAAATTATTCAAACTGCTTTACAAGCACCAGTAATACAAGTGCAAACCATCAAACCTCCTCAATGGATGACAGCTCCCCGACCTAATTGTCTCTCGTCTCAGATTTTACATTCTATACAATCATCTGGTTTTCATTTTCATATTTTCTACAACTGAGTGCTGGAAGTCAGAGAAAGGCACTGGTCAATACCTTTCTGGGTCAATCAATTTTAAAATGGTTCTAAAAGGCAGTAAAGAAAAAAATTACAACTCCCATTTCACATTGTGAAACCTCGGGGAGGTGACCATTTTCTCCTCCCGGGGGCCCTTTAACCAGCAGTGGACGATTCCCAAGGCCATGGCATTGTAGGGTTTGCCGTTAACTTCTCGGCTAAAGCTAGCACCAAATTCTGCTGCCTGGTAACAAAGATACATGTGCATGGCCAACTCTGCCAGGGTCCTTACACAGAAGCTGGTCAGCAGAATCAAACTCTCATACTAAGTGGCTCAAAAACACTGGATACAGATTGGTTTTAGTGCACAATCAGTTGATCTCTTGTCCATTAGACACTGGCATGACAGAAGTTAATATTTACAATTACAATCGAAACAACTTGCTTGAACGTGAAACTTAAATGCAACTGTTGAACTTGAATGCAAAGTTTAAATGCAAAGTCTGTTGATCGGACGAAAGGTCATACAACTCACAGTACTAACGTTGGTGCGCAATAGGGTGTCCCAACACAAACAAGAAAAAAAAGTTTTTTTGAAACTTATGACGCAGTCCCTCTAAAAAGTTTCTTTATGATCCCATAAGTACACCTGCAAAATTTTATGACATTTAAAAAATATTTAGGGGTCCCCCAAGGCTCTCAGAATTAGGGTAGTTTTTCCTAAAGTACGTATGATGTCTCTGAGGCTGAAAATTGCCATAGGATCAGTCTTTGATCCCATAATAACAAGCTTAGTACCATTAGAAGCTCTTAAATGGTACAACATACAAATAATGTCAACATAATATAACCTTATTGTATATATGAATAAAATATCAAGTATGAAGAAGACAGAAAACATGCAAAATCGAGATTTCTTGGCTTCACTTGTATTTTGCAATAGTTTTACATAAATTTCCCAATAATATTATTCATGACGATCCTAGCGTCTCTAGTCAACGAAATAGGCTGCTCAACATCTTCAGCAGTGCTTTCTAAGGTACCATTCACCATCAACAAAACATTTTCGTAGTGAAGAGGCCAAGCAAACCAAGGATGACTTTCAAGCCTGTAAATCTGTCGTGCGCTGAGGGGCAAGCTGCTATCTGTGACACCACTGCAGTAGACGTGGACAAAGTGGACAGAATGCCAGTCCTGATTTCTTCTCTAGTTGATGGAAGTACTAATGCTTCTGGGTGTGCCAAAGTTGGCCCCTGAGTCAGGACAGGCAGCAGTGATAGCAGTTCTGGACCTTTTGAAGTAATGGCAGCGCGATTTGCTATCAGCATGTACTTTGACACAACGGCCTCAAACACCGGCAAAGTTAATGGAGCCTGCACTCTTCTAGAGACAGCCATCAGTCATAATCTGCTGTGGATGGCTTGTCGACATGAAATGTTTGAGGTCCTGTAGTCTAATGCATTCGTATTGTGCCTTAATAAAGTTTGTCCATCAACTAGGCCTGACATTCTGTTCTTCAACTGATTTAGAGATAAATGGTCCGACCGGCTCCACCACAAACCCAAGCCCTTTTGATGAAAACGAATCTGTTCTCTAGTTGATGGCCTGTGAATTACAGGGCATCTAACTTTTCAAGAGATTTGTAGTCAACATCTACAACCACTCGTGGTTCTCATGTCGAGTCACTGCTGATGCTTCATGCTGCTGCTCTGTAGACACAGGACTGAAGATGATACAGCGTCATTCTTGGTACCTAAGCCAAGAGCTAGCGAACCCCTGTCTCTTCTCTCAGCATCTGTCTTCTGAAGAGAAAGCACAGCTTATCTCAATCAATGAAAGATGATCGAGGATTGCATGTGGTTCAGTCTCTTCCCCGCACAATAACGGAATTATCTATTTCTCGAAGCTTCTTCTGAGCTAACGCCATCGACGGCAGTTTTCTCGATATTCCAGTTGCAGAGTTGCTCGAAAGCCAATCACATAAGATCGTTTGTGAATTTTGTTAATAACTTGGCATGTGTGAATGAGAGTGCTGAACGTTGTGTTGCCCTTATACAGTATGTATACAGTATGTAACAGTATGTATACAGTATGTTCAACAATAACGAAGAACAGAAACAGTTTCTTCTACAACTTGTTGAAGTTGTTGACATAGGCAAGACTTTTCTAAGTGCAATCATGTAGATATGTAGAATGTGGATTGTAGAAATGAAGAATTAAGCAGCTGAAGGTGTAATCAATGATGAAGAATAAGCAGATGAAGGTATGGAGGAGCTGAAACCAGGGCTTGTTGCAATATAAAAGATTTGTTCTGATGATTGCTATTAACTATTAGTGGTAATAACTGATATTGCAAAAGTCAAAAAATCTTAAGTTTTCTTTAATTTTTGAACTATTTGATCGTAAAACCATACATATAATATCCAATAAAGTTACATACTTGTAGATTCTACTATTTAAGTGCTTTCCAATGGTGTTTAACATGTTATCATGGGATCCAAGATTCATGTCTAAAACCGTTTAGACAATGGACACGTCCGGCACAAATTATGGCAAAATGGGGAAAATTTGAGGGTCTTGGGGGACCCCTAAATATATTTGAAATGTCATAAAATTTTAAAGGTGTTATTATGGGACCATAAAGAAACTTTTCAGAGGGACTGCATATAAAAATTCAGCAAAAACCATTTTTGGGACACCCTAGTGCGCAAGCATAACAAACATACATATGTCCTTCCATGAAATAAACTAAGTAAGATGTTTAAGTTCTAACTTGCCACAAAACTATGACTTTTTACACAAAATGCCTACCTCCTCCTGGCTTAAGTTAATTGCAAAGGAGAAATCCAAGCTGGCAAGTGTTGATGCACTGTCCTTTGTTTCAGCATCGCAGACAAGCTGGCGAAGGCTCTCGTACATGACCGGGTCAAAGAAGGCCATGTCATGCCATCCGACCTTGCGACCTAGTAGGTACTTGATGACGTGACGATTCAAATACAGCGGGCAGATCTCATTTTGTAGAAGACAAAGTCCAATGATCCTTGGGAAAGAATGTACCAAACATCAAATATCACAAATTAACACACTACTACACTTGCTTAGATAAATTAGAAAGCCATGTATGTTCCATCTAAACCGCAAAGCATTTTGCAGTTATCCGCATTGCAAATATATGTTAAACAATATAAATTCATCAAAAATCTATCTACACAATGTGTTTAGAGACCAGATGTGCAAAATCTTCTTCTTGAAAAATTTATGTGCCCTGGTTTTTTAGGATTTTGAATTTAATTATTTTCACCAGATAACATAAACATATGACAGTGCATACTTAACTATGACAGCATTTTTAACTCTTGAGTACAGTTCTACAGCTATGCTGCAGAAGGATCTGCTTAAACACTGCAATTACAGCTATGTTAGTTACGAGTTGTTTTCAGCCCCGAAAAAAACATTAAAAAGGAAAATCTGAGTTTTGTCATTTCTAAGGAGAAATATTAAAAATTTGAAATTTAAGAAGCTACTTCTTGCACCCTTGTTAGAAACCTGCACACTGAATTTTCAGCTTAGAGGGAACATTGTTTGAGACACTATATCCACGAGCATTTTGGTAAAAAAATTCTAATTGCAAACTAATCAGACTTGTAATCAAATCTCTATGCTAGCCAAATTGATGTTAAATGAAATTAAGAACAAAATGTTCAACAGTTACGAAGTAATGGCCAGACAGCCAGGAATTTCACCAGTACCAGGTTTGCACATTATGCACAGAGCCCAAACCAATGGATTTGCATCTAGATTTGACATATGGCACCAGGTGCAGATTTCCAAGCAGCATCAAAGACATAGAACAAAGATGGGCAACAGCATACGATAACTTCACCATCCAACAAAGTCCCCCATTCGAGCAATCTAGAGCCAACAGCTTGATCTGTGATGGACAGACAGCCATTCGATTTATGGTATTCCAAAACCACTCCTAGCCTTTCGACATCGAAGATAGATCTCTAAGTGACTCACACTTGTCTAAAGTGAAACCTGGAATGCTTTGCCTGGAGATGACTATTTCAAGATCAAGAGGACTTTAATTACAAACAGGAAATATGTAAAAAAACTTGAAATCCACATAAAAGCTTGTGCAAACAAAATTCCATCAGGTGTATGTATTCAAACTTATTCATCGAAAATCTTACATAAACAAGTCATACATAAACCAAAGCCTGATTGTTTTACCTGCCAACATTCCTGAATGCATTCAGTCTTTCTGGGGTATTTCTTCCAGGGCGGGGCGAGTAGTAGCCTCTCTTTCCTGGCTGCCAGAACAGTGGCTTGTTGTCCTCTAGTCCTTCTGACTCATCATCACCTTCAGCTTTCTTCCCAGGGGTCGATTTCTTTCCTTTGTCACTTGACAAGTTGAATACATCAACGTCCAGAGCATTCTCTGGATTTACTTCTCTACAACAAACATTTATTCAACCAGTCAATCAATCAATCAATCAATCAAATTACAAAACAAACAACCAACCAAACAGTTTGTGAGTCAGTCTATCAATCAACTGTGCAAACAATCGATGAATCAGTCAATCATTCCATTTTCACAGGTTCACACAAGCACATTCCTGACGGCAGATAAATTCTATTTCATAGTAAGATTGCTCGAGTACAAACCTTCCTTGGCTCATGATTATCTCGACCGCTTCCTCGACACGCTGGCGTAATTGGTCGTCCGACGTCAACAGTCCCAGCAGATATGGTGGTCCCAGGTCCAGCAGCATGCCAGTAATTTTAGCAGCCAAAGTCTACACAAAAATAAATGAACTTACCTTGCAATCACATATTTGGTCAATCAAGAATGAAAGACAATGTGTTCACATATACACTAAAAACAGACGTATGACACGGGTACTTAGCTTGCAAGTTACACTGATTTCCAATTTTAAATCATACGAGCAGAGGTGTCAAAACTGTGGTATGACCTTGGCATTCAAGACCATTCTGAGCAGATATGTGACTCCATATCACGACTGTCCAATGGGTCACATGTGAGTCAGCATGTGCACTTGGCCTAAGTCAAAGATAGTTCTACATGCTTCACAGAATATCCAATTGTGTGCAACCTTTAATCTCCCGTACAAGGGCTTCATGTAAGACAGACAACTGATTATGAACACTTTAATGATGAGAATGTACTAAACGCTACTGGGACACCAATGCAGTTCATCGTTAAAGCGTCAAGATGTGAGCCCTTGATTTAAACGTCAATGTGCTTAAAATAATCCGTGCTTCTTTGGTCGAATTCAACGCACATGCATTCATGGCCCAGGTACCACCCTTCATGTTGTATAAAGCGCCTGTCAGTTTCTCTTGATGTTGAAGTTAGACACAATTTCTCTCATAACAAATAAACAGTGTCTGATTGAGGTCGGCTAATCTAACAACTTCCCTTAATGCCATTATTACAATGCACAAGGCATCGATTAGTAGTCACTTCCTGTTAAATCACATCCGAAAAACGATGATCTGTTAAGAGGCCCGAGATCGAAATGCTATTGGTCAGGAAAATCAGAAATCAAGAAATGTAGTGACTAAGAAAGTTGAAACAAACAAGTCTTAAGTTTAGACCAGAATGACATTAAAGTGATATCACACGTGGTAAGTTTTAAAGTCATAAGTTTCTAAAACACAGAAATTTCCATTACGTGTCTCCATTTCTATTTCACCCCATTTCATATAAAACTCACCGGTTGTATAGCTTGGACTTTAGGATAAAGCCTTTCACCCAGCTGCCTTTTCTGCACAGTAAGGTCTGTGTTGGAACTCGATGCAACATCGACACTATCAGCACCGGCATCGCCAGTCATGTAGAAAGGCGAGGCATCATATGACAGACTTTTTCTGTTGTCTCGGTTTCTGGGACGCTGTAGTCTCTGCTGACGATCTCTCTCCCTTGACTTCAGCCGTTGCAGGAGATCTGAAAAACCAACAGACACAGAGGCAATAAAACATTACAGCTCTAGTTTTAATCGACATAAAACTTAATTATCGTTTAATACATAATCTTTTATTCATGTAGGGCAATCCCCACTGAGCACAATTAACAGATCATACAACAATATCAAAGCCAGAGAGAGATCAACATATAAACTTCAATAAAAATAATACAGATCCAATGCCAAATGTGTTAGAATAGAGTAGTGCGGAAACAACATTACATTTACATCATCAGACTGAAGTTCTTCCGAATGTACATTTTGACACCTAAATTATGTCTCCTGTTGTTCATGATTTCCTGCACCCTAGTCAACAAAGTTGTTTCAAATTCAAATCATCATCACAACTACCATCACCATCATACCATCTGCTAGTACTGTCATTGCCAATACTACTAATACTTGAGCAAATACATTTTGTTCTATGAAAGAATTGTTATGTACTTCACTGCAACATACTACATTCTATTGTTAAACAGTATATTTCAGTTATTACAAGGACTTACTATACTGGAGAGTCTTGCTATTGCCAATCAACACTCCTTCTAGACTTGGTAGGCTTTCTGACGACAAAACTGCCTGGCAGAAGGCTGTGTAAAAGCTGCGAGCAACTCCGCTTCCCTCTCCTGGTTCATCCCTGAACGTGACCTTGACCCTGTGCACAGCCAGCGGACATCCGGCAGCATTTGTACGACGATTGTACTGAGTGTTCAGCTGTTTGAACGCTTGAACCAGCAACACATTGCGATCACGCTCGACCTTCAACAACAAAAAAATTGTAAATACATGAGGCAAGGAAAGATCGCAGAAGAATGAAGGACCTGTCAGCTACACATAAATTTCAAATAAGTAAGATCAGAATGGATCATTTATTAATTAATCTCCACCGGTGGAAGGATCAATTAGCTAAGCAAACAAGAGTAATGCTGTAACAAACAAAGTAAAAACTTATTTCAAACAGAAAACATGAATGGCAAGGATTCAGTCTGAGATTACTAACCTCGAGGGACAAGTCTCGTTGCTGAGAATTGCGAAGCCTTTCCATTTCACGTCGAAACTTCACTTCTTTCACGGCAAATCCTCCAAACTCACTGATGATGGAGCCTGGCTCAGCACCGATGTCATCACAGAAGACTCGTCCAAAAAGGTCAAGGGTCAGCCTCCATCTTCCTAACAGCGTCTCTGCCGTTACAAATCCTCCCAGTATGTGTGGCTGCCTGCAACCATTCACTCAGTTTTATTATTTTTCATGTATTTATTATCTAATTACGTATTTATCATTAACATTATCACTCTGTGTTCATTATTTCTGAGATTATTAACAAAGCCTCCATCAGTAGCACCAAGAAACTGTCTGTGAAGGACTTGCAGTCCCACACAGTCCCCAGTTCAAGAAGGCTCACACCCACATTCCGTGCTGTTAGGTAAGCACTCAAACCAAATCATCTACCATGTTCACTATGTTAAGCAGTACGAAAATCAGTACTTGATGCAATACTAGGCCATCAGGCCCAACCAAGTCCTGCTACCATATCTGTGGGCTGTGTAACTGCTACTGAGAAGTCTTTGTAGGAAAGCGCAAAAAAGGAACCATGGTACTGAGCTCAGTCAAATTAAACCAGAAATTTATAAAAAGCCTTCCTGCCACAGCCTCTGAGAAAATGCCATGCATTTTGCAGTGGAAGAGACTGAAAAGGGCAAGACTTTCAGAAACCTAAAATGTCTCTATTAGGCAGAACTGTTCAGATAGTCCGGGATCAATTCAGAAAATCTGTTGGTTAATTGAAAAATATTCACTGCTACAGTCAACCAAACGATCATTTCTGAAAGCCTTATAGCAAATGAAACACAGGTCACTAAACAAAAATAGGGAATATTTATAATTATGCAAGGAGTTGGACCAACAACACCTTAAGATAAAACTGTGATATGATTAGAATCTGGACTTACCTGTGCACTGGTGCAATGCTCTGCAACTGTGTTGTCTCTACTACAACTGTATTGGACACATTGTCGTGTGATCCGACCAGGTCGATAGAAGATGCCTGGACATCTTTGCTGGCTGACTCAGAAGGTCCACTGCAAGTTCAAGTAAATTAAACATGTTAAATCGGCATTTACAAAGACAGCATAGGCAAAGTAACATGATCATGTTGTTCCAGACCTCCTGCTTATAGCCATATGAGGAAAACATACATTACTAGGCTGTTATATTGGAGATCAAGACCATTCAGAACTGTCATGGGTAGCATAACAATTGGCTGTACACCAAAATGTGGTTAGCATCTGGTTGAATAAAGAATAATCTTATCTTTATCTTAAAAGAACAAATACTGGAATACACAGGTCTCAAGACTAACAAGAATAAATACAGAATAAGTACAAAAACTGACAGAGGCAGGTCTTAAATCAAGACCGAAAAACAACAAAGATTACACAGAGCTGAAAACTAAGAAAATGCATTCCAGCCACTTGGCTAGGTCAGTTTTCTCGCATGGCTTTCATACAATACAGACCCGTGAACAGCTTACAAAATTCATATGGCAAAGTATTAACAATGTTATCTGATCTAGTCTTAACTCTCTTGCCAAAACAGTTTTCTAGAGACTATCTACAAACATTTGCCCATAGGATGAAGAGCTGCATATAACCCTGTTGAGCACAGAATGGAATTGAAAATAACTGTAATTTGCCTACAAGAGCCATCAGTACACCACAAAGTCTGCTGATTCCCTTTCTCTATCATGCTTTAAATGATTACTGTTTTTAGTGAAGGCCTTTTTCGGTTTCTGGGTCAAGACTCTGGAATACACTTCTACAACCTGTTTGTAATCGGGTTTTACTGTCTTTCTCTCTCGACTCAAGAATTCTGTTTGAGCATGTTCATCTCCTTTGGGCTGCCTTCTGTTTTGTAGGACTGATCCACGGTACTGACCAGAGTGCCATCGATTGATGCCTAGTGCGTTATTATATTCGTTGCATAGAAGTTCTATACTTAGATTAGATATCAATCAGTTTAATGTAGACTTACCTGACAATCTCAGGAGCCTCAGAAGTCAAAGCCTTGCCAGCATTAATGTTTCTTGACGGATTACTGAGGTCAAGACCCATTTCGCTCGAAGAGGCCATGTGGACATCATCCTGTCCATGCTCAGCACCTTCAGAACCAGACGGTAGAGTCAGAGGAGCCTGGTAGTAAGACAGACTGACCGTGCTTCCAGCATGGACAATGACGCTCGGCTGTCCAAGCGCATGTTGCGACTGTTGCTGCTGCTGGTGATGATGATGGGGAGAGAGCAATTGTGGCTGCTGAGGATGCTGCTGCTGTGAGGAATCCTGGAGCAGCGAACTGATGGCATACTGCGGCGCTCTTGGATACTGAGCTCCAGATGACGATTCTCCAGGTCTCGGCATGGAAAGAGATGTATGGGCTTCCGTGGAAAGATCAGAGACGTCAAAGATTGCATTAGGTTCACTTCCAACAGGAAGAGGAAGCGGAATAGCGCTTGGATGAACCGAGGATGTCTGTGTACTTCCGTAGCCAGCTGAAGATGAAGCCACGTCCGTAGACGACATGGGGAAGGCATAGCTGACCAAGTTGGAATCCAGGTAAGAAGGTCCTTCAGAAGACGACAGAACCAGGGGCGTGGGAGTGAGCGGCAGAGGAGCTGAAACCGGAGAACTGATTATTACATTCGAAGCAAAGTTAGACATGTCAACAGCACTGTTGCCCTGGTGGCCACTCAAGGAGTGGGCAGGTGGTGCTGGGGCTGGGTAACTCGGAATCTGGAGCTCAGACTGACCCGGAACGACCGATGGTTGGTACACAAACGAAGGTCCAGGAGGTGTGTTTGACGTCCGGAATGACAAAGCCATGTGAGTTGGCAGACGGTTCATTGGCAGTGGCTGGTGGAGGGCCTGGCGTTCACCAAGCTCAGCATCAAGAGGCAATGCCTGTGCACTGACAGTCTGACGTGGCATCCCAAACAGCTCCTCCTTCCTTGAGTATGGGTGAAGTAGGTGAGGCTGTTCGGCCAGAGGCAGGGCATCGGCCAGAGACACCTGGAATGGATCCGGTGGGATGCATCCAAGAAAGATGGTCGAGTCAGAGCGCTGGAAAAACGTATGCCGCCTGCCGCTCTTTGTCCCTGCATCCGACTCGCCGTCCAGGCTATCCGTCTCCATGTTGATGCTCTGGTTGACCGGATCATCATCACCATCATCATTAAGATTGTCTTCCGGATCTTGCCACGACTGTACGGATGCTGTATCGCGCAGAGTCTCTGCCTCGCTCTCGCTGCCACTGCGCATATAGTAGATCATAGCATCAAGGACATAGGCGACATGTTTTAAAGCCGACACGTCAGTTGCCGGCAGACTGTCGGCATGCTCATTGTTATGCGTTCGCATCAACGACATCATGTACATGAGAAAGTCTCGTCTGGCGCTGTTTCCGTCCGTGGCGGTCTTGGCGCGTCGACTGTTGTCCGCGGTTCGCTGGTCGTCGCGCCCTGCTGGTTCGCCAGCACGGACGCTACGTCCAGCATACGTGACGTGCATGGGATGGGCCGAGCTTGAGATGCTGCTCAGCACGGAACCAAAGCGAAGCTGGGCCTCGGTGGCATCCATGATTGTGATCAGCCAGTCCCAGGTTGGTTTCAGACGACATTCGAGGTACACTTGTAGGTCGACAGAGTCCTGGTGAGTGATGTCCAACACGCGTGGTAGATTTGGGGCAAGGGCATGATAGTCTTGCAGCATCATTATCAGGTCAGCAACCTGTCGCATCACTACACCAAATGCCCTGGCCAGCTGGCTTGTAGTAGTTGACATACTAACCGCGCTGTCCTGGTTTGTTGGTAAGACAACTGTTGGATTCGTCTGGCGTCTGAGAATCGCTGGATCTATGTAAACAATTCCACTGGTACCTTAAAACGTAACAACCAAAAAAGGTACGGTAATTGTATTTATTCAGTGCCTCAATCAACATTAGCCTTACTGGCATTTGAAATGTATTGTTACAGAAGAATATTACACCTGAATTGGACAATGAAAGTGACAGATGAAGAGGTTCGAAGGAGACTGGAAATAAAGGAAGATCCAATCCAAACAATAACGAAAAGGAAACTGAGTCTATTTGGGCATACATGTAGAATGAACAATAGACATATAAAAAAAATGATGATGGGAATTATGGATGGAAATGGGCAAATGAGGTAGACCTACCAACGAGTGGACAGATGATATCAAGGATTGGCGCAAACAAGAGCTACACACCCTGAGAATAGCAGCATAGGATTGAGGACAGTGGAAAGAAGTGATGATGCGTGCATTGGACACCTACAGGCCTTAGGCCCGTGGATGATGATGATGATCAATTAAGTAAGGAAAGGAAGAAGTGCTCAGCAGAATGCTTTGAAATTCATAACTGAAAGAACATGGAATAAATTTTTTTTAAATCAGCCTAGAAACCATCCACCTGTGGCTTGGACAAGGGAAGCAGTGTCTTACCTGTTGTAGCAGCAGCAACTGTCGGCATAGCTGTGCGACTGCTTGGCACCGCAGATGACGTCTCCCTTTGCCTCACTGCCCACTGCATCGTGTGAGGTGCCTGAACCGTGTGCTGTCCACCTGCAACAGCAAGCAATGTCATCAAAATTTAATGACCATCATCCAGGTCAATCCATCATCCACAACATCATCATCCATCATCCACAACATCATCATCCATCATCCACAACATCATCATCCTGCCCATTTCTCAACATCTTCAACGCATTTTCTGGAATCAATTCCTATGCACAATACAACATTTAAGATTATCCGAAGAAACTTAGCGACTACAAATGCACTAATCCGAAAGTTACATTATTAGGCTCATGAAATATGATTACATCAATATGTTTATCTCTTTGCAAAGTCAAAATCTTGAAATTATGTTCATTTTATGTTAAAGGGTAAAAGTCAAACAATGCATAAAAACAGCATTCTTACAGCAACAGAACAGCCATACACGTTGAGACACAGAAAGAGTGATACACATCAGTGACATCGTGTAAAAGAAATGGTAGCAAACCATGGCAGGTGAGACAAACTGCAGATCAGTTATGAAACTGATGGATACATCTTTCAAATAGTAGTCTAATTGGTTGTGATTTTTAGTATATGAATAAGTTCATTAAACAGATCTGCACAAACACACACGCACACAAACACACACACAAATGATTAAAATGCAGAAATCTTGCAGCAAAGAGCAGCATGGTGAAAGCAAAAGAGACTATTTAATCTTACTTCCGGAAATAGGAGCATTTGGCTGCCGACCTGTGGTGCTCCTTCTCTCGAGCTGTTCATCCAGCAATCCGCCCACATCCCCGTCATTATCTCCACTGTCTCCAGCCTTACTATCATCATCCTGGCTTGAGGAATCGCCAGAATCTTCTTCATCATCCGAAAAGTAAGGAAGACTTCCAACACCTTACAAAAGAAAAACAGCACTTAATGTATATATGCATACATATATATATATATGTGTGTGTGTGTGCGTGTGTGTGTATTTGTGTGCACGTTAGGTATGCACAAGTGTGATATACATATGTAGGTGCACACTCTGTACATATATATATACTGGAAACTCATTATAACATTGTCTTTGGGAGCCATATAAAGAAACACTTCACAATAAGGTCATGTAAGAAAAGGCTTATTTCTCACAGTTGAACAAGTTTTTGGAATTTTTTGGATAGGTGTCCCCAACCACTTTATATCACAATTCATATTATAATTAAGCTTGTTATAAGGAGTCTCCAGTGTACATACATATGGGTGTACATTCACATTTTATGTGAAACAACAGTTTCTATGAGCTAGCATCTAGTGACTAAAAGAAGAAGACTCCTCATCATGGACTATTCAGTGAAGAAAAGAGTACCAGTAACTAACAGCATCAGTAGAAAGTAACAACAAGGGTAAGCACCAGATAAGAACCAGGGTTAAAACAGCAGATAACAACCAGGGTTATAACAGCAGGTAACAGAGGTACTAACAGCAGATAACCAGAGTTATAACAGCAGGTAACAACAAGGGTACTAACAGCAGCTACCACTCTTGAATAACAGTTAGATGAAAGGTTTGAGGGTGCAATAATTTCCATGAAAGAAGTGCCATTTAAACAGGCAATACAACCTCTGATGTTCCGAGTCTGAGAGAATGCAGCAGCCGAGTTTACCTGCATCTGAACCAGCTGTGGCAGCCGTTATTGCACTGCGCTGGACGCTGGCATTGTCAGCATGACTGTGAGTGCTTTCTTCACTGTCGCTCTCTGAATCGCCAAGTAAATCAAGTTCCATATCGCTTTCTTGTACCACTAAAAGTTTTGGAAAAATGGAAAGAAAACAATACAGACGATTTAAAAGTCTTTCCAACAACTGCTCCATCAAATACATACATTTATAGATACAACAGTGTGTTCTACTTAAATGGTAAGCTATGAATCTCACTACTATTAACAATGTATTGAATTTCATACTGCCAAAGTCCATTTACAATCTGAACTCAAAACCAGCAACCAAAAATGCTCTCACAATGCTGTACCGTTTCCCCAGTGGCATACATTAACTACCAACAGTGAGACTGGTATTCCTCACAAAGAAACGACCAGATGATGATTTCAACTACTCAAATTTGAACGGTATTGTGATTCTCTTTGTAAAGAGAACACATAATGTGAGTTCCTACCATCTTCATGTTCCACTGGATTTGGCTCATGTTCAGAATGTTCTGAATGGTGGTCCTGATCTTCATGCTCCGACTGGTGATCCATGTTATCAGCATCCTCTGCCAGGCTCTCAATGACCTCCATCTTAAACAGACACATAAAAATGGTCAGCTAAAGCATTTGCCTAAGCAAGCAGATGCTACAACACAGCTTAAGCCAGCCTAAAATATGTTTCATTACTTGTCTGAAATATCACTAATGTACAACCCTGTTCTTATTAGCAAAGGCTTCAAAACAACATAAAGCAATTTCGCCATCAAAATAAAGAAATCTGAAATGCTTACAACAAATGTCCCACTAAATGCTTGCATACTCACTAATTCGATAAACTGATTTGGTCACTTATACAGCGCTGTGTATATATAGCTCCTTTCAAAGCACTTCTCAAGCATGGCCATCTTGACAGATCTAAAAGGGTGCATTATCAAATATAAAAATACTTTTCCGAGTTATTTACTAAATGACTATAAATGACTATTTGACGACTGTCAGCAACAGCTGTGTATATAGGACTTGTATCCCCAGCGATTGGCACAACTTATACATTCTTTACTACATGTTTCAATATTCATGTAACATAGATTCTTACATCACAGGGTCAGGGATAAGGGTCCAATTATAAAATAAAATAACTCCATTATTTTTCCTGTGCATTTCTTTTACCTCTCCTTCGGCTGCGACCAGCTCTTCCTCCACCTGTTCTCGGATTCGATCTGTCCTGTTGCTTGAAGGGATCGGAGTGTGTGGTCGAGATGCAAAGGCCGATCCTGTAGGAGCACGAACATCCAAGGACACTGATCTTCCAGGAAGTGGATCGATGCTGAAAAGCTCTTCACTGCCCTAAGAAAGATAAAAAAATTATCGGGTTTTAAGAACAATTCAAGAACCCTTCATAGATCGAGGAACCTTTTTAAGAAAACAGAACCTATCAATATTACAGCATCCATTATGATCACAGAACCTATTAAGCTTACTTGACACACAGAGAATCTAACCAACAGTAACAGTCAAGAATGAAGTCTATAATTTGGAATGGGTGTTATGCAATGAAGGCCCATCCATTGGTACATTAGTACCTACTACTACACGTTTCAATATTCATTCACCCAGAACCTACGATTACAAAATCCATTATGATTACAAAACCTCTTAATATTACATACTCTATTAACATTACAGAACCTATTAAGATTACAGAACCCATTAATATTATAGAAACTTGGATTATATAGAACCATTTCAGATTACAGAGCCTTTTAAGAATTCACAGAAGTTCTGTGAATTATCTGTAGCAATGTGTTCATTTGTTTTTAGCAATGTAACCGTTAAATCATTTCCATTCACACCTGAAGATTGTATTTGCAACATAATTATGTGTCTGTTTAAGACATCCACATACTCTCTTTATCAATTTAAAGTTTGTTAATAATGTACAGTAACTGAATTTAACATTGATTAATGTCTAGTGCATCATGCTGATGGTACTACACAAATCATTTGATTAGATTAACAATGTCATACTTAATGAAATGCAAAACAATGTAATTCTGTTACTCAAAGTTCTACTGGTTTCATTCTTTAATTTGACTCAAACTTGTAAGTAATTGTCTGGTACAAATCACAAAGTAAGAACCCACCTGAATGGCATCAACAGTGGATGAAACAAGAGAAAATGGTGCAGTAGGACGAGCAATCCCCATACGCACTGGCGCAATCAGCGCATCGGCCGTTTCACACAGCTCCTCGATTGACACATTGACAAGTGCCTGGAACACTCTCTTACACTTCGTCTGAGGCTGAGTCAAGCCAATACTTCTAAACAATAACAATCAACTCTTGCAAAGATTTGCCAAAATATCCTGACATCTTAAGAACCTTTTAAGAACCTTACCTACTTGGAAAACATTATTTTCTGTTGTTGCAGACAATAACTATTGTGTTTTAACAGCAACTGTTTACAGTGTCGTTATTCACTTTTTGCATTTGTCATCATTTTCATAACTTTTAACGCACTTACATAAATGCAGTGGTCTTATAATGGTTTACAGTAATCAAAATACTAATCATAAGCGTTTAAAATGTTTCAGTACCCAGTTATATTCTATTAACATATCACATATCTAATACATGCATGAAAGACTTGATTTTTCTTTTATTGCAGGTGAGCTCTTTGCAATTACAGTGCTACATCTTAACACTTAATGACGAGACTGTACTGAAAGTGACTGGGAAATCAATTCAGCTCATCGTTAAAGCGTTAAAGAGGTGCTATATAAAAATGTATTATGTGATACACTGGACACAAAACTTGGAACACAAATGGAAAGTGTGACCTATAATCATGTTACACGACACAACACTAACATTGCCAATCACAACACGATGTACATTTAGCCTCAGAGGACAACTGAATTCAAGCCTCAGCATCAGAGGACAATTCATTTATCTATCTCACAACCCTTAGATCAACTGTGGAACTCACGGTCTCTTGCGGCTGCTCTGAGGTGTCATCTCCGCATTAAGGACGACAAATATACGGATGACGGAGCGAACAAAGCGACAGGCAACTCGTCTTGCCTCAACTTTGCGACCTTCGATCGAATCGTTCTGCATTTCACGAATCAGTGTTACCAGCAGACAGTCGAGCATCTGAAAATTGAAACTCATTTGTAACATAATTGGTAATGCAATCAGATGCTTGTGCATATGACATCAGCAAAACTAAAGAGCTTCAAATTTAGAGTTCGATCTCAGTTACTAAAAAAATAACAATATGATATAAATCAAACAGAAAACTGCCATCATGACATGTTTTTCAATTATACTGGGTACATGCATTTTTACTGAAAAGACTATTTTAAAAATTCACTCTAGAGTCACCAAGAATAGTCCCATCCAAAGCAACATAACAACAAAACTGATAAGAAAGTGAAGTTAACCAACTGCTGCTAAATATCAGCTAGGAAATAAGTGAAAGACAGGAATTGCTAGCAGTGAGTCATGGAAAATGGCAATGACAGAGGATCAAGTGTTACAAAGAATGGGGAATGTTGAAGTGACAAAATGCTCTGATCTCTATGGTTTGGACATCTTTACATGCTGGTGACATGTAGTGTCAGTTTTTGCAACTGCCTCAGAGGAAGGTCAAAGTGTGTTAAACCAGTCAGCTACCTCAGAAAGTACTCGATGACACACTGATACATTTGCTCTGTTGTAGCAATAAAACACTTGCAAAAGCCGATAGCAGTTGTCACCAGCTATTAAGATCATACCATTTTGTCATTTCCACAAATCCCCCATTGACACAGGACCCTCACAGAACATATCCACACATGCAACAGCAGAAACCAGGAACTGGTTCAAATCCTATCCATCCAAATCTTGTCCAACATTGATGTCTGAGGTAGGAAGACCACCGACCAAAAGTCATTCTAAGCACCACAAAGTCTGAACGCTACGCAAAAGAAGTGAAATGTAGAATTGCATCACCGTTACCTCGATGCTGCATTTGACAAGAAGACAGTGTGTAAATTTGTCCAGTTGGTTTGTTCCGTTCTGGCTGTCCAAGTAGACCTGGTCTTCAAATATTACGTCAGACGGACTAAAACAATTTAAACAGCTTTGAAGTAACAGTAGTATGATCAGTCCTTCAAACTCAGTACACTCGGCAGCATATGAAGCTATATCGACTGTTCAAAA
This sequence comes from Allolobophora icterica, assembly GCA_963556255.1. NCBI lineage: Eukaryota > Metazoa > Annelida > Clitellata > Crassiclitellata > Lumbricidae > Allolobophora > Allolobophora icterica. The sequence continues at coordinate 16,265,202 of OY744605.1, read as the reverse complement.
CACCAAAAAGGCAGCTGAAGAATAGTCTGCTACAATGAAACTTACAACACCTAAGTGTTGCTGAAGAGGACAATTTAATTTCTTTGTTTAGCCAACATTTATGTAAACTGAGATTCTTACATTTGGCTAAATGACAGGCAGCGTTCTAAGCATGTTTTACTAAGCAAGTAGATCCAAATGCATCATGTGAAATTGAAAAATTATGCAATAATTGTTTAATTGAATAATTAATTACATGAACATCAATGAAAGCTGGGAGGATAAAAATGTGTCCTGTTGTGCTTGTGTTAGCTCCTTAGCCAAAAGATCCTTCCATTTAGCTTCTTAAGAGTGCCCAAAGGCAGGTAAACAACTGTGCTACTTTGATTGTTACCTATAGCAACCAATGCACTGCTGAACAACAATGGGAACAACTCACCCGTTTGCCTGTCGTTCCTTGCAACCGGTCATAAGCATCGATTTCACAGCCATCCAATCGTTAAGTATCTTTTCCAATGCTCGACGGCTGAACCTTGGAGGCTCCAGGTTGTGTTCCGGCATCTCTGGTTCTGGAAAAGCAAAGAACGAAGTACCTGGTACATCTCAGTTAGGGAATGCAAACCCGACGGTTTTTTACAAACCCGGGTTTCCGGTTTTGGCGCCAGTAAAAACCCGGGTACCCGGGTTTTTACCGGGTTTACCAAACTTTACATGATAAGTATTATTGAACTTTGTTTTGCGATAAGAACAACGTCGTTGTATGCAGCTACAAAGTCCAAAGTTCTGCAGATGACAAGGGTCATCTACGTCCTTGTGTTTGAGCAGGTTTATCTTATGCTTGGGCGGGAGATGAATATGCATACATCGTGTTGAACCGCCGACAATTTTCAGTTTTGATTTACATAACTGGCACTGAGCCGTCTGTTCCACAGAATCGCGAACGATAAAGTGTTCCCAAACACCGCGCTTTAAATTTGCTGATTTAAGCATTGCTTTTTAAGTCACTAAATTTATATAAGAACAGTTTACCACTACCATGCGAACTGGATAATAATAATAATAATAATAATAATAATAAGACGATTTATATAGCGCCGTAGCACAGCCGAGGCCGAAGAAAAGGGCGCTGTAGATGGCGACGCCGGAGGGTGGTGCACCATAGAAACTCGGACTTCGTTGGATTTAGTTTGAGACGGTTAGACACCATCCACACTGAAATGCGTTCAGACAGGTAATGTCACGAGTCAGCAAACTCAACATTCGGCCTTGTCACTGGTTGTGTGAAATGTGAAGCCTCACTCATATAACGTCACGAATAAACAATTGGAACGTGCCGATAAATAAGTAAGTAGAAATAGTATTACGTAATACCAAATGCAGTACTAACGCTATATTTCCATTACTCTGCATTTGTGAGTTTCACGGTGTGAACGACGATGAAAGTGACGCTTTTCAATCACGCCAAACCCGGGTTTCAACCGCGGTTTACGATGACGTAGACAGGTTTGGCAGATGTCCGTCCCTCACTTTGGCTGTGGGGGCTGTGGGGTCCCCATACTTGCGTTCGATGCAGAGGACAAGACTGCACGTGCGGGTCAACCTGTCATGAAGGGGACATTACTTCCGTCCAGTCTCAAGAGCGGTAGCTGTCCTCGTCTAGGGTGGAAGAGTGGAAGCTCTTGTGGCTTATGTGGTGCTCAAAGTTTGTATTACGCTCAAACATAATTGTTTCACCTGTAGGCCTCCTTTGTTGTTGTTAATCTATCGAGTTTCGCTGCATTTGTAGTATATTAATGATAGTGATATGCATCCGAAATAGGCTACATTTATATTGTTAGGCTACATTTTAATATAATAAAATAGTAATGAAAATTTAATGTCATTGTTCAAACCGGGTTTCAATCGCGGTTAAACCCGGGTTTTCGGGTTCCGAAAAATCCCGGGTTACCCGGGTAGGCAAAACCCGGGTTTGCATTCCCTAATCTCAGTCAAGTAAATAAAATTGTGGGGGACGTGTTTGTACATCAACTCTGACTTGTTGGCTTTTATAAGGGATTACAACTGTCAACTACAATTTCACTTGAAGCCAGTGGAAACCTCGAGCTACACGAGCAATGTTTGCATATGGATATAATAAGCTAGAAAGAACCACTTCTGTCAGGCACTCAAAAGCACTACAGAAATGCACAGATACACAAACAGATATAACATATACACTTACACACACACACATGCATATATACAAACATACATCTATTTCGAAGGTTTTTGTCAAGAAACAAACGAGGGTTGCTGTACTGGTATGGCGCTGTCTCTTAGGCTGTGCCCCGGCCTATCTGTGTGAGCTCTGCCGCCCGGTCTCTGATTCAGTTGGTCGGCGTGCTCTTCGGTCTTCTTCTGGGGGAGAACTTTTAGTCCCTCGGGCTCGCTCCACAATTAGGCAACGCCGGGATTTCTCTATAGCTGGGCCCTCCATTTGGAATGGTCTTCCATTAGAGATTCGCCTTCTCCCTAGGGGTAACACATCTGCTTTTTACAAGCTGCTCAAGTCTAATCTCTATTGCCGTGGCTGGGCTGGGAGCGCTTCTGAGTAGGTTTCTTGAAGGTGCGCTATATTAAATTTATGAATGAATGAATGAATGAATGAGACCAGTACTTACCCATGTCTGATATGGCTGTCTTTCGTGTGGTAGGAGCCCGTGACCTTGACCCTCGATATTGGCGTTGCTCCACCATTTGCCTACCAACAGTCTCAAGCAGGAACAACAGGATGTTTTCACCTCTGCAACAGCAATTAAAATCAAAACTAAGTGGAAGCACAAGTTAAAGACAGACAAAACTTACTTGAAAGTTCAAATAATGAATGTAAAACAGAATAAATTGACATCACATAAAGAAATAAATTCAAGTTACATAAAGAATAAGTTATGTTTGATATCAGATGAAAAAGAATTTAAAAAATAACAATAGTCAATAAACCTCATGCAATTTAATATGCATCACAAAAATGAACTTAAATGGAACACATCTCACAGCTGAAGAATTGGATGTTACTGATAATATAAAAAGCGACAAGAGTAAAATGGCAAAAATTAATTGCCAAGAGTTTAAAACTTACAAATTAGTCATTACCTCTGTAGTGAGGTCTGGACTAAACTTAAACCAGTGGCCTAGTTTAAAGGAGACAAAGTTAAATCTTATGAAACAGGGGTATAACCTTCCGTCACTGTAAATCCAAAACCTCGTTAACAAGTCTTGAAATTTAATTCTGCAAAAATTTATGCTAAACACTTTGCAGATTTACCTTGTCACCTTGTGCTGTCAGCTCGTGGAGCTCTGGCGATCGTCCTGGTGAACACACTCCACCGTCTCCTATTCGATGACAAGTCTCTCAATTCCGCCAAATTCATGCCAGTTACATCTTGTATCTCATCCATCCATCTCCTCCTTGGGCGACCCAGTCTTCTCCTCCCCTCACCGCACGCCAGCATCATTTCCTTCTCCAGACCATCAGATCGCATAACATGTCCAAAGAACCTTAGCTTCATTCTTGTCGCAGTTTGTTTTAACGACTCTTCATTCTCAACTCCAATCTCCTCTCGTATTGATTCGTTCGTTCTTTTCTCAGTCCAAGATATTCTCAGCATCTTCCTCCATATCCACATTTCACAAGCGTTAACCTTATTTTCCATGTTCTTTGTCATTGTCCACGTCTCGCAACCGTACAGTACCGTAGGAAAGATTAGTGCTCTCACGAGCCTTTTTTTGGTTTCTATGCTCACATGTTTGTCTTTCCATATCTTTTCCAGTCCGGTCATTGCAGCTTTCCCTATAGCAATCCTTCGTTTTATTTCTGGATCACACTTTCCCTCCTTTCCAACCAGTGATCCTAGGAATGTGAAGCTTTCTACCACCTCTATTTCCTCTCCGTCTATCTCAAAACTATCCCAATCTGCTGTTGTCATGACCTTTGTCTTCTTTATGTTGAAGTATAAACCAGCTTTTTCACTTTCTCTCCTGACCCTTCTTATCAGTTCTGCCAGATCCTCTTTTCTTTTTGCCATTAATGTTGTGTCATCTGCGTATCTAAGGTTATTCAGTGTCTTTCCAGCAATTTTTACTCCCTCAATTGCCCCCTCCAGTTCTGCCTTTCTCATTATTCTTTCAGCATATAGATTAAACAGGAATGGAGACAAGATGCATCCCTGCCTCACTCCTTTCTTGATTCTGAAATTGTCAGTGTCTCCGTATTCTGTTCTTATCACCGCTATCTGGTCTTCATATAAACCCTTTAGTAACATTATCAGGTGTTTCGGAATTCCCATTTCAAGCAGGGTTTTCCACATTAAATCATGGTTAATGCAGTCGAATGCCTTGCTATAGTCAATGAAACAGATGTGAACCTCCTGTCCATACTCCCTTTGTCTCTCCATTATCCACCTCATGTTGGCTATATGGTCTCGAGTTCCACGAGATTTCCTAAACCCTGCCTGGTTCACCGGAAGTTCTCTTTCAATTGTGCCTTCCATTCTTTTGTGAATTATTTTCAGTAATATTTTACTAGTGTGTGATATCATTGCTATCGTCCTATAATTTTCACACTCCCTCGCATCTCCTTTCTTGAATATAGGTATAAAGATCGACTTCTTCCAGTCCTCCGGCCATTCTCCAGTTGCCCATATTTGATTGCACAATTTTGTTATTGTTTTTATCATCGCATCATCCCCTGCTTTTATCAGTTCTATAGGTATCCCATCTTGACCGGGTGCCTTATTGTCCTTGAGTTGTCTGATTGCCCATTCTACCTCCGCTTCCATGACCTCCGGTTCCTTTTCATACTCTGTTACGTCAATTTGTTCTTTTTTGACTCGTTTGTCTTCCCTATACAACTCCTCCGTGTATTCTCTCCATCTATGCTTTATCCCTTCTTCATCGCAGATTACATTTCCATCTCCTGCCTTCATTGAGCCCATTCTAGGTGCAAATTTTCCCGTGATTGTCTTTACTTTTGAGAACATTTCCTTGGTTCGTCCCTTCCTTCCCTCGTCTTCCATTTCTCTGCATAATTCGTTTAGATGTATTTCTTTATCTTTCCGTGCTTGTTTTTGGAAGGCACTGTTCAGTGCCCTTACCTTATCCTTTTCTCCTGCCTTCTTTGCAGCCTTCCTATCAACCGCCATGCATATGGCTTCTCTCGATAGCCATGTCGTTGTTGTGATTTTCTTCTTCTTTGGAATGTGCTTATCTGCGACTTCGACTATTGTTTTCTTCATCCTCTCCCATAGGTTGTTCGAATCCTCTTCCTCTTCTATCTCATCTCTCTCTAGTACTTCAAACCGATTCTTTATTTCCATCCTGTATTCCAGTGTGATACCCTTGCAGTCGTATCTGATCAATCGATCTCCTTTCTTTATCTTTTTCAATTTCGTTCTCAGTGTTGTTACCAATAGCTCATGGTCAGTTCCACAGTCCGCTCCTGGCCTTGTTCTCACATCTCTTATTGTGCTTTTCCATCTTTTGTTTATCAGTATGTAGTCAATCTGGTTCCTATGCTTCCCATTCGGTGACGTCCATGTGTACAGTCTTCTCTTAGGCTGTTCGAACCATGTGTTCATAATTCCTAAGCCATTCCCTTTGCAAAACTCAACAAGTCTTTCTCCTGCTTCATTCTGTTCACCCAGGCCATGACTACCTAATGTGTCTCCATCGCCTCCGGTGCATTGACCCACCTTCGCATTGAAGTCACCTATGATCACTAGTACGTCGCCCTTCGGAGTTCTGTCCACTGTACTTTGTAGGCTGGTGTAAAAACCCTCGTGTTCCTCTTCTGACGATATCGATGTTGGAGCATATACCTGTATAATGGTTATGTTGACCTTTCTTCCTCTGAATCTTACACTCAAAATTCTATCACTCACTGTATCATATCCCATTATCGCATTTGCGCTTGACTTGTCACACATGATTGCAACTCCATTTCTTCCTCTCTCTTTTTGTCCTGACATTATTATCCTGTATCCATTCCAACTGAAATGTCCTTGTCCCTTCCACCTTGTCTCACTTAATCCTAGGATTGCTATGTCTAATTTCTTCATCTCTCCCTGTATCACGTCCATCTTTCCGCTCTGCATACTTCGCACGTTCCATGTGCCCAACTTCATCTTCTGCTTACAGCTCAGGTTGAGTCTTTCCCCTCCGAATCGATCCACCTCTAGACGTCCTTTCGGCTTTAGTCCTGTTGCTTCATTAGATCGAGGGGCCCTTGACTCTCCGTCTTGCTCTTCCCCAGTAGCTTCTAAGTCACGCTCCGGCCTGGGAGTCCCACCATTCGCAACTATCACCGTTTTTGGCTTAGTGTGTTTCATGACGATTTTCTTGGCAAGTTAACAGGGGTGGTTTGCCATTGCCTTCCCCTGGTTTTGCCTGCCGTGCCCGTTCGTTCCCCTTCCTAGGAAGGGTACCAACGGTCCGCACCACGAGAAGGTGGGCACGGAGATTAGTTAATTAATTAATTAATTAATATTTGCAGATTAGGGTGCACTAAAAGCTACTGGGAAAACAATATATCTCATCATTAAAGAAGGTCATTACATTAGATCATTAGATAGACTAGATCAACACTGTTGCAGTCTGCTGTGAGATTACTCAATGCTTTATCAGACAAATTTTCAATTCTTCTACAGCACACTATCACTTCAATTACACTAGAAATAAAAAATATAAATTAGTTTCAACATCTAGGTGGAGCACACTAACCTAGAATTTGGCAGTTTCACCAGTTCAGTATCAACAAGCAGGCGATTAAGCAGATCGAATCTTGCCGTCTGATTTCCGGCAACAAGAGATCGGCACTTACACTTCTCCCAACAGTCACAATACGCAGTGGGTGAAGTCTTCTTAAGCCTTAACAAAAAACACAGCGGACTCAATAATACATGGTCAACTCTCAGGTAGCCAGAACAAGACAAACTGTAAGGATAAACAGACTTTTTAATTGATGACTCCAGGAGCATAATAAATAGCAGTTTCTATATCATCTATGTTGGAGATTTCTTGGGTATCATTATCAGAAATCCACAAGGCATCACTGGTCACTTAGAAGAAACATTGTATTGCAGGATCATAACACCCAAACAAATAACCAGCCACAACCATTCAAAAACATCTTTCTGGCTTGTCTAAACTGTTTCTCATGCCAAGATTATAACTGCTATTTTGACATGGACAAGTAATCTTATAATTGCATACATTATTATTTGTATTATTATTATTATTATTATTATTATTGTATTGTAGATGGGCATTTATAAAGCACCTTTCGCGGTATAGACCATTCAGAGGCGCTCAACTTGTATTAGTATTATTATTAGTATTATTATTATCATCATGATCATCATCATCTTGCATTTACTGCATGCACAAGGTAAGTGAATCTGAACCCAAGGCACAAAGTAATTGTAAGTGAAGGACTTTCTTAAGGTCCCAACACAGAAACTGTCTCAGTGTTACAAGTGCAGAAACTGTCAGTGTTACAAGTGGAGAGCTCTAACCAATTGGCCACCATTCCCCACAGTATCACTGTATCGTCATTACTAGGTGACAAAAGGACAAGAACAGAATGCAACAGAAATTGTCAATCTAAGATTATTAGTACCCATAATACATAATATATCAAAATGTATTTATCCAATTCCACATACTTGCAGTCATGTCCCTTGTGACAAACACGGGCACATTCAGTGCAACAGCAAAGAGATCCCACAAGACCACAGGTACGACACTCAAAGATATCCTAAAAGTGTAAAAAAAAAACAGTAAATGGAAAGATAAAAGAAACAACCAAAGAACTCAGGCAACAAACAATGTACGTATTTAGCTAGATTTTATAAAGCACCTTTAGGAACCACTATACATAACAAAATCTATTAACAGATCTTAGAGGCCATTTGTTTAACCTAAACTACAGACTTAGAACAACCATCGACTGTTATGACAGCGATACAGTTATTAATCATTCTACTTCAAAGTCACTGGAATGGCCACGTCCAAATGCAAAAGTTTCAGATTTAGGGCTATGGTATATACAATATACCAGAAAAACATACCTGGCAAACAGTTTGGGTGGTAAACAATGCAATTACATTGAGACTCAAGTATTTAGACACAAATTTACAAGACAAATTAATCAACCTCCAAACCAGAAGGCAATGCAACACGAGTTCTTACAAAATAAAAGATCAGCTTGGTGTACACGGTTGGTCAAGCATTATCTCAAAAAGCGGAGTTAAAAAGAGTAAATAAGTCAAAACAAATCAGTTCTATGTGTATCGGTGAAGCTGGTGTATGAATGAATGCCTATGTGTCTGTGTAAGTACGTATATGTAATGTATGCATGAACGAAAGTACGTACATATGTTTTGGGCAATTTTACAGGAGAACCTCCTTGCAACACTGTCTTAAGAAGCCACATTAACAGCTTCATGGCAACAATGAGGTGACAACTAAATTTGGACACCCTTACCCCAACTGTTCTGTATCAGAATTTCTCTTATACTGAAAGTGTGATATAAGAAGGCTTCAACATACACGTGTATCTAGATATTTATATAATGTCTTTCAAGGGATTATCATAGACATATGAGAACTCTGCAAATCCTGCAATCTCGCCAATCTAACCAGGTGCCACCCAAGGTAACATACACTGTGTTTGAGTCATCTTACTTGATTGATGTGTTCATCACCCGTCCAGGTGAAGCTGCACATGTCGTTGCAACATAGCACGTGCAACGGTGAGTTATCCAGACTTGAGCCAGGAGGATAGAGCATCAGCATCAGGAGATCACGGTCTATGTCCTGCTGGTCCTTCGTTGCAATACGCCGAGCCGTGTCCAAGATGTACAGAGCCGCTGGGTACGCACGAGAACAGATTGCCTGCATAAACGGAGTGCAACCCTCGGCATTCCTAAAACATAATCAAGTCATCAAACGCAAATATTATTACTCTAACACAAACAGATAATTATTATGATTTTGTATTTATCAAAGCCATTGTCTAAAGACAAAGCACCAATCAACAGTGCTGAGAAATTGTGCATGAAAGATTTGCTCAGTGTCTCTATACTGCCATTGTCTCCTGGTACGCATGAACGCTGACACACTGCTTTACAAAGTGAAAGCGAAACCAATTGGCTACCATATATATCGCACAATCATCTATTGTTCTTTTACAACGATAATATCAGTTCGGCTAACATTCTGCGAGGTACTTAAAAGGGTGCTATAGAAACTATCAAGTGCACATATATCTGCTTTGTTACCAGAAACTATGCCAAGCAGTGCTCACCAAAAGTCCAAGTATTTTTAGTCAAATGTGTTTTGCAATTCTAATAAAAAAAAAACAGAAATGGTGCTTACCGAGCCTTAAGTAAGTCAAGAAGATGGACCTGGAGCAAAGGTGTCTCACAAAGTAGCTTCAGTATCTGAATCGCATTGGCCTTGCGGTCTTTTTCCTCGGCTTTCGTTGATGGTGGCAACGGGTATCCGGGCGGGGCCCCGCTAGTCGATGCTTGCCCCACCATGCCTGGATTGGGAAGTGATGTGCTTGCTGTTGTTCGCGAGAGACCTGTACCACTTCCACCTGACAAAGAAAAGCGCACCCTTCACTCAGACCAGCAACACAACATCAAATAACAGTGTTAACACATCTGAAAATGCTGACCATGAGCATAAAAAGTCATACAACTGAATAAGTAAACTACATAAAAACTATGACAAATATTTGGTAAAGGCACTAACAAAGACAAACAAACAAAGGGTTTGCTGTGTGAAATCTGATGATCCAAAACGTCAACATTTGAAAGCCGCTGCTCTAGGCAATGGCTGGGCTAGAAGCACATCTTGGTGGATGTCTTCAAGAGACATTAAGTGAACTGATAACTTCCATTATAACTTTCTAATAAACACATTGTACTGCCTGCAGATTGTTTGCATCACACCTAACAAGACTATGAACACTGACTTTCGGATGGACAAAACATTGTATTGTATTGTATCTAGAAATTTTTATAAAGCGCCTCTCACAGAATAACTATTCAGAGGCGCTCTCAGCACAGAAGCCCCAAGGAAACGGAAATGCCTTTAGGGAACGCAAGACCGATGAGGAAGAGCGAGTCATTAGTTTGGCCCTGAGCAGAGGGGGAAGGTCATTCCAGATCATGAATAATAACATTGTGTGCAGCATAAGCTGCACTTGGGTCTGGAAAGATAACAAATGATCAGACATTCACTGGACTACTCCTTATCACACAATTTTAAACACTTAAACTGAATATAATCAAATGCAAAAGATTTCAAGCAGATACAATTAAAAAGCTTTAAAATCAACTGAGATGAGTCTTGAGTCAAACTCTGCCAAATTGCAGATCCTTGTAAAACAATAGATATAAGGCTAATATTTTTATTAAGCAAGATAGTTAGAAGAAGCAAATAATGGTTAGTAAAAGGACAAATGTAGGAAAAATGAACCAGAGAAAATGATTAATGGGAATTTTGGGAAGTGAAAGAAAAGACATATACTACAGATGTAATTCTTCATATGCCAAAACTCTTAAACCAACTTCAAGCAACTTTAGAACAAGTGAAATATGAGAGTTTAAATCAAAACTTAATGAAAAAATAATATAATTAGGAAAGAATCAGACAGAGAACAATTGAGTAAAGTAATGACCATTTTAGAAGGTGTGGGATGATGGATCAGAAGAGATCTTAAAGCAATTTATTCATTTCAGGAAAAATCATTATTATGTTGTCAAGCAACTTAACTAACAGACCAGAAGCACAAAAATTACAGTAAACTGAATATCAAACAGCATTGGTTGGGCACCTACAAGACAAGACAGCAGAAGCCACATTCTGCTGTGCAACATAAAGGGCTTAATTTAATTAAGTCATGCTTAAAATGTAGTTCAGACTTTGCTACAAGAAAAAAAATTCTTACACGTCACAATACAATACAAAGTCTGATTACGCAATCTGCTAATACTTCCACATTAATACTGTTTAGTTAGTCCTGTCATATGTGAACAGAATACCATTTTCGCGGCAAGAAAAACTAAGCAGTTTCATCAGCTATCAAGGACATGCTTGAAATATCCAGATTCAAACCACAGTGAAGATCAAAGACCTGAAGAAATAGCTTCAGTGTAATCAAAATGGTGTCGGGTTCTGCCTTGACAGACAGCCAAGCGAAGCTGTAATAACGAAGGTGTAATCACGGGGAACCCCGAAAAACGGGGCACCTCAAAGCAAAGCTTTCATCACCAGCTAAAGAGCGTTGCAAATGTTAATTTGAAAACATTACACAGATTGATATGTTCCTGCGGATCTGGCGGCCAAGACAAAGTAGAAATGACAATTTCCTCACGGTCTGGATCCCGAGTGTCTAGTCCGCTGACGGCACGCGCCGCTGACGATGCACACCGCATCATCTCACGCAGGCCGAGGCTTCTGGACGTGTGGCGTTCCAGCTGGTCAGTGGCACGGGTGTGGATGGTGGCCAGCACGTCAGCCGGATTGATGGTGTCGAGGGCACAGTCAAAGGAACCACTGCCGGCTGGGTTGATCTCTGGAAATTCAGGTCAGATCGGCAGAAAATCAGGTCAGTTAGATCGGCAGAAAATCAGGTTAGGACAGATCAGCAGAAAATCAGGTCAGGTCAGTACAAAAATCAAGTCAGGTTAGATCAGCACAAAATCAAGTCAGATCAGCACAAAATCAAGTCAGGTCAGATGCACTTGGGTTATGTCTAGTAGTATTCAGGAACTGCCAATTTCAAACTCAATTCGATCAAAGCATACAAGTCACAATAATCTTTAACAGAAAAACCATTCGTCACACATATAAGCATGAGTTCTGTTTTGCAGTAGCCGTTATTGTGAAGAGAAAGTGCCAGTTTTCATACTTAAGCTCACAAGCTATATCAGTTGCTTAAAATGCAATATTCTCTTAAATCTATAACTACCAGTTTCTCTTAAATCTATAATTACCAGTTTCGTTATCTTTGTTCGTCAGTGGTGCACACATGGCAACACATGTGTGGATTATGTTACGATTGCCATCACAACGTTCTGCCAACAAACTGTCAATGCCCTTCTCTCGCATGTTCGCATCTGAAAATTACACGAAAAACGTCACAGTATGTCTTCAGAATAAACAAAGTAAACTAAATTACATTGAAAATATCAAATTATATTCAACATAAAGCAATTTCAACTTTATATCTCAAACTCACAATACTGCAATATTGATCAAGTAATGATATTTCTGGGTCTTCACCTGTTTTTTTAGGCCAGTGGTTTTCAATCATATGTGCCTTAAAACAGCATAAAAGCCTATATGGAAGAAGTTAAAACTAACTGAACAAATTATGATTTAAGTAATGATTGAAATAAGAACTTTTGATGCAATTGTCATATTAGAAATGAAGCATTTTCTAACAGCAAAGTTGGAAGGAGCTGCAAACATTATCCTTTTCTTTCCTCAATACCATAGGTTAGATCTTTCCGATGTTTCCATACTTTGAAATGGACGGACATTAAAAAGATCAATTAAAATCACTGCCTGCACAATTCCTCCAAAAGAATAGAAAATGAAACACTTACTCTCTTCATTTTCAATGGATAAGACTAGACTTTTCACCTTTTCCACATCAGTTCGAAGAATCAGAGGAATCAAAGGTTGAGGCTATAAAAAAAATTAATTACAAAATTAATTATACAACATCTACATCCTAAAGAAACCTGTACAAGTACTGGAGCAGATTTTACTTCCACGCACACTGGCTTTTAGTAATCAGTTACTACTTCTGGCTCATCCATTTCACAGTACAAGACAGTCAAACAAATATTTTGCATTTGTGACTAAGGACTTCAAATGCAAGGTTAGGAATTTGAAGGATCACTTGAAGCAAGGTTAATCCTTTATCGGCGAGAGGGATTAGTTTTAAATGCATTATGGCACACGTTTCTCGTTAAACGGTATAATTTGTCCATCATGTCCATTGGTCACACTGCATCTAATAAACTGCAATGGAGACAATTAAGACATTTTATACAAAGACTTAAAAAACTCTATACTTGCTAAAGCCAATCCAAGTCAAGAATTCATGAAATTCCTACTCATTTCTTACAGAACTTGAAAACAATTTCAGTAATGTACAGTGTGGATTCATTTATGCACTCCCGGTTTATGCAATTTGACGTTATGTCCCCAAAAGCTAGTAACTTAAAATGCCATACTGGTTAACGCAATATTGCAGAATTGCTGCATAGTGCATTAACGAGTCCACACTTTATTAGGATTCCAAACATATTTAACTGCATGCACAGACTATTACATAACATGAAAGCAGTTTCAATACGCATATAACATACCTCAAGAACAAGGGCAACAACAGCTACCCTGTTCTTTGATGTTGGAGCAACATTTGGAAGTGACTGAATGCCCATTCCAAGGCTGTGAAGTGGAACCATATCAAGCCACAAAGGATCTCGAATTCCATCAAGACAGTCCTTGGCCATCGGATATATTGCTCCATTGCCATCTCTTAGGATGACTGGAGCTAAATGCTGTCAAACACAGACGCAACAACAGCATGTATTACATCGAATGTAAACTCAGGTAACAACATTAGCAATTTATAAAAAAATTAATAAAACGAAATGCACAATAATACAAATAAAAGCAGTCACTTGCATCACTCTCCTTAGTGTTTATCTTACCTCAAAAGCACAAACTAAACCAAAACTTGTACAGTACGCTGTTTGCTTCAAGGCCAAATACAGCAATATTTCGTCACACGACAAGGCACCAAGTCTTCATTTAGACTTCACAAGTTTACATAGCATAAATAAAGTCACCAACACTTTACATAGCATAAAGAAGAAATACAAACACCAAGGAACCAATGCGCAATCTCCTTAGGCAATCCTGTCAACAAGTATGTGTTGCAACCCACTACCCATTATGTTAACATTGATGTAAGAAATTTCACAATTATTAAACTCATGAAACTGCCAGTTAAAGAAAACCAATTTAAACCGTATAAATTATGAGTGGTCAGTTAAACTTAACTAGCATATGAATTTCACTGCCTACAGCAGTGGTTTTCAACCTTTTTATAGTGACGGAACCCTGCGCAAAGTACTCATTTGCTCACGGAACCCAAGGCGTTCAGCCGTCCAATTTTCCAAGAAATTCAAGTAATGACATGTTAGGCTACTTGTAATGTTGGGATAATGTTTAAATTTTAGTATATTAAACTTTAAATATAAGTTTTTTGCATTTCTGGTGCAGGCTATTATAAATATATACTTTAGTCTAGCACTCTAGAGTTGTGCACAGAAACAATGTCGGTTAACAACATGTATTTTACTGTATTTTGCCGGAAAATAATTCTGACAGATGGATAGAATATTTAAAATAGTATAGAAAAGAGCTATAGAAACGCTGGGCTGTAAGTAATTCACTTCCAATTTTTTTAAATTTTGAATTATCTTTAAGAGAATTGGCCTACTAGTCACCACTGCTGCTACCCTTGAGCCTTTTGAATTTCTTCACTTTGATATTCAATGTACGACGTAGGTGGCCACTCCGGGTATCCGCCGTTACGGGAGTGGTGGTAGGGGACAAGTGTCTCTGATCCTACCTCCAGGCCTACCTCCCGAACTGATGGGTAGTGGGCACTAGTCCACGGAGTGCCTTGATACAGCTTCCATCGCTAGTTCCAAGTAAGCTATAGTGAGCCCACTTCTTCCTCCCCTTGGGGTCGGGGATTCCAGATTTCACCCTGAACGCAACAGAACGGCAACAACGGACCAACAACAATTCGCTAACAGGCGGCCGCATATCAGTTTCTGATCCACTCTAGGGTGCCTGCCTCTCTGCCCTTTGGTGACACACTCTCGTACGTGGTCCCACCAGCTGTAATATTATGTGCCAGCACTCCGCCCCGGCTACCTACGAGGTTCTACACAACGGTCAGTTAACACGTGGTTGGCACTCGGCCCGACCCAAGGTAATTTCTACAATTTATGGCTGTTGTAGGCACATTCTTCCTCTATCCCAGACGGAAACAGATCGGGGGTAGGCCTAATTAAACCAATTCGACACCAAGAGGGTTGGCTATAGCAGAGCGCCTGGTTAGCCTACCCCGCCGTTTACCCGCGTAAAATGCAATGCAAAAATAAAATGCAACAATACATTTCCGTAATAATGTTTATTATTTAAACATACAATTGTGTCTAGCATGAACGCCTGAAAGCTGTGAAGCATTCTGTTATTTGTTCATCCTTTCGTGAAATCAGTTGTTTTTTTTAATTTAAGACTGCTGCCGCGGAACCCCTGGCCGATGCCCGCGGAACCCCTGGGTTCCGCGGAACCCCGGTTGAAAACCACTGGCCTACAGATCTGAAACCTTGCCATGCTCTTAACCCTTAAACCGCCACATACTATGTGGGGTTAATGCACCCCGGACGCCAAATACTTTTTTTGACTATACTGACTATAAGCGGTACTATACTGTATATATATATATATATATATATATATATATATATATATATATATACGATATATACTGTATATATATACTGTAAATATATAATATATATATATTATATATAATATATTATATATATTATATATAATATAATACATAATATAATATATAATAATATATAATAATATATAATATAATATAATATATAATATATATATACATATATAATATATATAATATATATAATTTATATAATATATATATATAATATATATATATAATATATATATATATAATATATTATATATAATATATAAATTATATAATATATAATATATATATAATATAATATACTATATATATAATATATATTTTATAATATATATATATATATGATATATATACTGTATATATATACTATATATATATAGGCGGTACTATACTGACTATAGGCGGTACCGGCGTTCAACAAATATGCGTCACCGGCTATAGGCGGATCCGGCGTTCTGCCAAATTTCCTTGGGAACCGAACCCGTTCGGTTCCGGCGTTCTAAGGGTTAAGATTCTATAAAATTATCATTAATAGTTTCTCGTCAACCAACACATACCTCGCCGCAGTTGTGTAGCATAACCTCTCGGTCATTTCTGCCCAGGAATGCTTGTGCATCAGTCGGGAAGAGACATTCCTGTTCAACCTTACAAGTGCTCAAGTTATAGTAGACATAGGTCAGACGATTGCTCTGACAATTAACCAGATGGATACCTAAAACAACAAAATTAATATTATTATTATTATTATGCATCTATCTAATAACCAAGCATCGATCGATGGTGCTGACCAATTGTAAGTGAAGGACTTGCACATGGTTCCTACATAACAACTGTCTTAGGGGAGGCTTGAACCGTAAGCTCTGCCTTATAAGGTGAACGCTCTAACCAATCAGCCGCCATGTCCCACAAAAGCACTGCTGTGTAATGCTAATGATTCTTACAAGTTTCCAAAACATGTGATATTAAATACAGTTAATAACTGAATAAAATCACATTCTTACTTTAAGTTAAGAGCAAAGTTAGTAAAAAAGCAGATTTTAATGTGAGCTCTAAATTAGGAATACACATTTGTAAGCATTTGCTTAAACATTTGCTCATAACCTTAAAAAGGGCAAGTACACTAGAACCTCGTTATAATGCGGTCTTTTGAGGTGAATGTTATATGAAAGCCGTGCAACAATGAGGTCATTGTGGCTAAACTAACTCTCCTATCCCAGTCCTCGACGGCATTATATCAGTTACTATGAAAAATATTATAAGGCAGTTGTGGTGGTGTATGTCATTTCCCAATTAGACAGACAACCTTGAACTAATATAAAAAACATATCCATCCAAGTAATGTACAGACCTTGCGTGTCAACAGTGACAGACAATATCCGTCCAGTGTCTGGAATTGAAATCTTCTTTGGGGTTTTCTGGAAGCAGTCTGGCACTTTTGGAGCATTTGACCCCTTGATCACCTGAAGGTCATCCTTCCGCAAGATGCGGCAGTCCGACAGAAGAGAGGACGGATCGTCCTTGCCAGATGACATTGGCAGATCACAGTCCTTACCCTGAAACTTCACCACTGCGTAAGCACCATCAACCTAAAATAGCCGAGTGCAACAATTCAGAAATAAAATCAACGTTTTTGTATTCCATATTGTGATCCATTAGCTAAGTGCTCGCCTTGCTAACAGAGTGCTGAGATTTTCAGATGATTACAAATTAAAGGCTTGATCACACAATTGCATAGCACTGCCAACTGCTTTCTTGTCATCAAATAACAATTCAACACATATATACTTTTAACGTTACAAAGTAACCTATTTTATATTTATATCTGCACACTATCTTATTCATGATATCTACATCTTTGAAAAGCTGCACAAATAAGCAGGTGACAATAGTCAGCTAGTCAGTTCTTATCTAAGACTTACCTTAAGAACCTTTCCAACAGGAACAGTTTTGATGTCTTCGATGAAGACGACATCTTTCAATGGCCACTCCTCTTCGTCCTTCTTCTCTGGTTCATTCGTCAATGTTGGCTGTCTCTTCCTCTCTAGAATAACAACACCATAACCAACTCTCAGCAGAGATATAAAAAAGTCTAAAACCATCCCAGCACCAAACAGCTACAAATTACAGATTCAACTTTATTACATGTAAAATTTCATCAGCAGGAAGGTACTGCATTTGATAAAGCTGTATTTCAATATAAGTTCTTGCAAATGTGTGATGCCTTTGTTAAATATATTCCTCCTTTGTGTGTTGATTTAAATATAGGTATTAACTACAGTCTTAACAACTTATTCTTTCTTGCTGAAGAACAATAGCTTGACAATATTTACTATGTTTATTCAAACAAGATAAAAAGCAAATCTTACTGAGTGAAGCTGGGCTGACAAGAGATGGTCCGCTGTGATCACTGCAAGTAGAAGAGGCAGGAGAAGGTGGTGGTGGCATGTCTGGCTTGAAAGTCTCACTAGTTCTCGGCTGAACTGGTTCAGTCTTCTGTTCAGCCTTTGGTTCACTACGACACAGAAACAGAAAAATAAAAAAATTAACTACAAAAGTAGATTATAAAAATTTAACAACACTTTCAAATTGGAAGCAGTTTTTTTTAAATATTCTCTCACAATGAAATCTTAAATGGGAGGCACTTCCACAGCTTAACTTGCATTTTCGCCCTACGCAGAAAGGGCAAGAAATTTTCCATGTCTCCATTCTTCTACCACCCATTCTTTTCTATACCACCATCCTTCTAACGCCTCATTTTCTGAAGGCATACATTTTATATACCATACCATCCTCTTATCACCCCATTCTGTGAAGGATCATGAAATTTTGCAAGCTACCCCATCCTTCTACCATCCCATTCTGTGAAGGATCATGAAACTTTCTAAGCTACCCCATCCTTCTACCATCCCATTCTGTGAAGGATCATGAAACTTTCTAAGCTACCCCATCCATCTACCATCCCATTCTGTGAAGGATCATGAAATGTTGTAAGCCATCCCATCCTTCTACTAACCCATTCTGCGGAGGGCTATGAAATTTGTATGCCACCCACCCTTCTACCAGCCCATCCTTCCTATGAAGATTTCGCAAGGCAGCTCTGTGATAGTACAGCACACAACAAGCACAAGGCAGAGTAATTTTTTAATACAAGAAATGGGGAATTATACATGAATTAATAATACATGAATTAATACAGCAACTCAGAATGTTAATGTACACGGTAACTGAAACACTGCACAGCATGGACAGCCTGCCTACAGAGGTTAATGAAACACTGCACACAATGCTAAGCGAGGGTCTTGAAGAAAGAAGTGATGAAAACATTCCTGACTGACAGGTGAACACTTCTTTCTGAAGCCTGTCAAATCGCTATTAAAATTTAGCTGTATTTTAGCTAGTGCTTCTTACAAGTGGGCAAAGATGACCTGCAAATTGTTAATTAAGACTTCATTTTGGAGGAAATCTGAGAACGTTTCTTCCTAAACTTAAAACCAACAGGTTAACTGACACTTGTATTATTTCTGGGAATTTTTCTAAGCTAAGAATAGCGATCACATACATCTTTCTCTTCTTGTTTTCTGGTGGTTGGCTATTGTAAATCTCACTTCCTTCCCTGTGGATGAATAAAATGCTAAAACCATAACTGAAGCGCAAGATAAAATCAAGGCTTCGAGTACAACCTCTAGGCACCACTTGATATCCACAATGCATTACATCAGTTTTTCCATGCAAACACTTCATATTGCTTGGAACACATTATAACACATTAAGTTTGTCATTATCACAGTTGTCGCTGCCCATCAATAATGAAAAACTTTGCAAGTCAAATCAAAACTTGATTTAAAATTTAAAATTGGTCAAAGTTTTAAAGTTTTTGTCTCAGTTTGAAGCCTTAATCCTACCGTTTACTATCATTGACGTAAAAAGAGGCAGATTATAGATATATAATCCACGTATGATGTGGGAATGCATAGGCACAATAAAGGCAGGACTTGGACAGTTTAGAGCATATCATTTTTCGATGTGCTTGTAATTCATGTCTTAAAGAGGTTCAAAAAGGTACTAAATATAGATTAAAATATATACATACTACACTAGTAGCTTAATACTACTAAAATGAAAACACTTACACAAGTGAAGTCTTGATCTTGAACCGACAAGTGTCGTTAAGTGACCAAGCCGCTTTCATCAGCTGTCCGACTTTTGGCACACCATCAATAATGGTATAACCGATGGCTCCGTAGTGATAGATAGGCAGACTGCGCAGGCAGACCTTGAACAAAAGTAATTCATAACATTGTATAACCAATAGTTCCTACATGATAGAATGGCAGAAAAAAATATGGAGGCAGGCCTTGAGTAACAACGACTGCCGAGACAGTATTATTATTAATCCTGAATTATTCTACATGCTGAAGTATCATTCCTGAAAACTCACTTACACATAATATTTAATCAAAGTAAACCTTAAATATTTTCACAATTCTGTAGTATGAAAATAAATAAAATTAAAATTAAGCATATTGTCAAACCTGGGATCCAGCAACTATTTCTGGTATGCTCTTTCCCTCAGCATTTGGTTTGTTCTTTTTACTGCGTGACCTGATCTTCTCGAGGTTGCGTTTTCTCTGACCAAAAGGCATAACTCCCCTGTACAAGCACAAGACCAACCAGCATCAACAATTAATAGATTCTCCCAACTATTGCATAAGCCTATACGTTCTAAACAGAACAGCACATGCTAATCTCTTACTATTATTATAAAGCATTCATGTTCACAACAGAAGTTCATTTGCAGTCTCCTAAAAGGCTGCCATAAACAGAAGGGAAACAGAATTTTTTGTTAACCAACCATTTCGATTTAAACAAAAGTGGTCACTGCAGTTTAAAACTACAATCACATGAGTACATTAAAAATGGCAAATTTTTCACATGTTTAGAAGGGCACTGTATAAAATACCCAATACACATACATGCACAAGAATTAAATGACAACCATAAAATCTGCTTCACAGCAATTAGACACCCTGTTAGTAAGTAAGCAGCTGCTTTCGAGGAAGGAATCAGTACAATCTTGAGGCAAAGTTTTCTATCGTTTTCTATCAAATTTCCATTTCATTACCCTTTACGACATCCAGACAAAACAGAAGTGTTAATGAACTTCAAAATGTTTGCCAGAGTTGAATTCATAACTTTACAAAACCATTGGAACACGCCTTCATGTGTTTCTGCATGTACAATGTTTCTGATAGCTAACAAAACAAAAAATACTTTAAATATAGCTAATTACATGCAGAGGAATGTATGTTAATCATACGGTCATTATCGACCATATTTGCTGTTAGAATTAAGGTGTTAAATCTTACCACCAGTAGAGGGCACCACTCTCCAGCCGTGCACAGGTAAAAAGCCAGCAGGTGTGCAGTGAAGCGATTTTGTCTGTCTGGAATTCAGAAAACAACTGCGCTGGGTGGTCCAGTTTCAATGAGACAACGTTCAACGTCTCATCAACCCACGTTGCAACCTACAAAACAAGTGCAATAACATTCCATGAAAGTTTGTTTCAACAGCATGAAAAACATAAGAGAACCAATTACAGCCAATGAAGACACCATGGATGACAGATACTGGGGCGCAATCATGTCATCCTGCACAGAGTATAACTGCAAGCAACCATCACACATTCACCAGGTACTACCACAAAAGTGGCCCAAGCACTCCAACCCACAAATTTAGTTACCAGGCAACGACAGCAGTGTAATTATTATTATTAATTTGTAACTTTTATCATGCCAATGTCTAATACACATGGCATCAATAAATGGTGCAACAGACCAAGCCGTAATCTGATCAATTTGCACTAGAACATAAGAACAACTGTGATCACCAAATACAGATGAACATGCAACTGCCAGACAATGACAATCTCTGATAACTGACAAAAGTGTAATACCCTGACAATAACACAAAGTAGTCGACATGTATTAAAACAAATGTGATCACCATGTACTCAAGTAAAATCACAACTGCCAGGCAATCTCTGATTACTTGCAAAGATATAATCACAAGGTCATATCATGAAAATTTCCTCAGAACTGAAGAGAATAAAGCTCTTTCACAGATAAGGTTCTTAGTTCATATCGACAATGTGACCTGATGACGAGACCAGTTTCTTATAAACCTTAAGACTGTTCTTTTTTAGCGTGATGGTGTCAGGGGCACCTTTGAGTAGTTCCTTAAAGGGCGCTATACATAAATTCACGAATGAATGAATAAAAAACAATCAACACAAGAATACCTTTCCACTTTCTGTCAGGACCGAAGCCCTTACGCTGCAGGCTGTCAAAACAACAATCTTTTCACCTGTCAGGCCAAGCCACAATGCCTTTGGGTGCAGACTGGAATTGTTCTGTAAAATAACCATTCACATGCAAATCATCTAAACCACACTAAATTAGCATCCAGGATACTTGAATAATTTTTGCAGCTATCAAGTTATGGACAACTCGACTAAGTTCCTGTAAGGGAATCTTAACCTAAAACAAGCAACATAACGTGAAAATAGTTTATGTGAAACAAATGTATATTAAGGGAGAAGTAAAAATGAACATGAATTCAGAAAGAAGTAAAAATGAACATAAATTCAGCAATTTAACGCTGTTTTTGCATAAAGTAATTCATGAAATGTCTTAACTAAACTACCTGCAAAGGTGTTTTAACCCTTTTAATGATACCCTTGAACAAACCAAAATGACCTAACACTAGCTAGGTTAAACCTAAACCAAACTCACTTCATTGCAGTGTGGTTCAGGGTCACTCCATTTCCACTGACACAGCTGTCCAGCCAGGTTAACTGCCACCAGCTCTGAATGCATTGCTGCGATATGGGAAAAACGAGAGGTTTGACCATCCTGCAAATAACATAACATCTTTCTTTATTGCTTCAAATGACATCAATAACAATCACAAGGTAAAGAAATCAATCATTTAGTATGAACCTCTACTTACAAAAGTTCTCAAAAGGGCTTAGGGTTGAAGAATCTTAAATTGCATATTTTCACCAATGTTGTGCAGTTAAAAAGAAAAATCTCATACATACTAATTAATTTCCAGCTTTCTTGGTTAAGTTTCTCAATGCAAGAGCAGCATAAATTGACACATTAAATAATCCATCCTAATATTGTGAAAAATTACTTCTGCAATTAAAACTAAAAGTCACAATTGACACTATACGCCTAATGATGCCACTGTACTGAGAGAATTTTATCGCAAGCAACCCAAAAACAGCAAAAACTACCCTTATGGCTAGAAAGGTGTGTACACCACTGCATCCTAATGGGACGCAGTAATGTAATATAAACATTTGTAGTGCTTGTTAGGAGTACACCATATTAGACTGATTAGCGTGGTGGACTGTCAACCAAGAGTCAGAGGTTCGAATCACTTCAAGGTCACAGAGAAAGAAGTCTAGAGATTTGGGTTCAAATATTTGCAACTGTAATAAACCCAACTGTTACATGAATATGCTCTCAGCAAGATCTAGCAATGGGTAAGGACTGGCCATGCACTATCCCATGCAAAAGGTAAGAAAACAGAACTGCTAATACTTCATACCCATGACTGCTGTTTGGGTTTAGCACAAGGACAATGGTTCCCATTTTTACTCAATTGTGCATCAGTAACTTGTACATCAGGTGCTAGTAACTAAATCCCAGTTTACTTGCATTTCATGGATACATCCCAGTACCAGTAGTCAAGAGCCAGTTACTTTTCCTTAACACATTAACGACGAGAGTGTGCTAAAAGTGATTGGGAAACCAATATAGTTCGTTGTTAAAGAAGTTACCTTGTCTGTCCAATACTGCAAGTCTTCTCCAAATGACAGAGGGTTCTGCAGACCAATCTGTTTCTTTGGCTCCCCAAGAAGACTGATCCCATCCGTACGGTCACGCTCTAATCTCAGAACACTGCTATCCTCTCTCATGCTGTCTAGCCACCTTGTTCGGTCACGGATACGGAAGATGGAGTCCCTCTCTCGTTCACGATCTCTATCACTGTCTCGATCTGTACGAAAACACAGAGCTGATGATGTAATCACATCATTCAACAAGCACTTCCCTATCAGTGAATAGTTTTACATTTGAAGCACAATAGAAAGAACTAAGTGTATAACCCATCAGCATTTAGTCATTGATTTCTTAGATCTTAACGCATCATACAGAAGTTTCATTATGATGTTTTGCCATAAGTATAGTTTTTATATTACCCTTTCAGGTAATATTCATTGCCATACTTATGTTACACTAATAACAATTCTTGTACTAATATATATGCAACGAGAACAAAAGATAAAAAGTAGGTCCAACAAATTCATAAAAACTGTGTAAAAATTGTAATACGTATACGTGCGAAAATCACAGCACACAATGTAAAACAGACAGAGCTACCCGCTCTATTGTGAAGCATACTTCGTCCGCGTAGAGTTGAATATCCAAACATGTCTTCACTGAACATAGCTTCCGAATCTATGATAACACTTGGATGGTCAGCATGAATTCCAGCATCCAGAAGGGACATCAGATCATCTGCAAGAACCAACACATTAATTAACGGTTAAAAAAATATTTTACAGACCGTCACAATTTTTAAAGCACCTCCAAATTTTAGCTTAGAAAAACGAGTGACTAACGCTATATAAAGGTATCACTAAATCTGAAGTCAAGACAATGAGAAACAAATAAAAACATATTACTTACTTTAACAGTTTGCAAGAGTATTCAGCTTACCGGTACTTAAAAACCAGTGACTACAGCATCACTATTTCAGAAGGCAAGCTATTCAGCAATAATGTGCCTTTATCAAAATAGATTACAAGTAGAGGAATCTTTCAATTAAAATACAAACATCCAACAACGTAAATTTTCTATGCTCAACACACCTCCAAAAGGACTAGCCAACTGATCAACTGTACGTAATGCCTCAGGATTTAAAGCCTAGTCATGCATTACCTCTAGGCCATCACACTTAGGAACAGTCAAATGAATGAACAGTTCATCAGCTGGCTATATCAAACTGATCAAAATCTGACTTAAAGATTAAATTTCAAGTCGCTGATCAATTTTTCCCAGCTGTGTTGGCCATAACTACATACATGAATGCTTTTTTAAAATTCAAAATCGCATTTGTAACCTACCTGACATGTAAGTGTCACAGTCTCCACCATCATCGTCGCCTTCATCATCACGGCTTAAGAGATTGTTCACAGCGAGATTGACGTCCAAATTCTGAAATTGTAATTGTAACCTTAGCAATACATTATATAAACTATATGCTGTATGATATTTATGTAAATATATTTTGTAACTGTACATGTAATTGGAATGTTAGCAACATATATATCATATAAGGGGTCATTGCATAATTACGTAACGCCGAAAATGACCGTTTTTGACCCACCTACCCACCCTGTAACGCTTCGTAACGTTTGCCTACACCCACCCACCCACCTACCCCAGCGTTACGTAATTATTGTTACGAAAAATCATTTTAAATTTACTATGTGAGCGCGCAATCATAATTCATATTTTATAGCGATTTAATACGTAGGCCCTATGTGAATTAGAATTTGGCAGTAGGCCTAAAATATACAGAATTTTTTATTTATATAAAATAATGACAGTCATGTTTGACATGCAATTTTGTTTTTTAAAGTTTTACGTCCAAAGTTTTACACACTGCTGAAAAGTTTCGTGGACTAAAATATTAATAATTAGGCCCTAATCAAAATTAAGATTAACTAATTATTTGCTTACTCTAAGCACTTTGATAATAATTAATACAAATATTGCTCAGTTTTTTGTAGGGCATCAATTTTAAATGTTTAAAATTCGTGCAGTAAAATATGCTTTAAAGTCGTTCTTCGATGTCAGAAATCCAAGGAGAATTACCACGTTGTTCCGACGGTAAACTATGAAAGGTCCAAACAATTCGAACAGCGGTTTCCGGTTTACACAAACGGACAAACAGATATGTTGATCTGAACTTTCGCTGGTGTCTGCCTTTTCGACTCTTCAGTAACTGTCGGTACTTAGGTTTACGGTTTTCGTCTAGGACAGACGCGAGAATGATTTGTCTTGGCGACAACAGTTGGAAAATTCATACCGCAAAGCTTACATTATCTCTTTTGCAAATCTTCCATTGAGGCAGATGGACAATATAGATTAATTTAATGGGCTCGGCTGTCTGAGTTTGATTTGATTCGTAATATCTTGAAGAAGAAGCGCAGACAGTTCGCAAAATGACGATCTGCTGGTTTGGATCCTTCGGCGCCAATGCGTAAATTGAGGCCCTATATATAGCACATTTTTCATTTGTGAGGTTTCAATCAATGGCAGATAATATTCAATAAGTTTGAACTTCGATTGCACCGTGACAGTGTATTAAACACTAACTTAGTGTTGATTTATACTATTGCGTATTTTAGTTAAGTTTTAAATCAATGGCACGAAGTTTGAACTTCGATCACATCGTGTCTAAGGCGTCAGTCGATGTAAATTTTAAATTCATTTATAACTTAACTGTTGGTAAAAGCGTTACGTAACGTTCGTCCCCATACACCCACCCACCCACGTAACGTTTCGTAACGTTTTCAAGGACCCCACCCACCCACCTTCGAGCGTTACGTAATTATGCAATGACCCCTAAGAGTATATAATAATTATATAAATATATTTCTGAACAGTACATGAAATTATAACCATAGCCCATCATTTGTAAATTCGCACTTAAAACACCTTGATGAGTACTTGGTAACGGCAAACAGAATGATTAAATGGCAATTCTTCCCACAAAATAAAAACCAGTTTATTTTAAAAAAATTTCTAAATCAATAAAATTTTATTCTGTATCAAAGATATCTTCTAGTCACTCAGTACTGAGGCATTAAAAACTTTCATTCTTAAAAACTGATTGAACTAATGCAGCGGTTCCCAAACTTTTCTGGGTCGCGACCCACTTGTGAATATCTTGGTTGTCTCGATACCACTGTGTAAAATTAAGCATTTTGTACCAAAATTTCCTTCGTAAACTTGAATCGATTTACGTACAGCGCTTAGAAATGTAAAGCATTAAAAGGAAATTTAGGTAAAAACAGTTTACAATTTTTTGCAATCCAGGTAGTTATAGCCAAATCATAGCCAAATGTTGGTGCTGCAAAAAATAAAAGTTTGTCGAAAAAATTTGGCGACCCACTTGCCAGAGCTTCGCGACCCACTTTTGGGTCGCGACCCACAGTTTGGGAAACTCTGAACTAATGGACTGACATACTGAACAATAAATAATTGTGTCCTTTTGGGGACTGTGAGAAATAACACACTTCATGAAGACATTTCATTCCATTCTTAGAAGAAATGGCAGCATATATTATTAGCAGGTATTACAAGACACCCATGAGACAATTAGTTAACTTTACGATCTGTCTAAAGTAAGAATCAATGACTATCAAGGAAACGAGTGCTTTACTTTTAAAGTCAACCAACCAATAGGCTAAAAAATAGTGGGAAGTTACTATCTGCCACGTCCACACTTCATCCAAATGATCAAGAACAGCACATCAAATACATGGGATAAATACATCATCCACTTATCTCAAAAGCAAACCTAATCTGCACAGGTCCCTCCGTTTGGAACAGTCTTCCTATTGACATACATACTATTCCATATCATTTGGTCCACATTACATTCTCTTAATTTGTTAAGACGCAACTGTTCAAAACCCTCAGACAGAAGTATTCACAGCGCTTTAGACAAGTTCTTAAAATCCACTCTACAAAAGCCCATACATACATACAAACCAAAACACAATTTGTTGGTTAAAAACAAGAACACCATCTCCATAAGGTGAATAAACCCACAGACAAGCAACAGCTTACTGTTCTCTGCAGCTCTCGAATGATCAGACTTCTGGATTTGCCTTGTAGCACTACTTGACACTACAAAAGACACAATTTACAACTTAGTTTTATAAAAGATACACCAGTTACAAAAAGTTATATATATATATACACATATATATATACACATATAGTTATGATTTCACGAGTACATAAAATTGTAACATATATATATATATATATATATATATACTGATTAAAGTGACATCATCTGCCAACTGCCATTGTGGAGTTTCTAATGAGTGAATACTTGCACTTAAGTGGCTAAAGTTAACCTTTTAAGAAAGTGGACAACCAGTGTCATATTCAGAACACAGCAGTGTTACAGTTTTTTAAACTACACAACACCTCCAGGCAACTCAAGGATCTAGGATTCAAGTTACCTGGTTTATAAGTTCATCAGGAACTACGGATGCAGGCAGAAGTGGCCTAGACCCGACAATGACGCCAGCTCCTCGACCACGACCCACTGCACGTACGATACGACCTCTTGGCCTCTGTGGCATTCGGGACCCAGCTGCGACCGTGTTATTGTTGCGGGACGTTGCACCATTCGTAGCGGATGAGGCAAATCTTCTATTGAAACAAAACAAGATGTTAATGCCACAGCCATAGCATTTCAAAATTTTAAATAATCTACAATTGAAAAAACAGTTATGCAACTTCTGTAAAAACTAGCGACAGCTTTGGATTTTTTTTCACATGTAGAATTGTTTATGTGACAGTTTTAGCATTCCATAACAATTTTCAAAACTTAATTTAAAAATGCACAAATATTACACATTGTAAAAATCACATAATTTAAAAACAAATAATAAGCATTCCTAAATCGTTAAAAAAAATGTACAAATACTAAACATTTTCCTAAATTGTTCAAAAAAATTTGTGTAAATTACATTTTCAAAAATCACATTTAAAAAATAAACAGAGAAATAATAGCATTATATGCATAAAAGCATCCACACAAAATTCTGTCATTTCTGTTTAAATTATCTTAAGTAGTGACAAAGCACGGTACTGATAACGATCGTGTTACTCAAATCCATCACTCAACGAAATCTTTTACGGGATTTTAAAAACCAGCTTGCATAACTTTTGGTAGGTCATTTGCACACAAGCCAGTTTCCCACATGAACAAGAGGACAGTAAATGCACACAAGCCAGTTTCCCACATGAACAAGAGGACAGTAAATGAACCAATTTTCTGTTGCACACAAATCCTTGTCACACATCAGCTCCAGAATGCCATCACTGCATCACTACCTGAGCTCTGTGATGAATCTGATTGGCAAGAAATGCATGTTGTTGTTGATGGAGAAAAACAAAACTGTCCAATTCAGATTAGCTGTAACCATCCAATGCTTCTGGTTGCAGCAAAAAGCGATGCGCTCTGATGAAGATGGTAAAAATCTATGCTGAAGGATGGTACACCATCATCAGACAAAGCCAATCACAGAACAAGAACTGTTCTGTGAAACTCAGTCTGGCAAAACAGGAGCACAAGAATTTAGAATCTGTAGCGTACCAACATGAACTGAAGGTCATCAAGAAGCATCATCGCAAACGACTACCACGGACACTGCATTAAAATACGGTGGTACTGATCAGTTAAGTTTTACAACACAATATTGAAGTCGCCAATGAAGAAACTGAAGGAAGAACAGCCTATGAAATAACACCATCCTCTGAGCATGTGCCAATCACAGCAACTTCTGCATAGTGGGAACCAGATAAAGCAAGGAAGTAAACCTCTGTCAGGATGCAAATCAACTAATTAGAACGACAATGCACCAAACTTTCTCCAAAACTATGGCAATGCTGGTACCATTCAAAGACTTGACATCTGCCATTGTGACAATCGATAGCATCAAGACCAGCCAATGGCCTATGTGCAGTCAATGGCTAAGGCTGTGCCACAGTGCTGCTTAGCATAGAAAGGCTGCTCTAAATCAGAAAGCTCCAAAAGAAACACAGACGCCTCAACACCAGGGTTGTTCTGATGGGGAACTAACCCAACAGGTTGATCGGATATTGGGCCCACATCTTCTCCTCTGATCAGGATCAGAGGGCTGTCCGCGATACGTATCCCTCTGGCGCTTCGGTCCGGCTTCAGGGAACCTTCCCTTGCTGGCCTTAAGTCACAAAGTACAATGTACAAAGGAAAATGATTACTGAGAAAAATTTTCATGAAACATTTTTCATATTCATATTATGTAGCAACCAATTAATAAACAAATACATTCATATAAATATTTGTAACATTGCTCGATACATACACTACTTCATAGCTATTAACTACAAAGAAATCCATTACAGATATGTAAATATTACAGTCACAATTACAGAGTAACATTCTTGACAAAAACTGTCATAAAACAAAAGAAAATACAATCTCTGTGCTGTCATAACACATTCACTAAGGACAAGTCCTAAAAACACAGCAGCCTTCTGTCAAATAAAACGCCAGTGGAACAGTATAACACGCAAGGCAACATTGTCCATAACTTGTTTCGTAATAATGCATACAGGCTGAACTACGCAGAAAATCTCAAATCAACTATAGCCATAGTAATTTTACTTTTATTAAAATCATTCAAAATAAAAACATGAGACTATAAAATCAAAATTGGATGAGATGACTTCTTGAACAAACCACACAATCATATAGCCGTCTTACTGATTTCTAACGAGGTCATAAATAAGCTGACAGTAATTAATGATCAGAGCAGGGTGCACAGTTGTTTGCATTTGAATTGTAACTTTGAACAGGAAATCCGGTAATAATCAGCTAAATTACTACACTGTTCAGTGCATTTTTTTCCTGACTGAAGCTGCATAGATGAGCACAGTCCAGATTAAACATGCCAGGAGTTATTGAAGCCTACAAAATGTGAGCTTTTGAGCACAAATTACAGTAATTTTCTTTAAAATTCTGGTAAGAAAGATTAATACTTTCAAGCATGAGTGACTGCCCAAATGAATGCAGCATATGCAAGACAGGAAGAAAACACACTGATCAATTAAACAGAACTTCAGAAATTATGCATGTAACAAACTGGCATATCATCACTTACTGTTTATTTTCTGTCTTGCTGAGATTTAGCCTCTCACTAAGAATTGTATATGCCAAACGACATACTCTACCATCCTGTCATAAAAAAAACAGTAATCAGTTACTAATAATCAGTTTATCACAGTCCTCTATATATACCCCACTACAGTTTCATTATTTACCCTGTAAAGGAAGCTTTGCCACAAGCACATAGATCTGACGTGGACGCATTTATCAGCTACCAGTTTACCCACGATCCGGCATAACATGGAGTTATGTCCACCAAAACTGTTAACACACTGCATCACTTAAAGCACAGTAACAAGAACCGCAGTGTAACACTAAACATGTAAATGTGGGAAGCAGGCTTAATTAAATCAAATAAAAATGCTCCATAAGGAAATTGCATTTCAGAGCAAGTTCACGTTATTTAATTAAAACCTATTTTCCTGTATTTCGATATTCAGTGCTACACTGCATTATTTGTACCACGTGTTAAATAACATGTGCAGTGTAAGTGTACTAGAACATTTATAAAAGTGTCACTCAACGATTCAGAGGTGCATTAGTGTGTTAAGTTAATAACTTTGGGAGCTATAATGACAGTTCACGTTATGCAGAATCAAAGGTAAACCGATAGCGTAAACGCAGTAGTGTAAACACATCTACGTTGTATCAGAATTCAGACTGAAGCAAATCAGCAAACAGTATGTAAGTAAGTGAAATTTAAAATGCATTCAAACCACAGCACTTCAAGTTCTGCTAAAGATCCAGTTGTCAAGAACTGGTACTGACAGCATAGCTGCAAAGGTTACGTGTATGAAAAAATTGGTTTGATTCCAGTAGAAGGAAATACACAATCAATCCTGATAAAAAATTTAATATGGTAAAAAGACTGATGCTTCCATGCACCACCTTCCATCATGATGTTATCAGCCCAAGCTATATTTAGTCATAAAATGTGCAGTACAAACATGCCAACAGCAAATACATTGATTAATACATGAGGGCATCAAAACAGCTACACATAACCTTGAAAACATCATCATAAACAAGCATTGAGAAAAAGGTACAGACCTGAAGCAGAACGGCTACATGACTAGGACCAACGACAACTTGATGTACGACAACATTCTGCAAAGCTGCTGGACTGCTCAGCCCATGCTTACTAATCTTGTCTGAGAGATCCTTTAGCCTAAAAAATAAACAGCATTTTGAAAGTCACTCATTTTAATTTACTGGCAGTTTTAAATTTAAAATTCACTTGGGCAAACAAAGCATTTAACGCAGCCAACAACAGATAGGACATTACTCCGTATAAAAACACACTTCATATAAACCAACACGTACCCATACCGGTTATGCCCTTGGGTGGTCAGAGATCTGTTTACCCTTTCCATGACCTCTAAGCAGCAATTTATTATAATCTAACAATTTAATATATGAACATTTGTAATAATAAACAAACCATCGATCGATGATGACTGCTTTAACTCTGATCTTCCTCATAGTAATAATTATTAGCAAACAAACACACCTGTGTGCACAACAGTTTCACGAAACTCTGCCTTCCAGGCGTTCTCTAATCTAACAACTTCTTTAGCATTGCTATCACAATGCACAAGGCAGCCATTGATGGTAATTTCAACAGAAGCCATACTTTAAAAACCTAATCCATTGGAGTAGCCTGGCTGACATTCGACATGCCAGGAAAACCAGAATTGAGGCACATTAGGAGAAAGAAAATATACAAGAATACTGTTCACATTGTTTTATGTAAATTAGTGGCACAAGTTAATGAGTTCAAATTTTTCAGACTGAAAGCCCAATCTACTAAATCTTGCTGATTGTCAGAGGGTTGGAATTACTGATTTATTGGTAGCAGATGATTCATCCAGTATTTTCCATGGCAGAATAAGGGTTAAGTAAAACAGATATTCTTGCCAAGGTATGAGGTGAGTTTAGATTAAACATATTATTATAAGCAAACTAAAAATTGCAAGTTTCCATGATGCAAAAAGATTTGCAATGTAGTTTTAGTTTTAACACTTTGACGACGAGCTGTATTGTTTTCCCAAACACTTTTAGTACACGTTGGTCCTTAAAATGTTAAGGGATAGAAAAAAGATAAACTGCAAGCTTAGGAAGAACGATGAGCTGATAGTAAGTAAGCATTTGTTAACATGCCAGAAGTCTCTCAGATTGACATAGAATCATAGATGTCTATGAGAGCATAAGTCAGAGTTTCATCAGTAAGATTTTTCAAAAATGTTAAGTATCTTAATCCATGACCATATGTTACATTTTCAGGAAGAAGCAATGTCAGGATAAAGTGACAGTTCAGGATGCAATAGTGATAAGGAATGACAATATAAATTTGACCTTTTTGTTGTTCAGTTCACGTGGTGTTAGTAGTAATCGTCAAAGTATACGCTTAATATACATGTAACGCCCTTAAAGTATCTCATAAGTCACAAACTATATACTCATATCAGGGAAAATTTCTGAGTGTTGCACTATATGCTACCATGTTACTAGCATAATTCCCCGAACCTTCTGTGCAAACCAGCGAGCTCCCATTGCCTCCATTAAGCCTCAACTTGCCCAGCAGTTTTCTGCAATAATATTCTTCTACTCAATTCAAAATTTTAGAGACGTAGCAAAAATATGTTGGGTGTCCTTTTGCTTTACTCCTGAAAACTGTAAACAATATGACAACCCCAGATTGTGTTAAAATAAAGTGTGGCACACTGAAGTGTTGCTATAGAAAATCCTTCCAATGGAAGAAGAGCATATTGCAATTGGGAAACTTAGAAAAAAGTGTATGCATACAAACTTTTTCAATCTGAAGAATGCCAAAATTTTCACACAAAAAACATGGATGTGTGCCAAGCCGAAGTTGAAAAGGCATTTTGGCACAAGTCGTGATTTGTCTTAAAAATGTACCTGCATTAATTTGAGTGGTGCAGAGCATTTTGTCACCAGAACATCTCAAACTTTCTTTTACACATTATATAAACTGAAATGGTCTCAAAATTTTTGTAAACACTACAAGTAGTTTTATTTACAGAGAACTTATTTCTTGGATAATTATGTACTGGGGTCATCCATAAAGGATGTCCACAATAAGGAGGGGAGGGAGGGGTCATCGAAATGCAGACAAGGGGATGGGGTCATGACCAGTGTGGACGTCCGCATCTAAACTTTTTAATTAGTTTTTTAAACACCAACTTGTTTCAACCTTCCCCAAAAGACGAAAAGGTCAGTGAAGTGATTTTCTAAAACCTTATACATGGTATAACCTTAACTGTGACTTTAAAGATAGAGACTTTCATTACTGCACATCCTGGAATATGAAACCTGAACTGTTACTTAAACATGCACAGGAACTGTGGAATAATTGTAAAAACAAAGATGATGACATTAAAAATTGGATTAGGCATGCGCAAAGGTAAGGTCGGTAATTGCGAAGACTGAGTGCCTCCCTATATAAACAATATGGTTGCCACCGACTTCGCTCCAGTAGAGCACCGCTGCCTACCAGTGATCTACCCACAATGCAATGCGCTAGGTAAGTAAGTAAAACGAACACTTGAAGTCAAATGCACACTTGAAGTAAAATGAACTTTAATTTGATTGAAAATTGAACAATATGCATCCATCTTAAGAAATGGTTTAATCCGTTAGACATAAACAAAATCATTCAGTTGCGTTTGTAATATGTGTTCGTTTTACTTACTTACTTAGCACATTGCATTGTGGGATGTTCCTGGTAGGTAGCATATATATATATATATATATATATATATATATATATATATATATATATATATATATATATATATATATATATATAATATATAACGGATTAAACCATTTCTTAAGATGTATGCATATATTTTAATTTTCAATCTAATTAAAGTTCATTTTCGTTTGACTTCAAGTGTTCGACTTACTTACATAGCGTATTGCATTGTGAGATATGGCTGGTAGGCAGCGGCACTCTATTGGAGCGAAGTCGGTGGCAACCATATTGTTTATATAGGGTGGCACTCAGTCTTCGCAATTACCGTAAGGTCAAATGCGGACAAGGGAGAGGTCCAAAGTAGGTCATATTTTGTGGACGTCCTTTATGGACGACCCCACTGGAAAAATTTTGCTGGGGCAAGCAGTGCTCTATTTCACAATTGATGGGTCGCCTTATTAATTTCAATGGTGAAGCAAAAGAATGTAGTCCCCAGTAAGATCATCTAATTTTATTTCATAGTCCAAGCACACTGAAACAAGCCATGTTAATGAGGCAATATATAATTTTAATTTAGCAACAAAGACTAATTCCGTCGGTTCGAATGACACAAGTTATTTTAGGCATTAGTTTTGAGCTCAATATTTCTACCAGTAATTGCGTTTTTAAACCACGCTTTTTATTATCTTTGAATGGTGCGCTGACTGTAAGTTCCTGCGTTACGCCTCCCGCGACTTTTTCATTATACAGACAATGGAATTCTTGTAACACTTCGCAAAAAGCAAACTTCTATCCTAAAGAAAATCTTGAATCCGTTAAAGTCTAGAAATAGATAAAGCTTCACCAGTTCCAAATGGACATTTGGTTGGATGGAGAACTACAATCTGGAGACGACATTACCTGTCGGTTAACTGATCTTCAGTTCCCGGGAGTGGATGAACCACAAAATGAACAGAACTCATCACAATGAATCATACGCTTGTGATCTTTTCGAAAAAGAGTCCGCTGTATTTAAATTTTATTGTCTTATGGACAAATCCTCCACCAGCACTAAGCAATCTACGTCGAGTAAAAGAATGGACATGAAAGAACTCAGACAACACTAAATTACGACCGACGATCGACAGATGTCGCGTGAAGCCATCTTTTTAGAATAAAAGTTAGTCAGCCAGCCAAGCAACCAGAAGGCTGCTTAGCAAGTAGATAAGTAAGTATGTATATCTGTAAGTCATCCAGACAGTCAACTCTTGAATTTCAAAACTAATATTTACACAATCTACATTTATACATGGTTTTTGAGCTTGTTAGCTTGTTAGCCATAAAACCATGTATAAATTATACTCTTCGAATCCATTTTGACATAATTTTTATGGTAGTTTGTGTTAAACGCTGCTGTGTCATAACCATCGACTTATATTAGTGGACCCACTATGAGCGATTCAAGTTGAAGCCGGGCCTGTTGCTAAGAATAGGTATGCTTACCTGTGACGTAATGCATGGGCGGAATGCATTACGGGAAAGGTCATGGGTCACCGTTCACAGAGTCAATGGTCTAAATATAGATATCGACGTTCCCCCGTGCATGACGTCAGGCATAGAGCTCATTAGCATATTATGTGTAGACATCAGAATCTAAAAGGCAATGTACTACCTACGCTGTGTCCACTAATAAAGGTCGATGGTCATAACAGAGATATTTTTGTATAGTATAATAATAATAATAATAATAATAATAATAATAATAATAATAATAATAATAATAATAATAATAATAATAATAATAATAATAATAATAAAAATAAAAATAATAATAATAATAATAATAATAATAATAATAATAATAATAATAATAATAATAATAATAATATTAATATTAATAATGATAATGATAATGATAATGATAATGATAATGATAATGATAATGATAATAATAATAATAATAATAATAATAATAATAATAATAATAATAATAATAATAATAATAATAATAATAATAATAATAATAATAATAATAATAATAATAATAATAATAATAATAATAATGTGCAGACCACCCAGGCCTAACGCTATACGACGCGACTTTGCGTTCGGGACTGATTGGGGTACTAAATCTGCCTCTGTCAGAGGGTCACTGGCTTCAAGCCTCACTTCCCATCAAGGCTGGTGGACTGGGAATTAGATCGGTAACCTCGCTGGCACTTCCCGCCTTTTTGGCTTCAGCCGCAGGTACCCTTCCGCTCCAGTCCATCATGCTAGGTGACACATTCCCTACCGACCCACAGTATGAGGCGATGCTGTCCCGCTGGCTGAAGACCAACTCAATGCAGCTCCCGGATAGCAGCCTTATGCACAGACAATCCACTTGGGAGAAACCTCTGACCGACAAAATCATCTCTGACCTGTACGCCGGGCTCCCGGACCCTCTCCATCAGGCGCGTCTAAGAGCGGTTTCAGCCCCGCACTCTGGTGACTGGCTGCTGGCTCTCCCTATCGCCTCCTGCGGGCTCAGACTTTGCGACGAGTCGGTCAGGGTGGCAGTGGGTCTCCGACTGGGGGTTCCCCTCTGCGAACCACACAGATGCCCTTGTGGCTCTCACGTGGCCGCAGATGGCTTGCACGGGCTCTCCTGCCCTTTGGGACCAGGTCGTTTTTCTAGACACGCAACATTGAGCGACCTAATTTTTCGTAGTCTGACCCGCGCTGGCTTCCCTTCAACTTAGGGAGCCCGTGGGCCTTTTGAGAACCGATGGCAAGAGACCGGATGGCCTCACCCTCATTCCGTGGCGCGCTGGTCGCAGCCTCGTATGGGATGCGATCATGCGACCGTGACTGACACATTGGCTGCTTCTTACCTGCCGGATACCGCTCGGGCGGCCGGTGGGGCGGCCGAGAAGGCGGTAGCCCGCAAACACGATAAATATTGCCAGCTGTCCGCTATTCATTTTTTTTGTTCCCCTGGCATTTGAAACCATGGGCCCGATTAATAATGAGGGCTTGGCCTTTCTTTCTGCTCTAGGGCAGAAACTCAAAACTGTTACGGGGGACGTTCGCGAAACGTCTTTCTTGTTTCAACGCCTTGCGCTCACGATTCAACGTTTCAACGCGGTGGCCTTTAGGGGTGCCTTCAACAACTTTAACCTAGACGAATAGGGCCCATTCCAGACAAATCTATTTTGTAAATAATGTTGAAGTCCCTGAGGGATCCTGTATACCTCGGAGCAAAAAAAATAATATTAATAATACTACTACTACTACTACTACTACTACTACTAGTCTACTACTACTACTACTACTACTACTACTACTACTACTACTACTACTACTACTACTACTACTACTACTACTACTACTACTACTAATAATAATAATAATAATAATAATAATAATAATAATAATTATCTTTTTCTTTATTAGTTCAAACCGACACACGCAGTAAAGATTACATTGAGATACGACAGTACAATTAACAATCTCTTAACTAAACACACGTTTATGGCAGCCATGCAAGGCGCCCTCCAGATGGGGGGTAACCCGGGGGTTGCGGGAATCGAACCGCGTAGCGCTACTCTCCTGGCCATGAGTGTTACCATTACTCTATCCCCTCCACCTGGGTATGGTACCTGGGAATTTATAATAGAGTGAGAAGAGAGTAGGAGAAGAAGAGGAGAGAGAGAGAGTGAGGAGAGAGAGAGAGATGAGGAGAGAGAGAGAGAAGATGAGAGAGAGAGATGAGAGTGATAGAGAGAGTAGAGAGAGAGATAGATGAGAGAGAGATGAGAGAGATAGAGAGAGAGAGAGATAACCCAGCAATTAGGGTCCCACGCAGTTCCAAGGGGAGTTCCATAGGGATGGCTCGAGTCCAGCGAGAAGAATACCCAAATTGACTATGAATTGGTAACCATCGGCTGCCCAAAAAGATTGACGTAGATGACTTGCAGCTTCGCTTTCCGAATGCCGCCTTTTTTTACTTCGGAGCGTGACCATGAGTATGACAATAGGCCAGGATTTAACTTCACTTCTCTGCAGTATCAGAATTGTAGAAAAAAGACTGGGGGGTTAGACCATGATTCATACATGTGGAGTTGGGGTGTGCAATGAAGGCTTAACTATGGGGTCCTAAGAAAGACTGGGGGTTGAACCCCCACCCCCCGACAATTCTCACCCTGCTTCTCTGAGGAAGTGAAGACAGTATGTCGAACATTATTTTATCATCTGCGCCAGATCCGCACTCGCTGTATTCCAAAGCTGCGTCTACTCGAGATCTGGTGCTCATAGTCATATGCGCTAGAGTGGGCTACGGTAATGTCATTTATGCAGACCCCCGTCTTTCTCGGATTCATCAACTTGAAACTTCAACCAGTTTCAAATTCTATAGCTCGGCTAATTGGTGGGATTACACAATTTCGTCATATATCTAACTGTATGCGGACAGAGCAGCATTGGTTGCCCGTGTGAAGGGGGGGGGGGTCCATAGAGTAGTGGCAACATCACTGGCGTGAAGAGCAAGCGGTAGCGGGATCACTTCCCGCTTCCTCACCAAATTTAGGTCCACTTAGCCTTTCATTCGCGAGATGGCGCGTTTGATAAAATGAGATGTAGGACGTGATTAGCGCCTTGTATGGCTGCCGTGTACAACTAAATTCGACTCCTGTAATAACTTGTGATCATCCGTTCATACTGATTTGTAATCATACTGCGTAATTGTCAGTTTGAAGATATTAAACGAAGATTATTATTATTATTATTTTTTATTTTTTTTACCCGAGGTATTTATGATACCTCAGGTGCAAGATACTAATTAATGGTGTTGACTCTGGAGTGGCCGTCCTGGTCAAGATCCGGGAGAACAAAAGTGCTGTGGAAGGCGACTGCGTTGAAACGTTGAATTACAACGGAGCGGCGGTGGAAGAGATATATATATATATAGCTGGTTATTATTATTATTATTATTATTATTATTATTATTATTATTATTATTATTATTATTATTATTATTATTATAACCAACAAACTCATATGCAGACGAATTGTTAAATGTAGCCTATCTAGGGATTCTAGGCTATAGACCGACATTCAGTCCTGGCTGCACGGTCTCCTTGTTGTTCGAGTCCGACGTGCCTAGAACAGATAGAGAGTTTCCAGTTTGCAGGGCAATTGATAGACGCTGCAGCAGATGGCTGGTCTCACGCTGATCTCCTGTAGCTGCTTTTATCTTGGAACCAAGTTCTTGGATAAATTCCAGTGACTCGGCGTGCCAGCTTCCTGAGGTTTCGACTGCAACAGGTATGAAATGGTGCGATTGCGAGATGACAGCATATTTGTTTTCCTTATTGTGGGCTGCTTTTTCCGCTGCGGCACCTGCGTTTTGCGATGTTACATGCTGATACGATGCTGCGAATGTGTCTGGCACCGTGACATCCCACGCTAAGCATCGACCTCTGGCCCAAGGAATTATGGTGACTCCATCAGGCCTTTTGCCGTCAGCTCTGGAGAGGCCATTGGGCTCTTTGATGGCCGGTATTTTGGCTCTGATGAAGGCCCGCCAAATCACGTCGTTGATCATGGCATGTCGTTGTTGCCTTCCAGTTCCCTTGATGCAAGAGAATCCGTGATGGCCATTGGATTCTACTATCGCCCCACATTTACATGTGTGTTTTTCACATAACGCAGTGCCCAGCCGGATGCCGGCTGCTATTCTCAGAACTTCTCCTGGCATCCGTAATCCTGCGATTGTTATGGGTAGTGCTTGAAGCCAGTCTCCTGAGTGTGGTGATTGCGCAGCTAACAGTCTGGCTTTAGCAGTAGAATCAGTGGCTCTTTCTGAAAGGCCTTCAAGTGCACGCGATATCAGTGCGCTGTCCCATTCTCTTTGTACATGAGCCTTCTGTTCGATGGGAGTAGGCGCGTTCGATCTCAATTATTATTATTATTATTATTATTATTATTATTATTATTATTATTATTATTATTATTATTATTATTATTATTATTATTATTATTATTATTATTATTATTATTATTATTATTATTATTATTATTATTATTATTATTATTATTATTATTATTATTATTATTATTATTATTGAGCTTAGGATCCTCCTCATGCGAATGCGTAAGTGTCTGGCAGGTTTGCTCCATCCGACCTTAGAGAGCTGCGTATCGTCATACTCACACGGCCGCATATATCACGTCGATCTGCAGCAAAACAAGGTGGTCTGGAACCTTTGTCGCCGTGGACTCTGGTCATTCTCAAAGAAGCTTCCATGCAGTCTGGGACACGAGCTTCTACTTCTGATGAATCTATTTCGCAAGCTGTTGTATACCATTCTATTCGATTGCGGTATTGTATAATGAGTTCTGGAACACATCTCATAAGTTTTCTTTAAGAGGCGCTAAGTAAATGAGCACTTACAATCATAGGCGTAGACTCTGGGGGGAGCCGCGTGCCTCCCCCAATAATTGAGATGGACTGTACACCCAATGCAACAAGTGTAGAACGAATAACCAAATCCCCCCTCATATTTTGGACAAGTTTACGCCAGTGCTTACAATAACAATGATAAGCATATAGGCCTATAGCAGTGCATATTTTAACGGATTTGGACTACTGGGACAAAGTCGGCCACGATAGGGGTCCGACAACGCATTGTAGAGCATTTGCTGCCAAACTTAAGCAACTTTATTTTACCAAATTTGTTTTCTATTATTATTATACATATCCCTATTTAAATCATGCATAGAAGTTTTAAAAATATGACCTAATTAGTTCAACCATTATTTTTGACTTGGTTGGCTGACTTGGCTCACCCAACTTTTAAACACTTCCCGGGCCTCTCCATGAGGGACTTTTGTAAGTACGAATTCGGAGTACTCTGCAGTTTGCATTTGGAGTTGTTTTGTTTGAATAAAACAAAAGATTCATTGTTTAATTAAAATAGCGAGCAGTCCAACTTTACATTTTTTTAAAGTAAGGAATAGTATGATGTTGTGATTTTTGGGTATTTTTCACGGTTTTGGTCTTGAGTTTCAAAGTCTTGGTCTTGGTCTTGAGGTTCAAGGTCTTGGTCTTGGTCTTGAGGTTCAAGGTCTTGGTCTTGGTCTTGAGGTTCAAGGTCTTGGTCTTGGTCTTGCGGTTTAAGGTCTTGACAACAAGACTGGTCGTAACACGACACCTGCCGTTACAAGGGCGCTTTGACAAGTTCAACACGGCCCATAAGCCAGCTTGAATTAGTGTCCAGTGAAGTTGCAGAACGTGATGTTTTTGATGTCTTTAAACGCTGTCGGACTCTGCTCGTCCCAACCCTCCTGTTAGGAGGCTCCTAAATGCGCCAGTTGTTCGCGACCCAACCTCTCAGGGTAGGTCCTTGCCTCTTAGGCAAGGAATCTATATTAAAAGTCCTTGCTCTTAGGCTACGATTACGATCAGATTACGATAGTTTTAGGCGTTTTCTGTGATTGCTCCGAGCAAGGTCGGAGTTAGCCTAACTCGCATGGTGCTCTGTTCAGACGCTAACCAAACGCAAGAGCGAACTTGTACATGTAGGGCCTACGTACAGTAGGCTCACTGTTTACGCCAGGGGTGGGCAACATACGGCCCGCGGGCCGGATCCGGCCCCTGGGGACCTTTGGACCGGCCCGTGACATGTCTGTTATATTAGCCTTGTACCTAGCACTTGGGAACCTTTTATACGGCCCTACTTAGAATTCTGTGCATAAGCCAACATTAAAACATCTGTTTGTTATTTATTAAGAATCCGTCCTCTAGTCTAGTCAGCTAGTTTACTATTCAGTCATCAATGTAATGACTCTCTGCATGTAACAAGACCACAGTGTAGGTAGGTTCGTAACTTTAGAAGCCATCTTCATTTAGATTTAATGCACTGAAAATGGTTGCGCTGTTTCCAAGCACCTATATTTGTGAACAGTTCTTCTCATAGATGAAACTTGCAAAATGCAAAACAGATACAGACTAACAGATGACAATCTCTCCAATGAACTTCGAATTGCCACTTCGAACATTAAAGCAAACATTCCGGATTTGTGTTGATAGAAGTAGTGTCAGATCTCACATTAATCATTAAATACAACACACCAAGCAAATGGATACATTTTACAGACTAACAGTATGTATGTTTAAAACTGAAGAAACTTAAAACATATTTTGTTTTTTATAAGACTGTAGGTTTTAGGAGAAGTATGTTTTCCTCACAAAAATTATCTTCATTTACTTTAAACTTAAAGTATAACTGTAACAGTAATTCCACAATATTTAGTTTGAATAAAATTAATATTGTCTCCTTTACTGGGGCAAATGAATCTGCAAAAATTAGCCTGCGATGGGCATGCGGCCCCCCAGCTGCCCTTAAAATCTTAGTGCGGCCCTCTGTTAAAAGAAGTTGCCCATGCCTGGTTTACGCCATCTGTTGAAAATAATAAAACCACTAGGAAAACGAATAGAACTGCCATGGATGCCAACTGCTCCATGGCATCTCATCTGAAAAATAAATTACTCGACACACAACCTAGATTTCATATCATTATGCTGCTAACACAGTATAAAAAATTACACAGTACGTCGACTCCCGGCCGATGCAGCAGACAGAATGTATATATGACCGACCGCCATTTTGAAAACGGGAAATTTACACGTCGATACACCGGAATCCATCACATAAAATATTTTTAAACGTTACAACAACATCGAGGACTTCATTAGAATTAACAATATTATTTGTAACGTTTATGTCAGCTTAAATCTATAATTCAAGACTGCACTTTCAAAATGGCGTTACCCCAAAAACAAGTCAACAGGCAGCAATGCGAGTCGACGTACTGTGTAATTAAATTTATACTGTGCTGCTACCCTTCTCCAGGGCCGTATTAACCTGGGTGGAGGCCCCAGTGCACCGCCGTGGTGGAGGCCCATAGGACCATGTGAACGTCCGAATGGGTAAGGGACATTCCCCTGGATTTTGAAAATATTAAAAAATAAAATCTTGAATTTTATGATTATTCCAACAGTCCCAACACGATTTTCAATGCTAAAAACACTTAATTATTGAAGTAAGTCAGCTATTCTATGCAAAAAACATAATTTTATCCCCCTACAAAAATTTTGCCTTCCCCAGAAAATTTTGCCCCCTAGAAATTTTTACCCCTCTGGAAAAATTCCTGCGGACGCTCAATACAAACGACGCTGCAGTGCATTATGAAGAAACGACGATATATATAGAATTCATTAGGCCTAGATCAAATACACTGTATATAGCCTATAGTGGAGTGTTGTGTGTCCTTTAGGCCTATATTATTATATAATAATAATATAATTCTGACCTGGCACCGAAACGGACCAAGCATAGGCGTAATTTGTGGGAGTACAAGGAGTACTCGCTCCAAATCTAAACACCATCCACTTTTGCAGTCTACCTGCCTGATCCCTCTGGTTCTTCACCTGGAACCGATTGACCTCCCAATTAATCGATTTTTTTACTGAGCGTATGTGAATATGCTGCTTCTCGCGGCTGACCCTTTGTTTGGACGCTGATTAGTACAAGTAAAATTTTAAAAAGCCCCCAAGAAATTCAGAATCTGTAGGCCCCCGTGCAGCGGACTGTGAGGTTAGAAACGAAAAAAAGTTGAAATAAAAATCATGTCACTGCGCAGGCGGGTATCGAACCCGGTCCGTACACATCTGGTGAGTGACACGGTGGCGACCAGCCACGCGGCTCATCGCCAATAGGTATGGTTTTAAGCGGTATTTATGCAAGAGAAGTTGATAACGTCTTTGTGACGTTATAATGCTGTCGAGCTGGAGGATTCGGTAGGCGGGACTGTATAGTTTGAAAGATTTCAAACAACAAATTTGATCGTCTGCATATGTTATAACTATTTAATTGCTTCTTAAATTTTGATTTTGAAGAACGTATCGAGCTATATTGCGCTCTGTGCCAAGCGTAACAAAATTAACCCTCCAATAGTCCTAAATATAGCGCCCCTAAAAATCAACGTAATCAATATATCAACCAAATTTGTGGTCTCGAATATAATATTTTTTACAAATATGTTCAAATGACAATTTCACAAAAGCCCCAAACCCCCTATCTATTAATATCATATAATACACACTTATTAAAATTTTCGATAAAACTTTCATGTACACCAAAGTACGTTTAGCAGCTGGATTGTATACTTACTTCATTATATACTAATATCATAATGACTCCTATAGCGCCGTTATAATTACGCAAAAACACCAATCGATGGTCACTTATATAAGGAACTAAATCTCTACCATGGATGTGCGCAACTCTCCCACCGAGAGATCGTAATAGTAATTGTAATCTCCAAAATTCTAAAGCGCGATTCGAAGGCCAAGCGCAGGGCACTAGCCTAATCAGTTTGAAGGATTATTTATTATTAAAATTATGTAGATTGTAGAAGGAAATATGGGATCTGAAATAACGTAATGAACAGTGGATAACATGTAATCTAATTATTTCTCTAGCGCCGTCATTTAATCGATGGTCGTTGGAGAAGCCCGATCGAAATCCTGTGGGTAGCCTTATAACTTAAACTTTTGCATAGATG
The DNA here is from genome assembly GCA_963556255.1 of Allolobophora icterica. NCBI lineage: Eukaryota > Metazoa > Annelida > Clitellata > Crassiclitellata > Lumbricidae > Allolobophora > Allolobophora icterica. Next base: position 16,220,281 of record OY744605.1, on the reverse strand, counting down.
ATTTTAGGCAGTGCCGGATTTAGACTTTGTGAGGCCCTATAAGCCAGTGGTTTTCAACATTTTTGTAGTGACGGAACCTTTCAGAAACTAGGCCTACTCGTTTGCTCACGGAACCCAGCACGTTTCACCATCCAATATTGCTAGAAATAAATATTATTGTAGGTTGTAGGCCTAATGTTAACTTGTAAAATTTGCAAATCGCTCTGTAGCTAAGCTATAGCTATTCCGCCTCTCTGGAATAAACTCCAGCCAGAATTACGACAACTAGGTCTAGGGCCTATGTGAACCACCCTACGAGATCACCAAAACCTCACTTCTTCCATCTCTCCACAGGTCTTTAACTGAAAACTAAAATACCTCTCTTTCAGAAATCGTATCCCGATTCCTCTTCCCCGTAGCCTACCTTCCTCGTCGCTCCAAATCTAAACACCAGCCACCTTTGCAGTCTACCTGCCTGACCCCTCTGGAGATTGACCTGGAATCGATTGTCATCCTGCCTTCCTATCTTATTTTTGACCGATCGAGCGTATGTGAATAAGCTGCTTCTCGCGACTCACCCTTTCTTTGGACGCTGATCAATAGGGTAGTCTAGGCTAATTGTCTGCAGCTGCAGGGCATTAGTGCTTCACTGGAGTGCGGGACGTCCGTACAATACAACTGTATTTGATAAAATACGACTGTATAAAATTATGGTACAATATAATTGTGTGGATATAATACAACTGTATTTGATAGGCCTATTGCTGTAAGATCATGCTATGTACTTTACTACTACTTTATTACGATAGCTAGTTGTACAAGATCTAATATGTATTAAGCACAGGATGGTAAAGCTAATGTACTATTCACACGATGGCCTCTACACCGAATGCACTGTGGTCATGTCAGTGTCCAACATCTAGCATACAGACGGGTCTCTGTGGGCGTGGCCTAATACCACCTAACGTCCAATAGCGACCTCGACAGGACCCGTCACATCTCTTTTCCATAGATAGTCATTCAAGTCGAATTGCTACTCACGAATCCCTAATCAATAATATAAGCTTATAGTGTCATCCCCTTCTTTATGTAAAGTCGATCCTAATCCATATTCAATGTTCCTTAATCTATAATCCCTAATCCCCTCGTAAATAGAGTTAGTGTAATCTAATCACAGTTCTCGTCCAGAGTTCTGGTTTAGTCTATCCTTGTCCAGCGTCGTGTTCAGTAGGCCCTTTCTGTACCAGCGTGTTCCTTTAATGGCCCAGCGCAACGCGCGTATATCTGTGGCCGGAACAGTTGTCTGGAGTAGGGGGTGCTGCTGTCTCTCGTGGCCAGCGCCTGACATGTGGTCGAGTGATGGTCGCTTTGACGCCAGATTTGGGAGGGAGGCGGCGAGAGGATGTCTTCGTATATCTGCAGCGCAGACGTAGCGAGAGACGACCGAGGCTTCAAAAGCGCGTCAGTCTCTGTATATATCTTGTTCAGTAGGCCCTATCTGTACCAGCGTCCAGCGTGTTGCTTTAATGGCCCAGCGCAACGCGCGTATATCGGTGGCAGGAACAGCTGTCAGGAGTAGGGGTTGCTGCTGTCTCTTTGGGCCTGCGCCCGACATGTGGTCAAGTGATGGTCGCTCAGAGGCCAGATTTGGGAGGGAGGCGCAGACGTAGCGAGAGACGATCGAGGCTGAGGAGCGTTCAGAAGACGTATAGCAAGAGTTGATTAACGCTTTTGATCTCTCTTGGAACTCAAGAGCTGATACCCCTGGCACGTCGTGGCGATCCAAGCGGAGTTGAGGGCCATCTGTTGCTGGTCTGTCGATTTCAGAATCTCTAAACGGATCGCCCTTTGTAAGCTGATACTTTTCTGCAGGGCATCTGCAGGCCGGTTTCTTAATTACGGCGTGCCTGACTTTGTAGACGCGTCCGCCCTCTGTGGTCTGTTCGTCTGCAAACCCATCATAGCGATGCAGAGGCTTCGGCACGACGGTGGGGGAGGTAGACCACGATTCGGCGGCAGGCGCAGCTCTCATAACGGTAACAGCCATGCGTAGGGCATCGAATTGCTGGCCGTTCATCAGCGCCGCTGATTCATGTGAGAATTGGAGTCTAGCACAGCTATCGGCGATTTCTGTGTCGGGCTGGACTCGCGATAAGATGACACGCGGGGGGTCACTTGGAGGAGACTGGTCCCTAATTGATACCAGCATGATGATGCTTTCCGTCTCTAGCTCGGGCTGCTGCGCAGCCTGGACCTCTAGAGGAAAACGTTTTGGTGGTAACTGGACTGGAAGACACTTTTCATCGTTTGCATGATGGACGTCGCTTTCTAAGACGTAAATGTCGACGCGTTGTCTCAGTTTATTCGACTCGGTTATGCAACCGTTCGTTGGGTCGATTGTGGTCATATCAGTCTGAGATGCACATACCTCAAAGATGATTTCTTGGACTGCGTTCAAGAGCTCCGTGTCTCGACAGGCTTTGAAACTCAGGATCGTCCGTAGGTCACTGACGGTCACCGTAATCATTACGTGCGTTTGCAGTTGCGATCGGTAGATCACGCGAAGAGTAGCCGCTGCTGGGCGTATCTCGTGGCTTCGACCGAGAGCGCGGACGACTGCTTTATGCGGCGCATTCGTCTTGTCACAGTACTTACAGCGACGTGTTTCGTTGCTGGCTTGTCTGTGGACAATCGTCTCAGTTGGCAGTAGGGATGGACATCCGCCACTGCGCCGAACTGAGTTGACGATTCGGTAGAGCACCGGCTTGCCACAGTACTTACAGCGACGTCTCCCGTCGCTGGCTTGTCTGTAGACAATCGTCTCAGTTGGCAGTCGGGATGAACATCCGCCAGAACTGCGCCGAACTGAGTTGGCGATTCGGTTAAGAACTGTCTTGCCACAGTACCTACAGCGACGTGTCTCGTTGCTGGCTTGTCTGTGGACAGCAGGCTCAGTTGGCAGTCGGGATAGGTATCCGCCGTAACTGCGCCGAACTGAGTTGGCGATTCGGTAGAACACCGGCTTGCCACAGTACCTACAGCGACGTGTCCCGTTGCTGGCTTGACTGTGGGCCGCAGACTCAGTTGGCAGTCGGGATGAACATCCGCCAGAACTGCGCCGAACTGAGTTGGCGATTCGGTTGAGAACTGTCTTACCACAGTACCTACAGCGACGTGTCTCGTTGCTGGCTTGACTGTGGACAGCACTCACAGCAGATTCAGTTGGAAGTCGGGATGAACATCCGCCAGAACTGCGCCGAACTGAAATGGCGATTCGGTAGAGAGCTGTTGTGTCACAGTACCTACAGCAACGTGTCTCGTTGCTGGCTTGACTGTGGACAGCATTCACAGCAGATTCAGTTGGCAGTGGGGATGAGCATCCGCCAGCACTGCGCCGAACTGAATTGGCGATTCGGTAGAGAGCTGTCGTGTCACAGTACCTACAGCAACGTGTCTCGTTGCTGGCTTGACTGTGGACAGCACTCAGAGCACACTCAGCTGGCAGTCGGGATGAGCATCCGCCATAACTGCGCCGAACTGAGTATGCCATTCTGTAGAGGGCCGCGTCGTGTTCGAATGCTGACATTGCTTTCAGCTGCTGTCGATTCAGAGTCCTCAAAACTTAGCTTATCTGAGTCTATAAGGCTAGCTTGTCGTACTTCCGATATCAGCTTATTCAATTATTTGAGCGCGGTAGTTCAGTTCTTCTGACACCATGTAAGATCATGCTATGTACTTTACTACTACTTTATTACGATAGCTAGTTGTACAAGATCTAATATGTATTAAGCACAGGATGGTAAAGCTAATGTACTATTCACACGATGGCCTCTACACCGAATGCACTGTGGTCATGTCAGTGTCCAACATCTAGCATACAGACGGGTCTCTGTGGGCGTGGCCTAATACCACCTAACGTCCAATAGCGACCTCGACAGGACCCGTCACAATTGCCCTCATTCTGAAATGTCCTTCCAGCTGAGCAGAGGCTCAAACCCGTCCTGCCTGCCTTACAGGCGAAGCGTTCCATCCATTCGGCTACCACGTTCATAAAGAAGCTAAAATTTAATGCCAAATGCGGACAAGAGGAGTTTCTCCAAAGTAGGGGTTATTTTTGCAGACATCCTGCAAGGACGACACCTCAGTTGTCTGCAAGTCAGCAATGGTCAACAAAAGGCTCGACTGTCTTCACCTTGCTTAGGCTTGCTATCTGTTGCTACTTACCTGTCTAACGGTAGGTATACCAACAAAGGTTAGGCTTCCCAGATAAAATGTTTACTAAGTTCAGCTTTAGCTTTAATGTCGGTTGTTAGTGTACCTCGACTTGAAATATGCACTATGGCACAGGATCGATGTACCAACTCTTCTGCTCCCTCTGCACTTAGGGCCTACCAAGAAACAAGACTTCGAACAGGGCTTCACTCAAAATTATATTTCTCAGCAATTTATAAATTGTATATTCTGATAAAAAATGTCTTTTCTGTCGCAAAAGAAATGTCTACAGCGGGTGAGCTGTATATAGGTTAGATGAATTCTGTTTCTTTGAACGTGTTGTCAATTTTCTTATAGGAATAAAGGCAGTTCTAGGCCTATAGGCCACGTACTAGGCCTATATCAAGTTCGCTAATCCACAGTAGCATGGTTTTCTGTTTTCATGACCAATTGCATGACGCTATGCATTATGAAGAAACGATGATGTGCATTATGAAGAAATAACGCCATGCATTATGAAGAAACCATACGCTGTGCATTCGTAATTGTAATCTCCAAAGTCCAAACTTCTAAAGCGCCACTCGAAGGCCAAGCGCAGGGCACCAGCCTATTAACGAGCGCTGGATTATGAAGAAACGATATGCATTATGAAGAAAGGACGCTATGTTACATAGCGTCGTCCTTCTCTGTAGGCCTAGGCCTATACCGAGCATCGTGATACCGAGCAATCGTAATTGCACCCCAAACTTCCAAAGGGTTGGTTGATTTCCGGTGTTATGGAGCTTCTAAACTCTAAAGTAATGTGTCCCAACGGGTAACACAGCAACAATACTATTATTACAATACATCAGGTCGTTGTAATTTGTATCAAATGTAATTTATTGTAGACAGCAGAAGATAGAATTGCAGAAAAAGGACCTCTTATTGCAAGGCGATCATTGCACATGGCGGCAATGTTTATGGTCACGTGCGGTTGGAGGCAGATGTGACGTAATTTCCTTGGCAACTGTCAGTTTATAAACATGGCGATGGCAGTTCATTCGTAATCCGATAGCTGTATATATTTTGTGTCCTGCACTTCCTGTGCTGTCGGATAGGGTGGAATATCAAGGCTCTACGCCTGTTGTTCACGGTACATTAGTTGAAACATGAGTCATTTCGAAACTGGGTAAGCCAAATGTGACTTTACCTAGTATGGCAGTAGGCCTATGTGTAATATTGTTGTTCGTTCAATGACCGCTATGTTTATTTCTAAAATAGTGGTTGACGCAACTGTTTTTGACTGACGTCTCCTTCTCTTTGTGGCACTGTTCACTCTTCACTTCTAGATACCTGAGCAATGTTCGCCAACAGACAAACTCTCTATCGCTAATTCAGTGTAAACCTCAATCTCCTGTTAACAGCTGCGTTCTGACAGCTGTCTTATTGAATAAACGAATATACAATACAATACACTGTGAGCATTATCAGAAACGCTTCTCAGTGACTCCTGTTCGTTGCCGATTAGATAAAAAAAATAAGGCCGCTGTATAAATATTTTCCCCGAGGTTCATAATATTATGGGTAATCCTGGGTTTTAGCGTCCGAAGTTATTTTCATTGAAACGTTCTAATACAATATGCAATAATACAGTAAATAATCATCGTTCATCCAACTTCTAGTTTCAGTTATATTTTAATCGATTGTCCAGCTTCTAGTTTCGTGAATATTTTCATCAATCTTCCAACTTTTAGTTCGAGTTTTACTATGAGATGTTTTAATCGCTCATACACGGGAATAAAATAGGTAGGGCCTACTAACACGATATATTTTCATCGCAATTCCAACTTCTAGTTTGACTTTAATTATGTAATATTTTCATCGGTCATCCGGCTTCTAGTTTCATTGATATTTTCATCAATCTTCCAACTTCTTGTTTGAGTTTAACTGTGAAACGTTTTCATCGCTCATGCAATGGGGGTCCATAGAGTAGTGGTAACATCACTGGCATGAAGAGCAAGCGGTAGCGGGATCGCTTCCCTCAACCTCCCCAAATTTAGATCCACTCAGCCTTTCATTCGCGAGATGGCGCGTTTGATAAAATGAGATGTAGGACGTGATTAGCGCCTTGCATGGCTGCCGTGTACAGTTAAATTCGACTCCTGTAATAACTTGTGATCATCCGTTCATACTGATTTGTAATCATACTGCGTAATTGTCAGTTTGAAGATATTAAACGAAGATTATTATTATGTAAATAATTTCGGACACTAAAACCCAGGATTACCGCAAACTATAATTGCGCTCTGTGGCAAGTGTAAAATAATATAACGCCTCCAAAAGATCAACTTAACCAATAATGACCAAATTTGTTATCTTGAATATAATAATTACTATAAATATGTTAAAATAGGCCTGCACTGTCTGGTATCTATCTATTAATATTATATATATATACACTTTTGTTTGTTGTTACGTAATTTTATTACTTTTATTTAATTTTAAATGGATATTATATTTCAAGATAAAGTAATTAGTTTAATAATTAAATTATTCTGTCTTAAAATTTGCGCCCCCCTCTTGAGTTGCACCCTGTTCCAGGACACCGTTGGAACACCCCTCACTACGGCACTGCCAGCCTGTCATATGATCTCTTGTAGGATTTTCAGAAATGCACTGTTTTTGTCAGGTCTATGCAAATAAAGTCTACTTGGTTGTTTGCTTGCTTACTAACATGTACATTCTTATATAAATATATGCACACTCACCTGCTAATTTACTTGCTTGCATGCTTACTTACTGATCGGTCAGCCATGAGAATATTTGCATGCTTGAACTCTCAAACCCTCATAACATTGCTCCTAGTCAGGCTATATGCTCTCTCCTTGTGTTCCTTCTTGAGCCAGAACAGCACCCAGCCAGATCGTTGTATAAGGCCACAGGCTTGTCTACTGTTCTGACATATATGCTCCCTTTTTCATATCTCTTTTTCTTCATTTTGCTACCACTGTTTAGTGTTATAAAGACTGATATTGTTTGCCCTGATGGTAAATTGTGTGGGACAAGAGAGCCGAGTGGTTAGATTGTTCACCTTGTAAGACTATGGGTTCAAGCTTCCCCTGCAACAGTTACTGTATTGGCACCTTGAGCAAGTCTTTCATTTGCAATTTCTCTGTGTGACGCTTGGTCATTAGATAGTGTGCTTAATAAATGTATAATAGTGGTAATAGTAATAATAATAATTAATTTGTCTTGATTCAGCTACCTTTGAGTGAAATAGTTCTCCTCGCTTAACTCTTTGAGCACATAAAAAGCAGCTTTGAAATTTGTGGTGGTAAATAATGTGAGAAGTAACTTCCAAATGAACTTATTTCTTTTTTAAGGCCACTGGCAGGTTATAACAGCCTTACAGATCCACACTTGACTGCTTACTTCACAAACAGGCGCATACGAAGACATCTGCGCAAATCAGGGCTGGTAAGTCTAAACTCAGAACTAAAGTTGATTATATGTGTATGTATGTATATATGTAAAATTTTGTATGTATGTATATATGTAGTTGTTTGTGTTTGTATGTTTGTTTGTATACATATGCATGAGAACACTTAGTAGCTCTAGGATCTTTTATGTTGTGCTGAAGAACACACTGCTCAGTAGCCTAAGTGTTTAAAGTTTGGTAAGTGGTGAGCTTGCATGCAAACATACGTATCGTATCGTATATAGTAATTTATAAGGCGCCTCTTGCAGTATAAACTATTCAGAGGCGCCCTCAGTGGATGAGCCCCGTGGAAACAGAAACGTCTTGAGCATAGACACATGCATACTTACTTACATGCATACATCCATACATACACAGACTTACTGGGTGGTTATATGCATCATTTTCATCATTGTTATTAACATCAATGTCATATCAATGCTATTGTTCATAGGTAAAATTACTTAAGCCTTGTATAGCAGTATTTGGTGAACAGATAAAAAAAACTGAACACTTGAGCCACTATGGTTCATTATTAGTTAAGACAGATAAGGCAGATGTAGCTATCAGTAAATGGATAGTTTAATCTGCAATTGAGATTTCAATCTGTGCAGACAATGGGAGCTACTGGAACCTCATTTAAGCATGCTTTCTTATACGACCCGGATTCTGATATGACATGGTCAGCAGCACTGATCCCCATTTGGTTCAGCTGCATCTATAGAATGACCTCATTTTAACATGACATCATTATAGCTAATTTATAGGTTGCTTTTGACATGGCTCTCAAAGAAAAAGCATAGAGATTTGTGTTCAGAAGAGACAAGTTTTTAGTCATGAGCTTGACGTCAATGCAGACTCCACTGAATGACCTTGTGATGTAAGAGACTTCCACAATGTGCTGAGAGCAGCTCGGCCTAGGCTGATGACACTAACAGATAAGAATTTAATTTCTTCCTGATAGCAGAGAGTTCGATGGGCAATGCATTCCATATTCCAGACTGTTCCAGGTTGAGATGCACCAAATGTTTTTCTATGAGTCACAGCGCTCGTGAATAAATTGGTGCCCTGCGCTTAGCTTTCAAGTGGCACTTCAGAAGTTTGAAGTTTACGATTACGGTGACAACTTTTATTTGATTAGGTTGTTTGTTTCTTCGTTGTCATATCAGTGATTATCTTTGTCAAAAAGAGCTACCAGTGCTAGTGACTGAAGACTGTGGTGATGATATTTCTCATTTTGTCATGGATGATGAGATTAGGCTTCTCAACAAGTTGTTTCTTTAGTGCTTATCTGATTAAAGATGATTAACAGCGGCACTTGTTCATAAAGCAGATGGTTCGGCTGCATCCTTGTCGCAGCAAATGAACTTCGACTTAAATAACTTATATGTGTACAGTGAGCTCAACATCTGTTGACTCCCTAGTTGATGCACTGTGCATTTCTGAGTTCAGTTTATTCAAAGTACATAGTAGTTCACATAGCAGTAATACACAGATAGTACTTGTATTTAAGCTACAAGGATGAGTTTCAGAATAGGGGAGGAAGCTCCAACAAGCCTGTGGAGTCCACCTTAGATAATAATCATATAAATTATAACAAGAAATAGACCATCAGGGGCCGTATGTATGAGCACAACTTAGCTTAGTCGCCGTATAGCGGCTAGTCGCTACTAGCTAGTCGCCGACTTGCGATAGTCGACAATCCGTATGCATGAGAGACCGACTAGCTAGTCGGGAACCATAACGCTGGGTTTTCCCAATATTTCAGTAGTTACCCAGGAGCGCATGCGCAAGAGCTATTAATATGTATGTACATCAAGCGAGCTCATGAGCAAAACGCATTCCCTCACAATACCAGCAGGGCTTATTTTGTTGGTTTCTGAAAAATTATAGTTTCACATGGCATGGCTTCATGTACACTGGACTGACTATAATGGTTACCGTGAGAACAAACTAATACCAATGGTTTAATTAATGGTAGGCCTCCCTGCATTACCCGCAGGATGGATTCCTTAGGCGATCCATTATATGCGATCGTCATGCATTTTGTCACACATTAATAGTGTTTTGTGATGGCGACAATGAAAGGCATAATTAAGTTCATCGTCAGACAACCAGCAGAGTGAACTATCGTGCCTCCGAAACACTCCTTGACGTCTTAAACTTCGTCGAAGTGGGCGAATCGCAACGGCCGCCATGTTGATTATCTCCACTAAGACAGCGACTAGCCAATTTGCACCATCGTCACAGGCCGACTAGCGGTAGTCGCCAACTAGAGGGCTACGATGTCCCCGTGCATGCCGAATTAACCGCTAGTCGCGACTAGCCAGATTTTAGTCGCGACTAAGAGTTGCGATGTGCTCATACATACGGCCCCAGGTAGGCAGCTTGAGTAATCATGGCATGTATCAAATAGTTGCTAAGACAGATTCTGAGTACATTAATCATAGCGGAATGCATTACAACAAAACCGATCTGGTTTAATAGCAAGATTTCAAAAACAATTTGTAGATCATCCTAAATGTAACCAAAGAGTCAATAATCTTAAATTTTATGGGTGTTGATTTCCAATGTTTAGTACCTTGTACCACTGCTGAATGAAGGCGGGTATTAGACCTGCAAGTGAGAGATCGATAGCTGATTTTCGTGCGGGTTTCATATTGATGCATTTGTTCATTAGTGTTGAAATAATCATCAAAGTGTCTGGGGAGCATTCCATGGCGATGATGAAACATGAAAACAACTAATTGCAATTGATAAATAGCAGGAATTTTGGGCAATCTGTGCTGTTTGAATTGAACAGAAGAGGAATGAATGCCTCGTATTGCTCTTTTCTGGAGGGTTAATTGTGTGTTCAGCTTGGTGGGGTAACCACCAGCCCATATCATTGCACACTACAGCAAGTATGGCAAGCACAAACTCGAGTATAGTAACTTCAGTACTGGTTTGACAAGTATTTTTTCCAACCTATGTGGTCTACCTGATGTGTTTTTATCTAACTTATTGTCAAACCGAATACTGGCTCAGTTAACTACATCAGTTAGAGAGTACATCACGGCACTTCTGTGCTTGAGGATGCATGATCATATATCGATGGTGACTTCTTTCAGAGTTTTAAATCTTGTGCTAGCAGGTTCAGACATGGGGTCCTTAAATAGCATGGTCCGGACATGGGGTCCTTAAATAGCATGGCGCGGACATGGGGTCCTTAAATGGCATGGCACTCCCATTCTAATATGGACAGCAGCGGTGAAGAATCTCAGCCGATCAATTCATTAAACAATGAGCAGGATCGAGGCCATAGGATTGCTTTAGAAAAATGTATATATTTACATATAGCTGTTAAAAGGCAAGCACAGTGCCTCCTAACACTGAATTTGGATTATACAGATTCGCAGTATGGCGAGGTGCTGTTGTGTTCATGTAGTTTAGACAATGCGAATCGGGGTGGGGGGTAGACAAACGCCAGGTTGGCTTATGTAATTTCATTAAGAACTTGTTATTGATTAGAATGATTGATGAATAATTCAGATTGCAGAAGGCTTTCCTTTTGAGTGTGCTTCGCAGAAGTGGTCTCCGTTTTTTTTACATTCATAGCTTCCAAAAGGTCACTTGATGATTTATTGTTGCGTAGATTACACCTGAAATTTATCACAATTTCCCTGTGGACTTTCCTTGTCTGAACAGATTGCCTCTCAGATTAGACTGATTATTGTGCAGCAGGTTATTATATCTCTGCTGAAATTGCATTAGATTAGGAGTTGTATAATAATAATAATATAATAATCTTGTTCTTTAATTAAGCGCCTGCAAACGCACTGCGCTGTACAGTGAACATACATATAGTAGAAACGGCAGCCACGCAGGGCGCCTTACATACATGTATACAGTAGAAGCACATGACAACAGTTTTACAGGAGTCGAATATAACTGTTTAAGCGGCAGCCAACATACGGTGCCAGTCAAGGCCTACTATTCATCTAACCACCGCCGCCACCTAGCGAGTGGAAGGCTGAAAAAACCTTACGAGGGTCTACTGGGTTCGATCTTGGTACCTTCAGCTCTTCACGCCAGTGTGCTATCCATTACTCTACGGACCCCGTATGTGTTGGGAGACTCGTATAGGATGAAGTAATTTTGCAATATGATTATCCATTTTTTATTTCCATTACCCAGAAGTTGTCCACTTATGGATGCAAGTTCTTGGAAAACAGGAAAACAGTGTGGAATAGTTTAAGGGATCTGCATTTAATGTCTAGAATTTTTGATGTAAAGGTAATTTTAAACGAGTGTAATCACCATTGTCGTCACAATCATCATCAGCAGCAGCAACAGTGGAAGCATCATCACCATTCTTGTTGGCTTCAGCAGCAGTGCAGTGTAACTAGGATCGACAGCAGTATGGCATCAAATGCTTATTAAACTAAGAGTTTTGATTTGGGACAAAAACTGTCTGTGATCAAACAGCCAACAACTGATTTGTCCCAGTGCTTTTAGTCAGTGTATTTGGAATTACATTTTCTCACACTACTGTTAGCTTGTCAGAACATGAGAAAAGTTTGCATAATTTAGTACTCGACCATTTTATTGTCAGGTTTCAGGAAGTTTTGACGAGGGTACTTAGTGAATTTTCCAACCATTTCTATCATATTTGACAAACTGCGTGCTGTTTTAGTCATAGTAAATATGTTATGGTATACAGTTCATACATAACAGCCTTTCAAGATACCTATTCATAGCTGTTGACTAAAGAAAATCATGATAGTTCCTTTTTTCAACTGCTGATACCAAATCGAATCCAATATTGAATTTCAGGTGACTCGTGATGGCTACGTCGTGTCCGAGACAGTGTATCGAGTCAACTGCGCTCGTCATGAGCACCAGAAACAGGTGCGGGACATGATTGCTCAGGCGATCGTGCATAAGGCACTCGACATGGAACGGCAGCGACAGGTGGTTGCACAACGGCAGCTTGAGGAGATGGCCAAACTTCAGATGGTTCAACGAGTCAGGGTAAGCCGTCACTTTGGCCAGTTATTGATCGCATTCTTCGTCTTGCCATATGGATGATTCAGTGGTTAGTTGAGTGGATGGACGGATGGATGGATGAATGGATGGATGAACGTATGAATGGATGGATGGATGGATGGATGGATGGATGGATGGATGGATGGATGGATGGATGGATGGATGGATGGATGGATGGATGGATGGATGGATGGATGAGTGGTTGGATGGATGGATGGTTGGTTGGATGGAGAGAGGATGATTGTATGGATGCTCAGAAACCAAGCCATAGATTAGATTCAGATTTGTTATGTTCTGAGTCTTGCAGTGTGGAATTGCCAGGAACAGATTCAGACACATATAGGCTTACGCAGATTGACCAGCAACTAATTCGGATACAAATAGTATCCGAATAATCTGTATTGACTTTGTGTTCTCTGCGTGAGTTTCACCATAATTAACATAGGCCTATATACATCTGAATTGTTGCTTGCGTTTATCTGAATCTTGGTGGTTCCAAAAGGGCCTATATGTATCTGAATCTGTCGCTGGTTTGTCAACTGAATTGATTGTATGGTTGATCAGGAACTGAACCTGATCCATTCTTTGCATTAGTGGCTTTGCTCTCATTTTGAACCTGTGAACAAGTTTGTTGTCGTGGCTTATTTTTTAACTGAGCCAGAAAAATGAAGAACTCAACTGATTGAAGACCTGATTAAATACCGATGTACATGTTTTCTTTCTTAGGATGATCGAAGGAGGAAGGACGAAGACATTCTGCCGCTTTTGTCTTCGCGTACAACATCTGCTTCTCCACAGCGCAATGGCCATCACAAGGATCGAAGAGATGACAGGGAAAACAAAGAACGATCGATGAAAAAAGACAAGATGCGCAGCAGATCAGCAGAACAACACCATCAGGATCATGAACGACAAGTAAGGTTTCCATAAATTTCTGTAGGGTAGGGAGAGGTAGGGTAGAGTATGATAGGGCAGAGTAAGATAGAGTAAGGTGGGGTGTGATAAGGTAGGATAGGTTGGGATAGGTTTCTACAGAAGCAAATGTTAAAAAAGGTAAAGTAACATGTTTGTTTATGTGCCTCTATTGGAACTATGTAGTCTTGACACTGAAAGTTAATTCGACTGAGGCACAAACAGGACCACTGTAATCCACAGCCTGCTAGCGGATGATAAAAATTAGATCATGACACAAAAGTGGCACTTCGTTATGTGTGCTATTCACCATACGCAACGTCTTTGATTCAGAGTTTTAGGACTGCCAAATGATCATAACTTGGAGGTCAAAAGTTGGAAACAGTGTCAGAATAAACTGGTGCAATACCTGGGGATTTCCTTTGTGCTTTAACTGAGCCATGCTGAGAGGGGTGTAAATGTGTTAATAGTAATTTATGCTCTTGTTATAGAAATAGAGTGTGGACTTGTTTCTGCACTCGTGGTTTATGTGCCTTTGTGCTTAATGTAAATTGCTTATTGCCCCGACCACAAAGCTATTAACTTAACATGCCATACTGGCTAATGAGCCATACACAGAACTGCAGTGTTGTATATTGTTATATATTGACTTTATTATTCCTTTATTCCTTTTTACATGCGACCAAGTTTACATGCAGTATTGTAAGACGTCCCTGACGACTTTGCATTAACTAGTCCCCTCTGTATTCATTTCTTGGCATTCGCTTCTCTTGTCACAGAAAAAGAAGAGAGAAAGTTCAAGTGAGGAGGAACGTTCTGACCGATCTCGTGATAGTAGTGCAGAGAAGAGTAAACCAAAGCGAAGTTCCACGGCAAAAAGATACCCGAAAGATGAGCTAGATGATCGGCATTTGTGTACAGTAAGTGAGATTTATCAGTAAAATCTGTTCAGTCATGGTTGCATATCCATTATGCAATATGCTGTCAGAAACAGTAAAAACCTATGGTTATGGTTATGGTTATATGCATATATTAATTTTATTACACTATATGTGATGCGGGATCCCAAAACCAGGCGGTTCGTAAAAATTTACAAAAACTAGGTTTTAATATATATTTGTATATCTTTTCAAGATCTTTCCAAGATGCTAAGGGTTTTTCTCATGGGTCTAACCGTTACGAAGATATGCGGTTTGGAAACCATGCCCTATATGAGAAATTATTTAGAGAAAAATGCCAAAAACAAAAACGCATGTAATCTATTATAAAGTCCTTGATTACGATAGGTATTGCTTGAGCTTAAAAGCTGAAATTTTCACAGGTTATAAACACACATGTCTGCCAATATTACAATATTAAATTATGTTATTATTTTTTGTTTTTATTTAATAATTAAGAAACTTTTTGTAACTGACTAAGCTTTCATTCCACTCCACGCAGATACAAAATAGCCCGAGATGCAGCGCGACCTTGTTTTGCCCAATCAGGACTCTAGCATTGCACTCACGCAGATAAAAATAGCCCGAGATGCAGCGCGCGACCTTGTGTTGTCCAATCAGGACTCTAGCATTCGGCATTTAAATGATCACGTCATACCAACCAACGGGAAAGAAGATTTGGGGGACTGGAGTTTCTTTGCTATTTATGGCACAGGAATTAATTATTCAGCCACGAAAGTCAGCCAGTCGGTTAAAGGGAATTCCAGGCTTTCAGAAGATGTATGACATCATGGGTATTTCTCAGTCGCTATTTATAACCGCTACGCGCAAAACAATGAAATTGACCCGACAATGAAATCATATTCTTTTACAACTTTGCAATGTTATTCGAATTTGTATGAAAACAACCAATAAATAATCATAAAGACTGCAGAATTATATTCTTCAAATATTAAACAATGCAATTATGATATAAAACGCTTTTCGCTAAAAATCAAGATGAAGCGCTATTTTGAGAGATTACTCGTAATAGGTTTTGCCGACTTCCGCCTGGTTTTGGAAAATTACATCACATATGTTGTTACTAGTTATAAGGAAGTTTAAAAGTACTCTTAATATTCAAAACAAATTTAAAGGACCTGTTGTGGAGTCAAGTCATGGTTCATTAAGTTATCTGCTAAATTCATGGTCCTTGTCAAGCCTTCATTTACAACTGAACCTGACTGTATTTTTGATTTAATGATTTTAGCATTTTTAAACACTAGTACATACATAAGCTGCATATTCAGTACTGAATGAAAGGAGAGTTTATAATTTTTGTTGTTTTTTCTGATTTTTATGTAATAATTATGAAGCATTTTCTTTATTACTTATTACTTTATTTGTCTAATGTTATTGAATTGATTAATATCTTGAAGGGATGAAGACACTAAGGCCTTGAGGAAATAAACCTCTACAGTTCTAATGTTTGAAGGTTCCATGTAATACAATACAATACATCTGTATTTGATATCACTCTCCTTCCAAAGTTCAGAAGTGAACACATGACCATACCATAGAAAATCAATAATGCTTAGCAATTGACTGAAGGAGTTACGCAAGTTCTCTACACATAAACCACGTTGGGCGAGGCTTGAACTCACACTTCCGTGTTACAGGCCAAGCACTCTAACCAACTGACTACTATGCCCCCTGGTGAAAATGAAGGTTGTCAGATGGTGAAAATGAAGGTTGTCAGATGGTGAAAATGAAGGTTGTCAGATGGTGAAAATGAAGGTTGTCAGATGGTGAAAATGAAGGTTGTCAGATGGTGAAAATGAAGGTTGTCAGATGGTGAAAATGAAGGTTGTCAGATCCTCTTCTCTGTGCGATAATTGTGAATCCTTTATTGTGAAGACTTCATATATAAAGAGAAGAATTACATTGATTTGAGTTAAGCCTAAAGGGCAGCCATTGATATGAAGTTTTAGCAACTTTGTTTTCTTATTCTTGGCCTCTGAAGATGGTTGGGCTTCCCCACGTTCTCACCGACAGTGTTAAATCATTTTATAGCTTAGTTCACTAGGAAGTGCACAAGAAGCAAAAATCATGAAGCTATTTCTGCTTTCATCATGATTTGAACCCCTGACCATTGGGTTAACACTCCAGCATGCTAACCTCGAGAATATCATGCACTGACTTTTGTTTCAGCATTCTGTGCATTTCAGTATCGGAATGTACACATATATTGCTTCTGTAGCTTGACCAAGGAACATTATATGACTACAACTTGACCCGAAGATCAGCAAAACAGAAGCATGCACAGTCACCTTACTGCGCAATTCCTCCAATCATTGCTGGAATGATCCCAGCTCCTCCACGTGATCGCCCGAAAACTTCCTGTGCTGCCAACAATCGTAGAGCTTCGAGACCAAAGGAAAAACCTAGGCCACAGGTAATGAACATATGCAATAGATAATAAACTCATGAAACAAGTAATTAACCAAGGCAACAGGTAATTTACCTTGGCCACAGATGGTAAACCTGGTTGACAGATAATAAAATTAGGCAATGGTAATAAATAATATGGGCAACAGCTATTAAACCTAGGCAACAGATAATAGACCTAGGATACAGGTTATAGTGTCTTTTGTCTTGCACTTTTTGTTATTTAATTCAGTTGTTTTTGTTTATATGTTTTTGTTTATTTTAAACCTAAATCAGAGGTGAGGTGCAAAATTAGGTTTAAGAGAAATTTGATCTGGTCTGCAAAGTTTTTCTAAAGCTGTTAAAAAGAATTTCATAGGTGGGCTCTTGAACAAGAAAGCAGGATCTGTTGTTTTCTGTCGGGCATTTTGTCACAATACAGTGCAATACAACTGTATTTGTCATTGCCCTCCATCCAAAGTTCAGAAGTGCACATGACCATACAACATCAATGGCTCAGAGCAATGGTGAGTGAAGAAGGTGCCTGCACAGTAACTCTCTCTCTCTCTTTAACCGTCCTCGATACGAGGGTTGGTCGCATTGTAGACGATTCTTCTCCATCCTTTCCTGTCTTCGGCTACTCGCAGCAACCTCTCTGTTGATAATCCCAACCAATCGCCAATGTTGTCCATCCACTTCTTCCTTGGTCTTCCTCTTGCTCTTGTTCCCGGTACCGTTCCCTGCATAATTTCTTTCTCTAGGCAATCCCCCTGTTTCCTCATTATGTGCCCAAAGTATGACATCTTTCTTCTTTTTATTGATTCCAATAGGTTCCTTTCCACCCCTGCCGTCTCCAGTACCCATTCATTTGTTATTACTTTCTAATAATAGTAACTGCCCAGGCTGAATGCTCTAATCAACCAGCCACAGTGCCACAGGAACTAAAATAGTGTGTTTTCTGACACAAAGTGTGCAGTTGACTTTGTCAAGTGTGCGTTTGACTTGTCTCGAGTGCATAGTGTGTAGTATGGATTTCTGAGAGATTAGCTCAACAATTTCATTCTAATACCTGAAATTTTACTTACCCCTGTTACCAGTTCAAGTACAGTTTGACAGCTTGAGAAGGAGTGTGCAGTTGACATTTCTGAGTATCTTAGGCACTGATATGGTGATGAACACCATCTTGATTTTGGGGCCTGATCTACATTCTACAAGCAGGCAAAGCAGAATGCTCTGTACAGGGTTTTTGCAACCTTTCTTTTGAGGTTCACTCTCTGCAGTGCCAGTGACCTCGGAAGTTGCATGTTGCTCTATAGTTGTCTTAATAGACTTGTTATAGAAAGTAATAATAGACTTACAATTTAGAGAAACAGTCTTTTAACCCTTTAACGACAAGCCTGTACTGAAATGCTTGGAAAACTAATCCCTCCTGCTGTTAAAGGATTAAATGTATTGAGTTGACTTGTAATAGATAATCAATCTTGCTAGCATGTCAGAAAAGGAACTAGTATTCAGAATACCAGTCAGGTTTATCGAAACTTTGAAGTTTTGCCCTCCAGTATGAATTTATTGCTTTAGCTTGATTAAGAGTTTGATAATTGTGCTTCTGTAACTGATTATCAGCAAAATATTTTCTTTTGTGTTGGTTTAGACAGCACACAGACTTGCGTCTGCACCGCCAAAGTGCGAAGTGACCTTGCACTATTTTGGTGCATCGCCTAAACGGGACTACGATCTCTTTGATCAAGGAGATCAGATCATAGTGGAACAACAACCATTTGGTGCTGGCACCATTATCGTCTACAGGGGCATTCTAAAGCCTGACAGTAATTTCTCTACTTATTTATCTATAAGTTTATTTATTTATTTGCCAAGTTGTTTCTTTGTTTGCTTGTTTATTCCATAAGGTGGTTAGTCAGTAGGTTATTAATTAATTAATTTGTTTGAATTAATTAATTTGCAAGAGTTGTTTTATTAATTATTTATTTAATTAATTGTATATTAGTCGATTAATTAATCTCTTAATTTATCATTCACTACGATTCAACAAGGAGGCAAAGAATTAATTAATAAATTTTTATTAGTCTTTAAAAAATTACTTGGTTAATTAATTATTTTTTTATGGATTATTTTTTGTTATTATTTAATTAAGTAATTATTTTCATTAATTACTTAATTGGTTTGTTTTTTATTAATTACTTAATTATTTTTTATTAATTGATTAATTGATTTGTTAATTTGTCATTTACTAATCCGATTTTACATGAAAGCAAAGGAAGACTGATGCTGGATAGTAGACAATACAAATGAGGGTATGGTAAGACTCGAACACTTTTGTCAATGCGAAAGGCTTAGATATTCAAGTCTAGATATTCAAGTCTAGATATTCAAGTCTAGATCCTCAAGGTTTTCTGTTTCTTAAACTTCTTGTAGAAGACTTTTGTCAATGCAAAAGACTTAGACACATGCAACTAATTTAATTTAATTTAGCATATATGGTGCAGCTGAATGTCTGTTATTGAGTTCGAATATGTATGTTTATTTTTCCCAGGTGATTTTCGATTTCAGTCTGTCCGTAATCCAGAATATCCCTTCAGTCTGACCCTGTACATCAATGGTCAAAGGGACAGTCGACTGAGTGCGTGTTGCGAGTTCAAGCACAAGGCAGGATCACGTATTGGAGGAGTCCGCACAGGACATTTTAGTGTGGTTAGCGTGACTGGTGGCAGGCCATGCTTTAGGTATGTATGTAACAATATTATTATTAATAGTAATTAGTAACTTCATGCATCAGATGCATCCCAAGGTGCTGGGCACAGGACTGGGGCAGTGCAAGACCTGCTTCTTACTTCCCAGCTTCTTACTTCCCATAGGCACAACATTTTATTTGGTCTTTTCTTGTCACTGCCATTATGTTCAGTTCACCAGTTCTTAAACTACCAGAAACAGAAGACCTTGAGGATCTAGACTTCAATATCTTCTTCTTTGCCTTCAGGCTCGGATTAGTCCTTCGCTGGGGAGGGGTCAGCCACTCGGATCCTCTGTCTCCATCCCGCTCGATCTCCGGTGTCTTCTTTTTTCAGGCCGAGAAGCCTGAGATCCTGCTGAACCATGTCCATCCATCTCTTCCTCTGGCGTCCTCGGCTGCGGTGTCCATTCACCTTCGCTTTCATGATTCTTTTGATATTACTATCCTCCTCCGCCCACTCCACACGTCCGTACCACCTCAGTCTGATTTTGCGCACCTTGTCGGATATACAGGCCACTCCAAGACTTGAATATCATCGTTTTCTTATCACTTATCAGCCAGGTCTTTCCTCAGATTGTAATTGTAATGATAAACTCCAGACTTCTAGAGCACTACTTAAAAGCTGTGTGCAGGGCACCAGCTTATTCACGAGCGCTGCGTCATGTCAGAAGGGTTGTCCAGAGATATGAAGTGAAGAAGCAAGTCCAGTTGCCAGAAAACCAGGGAAAGAAGGAGGCAGAGGAGCAGACAAATACCATAACAGATAACAAAGCAATAAACAAATCAAAATGACAGTTAACAAGACATTAAAATTGAATTTTGTTGTAAAATCCTTTAGGTGCTATCAAGGTTCAGATGAAACTGAATCAAAGGACAGCGATCAACGCAAACGCAAAGGATCAGTCGATTCAGAAAAGAGGAAGGAATCGACTCATGACGAAAGAAAAAAGAAAACCAGTGACTCCAAACAGAAAAAGGGAACAAACGATTTGAAAAAGAAAGAGACAAAGACTGGGACAAAGGCAGACAAGAAATCCGACGGTTCGGGAAAGAAGACGAGGACCGGAAACTCGGCCATGAGGAGTGGCGCAGCGGTCAATGAAAGTGAGGAACCTAGACATGGTTGGTTGCCCCGTAGCAATTTAACCTTCGTGAAATAACTATCCTTACTGATTCGGTTCTCCGTATGTGTGACCGTATGTGTGATATAGTGCACTACTAGCTTCACACATGCAAAGTATCTGTGTGCCTGTTCAACTAAACATTCCTTCGAAGGCTACTCCTATGTTGCTTTTAACTGCCAGAAACTGTCCTGATTTTGACAACTCTACCCACCATACCAATTTTCTAAACACCCTTTATTTTGTTCTCATAGTTTTCGCTTAATTAACACCAGCTTTCACAACCACATGCACAGTTGTTTTGTTGTCATAGTATTGAACAGATAACACCAGTATTCACCATTACATACTGCCTGACCAGACACATCTAGGTCTATTATTATGTAGATAATGTAACTAAATATTTATAGCACCTGTGGTTAATTGTCTAAAGCAGTTATAAAAAAATCTTCTGTCCAGTTAGACCTGTTAAAGACCTATTTACCTTTTGATTGGGTTGTCGTACTAATGTGCCTTGTAAGTGTAAGCTGTTAAGGAGTTTAACTTGCCTGACATTTGAACATTACTTAGAAAATTTGTCCCTTGTGATTAGTTAGTGAAACTACCTAAAAATAAATTGAATTTAAAAATCAAGATTACATGAAAAGGTTGCTCAAATGATTATCATTGGTTTGAACAGGCAGCAACCACGAGGCTGACATCAATAGAGAAAACCATAATGATGTGAGTATCAGTTTATGAAATTTCATATTCATGTAGAACTATAGTTGCGTTAGTAATATGATAATCTTGTCTAGATGGCTAAGATCTTGTATTCGTTTTGGTGCACTGTTGCTGATTTATTTAATGCAATGTAGCAAAACATTTATGTAGCGCTAGCCTTTCAAGCATCTTTCAAAAAGTTACGTCCGTGGCTATCTAGCTGATCTAAACAGGTGTAAACAGAAAATATGCAACGAGCTGAACCAATTGAAACAGTGTATGTATATTTATGGGAAGAATATTCCAAGAGAAATGCTTTGATACATAAGAAAGCCTGATGAGCTTGTAATGATGTGCAGAAGCCAGGAAATTTCCACGGACAGTAGAGTGCTATGATGGCAGACAGGTTGACTCGGAATGAAAATTCTAAGCTCTCTGTTATTAGATCGGTTGGTCATTTTGAGCATTTTAAATACCCGCTTAAGGTGTTGAACAGATATTCTTATAGATATTGTACATACATGCTGTTAAAGATGAGATGTTGTTTACAGCATTGTGCACTTATGCCAGGGAAGCTGTTTTGGCCTTCATGATCGACATACTCACTGTCACATTGATCACCATTATCATCATCATTGTCAACATCATCATATCGTCATCATTGCCACTATGATTGTCATCCTTGAAGTGATCATCATTGTCGTTGTCATCATCATAAGCGTAATCATCATCATTATTTTCATATCTCTTTCTGATTAGAGTCATAAGATGCATTCTGATTCTCTGAGTGCTACTGCACTGATATCACGACATGTAAAGCTTCGATCAGTAGTGTTTCAAATATGATCATAACGGTGGATTGATGTAGCCAAATTCTGGTTGCTGTGTCCACTTAAACAGCTATCAGTAATTGACCCAATGGCAGTCATACATTGATATTGACATGCTGATGGATGAAAATTCTGTATTGTCTGAACAGGAAGCTGACTCCAGAAAATCCTCTAGCTCCGCTTCACATTCGTCGTCCAGATCAACGAACTCTTCACGCAGTTCACACAGTTCCTCCAAAGCAGGTACATGATTCCTCAATTCCTTCTATATATCTCTTGAATATCCATGAAGATAAACTAGATATAAATGCTCTAAAGGAATGAGTTAATAGGAGATATCCTTGAAAACATGGACACATGATGCCTAATTCTGCGTATATCGCGAATGAACAATATATGACGACTTACAATTACTAATTATGTGGTCAGTGAGAGACATGTAGGTATAAAGTTGGCAGTCCTATTAGGTTAAAGGTTTTGTTGCATTGCGTCTTGTTTGTATTTTCACTATGCACAATATTGTACGTGCCAGTGCTCGAAATGGACCGGAACGCACCGGAACGCCGTTCCGGTTCGTCAAATGAATTTAGCGTTCCGTTCCGGTTCGTCAAATGAATTATTGTGGAAAATACTATGAAATTAACGTGAATGCTCCCATATATCTTTGACTAGCGTTCCGTTTCGTAAAATTTTCCATTTCGAGCACTGGTATGTGCGCTTGTCTGATACAGGTAATAAAGTTTCATACCATACTTCCTTAAACTTTAGACTACATGTAATGCAAACAATGTAATGTAAGTTTATCAACTTCAAAAGTAAATTAATTGTCAATTATTGATTTGTAACTCTTTTGCTTTTTCAGCTAATTCAAAGAAGAATGACTATGATGATGAGAGTTCATCATCTTCATCCGATGAGGATGAGAATGAACAACGTGGTGTCAAATATGACAAAGACTCGGATAAAGAGACGGCGGATGATGAGAAGGATTCAACAGACGAAGAAGATGAAGACAAGAAATCAAGTGGTAAACATTTAGAAGAAAATGAGAAGAAAGAAAATAAGAAAAAAGAAAATAAAAAGAAAGAAAGTGAGAGTAGCGACAGCAGTAGTTCAGAGGACGATGAGGTCAGCAAAGAAAACAAAGAACAAAAGAAAGTAAGTCCTGAGAAACAGAACACTGACCACAAAGACAGCACAGATAACCTCAAAAGAAAAGCTGAAGAAGAAAGTTCAGACAGCGATGAACAGAGTGATGATGAAAAGAAATCTCACAAGGAGAAACACGAAAACCACAAGCAATCAGTGAGCAGCAACGAAGATACAGAGAAGAAAACAAACGAAGAAAAAGAAAGTCTGAATCAGACTGAAGATGTCAAGCAAAACGTTGTGCAAAGACGTGAAGACAGCAGCTCTTCTAGTTCAGACACAGAATCTGAAGATAAACAAAACAGGAAGTCCCCACCTCTAGCTAGAAGCTCACAACCAGATCACAGTGTTCTATCAGACCGGAAGGATTTACCAAGCAGTTCGAGTCCAAGTCACAAGGCCCTCTTAGACAGGAAGGACTCAGGAAGCAGCTCCAGTTCCAGCAGTGATGATGATGATTCCAGTTCCAGTTCGGATTCAGGGGAAGATGAGGTGGTAAAACGAGGTGCTGACTCTCTTGCTGACCTCAAGACACGACCAATGAGCAATTCAGGGTCGCATGATCATGATAGCAAGAAGGACGATATTGTTGTTAAAGGGCATGAGGTGAAACTAAGAGAAACGGCAAAAGGCAGCATGAAGAAAGACGGGCATGAAGGAGAAGATGGTAGAGACAAAGACAAACATGAGAAAGATGACAAGGAAGACAAGGAGAAAGACAAAGAAGATAAAGAGGACGAAGAGAAAAACAAGAGAAAGAGGGAGGATGATAGCTCAAGCAGTAGTTCATCAGATAGTGAAGATGAGAAGAATGGGAAAGGCAGCCATGCAAGTCTCAGTCACAATGCTGTCAGAAACCAAGAGCATAAGAATTCAAGAGACAATAATGACTCAGATCATGAGCATCATGATTCAAAGGCGAAGAATAGTGACTCAGACCATGAGCATCATGATTCAAAGGGAAAGCATGATGACTTAGACCACGAGAATCATGATTCAAAGAGGAAGAATAGTGACTCAGACCATGAGCATCACGATTCAAAGGGGAAACATAATGACTCAGATCATGAGCATCATGATTCAAAGGGGAAGAATAGTGACTCAGATCATGAGCATCGTGATTCAAAGGGGAAGGATAGTGACTCAGACCATGAGCATCATGATTCAAAGGGGAAGGATAGTGACTCAGACCATGAGCATCATGATTCAAAGAGGAAGAATAGTGACTCAGACCATGAGCATCATGATTCAAAGGGGAAAAATAGTGACTCAGACCATGAGCATCATGATTCAAAGGGGAAGAATAGTGACTCAGACCATGAGCATCACGATTCAAAGGGAAAGCTTAGTGACTCAGACCACGAGAATCATGATTCAAAGAGGAAGAATAGTGACTCAGACCATGAGCATCATGATTCAAAGGGGAAGGATAGTGACTCAGACCACGAGCATCATGATTCAAAGAAGAATAGTGACTCAGACCACAAGCATCATGATTCAAAGGGGAAGAATAGTGACTCAGACCACGAGCATCAGGATTCAAAGGGGAAGGATAGTGACTCAGACCACGAGCATCACGATTCAAAGGGGAAGCACAGTGACTCAGATCATGAGCATCCAAAGTCAGCAGCAGCAGAAACAGTTACCAATAAGAAAGATGAAATACCTAACAGAAATTCAAGACCAGGGTCATCAAAGACACGACCTGGCGATGGCCATGAGAAGCCAAAAGCTGTATCGACTACCAAAGAAGTCCAAGAATTGATCAGCAACATAGAGAAGTATTACGTACACGAGGTGATGAATTTCGAGAAGGAACTGAACGGCAAAGCTCCTCCGCATTCGGACAATAAGAAAACAAGTCAGCAACAGGATTCTAGTGGTGACGATGATGCATCAAATTCAGATGAATCATCCGATGATGACATCTCTCTTCCTGCTGATGCTTTGGCAAAAGCAGCCGAGGTATGTGTTATGCTCTGCTGGGTTGTACTGCACCCTGAACGACTGTTTTTATCAGTAATGCAGGTTAGGGTTGGGTATTGTCAGTTCAGTGTGCAGATGTAGTGTATTGTATTTTAATGTAATACAAGTTGACCATACTATACCTGACGCCACTATCGTATAGGCTGTTCTATCTGGCTTTGTCCCGTGCTGTGTTTTGATATGCCTTCTTGTCTGGTGCTATGTGTATGTGTATGTATGCTTGTATGCATATATTTATGTGTGTGAATGCGTGTGTGCATGTATATATGTATGTAGGCTTATGTGTGTGTATGTATGCGTGTGTGTGTGTGTATGTATGTATGTATGTCTGTATTTATGTGGACACTTCCTGTGGCCCATTTTCAGCCTTTCCTGTCCTGTGCTAAGCTTATAGAAGGCTTCCTTTCTTTGGTTTGCTGTGGTCATGCTTGTGATGCAGCCAAATGATCCATCAACCTCAGATCTCAGGACCACACTTCTGAGGAGTCTCTGTAGTACAGGTAGTATCTAAACAATTATTGTGTTCTTGGCTACAATAGGTTGACAACACTCTGCTACCTTTGCCTTCACATGAGTGTTGATTTCAGGTGAAGACAGAATCCGCAACAAAAGACAAGAAGGCCGTTCACAAGGTGACTTAGAATCCTTCTACTTTGCCAATGCAGCTGAGGTTACCCTTTGAACAGGCAAGTAGTCGGGTGTCTATGCACGTACATGTTCTCTATATAGCTACGACCCTGCTCATTTTCAATTAATTAATTGGGTGAGATCCTTCAACACCGCTGCCCATTTGAATGGGTGCCACGTTATTTTAAGGTCCCTGTGTACAGACCGTGCTAGCCCAAGATTTAAATTTCTTAAATAAACCACTATTAGTGTGCGAATCGACATCCTCGTGGGACATGCACTCTCTAACCAATGTAGCTAACCTGGCCTGTTGTGAAATCTACCCACAGTCATGCACTTGTAATGTAACTGTGTCATGTAATAGAATGGAAGAATTTGTACAGTAGCAGTGCAGAAATACTGGTAACTATTACTAACTAATGGACACCATTCAAGATAAAGTATCAGCCAGTAATTACAGTGCCTTAAGCTTGTGGTATGGTAACTTTTTCTCCCATCTTTTTAAGGTTACTTTCCCATTATGATATTTAAATGTAAATGTTTAGATGTAAATGTACACGTTTATGGCCAGTTGGCCACGGCCACCATAGGCCTCAACTCTGTTGATTTGTCAATGAATTGATGGGGGGTGAGATCCTTCACCGCCACTACACATTTGAATGGGTGCCATGCCATTGAAGGTCCCCATGTACAGACCATGCTAGACTGCAGTTTAACACTTCAACGATGAGCGTGTACTCGAATATGTGGAAACTAACGACATTTATCGTTAAAGGTCAAATATCTGCCTATTAGGCATGGTATTAGTTTTTCCGGTTAGAAGCAAACTGCCTAATCTCTGTTTAAGATATTTATTATAATAATTATATAATAATTATGATATTTATTATAATATTGGTCGAAGTAGTCAGTAATTCCAGGTCAAACTTCACTCACTTATTTTCCAGTTAACTTTAAGGATTTTGTAAAATTAACTGCAATAAGCAGAACAGTGAGATAATCATTCTTTACTGTTTTTTTAAATTTCTTTTTTAGCATTTAGATTGAATTGGAAGCGTCACTGGCTGGCATCTGCTGACAGAATTAGCAAAACTTGAGATATTTATTACTCTTTAGCATGTATTAACACGATAGTAATAATTAGAAACTATTTCTGATCACTTAATGTATCTTACATTGTAACAAACTGTCACAGATTTAACTTTGCGTGGTAGCAGGTTAACGTGTGTCTGGTTGTGGGACACAGTTCCTGTATTTTATCGCTAGATAACCAATCGAAACCTCTTTGGAACGTTACTTTGGAGCTGTATCAAGTACTGAATTAGTTTTTATCTCCTAGCCAGAATTTCCACCGAGCAGCACAGAAGCTTTGATGTGGTCTGTCCAACTTTCTGGAATGGGTTCCCTAATAATAATAATAATAAAAATAATTAATAATACTAATAATAATAATGATAATGATGACAATTTATATGACACCGTAACGCGACTGCCGCTACAAGGACACCTCACAACTACTATTGGGTGCGATAAGCCTTAGCAAATGGGTAAGATTTGAGCTTAGCAACATACAACATGAGCTCCTAGGTCTTTCTTTACCTCTATTCTGCAAGCTCGTTAAAACCATTTTGTTCAATCCGGATCTTCTGTTGCTAGGTCATGATTACATCAGATGTCTCTGTTGATGAGGCGATTTATATATTTATATATGTATGTATATTTGTAATTACAATTACACATTACAATTTTGTTTTGATCATGTTCTGAAGGTGATCAGAATGTGGGATCTATTCATTGGCCAATGGCCTTGTTATATCAGAATTAATGTTATAATGTTATGCATCGATAGGAGGCTACAGTACGTGTTTCTGCATTTTGGTAGCATTTATGCGGTTCTGAAAAGACCCTTTATAAGTAGCCAAGTACATACACTCATAAATATACATACACATACATATATACATAAACACACAAATACATGGTCATATAGCGGAATTCAATAAACATAATGCATAATGGTATATATCTATCATATACCTTTATATTACACCATATATAGATATATGTGGGTATATAATATCTACCAACATAACATTGATAGGAGGCTACAGTACATGTTTCTGCATTTTGGTAGCATTTATGCGGTTCTGAAAAGTCCCGTCCCGTAACTTTTCGGCTATAGACGAAAGCACTCTCTCTCTGTCTCTGTCTCTGTATCTAGGCTAAAGACGAAAGCGGCCAAACCCCGCTGCCGCCAGCTCCGGGGCTCTCGGCATACAGGGTCCAGGTAAGACGGTCTGTAGCCCAGAGAGCTACAAGGGAAGTTGTACATTGACAATGATACTGTTGTTGTCTTTCAAACGACAATTACTTGTTATATAACACTTACTTAACAACAACTTCCTTTGGAGAGAGACAGACACATAGACGGAGAGAGGTTCCTCCCTGATATACCGTGATTTTTCACGGGTTACAGCTAGTTATATAATATTTGTTTGTTATCTATTGCTTTGACAATTCTATTGATTTTGAAAAACATCTTTTCAAATGCGTCATCTATGTGTTTTCACTTCAGATCCAGAACTGCCAGTTTCTAAGTATTTTAAATCTTATTTACTGCAAATCAAATTTTCTGTATATTTAATTGGGTCATTAATAAACTGTAAAATAACGTGAAGTCAAATATTATTAGTTTGCTTATTACGTTATTATTTCCATATTACTGATGTTTTTAACATGATTGTTATGATTTTATTAGCGAAATTTATTTATTTTGTGTGCTTGTATTTGTAATTAACTTGTTAATTTGTGATTAACTACCTGGTTTCTTCAGGATATGTCCCTTTTCGATAAATAAACTAAATGTTAATTCTTGTTTTTATAAAAAAAATTCTCTTATTTCTTTCTAGTTATGTTAAAAGCAATGGAACAAAGTGTTTAACTAGAACCAAGTTTAGCAAAGCGTAAGGACTACAAATACCAATGTTGTGTTTGAAATTAGCATTGATTCATAAATGCCAGATTCATGATGTCTCGTACAGTCGTGTATGGAATCTAACTGAACCTTGCAGTGTACAAAGTCAAGAAAAGTATGTTATAATTGGATGAATGATTGTTTAGAGCACTCTTCTTGTAACACAGAGTACTGGTTCGAGCCTCTTCTGAGACGGTCGTTGTGTAGGGACCTTGAGCAAGTCCTTCACAATTGCTCAGCGCCATCTTGGTATCAGCGATACTTGGTCATTAGATAGTGGTGCTTAATAAATGCCTAATGATAATAATAACAGTTGAAGGTCTTTGACAAGTAAACCCCATTAATACATCTATTCCAGTTGTGAATGTTAACTATTATTTTGTTAACTATTGTATTTGTGTTTATATTTACGTTGAATCAGTTGGAGCTTTTTCTGCTTCCTTTACATTAAATACTTTCTGACAGATCGTGCTGAGCAAACATCAATTCTGACTGTGATGACAATCATGTCAATAGTTGTGTGAACCACTTTTCGTTTGTGTGAAGATGTTTATATTTGACAAAGCTTGCTTATTATGAATAATTTAGTATGTGCTTTTTAATAAATAAATATCAAATGGTGATGAATAACATTGTTATTGCTATACAATGCCTCCTGTCCAAAGACATTACAAAGAAAAGATAGATCCAGATTGGTAAATGACTTTAAATGTTATTCATGTGTAACTTTGATCATATTACTTGATTATGACTAGTTGCTTTGTAAATCCTATGAACACATGTTATATGGTATGTGAATCAGTTGCTTTAGCTAGTATGATCAATGTTGTTTTGTGCAACTTTGATCATGTTGCTTGGCTAAATCCTCTGAACATATGCTATATTGTATGTGAATCACGTTTTCACTTTGATCAAACTGTGCTAATTTTACTGTGATAAAGTCATATTTGGTAAAACATGTTTTGTTTTGTTTGAAGTGACTTTCTGCATAGCTGTAAACCTAAGCTTTCTTCAACACCCAAAATTAACATTTGGAGCACCTCCGATTTGTTTTTCTCTTTGAGCGATGCTATATAAGTGCTAAATAACAATTGGAATTGGGAGAACCAGCTTATTTACAGGTCCATTAGCCATCATGTATTTTATGCTATCAATTGGGATTGAGAAGGCCCGTTCTGCCCTATCTTATCACCCCAACCCTAAACTTGGCCTTACATACATGCCCTTAGTGCCACTAAGAGAAAGGGGTTTGGGCAGCCATACTACAATCTTGGGTCGCTACTAACTATACAACTATACACAGAAACCTCTGTATAGTCGGAATTATATAATTAAAATAGCAAGCTATTAGGAGTTCATCCTATAGCCCTGTGATGATCTATGGACACAGGGCTGTAATTTGTCAACCCCACACTGCAATAACTGAATCCACTGACAGACAGGCTACTTCTTCTGGTCATCAGCAGTTACCTGTTTTGCCCAGTCTGCCTGAATGGCCAAAGAACCAGTATTCAACTGCATATCTACAGCAGTTCATTTTAGCAGACTATATATCACTAAACCCCTGTGTTGAATACATCCATTATATGGTACCACATTTCTTAGAGGAATAATGAAGTGCATTCTTGAACTCTCATGCTGCTAATCAAGTATTTTAAGGGTTTGGGTGGCTTCTTGGTCGATTAGATCCATTAACAGAACATCATCAGTGACTGTAAGATTTTAATTGCATCAAGGGTGCAGGACAAACTTTCAACACATGAATTAATGTCAATCACCAACAAAACTCTATAGGAAAATGATGCACTTGGTTAAAACAAGCATAGATGGTTTAACTGAAACATTCACTACAAATTTGCAAACCTCTAAGAAATTTCTCAACACTGACATAAATTTTTTGATAAACAACGAAAGCAAAGAGCACAAATAATAGTTTTAGCCGAGGTATGTATCATCGCTCTCAGGAACATGAAATTTGCACAGGAATAGGAAAGACAATTCAAATTAAATACATATTATTATTATTGTCTTTTTTTAACAAAGATAGCAAACAGCACAAGAACATAAAAATTTTCAAAATTAGGTAGTAATCTCTTCAGGCATTTCATTTTTATTTATATTATTACTAATGTTGCTTTTGGTATAATTATTATTATTATTCAGTCTACGGATTATTATTATTATTGTTGTTTACTGATAGCACAGTAACATATATTATGCAATCCTATTGCTCATAATTTTCCAAAATGTGGTACTGAACTGAAAACAAGAATCTACTTGTAGCAATTTATGTCTCGCAAAAGAACAACAATGCAAGAAAGAAAATGAATATAAATAGAATAAAAATAAATATAATAATATCTAACCACAACAAATGAAACTTTATGCAGACAAATCAATGATATAACATAAATGTTACAGAAATGAGCAAACCAGTAACGAAAGCTAAGATGTTAAAGGTAGCTTAGATAATCAGTTGAGCTAACAATAGCTCAAATCAAACTCGGTCATCCGAGCCAAACAAGAATTTTCCAATAAGCAACAATCCTCCTGTAGAGGCCTTTATCCTGCAAACTATAAACAATCACGGGAAATAAACAGGTCCGCATTAAGGGGGATGGTAAGGGTGCTGCAGCACCCGGGCCCGCAGTTTTGAGCGTCCCACATTTTCGGAAGTACATTAAAAAATTTTATTGTACTTGTAATTTGGCCCCGCCACTTATGGCTATATAGGTAATCACAGCACCCGGGCCCGCACTAGCCTTAATGCGGCCCTGCAAATAAATGAATTACAAAAAAGCAAATCTTGATATCTGACTAGAGCACTAGGTACTGTGCAACACAACGAAATAGGTAGACTGAAGAGAAGGTATCGTAATACTTTGTTTAACACTATCCAACCTGTGATGGTGTTTGGATTAACACACACAAATGCTTCAAACATTTTCTTGATAACCTTCACAACAAAAAAAGTCTATCTGAACATATTATAAGCTTCTACAAGCTGATATAATTCACGATATATTTATCACGATGTATAATCGCGACACATAACACAACATGTGCACGTGGCTGCTTGCTTTTATCAATTACAATCTGTAATCTAATTCACCAATTTACAGCTAAATACAACATTTCTAGATAACTGTGCATCTGTATGAAGTACTAATTTATGCACCATATAATAAGAATTAGCTTAACTGATAAGGAGAAGAGAATCCTTCATTAACATACAGAATCAGTAAACTTGTGCTAACTTGCCTTACCTTGGACGTAAAAGGCAAAATCAAGGTAACAACACAGACATGTGTATGCACTGGATGGAATTTAATTATTAAACGTGTCAATTGACAATAAATTCTTCCTTGCAAGCCCTGTAGGAATGAAAACGGCAAATTCAACAAACAGGCAGTTCCCATGACAAGGGGTCGTCCATAAAGGACGTCCGCAAAATATGACCCACTTTGGACCCCTCCCTCCCCCTTGCCCGCATTTAACCTTACCCTCCCTCCCTCCCCCTTTGCGGACGTCCGCACGTCTAAGCCAATTTTTAATGTCACAATCATTATTTTTACAATTATTCCACAGTACCTGTGCATATTTAAGTGACAGTTCGGGTTTCATATCGCAGGATGTGCTGTACTAAAAGCCTCCTTAAAGTCTCATTGAAGGTTATACCATGCAAGTGGTTTCAGGCAATCACATCACTGACTTTTTTGTCTTTTGGGGAAGGTTGAAACAATGTGGTGTTTAAAAAACTATCAAATTTAAAAGTTTAGATGCGGACGTCCGCACTGGTCATGACCCTCCCTCCCCCTTGTCCGCATTTCGATGACCCCTCCCTCCCCCCTCATTGCGGACGTCCTTTATGGATGACCCCTAATGATTTTTACAACATGTACAGGGAATCAAACCCAACCTAAAAAGCAGTTTGTGTCAACCATGCCCCACCGCGTGCTATGTCTACCTCTGCCTGTATTAACAGTGACATGTAGTTCTTCCCAACATCCACATTTGTTCAGGTCACACTGGACCTCAGTTGGGCGGCCACCAGTGGCACAAGACTCAGTCAATATGGTTGGCCATGTCCATGGCTAGAATCTCGTCTGCAGAGTCTAGCTGGAATTTCTGTTCACGATTGTCATAACCTCTGTCATTTTAAAATCGTTCATGCACATATGACACTGACAGTCTGATCCCTAGACAGAGCCATTCTTACAACAAGCACCACATTCAAGAGTATGTACTATACAACTATTTGACTACCTTAGAATACATTACAGGATCTTGCAAGATCAATCCAGTCAGACCAAATGCTGCAATGTACTGTAATCAGAAATAGCACCTTTCCGGGGTTTCACAAATATTCCATTTCAGGATGCTGTACATTCCACTATATCTCATTAATTCAGATCCAACTTGCATAAGTACCAGATTAGCATAAGTAGTATCACTTAATCAACTTCAACTCTTGATTACACAGACGCCTCTCAAAACAAAAATCTTGATGTGGATCCCAAATTTATTACAGCTTAAGCAACCTTATTATAACACACCCTAGTACCAAAACTGTCAACAATCAGGTGTGTGAAAGTGGTCGTTTGCCATGGATTCTGATCTACGTTATGGCAAGTAAACCGTGATCGTTAAAATAGTGATGCAGTATTGTTGGTGTTTGTGCCAAATGGTAAACAAACTATCACATCACAGACCACTGTCACCCCACTGCCACCTGTTCACGACAAAATTCCTGTATTGTTGAGGTCAATGTCTACAGCTAAACTAACTTAGAGCTCCACGATCCTGACCCCATTATATCGGAATAAAAGTTATAATAAAGCATCTTATAATGATACTCCAGTGTATAATGTATTACTTGCTGTGCTTCCAAAGAATTGTAGGTCCAATTTCACCTCAGTGCCACCTACTCAGCACAACACTCCACATATTCGATAACATGTGTTAAATGATCCGGCCCTAACAGGTAAGCATTACACGGCAGGCCCAGAGTACTTAACTTGCCTAAGTCCAAGCAAACAGCTACTTACTAAATTGCAAACATGCAAAACTTTCAAATAAAAACAATAAACCCTATGCAACATGTAACATTAATTTAAATACATTTAAAAACAACAACTTGAAAAACTTATCTACAATTTATATTTAGTCCTCAAAAAACCTAGTTGGCATTAAATGCCCAATCTCCGCCAAAGTCTGATCTCTCGGCCATCACGCAGATTGAATCTGGCGAGCTTAAACACAGTCCACAGCTTTCCACAATTTTCAAACTAATTAAAGCACATATATTACAATAAAATACGATTCTGGAATAAGTTACATAGCTTAAATAGTCTGTGAAAATGTCTTACATTCATGTTGCAACAAGAAACCAGTTTAAAAAAATCCAACTCTCAACAAAACATAGCCGACTCAACAAAAAATAAATTTATATAGCGCCATTCTGCAATTACATGCATCACTCAATGGTACTGAGAAGTTGGCGTCCCTTAAAATCGACTGTCTCATTGGAAGTCTGAGCAGTTGTGAATTATGACATAACTGGCAGTCCCTACACAGCGAAGACCCGCTGGCTGAAATTTACACAGTCACGCAGAAGGATCCAACAGCCCTGAATATTGGCATTGATACTCAGACAAGTTCGCCACCAGAGCGATAGCAAGACAGACAGACAGAGACATAAAGAGAGAGAAATAGAGAGATATAGAGAGACAGACAGAGACAGTGACAGAGAGAGAGAGAAAAAATATATAGACAGAGAGAGAGAAAAATATAGACAGAGAGAGAGAGAAAAATATAGACAGAGAGAGGGACAGAAACTGCATTAAGAAAGGTTTGAACCTGCACTCGGAGTTAAAAACCAATGTGCTCAGCCACTGTCCACAGATCTGCTCAGCATGAGACGTCTTTCTTCCACTCAAGTGTCTGCCCAGTTATCATGCATTCTTAAGGCTTATACATCATCAGTGTCACCATCTTACACCTGTTAGATCGTTCAGTTCAAGTACAGGTATCACAACAGCATCCTAACAAAACTGAAAAACCATTTCTAAGAGACTGAATGGCAAAACAAACAAACACCAGTGTATCACCACATTCATGTCTTAGACATAAAACATAGAAAAATGCTGCAACACTTAGTCAACACTAACACCACAGGATACTTGAAATTTTTTTCCTAATCTGCACTTCGTATAAACAGCATTGCATGACTTTGTGTGCTATACATTTTTGCAATAATACCAATTAAAATTCTTATAATAATACCAATAACAATGTGGGTTAAAGTCTGCTGAGAATACTCTGTGCAAATATTCAAGACAAGATGTTCTTGTACACTTGTCTCTGCCACCAATCAGTAGAATTTGGTATTAGAATGAGTACGGAAGTAAACGACAAGTATTGTGATGCATTGCCATGTACAGGACCTCAAAATTCCTCCACTGCTGAGGCAGGAAATATGCACCAAACCCAAGTTTCACAATCAGACACGAAACCTTTAAGGTTAAACTGTGCCCCACAGTCAATCTACACCACAGAAATCTCCACAAACAATCTTTCCATGACCCTGTGTGTTAACCTATCATAAGCACACATTTAATTTCAGAAACAATTTGAGCTCAAATTTACATGTGCTGAATATTTTCCAATTTATATAACACCTATTTTTTACAAAAACAACATATACAACAAAGAACATTTTCCAATCATTAGAATGAAGAGAGCTGCCTTTTTCACATGAAATTCTAGCTGCAACTGTAAAAACTACACACGCACAGTGCTGACCAGAAGCATTTTGACCCTGTCATTTCTGAAGCGAATCTGCATAGCTTTTCCATCAGAGATCTTTCTACACAATACCTTCCATCTCCAGCAGTGCCTTGATGCACAAGAAACAGCTTCTCATCTGTTTCACAACAATGCAGGCAGTTGACCAAAGGCAGCCTGACTTGCGCATGGATGTCGAACACGTTGACACGCATTCTAAGCATTTGCTGTAGCTGCAATGGAAATCACTCTCTCGATACAGCGGCCAAACTCCGTGAGAAGTAGCCTCTCGGCATCGGCGAATGAAGAAGACTCTGCTTCCTCGCTCTCAAACATCTCAGCAGTTGCAATCAAGCATCCGGTCACGGCATCCGCAACATCCTCCGTGAGAAGCATGTGAGGCAGCCTGTCAATTAGAACAACTCAAACTTAATCTAAAGACTTCCAAAGAGCCATTATCATAATGCCCAAGGTATCAATTGATGGCCACTTCAAGTTAGGCTGCCTTATGTCTGACTGGACTGACTCGTCCAGTGTCAAAACCTTTATTGATGTAATCTTCTCAATGCCACCGATTTGCATTATTATAACAATGTTATAGAAGTTCAAACATACCGGTTAGGCAACAGTCATAATTCGTTGGAGAACCCAGTCAGAACCCAATTCGTCTATGAAATCAGAAGTTAGGCTACCAAACAAAATACTAATCTTTAATTTGGAAAGTGTAAAATAATTTACTCAGAACAAACTTAAAATTTACTATTCATTTATAAGTTTGCCACCTGTCACAAATTTGTTCATCAATGTTCTACAAGTTATGGCACCACTGCTATAGTACAGCCCAGAAAATAATCAGCTCTTGGTGGGTATAGTGTATAAACAGGACACAAGCAACCTGATTTGTAAAATCTGATACAACCCGCACGATATATGCATCAAAATCCAGTAGTAATCCAACAATTTCCCTAACACCACTGTAATAAGGTCTCAGTAAACATCAGCAAGTCTGCCAACAACAATAACATCTGATGAACTGAAGTAGAAAACATAAACCAATAGAAAGACGTACTTTCTGCAGGTAGATTCACGACTAGGTTTACATGGAAGATCTTCGAGATGCGAGTCAAGCCTTGTAGTGGCAGCCAGCTGCTGCTGGACCCTAACCGCCGCAGCATCCGCCAGATGCATCAGCGACTTTCGACTGGCGCTTGACTCACAGTTTTTGCAATCGAAACATTTGCAGGCTTCGCTACAGAGTATCTTTGCCTGAAACAAAACAACAACAGCTCTCAGTGAGTTGTCAGATTTCTTCTTCTAGCTTAAGCAGGTCATGCCCAACCAGAGAGATGAAAAGCCAAGAGGTAGCCAGTGAAACATGTCTACAGACAGACAAGGGCATAACTTTACCCCACAAAGTGGTAGTGACCAATACCCTCCTCCCTCTCCTGACCTTACCTCTTCCCTTCCCTTCTCAAACCAAAATAATGCTGTCACAAACAGTCACATCGCAAAAATATTTCAGCACAGGGCCAGAAAATGGTAGTTACAGTCACCACCACTTTTAACACTTTAACGACGAGTGTGTAATAATAGTGGCTGGGAACCTAATTCAGCTCGTCGTTAAAGTGTTAAAAGTGGTGATGACCGGACACAATACAATGTCACAATACAAAGTTACGCCTATGCAGACAGACATCAACAATGGTGCAGCACTGAGTCACAGCTGCAAGAAAATTCCAATTTGACAAGCTTTAAGCACACCAACTCTGATACTCCCAAAATAGGTTTCGTGCAAAACAGGATAAAACCACTAATGAGCATTAATGCACTTTAAAACAATTTGCAACATTTGTAATAATTTGCTGGAAATGAATTACGAACTAAAGCATTGGCATTTCTTCAAACTAGAAAGAAAGCTGAAATTTTGTTAGCAAACCTCAGTCAGTTATCCAATACCAAACAATCAACATCATCTAATCTACTCCAATTACTTCTATAGCACCATTATAATAATGTAAAAGTCATCAGTCGATGGTCACTTACACTGAAATTCTAGTCAAAATCATAATCTGTTGGAGAAGTCTGAGAAGTAAAGGTGACAATGCAACTACTTTACACAATGAACTCTGTCGAAAGAACTTAAACCAACTTACTTCGTAACATTCACAGTAGTTTTTTTGACAACCGGATCGTTTGCAGTGACATCCCTTGCAATGCTGCCTTCCAATTTCACCTTCCCTGTTCTTCCCTGCATGACAGAACACACTGCCTTTGACAGCAATCAATACATATCCCATTACACTACACTACCAGGAAATTCACATGCTGAAAGGGCTTATGTATGTTATATGTCCTGATCTTCAACTCAAGTATTTGATTACAATTGTGAAGTTCTTTAAAAAGGCACTACATAAACAGCACCACATGCTCAGTTTAAGAGCGAAAGGGGATGCGGTGGAATAACAGTATGTTCCGTGACTTGTAACCAGAGGGTCACAGGTTCAAACCTACCTCAAGCCACTCCATAGCAACCCTGCACCATCGACGTTCTGTCGTATGGTTGTGTGCACTTCTGAACTTTGGAAGGAGGGCAATATCAAAATACAGTTGTGTTGTAGTGTAATCATGGGTGCTTCTGCACTACCCTATTCGATGTCGAATGTCATTAAGAACAGGGATATCACCAGCAAGTAAAAAAAATGCACAGAAAACTAGAAGCGTCACCAGTGACAGGTCCATGCATGGAGCCCAACCGATGGATTCCCAGCCGCAGATGAATAAGATATCTTCACTTTGGTTCATACGACTTGTAAACAATTGTACCACGATTCTGGTTTCCATAACTATCAGATATCTTTTACCAGAATTCTGCATTGGATTATGACTGTGGCGAACTACGTCTGTAGTCAATGTTTAAAAGAGAAAACAACTCTTGAAATTATCTTTTATTTCTCGTTGTGTTAAGGTCTTCAACAACCGCCATCTTACCCCATTCTAGACTGTCTCCCTGCCCTCAGTATAATTTAAGTAAGTACGTACAACAATGACCCCAATGGCGTAATCCTGACAATGACTATTGACTAAGGTGTCACTCAAATCAAAACCAGCTGATGCCTTGCACATCTGACAACGCCGTTACTGATGTCATCATATCAGAGTAGATTCAATTCAATCACAAGAAACAGCTAGAAGGGTCTAACACGGTCCTGCTAACAGAGCAGCTCAATTCTAATGCATGAATGTCTAAGTGGACAATTACAGCATAATAATACATTTCATTGGCACAAAACATTCTTTGATGTTTATTTATACATGGTACTGAAATATTACTAACCTTATCTTACCACACCTACCTTATCAGACCTTACCTGGCCTAGAACAAACAGCACTCACCGATTTTTGGATGGAATGCTTGCGGATTACGGTCAAGGCAGGATCGAATTGCTTGCTGACGATGCTCCTCATTTTCCAAATTATTGAAGCAGTTGTTGCAATTACAGTTGTTACAGAACTCACCGATGGCAAAGCATTCACAGTAACTGCAAATAGATCCAAACCGTCTCGCAAACAATGCAAGTTCATAACCAGAAAGATCTGGTTCTTAGTCTTCCACAAGAAATGATTGAACAACTGACTGAATTAATGAATGATGTCTAACACATGTAACTTGCTTGAGGTCACTTGAACTCTTCAATCATGCTACTCAATTTGCATAAATATTAACCCTTTAACGACGAGAGGGATTAGCTTTCCATACATTTCAGTACAAGCTCATCATGTTAACAAATGTGAATGATTAACTGAATGAGTGCTGTAAGGCAGTGCTTCCCAAACTTTTCAGTGTGACGG
Source organism: Allolobophora icterica (assembly GCA_963556255.1). Classification (NCBI taxonomy): domain Eukaryota; kingdom Metazoa; phylum Annelida; class Clitellata; order Crassiclitellata; family Lumbricidae; genus Allolobophora; species Allolobophora icterica. The sequence goes on along the minus strand of OY744605.1, from coordinate 16,180,576 downwards.
ACTGGCAGGAATTTGTTTTCCAGTGTGACAGACCAGCAGGAATTTTCCCACTGCAGCAGGACCGGTGTCCAATTGATTAATTATTTTTCTTTTTCGATCACCTTAAATGTGTATTAATTATAAGATTTAAGAAAAGAGTTTCAGTAGCTAAAATACATTTACTCCCAGAACAAATCTTTTTAATTTATATGAAAAATATGGTTTTGATTGTGAGACAATCGTGTTTTTTGATGATGGTTCAAAGCGAGACCCAATCAAGAAAATTTCTATCGTCTTTTTTGTCCAGTTTCTTGACTCACTTTGTGGACTAGCAACTGAAGGCTCGCAGACCAGCACCGGTCCGCAGGCCACTACTTTGGGAAGCACTGCTGTAAAGCATTTTATAACCTTGAAGACCATCATCCTTGATATGAGCAACGTCACAAGTCAAGTACACATATTCGGTATCATCTCACTTGCTTTAGTTCTGCATGTGCACATACTTTGGGGTTAAATACAGTTACCGTAGGGTCAAGGCTGGGAATACAAGGCATATTCAAAGATATTATCATCTATAAAATCTTGTGCCTAAATTCTCGTGTTTTAAGTTCCAAAGCAGATCAGTGTAAATTATAGAAACAAAACTCAGTTTCCTGTTAACAGAACTCGTGGAAATCAGTCTGGATTAACTTACAGCTTGAGACACTGAGACTTTGAACAGTTACAAGGACGTCTTAGCTTCTGGCCCGGACTCTCACTGGCTGACCATCTAAGATACAAACACGATATGCATAGTTTTACACAACAGTTATCCGTTAATGTACATCTAAAAAATTAACTGTGACAGTTTTAACAGACATTTAACAAAAATGTTACAAATGATTTCTTAAAGTACTGACATAGTGTTAACACACATTCACTGAAAGTACCACCATTATTTGGTATAGACTAGGTAGATGGATGGATGGATAGATGGATGGATGCCTGGATGGATGGATTGGTGGGCAGGCATGTAGATGAATGGATAGATGAAAGCTAATTGAAATTCAATAAAACACAATCATACTTAAAATCAACTCAACTAGCAAATTTATGCAATTTAATCCTTGCCACACCATAAATTGAAAAAAACTCAAGAAATTAAACTGACAGTGCTGCCTTTGACTCAGTTGCTGATGACCAATCAGGAAACATCTCAGGATCGAGTTTTATTTTCTTGCGTGGAGGATAATCGTTTATCGTCTGCAATTAAAATGCACAATCTTATCAATGCTAATGTTCATAAACTTCTTATTTTCAACCCATTTAAATATTATTTTGCTCAATTGTCCTTATTATTCAAAGAAAAGCCAAACAAAGAACTACCAATGACAACCCACCCATCGTTATAGAAATACATCAATAAAAACCACATTTCCAATGTGCCACTGACATCTAGGGCGCCCAGCAGCATAATCATATCTTCCACTGGGAAAGCCAATATCAATAAGCTGCTAAAAATTCCAGAGTACTGAAACAAGTTTGTCTCATTCCATTACACCTGACAATAGTGGGCGTGTGTATGCATATATGCATCAGGACACTTAATATTGCACTTTTTAAGTTAGGGCATAAATGATTTTGTTGTTTTTGCCGATTACGAATACCGGATAGTATATGCCATTATATGCTGATTCCGATTAGTAATAAATCTATGCAATAAGCCCTAATTCCAAGTTAGTCATCATTGGCTAATGGCTTGGCATCAAGCTACAAGATGGAACAACACCCAGTCAGTCACCCTTCACTATACCGCGATATATTTCTTCACTGACTGGCAGGCTTAACGGTCACCAGCCATGACACCCTGTAGCAGATACAGGGTAGGTTTTGGGAATTGATTTAAGGGCCCAGTTGCAACCCTTGGCAAAATATAAATATATGTGAGTGACCTATACTGCCTGGTTATTATGGGGCTCGTTCACAGCCCTAGTAAGTAGTACCAATCAAAATTATAATTATATGCAAAAGGCCTATAAATTGTCATTAGTACATAGTGAAACCATCGAAAAAACTTTTATTCATCAGTGGGCTAGACATTCCAGATCCAGATAATTCTGGAAAGTCAAAAAATCAGCAAAATCGGTTTACCGATCCGGATTTCAGTTATGCCCTATTTTAAGCACTGTATGTTTTTCAATCAAATTCAGTGTGCGTTTGCACACTTGCAGACCAAGAGAGACTGGGAGAATTCTGAATGTCTGTACTGGATTTAAGGAGGTACTCATATCGAGGATGATGATCTATGTCAACTTCACATGAAAGGCCCAGGATTCACATCCGTGGTGCAGAGGTGAAGAGTCAAAGAACACCCTACCTTATGTGACAGAGGTCAAAAACCTACTTTTTAAAAAGTAGACAATTAAAACCAGTGAAAAACACCGATTTTCAGGAACCCAGACAACTTAAACAGAACTACGGCAATGCATCAAATACTTAACACTGAGTTCAGCGCGATGGTGCACAGTAGTACAACATGGTTAGCAGTTCCTCTATTTCCTTATCTCCCTGGCCTACTGGCAACCGGAATTGGTATCTTTGTACAACCCCTCGAAAACACAGCATTCGTGAATAAGCGGCTGCCCTGTGTTTAGTTTTTACTGTAAGTAGTGCTTTAGAAATTTTGAGATTACGATGGTCTGCTTCAACGCCTTGAGACAGTTCAAGTCCAACCTGAGCCATGATGAATGTTCCGTTTGGCATCTTTCTCGGTGTTCCAGGTGCCAGCTGAACCTTTGCCACTCCTAGGAGAGGATCTTCACTTAATTCATTCTTAGGTTGGAATGTTGCTGGTAAAATCGATCGCTGTGCTGCCTGAAGGGGTCTACACGTCTTCTATGAAAACAAAACCCGTTCCACGAGATCAATTTAATAGTTTAGTAATCAGATTCAGTTTTGGATACCGTCAACAAGGATTGCACAGATGAAGGTCCTAAAAAATCAATTTAGTCAAAAAATCTTTGGTGTGCCCAACCCAGGCTATTCTAAATTTTAACTTTTCCGATGATCAACTTATTTACATAAACTGAACTAGTGAACTAAGAATCATAAAATTTGCACCAATCAAGGAACAGTTGCTGCCAATAAAAAATCATAATCATACACTTCAAATTTCTAAATCACTACTTAACGCTAAGTGCAGAGAACCAGTGCTTCTTCATGAGCACTGACCAGAAGTATGCACACATAAGTAAACAGAGGCATGTAATAATACAGAATTACCTTATCTTGCCAGGTATCACTTAGCAAATATTTTTCAGAAATAACTTCCTTTAAAAGAATGGGAATCCATAGGTTGGGCTTTGCATTTGCAGACGCTCACCACTAGTTATGAAAGCCCTGCTTGCCTAATGATGAACTTCCTGTCATTATACATAGTACACTCAGCAGGTTTAACCCGTAACTACTGAATTACAAAGACAGTGTGCTGTCAAACAGAACACCATGCCGCACAATAGATAATTAGAAGTCACACAAAAGATCACCATGCTGCATAACAGATCAACATGTCTCATAAAAGATCACGATGCTGCATAATAGATCACATACCACAAAATCATCACGTGGTTCTGGCTTATTGGGGGGTGCGAAACAGTCCAGTGGTTTGCGTGCTAGACCACTGAGTGGGTAGTTGAGGTTTCAAATCCCTGCTAGGGTAGAAATAAGTTTGAGATTTTTGTTCCACTTGTGCCCACTAAGCAAAATTAATTATAAAGTGAGTACAGTAACCGCATACTGTTGATGCGGCAAATAAGGCAGCGAGGGAGAGGGCTGGCTACCCACCCTCATGTGTCGAGGCTCAGAAAAATGAAGTTGCTAACACTTAATACCAATGGCTGCCTCTTATACCAATGGCTGCCTCTTCAAGTTAGGTCCAGGGATTAGTTTTCTTCTTTTTCTTCTGGTAAATTAAACCTAAGCATCAATTACACTGATTCCTATCCTACCTGAGAAGCCTGAGTTGATGTTGAAGCTATTGAACACACAGAATAACTGGTGGTGTTGGATGAAGGAATAAAAAGTTTGACTGTCTCCGTGGTCCTGGCTACAGAAAATGAAACAAAAAGAACAAGTTAATCAGTTGTAACTTTGTTGTTGGCACCTCTCTGTAGAATTACTCAAATGGAATTTCATCACGCTCAGAGCAGGTTCCCTCCGGAAATTTGGCTCAGATGAGTATCCAGGGAAGTAAACATTAATCAGTCATAATGGAGAGAACACATAACACATAATACTGTGATAACACATAACACCATTGTGTGAATTGTCAACTCTAGTTGGGACACTGTTGGCTAGATTCTAAGTGTGTGCATAAGCCATCTATTGGCAAATTTTCCAGTTCATCTTGTAATGGAAATCAAACCAATCTGTTAGTGTGCAGATCTATGGCTACTGTTACTGCCTCATTTTTTACTGTTGTATAGGTATCTGCACTTATTGTCTAATAAAAATTAATTTCTTCCACATATCTGCACTTATTGTCTAATAAAAATTAATTTCTTCCACATATCTGCACTTATTGTCTAATAAAAATTAATTTCTTCCACATATTTTCAACCCAGTTTACTCTGACACAATCTGAAGTTTAATAGTAACAATCTGAAGTTTAATAGTAAGCAATATGGATTCCCATATGCAGACAACAAAACTCTTCATTTTGCATCTTCCAAAAATCCAGTGGCCCCGCTGTTTCACACAAAACTCCATTACTCAAGCACTGGCTCCTAAACCTGAAAATTCAAACTCCAAAGGCTATGCACAGATCTTACCAGAAGTGGTGATGGCCCTAACCTCCTCACTGGAGGTTGTCACCAGCTTCACATACTGGTATTTCCCATCATTGGACAATATCTGGAGATGGGCTGATGACGAAGGCATTCCCTTGAACTGAGCGATGTCCAGTGGAGCAGCTTCGAATACAGTCTGATGTGCTAGATTCGGTGGCTGGGAAGTAGAAAAGAACACAGGATGCTGAGGTTGCTGAGCTGGTGGTTGTAGCTGGAACAAAGAATCATCGAGATAACTTAATAAAAATTGGATGTTCTTGACAATGTACAACTTGCATTTTAACTGAGTACAGATGGCAACTTGGTTAAAAAATTTATTTCAGCTTTAAAAAGAATCCAAATTTGTTACAAGGATTGGACATAACACACCATTAGATATCATTCTTTCTTTCCATTGCTTAATTGACTTTCACCCTTTGTGCAATGCAATGTAATTTAATTTAACGTAAATTAATTTACGCATAATTTAAACAGCACCTTATCAAGATATAGATCTACCCAGAGATGCTCCCAGCCCATCCATGACCAGAGGCGCGTTTACGGCCCCCAAATCTCGGAGGGCCCCCAAACGAATGAAAGTATTTTTCAATTATAAAAAATAAAATTTTTCATAAATGTAACCTATTTTCTATTTTTTACAGTTTAGCATTCATATAAAAGTATATTTTTGTAATTTATAACTGTTTTCTTCATTTGGGCTAATACAAGTTCAGAAGGGCCCCTAAAATGTTTGCGCCTAGGGCTCCGTAGAATGATTGCGCCTAGGGTCCCATTATCTGTAAACACGCCTCTGTCCCTGACAGGACAAAACAATGAGATTTGGGGAAAAGAGTTTCAGTAGCTCCTAATGCAATGACACGGTTGCACCAAGAAGTAAATACTCGAGATAACTTCCAAACATGTAGAAAGCAAAGCCTTTTATTCAGTAGCTTCCGCAAAGGACCCAATGAACAGATCTGATGTCTAACCAGCACTCCCCTGCAGCACCACACAAAGCTCACGTCTAACCAACACTCTGCTTAATCAGGAAATATTTTCAACTGGATATATCCAACAGATGGAAGAAACATTTTATTTCCAGGTAAAATATTTCCTCTTCAACTGGACCATCAATTAATGATTGTTTGTACAGTGTGAATAAGTCAATAATGCCACTATGATTTATGTCAATAATTTCACATTGAAATTGGTTTTAAGTACACTGGTATCTGAATAAAACATGCTTTGTTATAACACTACTTCTGGTGTAACTTGATCACGGAAATTAGTTCAACCAGAAAAATAAATTGATTATAAATGCTCTTATCATCAGGTGGTTAGAACTTTATATGGTATAACCACCAGTGGTTATACAAACCACTTAGAGGGACCCTATACCCCTTTGGATTAACCTTTGACATCTAATAATTACCACACTGTAATGGAAAGAATTATACATTGATCATTCTGCTGTGTTCAACAGAGAGTTTTAAATCATATAAAAGCAGAGTAGTCTTCTAGGCTTCAGAAGGTAGAATACAAAAATTTAATTACTATGTAATTGTAATTGGTAACTTCTATTGCTCCGGTGTCTAACGCACAAGGCATCAATCGATGGCACTCTGAAACCAAGCCGTAATCAGGTCAAGATCCAGAAGATCAGTCCGTAAGACATAGAGGCAGCCTATACGGTGGATAAGCAATTTGGGAAAGCTATCCAGAAGAGCTATCAAATTCATTCAATCGAATAACTTATTTAAACACAGTATACTGAACTGAATTTTACCAGCACAGTAAGCATTCTTCAACAAATACATTTCTTGATATGCTAATCTGTAAACCAAACGATGTAGGTACTGACCGAAGGTGAAGATCTCACGGTGATTTTAACTGGAGAGATCGACTGAACGGACGAGTGCGTTTTAGACACAAGATTGTTTGTCACGGTCAGTAGATTCCCATCAACTGTTGGCACTTGCTGGCTGGCAGCAGCGATCTTCGACAATGAAGGCACTGAAATTACAGCAATCTTTCTTGGAGACGGTTTTTGACCAGAAACTGTGAAGGCAGTGGAAGTGTTTTTTACGCCAAACAATGATGCTGTGTTTGTAGCCGAGACTGAAGGCCCCAAAACGAACGGCTGGTTTCCAGTTCCAATGAGCGGCTGATAGTTGGCTACAGATGATGTCTTCATCTGATTCAAGCTCTTTGTCGTAATGATGAGCTTTATAGGGGCGTTGGTAGCAGGCAGAGGAGCAGCCGTCAAGGTCTGGTGACCTCCACCCAACGCGTTCAGATTTAAAACCTGTCCAGTTACCTTGCCCTGTGGCAGAGACATTGTTGCCATCTGCCCACTGGAGGGGTGAAGCACAGTTCCACCAGTCACCAGATGGATTGTGTTAAGATTCTCTGTTCTCAGTAGCATAGCAGTGCAGGCATCTTTGACAGGGTTCGTATCTTGCGGTTCCTGTTTTATCCTAACACTACCATCCATCACTGTATGTCTAGAATTCAGTTATAATCTTTCGACAACCTGAAAATAAGAAATAGAGAACTTGATAAAAAAATAGTTTAACTGTGTTGCCAAAATATGAAAATAAAATCTGTAAACCAACAAAAATGTAACAGATCTATGCAAGTGCAGACAAGTCGTACTACATGATCAAATGATCTTTGACACATAACACCACTAAAATCTTGGCACTTAAAAAGAAATTAGAACAGTTCAGAATCACATGTTGGAGCTAGGCAGTAGGAAACATATCAAACCCAAACAGACTGGAATATGATAAGTTCTCACTGTAGAGCAAAACAGTTTTAGTACAAGTCGCAAATATGAGGAGATAGAGAGTTCCAACTGGCAAGACAGCAACTATGAACAAATGCCTGCCAAAACAGCAATGGAAGGGTGTTTCAAATGCTGCATCACTCTTCTCATGAAAGATTCAGTAACTTATTTCTTAACTGGAAACCAAAATAGCTCACACTCAGTACTAAGCATCAAGAAACTGAATGTAGTGCCTTTGTCAGTGCACTTGCTCTGTATCCCAATGACTGTGGGTTTACCTTTAAGCAAGTCAAACGGATGCTATGCAAGAAGCTCAGACAAATTGTCTGTGCACATTTTATTGCAAACAAGCAGCAGAATTTCGGTTCAGCTTCAGTGTGAATATTACAGAGATGTGTCAAGTACTTAGGTTCCAATTATAAGTACTTAGATATCAAGTATAAGTATGAGTACAAGTACTTGTGCCTCAAGTACAAGTATTTATGTCTCAAGTACAAGTACTTTAGTCTCAAGTGCTTTGGTCTCAAGCACAAGTCCGCTCGATGCCTCGTCTGACCCTCCGATGTAGAACTACGAAGGCATTGGTGTCTTTTATTATGACCATCTTCAGTTTAAAACATCCCTTCTCCCCGCTCATTTTCCACTTTCAAGCTCTTCAGTCTCAACTGCTCCTCCGAGTCCAAAGGGCCATTCACTGTCCCATCATCTACTGGCCTGGCTCCTCTCCGATCTTGCCAGCTTTCTTCTCCGGAGTTTTCTGCCCTTATGGAAATCTTCTTCACCTACAATAGCAAGGTGATTATCACCGGAGACCTCAACATACACAGGTGGAAAATCCCACCCTTCAGGAATCTGCTCACTATCTGGACCTCCTCTCTCAGTCTGACCTCATTCAACATGTAGCCATGTGCTCAGGGGCTGGCTTGATGTCCTCATTATGTGTGAGGACTGCATCTCTGACCTTACAGTGGAACCTCTTTCCATTTCTGGCCGTGGCCTTCTCCTCTACATTATTCCCTTCCTCTCTGCTCACACATACGCCATCCACTTCTCCTGCGACTGGACAAATTTAAGCTCCGAAGCCCTCTCTGCATCGATCTGTTCTCAATGGCGTAGTACTCAACCGAGGAATTCTCGGCCCTCTTTCATACGATGGTTCTTCCCCTTATGGACACTCTCCTCCCGCTCTGCTCACACCGGATCCACCTGAAGTCCATTGTATTTGTAAGCGATAGCAGCGACTTGGGTCAGGAGCACCTCTGAATCGTTTTATAAATGGTTGATTACTATCACAATAACAATTACTTAGGTCATAATACAAGTGCACGTGGCTACCGCAAGAACAAGGAGATATTTATTTCTTTAACAATTAAGGCTAACTTAATGATGTATATTCACTGATCATGTCATAAGACACATGCACCCATTTAGAATTGCTTCTGAAAAATATTAGTAATTCGAGCATATCAGGCCCTTAGCCAGAAATACAGAGTTGCCCATCCAAAAGCATTTGAAGTCGTGACCGCCTGACGTCATGAGCATACGAAGTCCCGACCCCCGAAGTCCCGCCGCCTTACGAGTCCTAATGCAGTACCCCTATGCTGTTTACAGAGCCTAATATCAACCCCTGCTCCTTACAGAACTGTCATCTGAACTCTTGCAATGGCTGTACAGAAGAAACTGGATGGTGTTGGAGGAGAATCATGCGTAATTTATGCCCGTCCAAAATAATTTTCACCCGTCCAAAGGACAGGTGGACAGGTGACTGGCTAAGGGCCTGGAGCATATTGTCATCATGTTCGATTGATGTGGTTTAATATTAAACCACCATACTAAGCACATGTTAAATAGGTGCGTTACATGCAGGCACGCTCAATGCTCTAACCACTGGGTTATAGTTTGTTGACAGCAGCACTGCTGTATTTCGAGAAGTCCAAACAATCGTATTCATCAAAATCACCATAGTATAATTTCATGATAAAACTTGCACTTAGCAGAAATAACATTTCCCTTGATAGTAATATTATCATAACTAAAACTTTATGAATCTAGAAATATTAGTATTTTTATTATAAACATTGTCAGTGTCCATGTGCAAGTTTAACAAGACAACCGGAAAAAAATTCTCCTCAAGATGTCCTCCAAGTTAACACCAGTTTCCACAAAAAGAGTTTCAAGTACAAGTACTTAGATCTCAAGCAAAAGTACAAGTACATTGGTCTCAAGTACTTGTACTTGAGACCAAATAAAAACCTGTACTCGAGTACACGTACAAAATCTCTAGTATATTAATGGCAAGCTGAGTGATACAGTGACCTCGTACCGTGTTTCGGGATTCAAATCTGCTTGCTCAAGAGCCAAAAAGAAGCAAAGAATGCATATCCTCTACTTCCTACACTAGAAATATGGAAGGCTAGGTTGTCCTCAATGCAACATGGACCAGGAACTTTGAATGTTTTCAAACTGTCAAGCTGGGCGAAGAATCAGCTGGTGAAATTCTGTGGAGGCTTTTCTTTGAGCATCATTCAACTATAGATCAGAGGTTTTCAAACTTTTTGGACCAGGGACCCCATATTTTTTCTAGGCATTGCTCGCGGACCCAAGCATTTAAAACGTAAAATTTATCACTTAAAATTTAAACAAAATTACAGGCAGACTATTTCCACAATGCAAGCGCAATGTATGAATTTGAAAACACAGGCTGTTAATGCGGATCTGAGTGGCGCTACATAATTTTTCGGTTACAATTTCGGTTACAATGATAAAACCATGCAGTGTTAATCATTGATGAATATTTTCAGAACGCTCTTGCGGACCCCGCCATATCCTTCGCGGACCCCTCTTGGTCCGCGGACCAGTTTGAAAAACTCTGCTATAGATGATCTTGTTGTTCAAAACAAACTCCAACACAATTTATACGTACATGCATACATATGTAAACTCATACATACATTCCTGTATTAGATGTACATAATAGTGTGAGCATTTATGTCTGTATCTATGTATGTAGCCTAATTATATAATGATGCATGTATGTGTGGATGGATATATGCATGAATGTTTGTATGAAACAAGTATATATGTCATGTCATGTCATGTCAAACACCGACGTCGCTGCGCGACGGTTGGTCACATGCATGGACTAGGGTTCTCCACTGACGCCTGTTGCGTACAGCAGCGAGAAGATAAGATCCAGAGAGATGGGACCAGGAAAGAATGTTGTCTATCCAGTTAATTCGTGGTCTTCCACGGCGTCGATATCCTTCAACGTGACCCAGCATGATGGCATTTTCTAAGGAATCCTGAGAGAGTCTGATGATATGACCGAAATAAGAGAGTTTGCGAGCCTTGATGGAACCCAAGAGTTCGGGGGAAGTTCTAGCAAGCCGATAAACTTGTTCTGTAGTAAGCTTGAGCGTCCAGGAGATGTGCAAAAGCTTTCGAATGCATTTATTCTCAAAAATTTGAACTTGCTTTTCCTCAGCTTTTTTTAGCGTCCATGATTCGCAACCATAGGTTGCGACTGACCACACCAGGGATTTCATCAAGCGGAGCTTGGTTTGGGTGCTGATGGATTTGTTTTTCCAGACCTTCGTGAGCTTCACCATGACTGCCATACCCATGGCCAGCCTGGACTTAATATCGCCTGAACACTTTGCGTCGCTTGAGATTTTGCTACCCAGATATGTAAAGTTATCAACTTGTTTGAGCCCAACGCCTGCAACGAAAACCTCAAGGACCTCATCGATGTTGGTCATAACTTTCGTCTTTGAAGCATTTATCTTTAAACCGTATTCATCGGCAGCGGCTTGGACTCTACTGGCAAGCTCCTGAAGTTCCTCTGGTGATGTAGCAATCAAGAGGATGTCATCCGCATACCTAAGATTACTGATGATCTTACCGCCAATTCTGAAGCCACCCATAAACCCGTCAAGCGCCTTACGCATTACTTGTTCCGCTAAGATCTTAAATAGGCAAGGAGAGATGTTACAACCCTGCCGAACGCCTTTCTTAACGCGGAACCAGTCAGAGGTGATGTTATCCGTTCTGACAGCTGCGCGTTGTTGTTTGTAGAGGTTCCTCAACAATTGGACAAGCTGTGGAGGAAAACCCATATCTAGCATGGTCAACCACAATTGACCGTGTTGTACCATATCGAACGCTTTCGTAAAATCGATGAAGCAAAAGTAGAGAGGTTGGTTTCTCTCGTTTGCTTTTTCCATGATGATCCGAAGATTCATGATCTGATCGCGAGTGCCTCGCTTAGGTCTGAAACCGGCCTGTTCAGGAGCCAATTCATTGTCAAGCTTGGTTTGAATACGCTCTAGAATGACTCTGAGGAGAATTTTGCTGGCATGAGAAACCAGCGCGATGGTTCTGTAGTTCTCACAACAAAGTAGGTCACCTTTTTTCGGTAAAGGGATAAAAACCGATTGCGTCCAGTCGTCGGGCCAAACCCCCGTTATCCAGACATCAGTACAGATCTTATGTAACGTGGTAAGAGTCATATCACCACCAAATCTGATGAGCTCGGTGGCAATGTCGTCTGGCCCCGAGGCTTTGTGCAAAGAAGCTTTGAGCAAAGCGCGTTCAATTTCTTCACGTATGTAGCCTAATTATATAATGATGCATGTATGTGTGGATGGATATATGTATGAATGTTTGTATGAAACAAGTATATATGCATATATATATATATATATACATATATACATATATACATGCCTACTTAATCCAACGCAATCGATTTTCAAACCGCCTACTTTTTCAAATGGGAAGCTCTGTGTATATAATGCACACAGACACCTCCATCCAAACATCCATCCATCCATGCACACATGCCTTATATATATACATGTATATATAAAATGCATGGATGGATGTATGTATAATGCATTATATATATACATATATATATAATGCATGGATGGATGGATGTTTGGATGGAGGTGTCTGTGTTCATATATACACAGAGCTTCCCATTTGAAAAAGTAGGCGGTTTGAAAATCGATAATATTGGATTAAGTAGGCGAGCGATGCGCGGTTGACCTCGGGAGCTTTTGTCTCCAGCGTATTTTGTGTATTGTATTTGTATAGCTAAATATAGTATTTATCTAGTAGACCTATCTCAATTCAGTTCCATTATCCATTCTGCATCATAATTTTAACAAGTTTTAGCGTGCTACTTGGCTATAATAATAACAGGAACAATTATTACTGTATTCCCAGACATAAGTTGAACCCAGTGAATCAATCATTTAAATATTTTCTTATGAATAAAACTGAAAGATACTAATGGAAGCTGCACAGTAACAGCAAATTAAACAATCACATTTACTGTAACATTATCTGTAGGTCACTAATGTTCTCGCATCACACCGACACATTCTCGCTCATTCAATCACCGTCACTAGGCGAGCGATTTACCACTCGCACAGACATTTCCTACGCGAGCGACCAAGGACAGTGATCAATTAATCACTCGCCTCAAATGGGAAGCTCTGTGTATATATATATATACATTGAATTTATGCGACTGTGTTTAAAGGCTTTATAATATAGCAAAGCTTTCAACTGGGTGACCTGGACAACAATTGGGACATGGATAGAGTTTACTGCACTGCCGTAGTGTAGAATCACAGATGCCTATGCTGCGCATCAACTACCAAGTCTATGGGAGTCAGGTCACAAAAGAGCTCTACATTCAAGTCAATATGAGTTTTCCTGACTACCACCACGTAGTTGAAGACAAGTGTTCCATTATAACCAAACTGACAGGGACGTCTCTTCTGATCAATTCACTTAATTCGCATGCAATACATACGCGCATACAATAAATCATTCGGCTAAAGTTAGTAAGTGGGTATCTTCCGCACGATTCTAAATAAACCCAAGTGACATAAACCCACGGTGTTTATTTCAATTTTCCACACACAGCAACCGAATCGACTCCTAATTATTCAAAATTTTAATACAAACATAAAGTTAACCCAAAGTACCGGCAGTGAAATGACCAGCATTTGATTTAATTGTAAGAAATAAATAAATATTCAAAATAACGCGCTCCTAACATCAGCGAAACATTTTCACACTACGGCGAACACCGCATCCCTCAGCGTAGTCTGTTACCCTTCTGCCCACAGAGTCCAACTTCCGGTAATGTTTAACGTTCTAAATACAATATTCATTTATTGAGGAAAACAAGCTGACATGCCGCAACTTGGTCTCCGAGTTCAAGATCACTTTCCAAGTTTTGCTAATAAATTCTCTATAATTAAATTAAGTTAAATCAAAGAAATCATTGAAAGGTATGGTAAGGTCGACATTTATAAACGGCTCTGGAAGCCATCAGATGTCGCTAAACAGTGAAAACTACTACCAATATTAACCTAGTTATTCTAGTCGATGCGATTTGTAGAAGCGGACTTTCTCCTCGCTTTAAAACTGGTTCCAGCGACTTAACTTTCTGTGGGATCTGTAGAAATCTCGAGATTATGATTGCAATAAGCTCAGAACACGCATCTCCATGTCATTTCGCTATAGCCTAAATCCTCGATATTCGCTTAGAACTCCGCTTGCCACTGCTGATTGAAAACAACTTTTCTAACCATACTATCCATTATTCTCTCAATACTCGATTACTGCAATTCCATCTTTCTCAACCTCAAATCTACCCATAGGCCTATTAAACGACTGCAAGTCTGCAACTAAATAACTCACTAGCCCGGGCTGTAGGGCCTACTAGAACGCCTTAAACATATCACTCCCACCCTCGAATCACTCGAGCATCTGTTGGCTAAAAATCCAAGAGCGAATCCACTTCAAAGTCCTATATATGTTGTTCTGTTGTCACTTTTCCTTCTCTTCGGTCACTGTACGCGTTCTCTTCTGTCACTATTCGTTCTCATGCTTGAAGAGGTGAAACTTTTAATTTGAAGCGGAAAGCCCGAGGCCTGAGGGGTAATAGATAGGAGCTGGAGGCAGAAAATGACGGATGAACGTCGCGTTTGAGGCACTGAGACTTGTTGGAATTCAGGAGGGTGAGTATATTCCCTTGGAAGTTTACCTGATTTCGGCATGGTGTTGGTGCGCCATCGGTTGATAGTTTGGGTATTGGGGAGGAGCGAGAGGGGGAATAGATGAATGATAACACTCTGGCCTGAAGTGCACTAGTAGGTGGCCCTGGTAGCGGGGTCATTTGACCCCTTTTGGGCCTCCTGTGTAGCCAGACTTTGGAATATAATAATGCGTGTTTCTGCTGTATCTGTATAAGTTTGGTTACCAAATAAACAAGTGTCAAGATCTTGAAGTCTAGGTTCGATACCCGTAAACGCCCCCCTCTAGGTCGAATCAGCTCCCTAGAGGGCAGCAGTACAATGAGCGGACGCTTGCACGCTACGAAGATGCGTTAATTAAGAACTTGACAATGGTACGGTCATGTTTCAATGTAACTTACAGCGGTTTGTCAGTGAGCTTGTCAATAAACACGAATATTATTGTTATCAGAGCCCTGAACTATCCACTCATTCGCCATCCTAGCCCTCTCATGATCTCATCCTTAAAAACCCGTCTTGGCAGTTCCTAGCTAGTGCCTTCTTCTATCTCTGGCCTTCTGGACTTGGTTTTTTACTTGACATCTTTCAAATCAAATCAATCAAAACGCTTTTATTGTTCACCATAAACATATAGGCATGAAAATAACAAGTACATGTTACTTGCAGTGACAATGGGAGTACCCAAAGGAACGAACCGTTCCGCTAATAGGGCCCCTAGTTACAATAAATCATTACAACCAGCGGAGCAGTTCGTTAAGTGTCATGTCCATTATTATTTATAGCATCAACAAGACAAAACAAAACAAAACTCACCCCATCAACCCCAATTGTCAAGCACTGTGTGCCTAAACAGTGAGTATAATCAAACCGCTTCAGGACAGCCCTAACATTTTTTAAGATCAATTTAAGCAGTAGAATTGTTCCATAAGCAATATAAACACAGTCCACAGATCCATTTGAGAACCTCGAACTTCAAAAGTTCAGTTGCACAACACACTCAACACATAGGCCTACACTCCTTCTATCAACCTGCCCAAAGCATTAACAACAATTAGGTATGGCTGTTGGTCCTACAAAAGTTGTGCATTCCATAACAAGACAGCACATAACCATCACCTAACATTTTGACTAGAAACGGTTTACAATCAAGCAAATTAGTATATAACCGGCTCTTAGCCACTTAACTAAACTCAATTGACAGGTCACAGTATCGGTTGATTTTACAGATACAAGGCATTCAATAAATATGCTTTTAATTTATTTTTAAATTGGTACAATGATGGAAGACTTGTTAATTCCAATGGTAAAACAATTGGAAAACAGTTTGACAGAACACAGTGCTCATGAATAAGCTGGTGTCCTGCACTTAAGTTTTAAGTAGTGCTTTAGAAATTTGGGTTTTACGATCACCATTCCACTCAAGAGACAGTCCATGGAGAGTAACCCAGCTCATAACTCATAAGGTACGTTGAACTCAGTTCAGACCGAAATAACATAAAAGACTCAAAAGAAATACCAGATATGAGGACAGAATTCAATAATTTAGATCCAGTAAATAGTTCTAGTATTTGGCAGAACCAGAGAAAGGCAATCATGGCACCAACGGAACGTCTTCTCTTACAAACAGATATTTGCCTCAATTTATCTGTATTTTGACATTTTTTTATTACTGCAAAAAGTTCAAGCATCATACAAACTGTAAATCTGTAATGTAATATCTTCATTAACATTAATCAATTTCCAATTTTACAGACATTATCAGCATATAGAAAGAAGTCAAATTGTCCAAACATAAATTATATTCCATGCAAATTATTTAGACAACTATAAATAATCAAAACGGCATATGTGGTTCTATTCTTATACATTGTAGCTAAAATATAACTTATATAAAACAAATCTAATAATTTACAAAGCAAGATCTGAAGGTGGGTGTGTATATACGTGCAACATCATCACAAATTACAGGAAACAAATGATTTCAGATTAGAGTCAACTGGGATCGTCCATACAAGAACACCCTCAAAAGAGGAAGGAGGGTAGCCCAGAATGGGGAGGAAGTCATGCCCAATGCAGACGTCCACAGATAAATTTAATACATGTAGTTATTTCAATACAGCCTGTGCCTTAGCACTTGAACGATGAGAGTGCACACTAAAAGCAATTGGGAAACCAATTACAGCTCGTCGATAAAGTGCTAAACATCAACTTTACTCTGACAGTAGAAGTCAGTAATGCACTGGATCTAATTAAAGCCGCTATATGCTGGGTGATACAGCAATACCCCAACCCTCTAGCATAGTTAGCCCTGCCAAATCACCAGGTTAGCTTAATCTAGACATTAATTTGTACTACGTTGGAGTGCAGACGTCCATAAAGGTGGATAAAGAGGGGAATGCTAAACGCTGACTAAGTGGGTCAATTTGCAAACGTCTTTTATGGACGACCCCCTAATGAAATATTGTCTGTAATTTCCAGACCTGAAACCCAGACCGCTGCACATCATTTATATAGTTTCCCAGATCTGTGTGTCTTATGAAAAATGCTTAAGAATGTATGGAATGTAACTGATGTTACCTAAGGCCTGCATCGGGCGCTGTACTTTGGAATGTATAGAACGTAACTGATCCTGCATAAGGCCTGCATCAGGCCAAGCCCGATGCAGGCACACGGGCACTGCTAACCAAGCCTAAGAGGCCGTTCACAGACCTTCCTACTGATGCTGCCTAAGCATGGCCGCTCCCTACTGATGCTGCATACGGGCGTTGCTAACAATGCCTGAGAGCCCGAATTATAAAAGCGCATTGTTGCGTTCACGAAACAGAGACAACATCAAAGTACTCATCAAGAAAACCGACAGTCAAGGTCATTTATGCTTGAATTTTCACTAGCAATGTCACTTATAATCAAGTAGTCCAAAAACAAATTCTTTCCTCTTCCTATCAATCCATTCATTTTCTTATCAAACCCGTTATATAACGGGCAAATACTCTACTCTACAACTAAATATTCTCCTGTCATCACTGACGAGCAAGGAATGCGTTATTTAGTGGTAACACTTATTATGCATCAACAAAGCAATGAAAAAGACTGCAGGCTCAGGTCACATCAATTCCTTGTGCTAAATTGGGTCTTCTGAGTTCTGACTGAACACTTTACCAACAAGAGTGTACTAAAAAAGACTGACAAACCAATGTAGTTCGTCGTTAAAGTGTTAAACACTCCTACACAAGAGCACAAGAAGTAAGTTCTTCATGGTTTAAAACTTTAAGGTTTTTGAAAAAAATTAGGTTTTTGGTAGATATGTAACATTTCGATTTCTGATTTTTTACACTACATATTTTTGTTGGAAAATAAATTGTGATTAACATCGTGGGGATTGCAACATCGAAGCAGATCATGTTGCACCAGCTTGCACCACAATGATGAAATGTAACTTAAATATTCTTGCACCATCATAAATGTCTTCATAATCAGAAGCAAACAATAAAACCTAACAGGGCCTACTATCCCCCTGTAAGCTGGAAGCAATCACACTTACTGTAAACCCCTCCCTGCCCTTTCTTCCTCCACTACACCTTCCCACCCCGTCTTCCCCCTCCCCATTATCCCATTCCCTTTACCCCTCCTGCACCATTCCCTCCCCTTCCCTTGAAGCGGTCGGTGGGGGGTCCGGGGGTCCTCCCTAGGAATTTTTTTTATTTCTACATTGCCGTAGGTGAGTTTTAGTGCATTTTTGGAGAAAGAAAACTGGTTTTGGAAAACTATACATTTTAGTTCAACTGAACTGTTGAATTAATCTGCAGGGCTCCCAGTGCACTGCAAAAATTTTATGGGACAGGCTGTAATAAATATGGCACAAAATTTCCACAATATGGGACACATGTTAAAATACTGGGTAATATGGGACACTGTTCAGCAAATATATGGGGATATATGCATATTTCTGGTGTTATGCAGTGGCTACAGGCTCTATCCCTGCCTATTACAGTGTTATCCAGCTGACAATTATTTTGCAGGAATATTTCAAGACCTGATAATCCCATTTTCACTGCACTACACGGCAATAAAATTTTTTTAGCATTGACCAACTAGACTTTTTAATAAACAGGATTATGAACGCTTTTCTTCAATTTTTTAAACTTTTTTTGCATCTTTCATCAACAAAAATTAGCAGAACATAATGGCCAATAGCTAAAGAAAAACAAGTAATAATGATACACTATAACACTGCTTAGACACTGTAACCTCAGCAAATATTGCATAGCCCATAATACTGATACAACTAATAATGATACACTATAACACTGCTTAGACACTGTAACCTCAGCAAATATTGCATGGCCCATAATACTGATACAAGTAATAGTGATAATCTATAACACTGCTTAGACACTGTAACCTCAGCAAATATTGCATGTCCCATAATACCGATACAACTAATAATGATACACTATAACACTGCTTATACACTGTAACCTCAACAAATATTGCATGGCCCATAATACTCATACAACTAATCATGATACACTATAACACTGCTTAGACACTGTAACCTCAGCAAATATTGCATTGCCCTTAATACTGATACAACTAATAATGAGTACTTTGTTACGCCCGAAGGCAGAAAGAACAAGTCAAGTTACACAGTAGTAAAACATACAGACTGCATAAACCGAATTTCAAATGCACAAACTATGAAAATTAAACACAACCTCAAAAGCACAAACTACGAATTTAATTAAACATAATTTTAAACGGACAAACTAAGAAAATGATCGTAAATGGCAGTTGTGAGACTATATTTGCTATTCAAAATGACAAGTTCAGAATCATAAAGGAAATGCTCTCCAAAGTAACACCATAAATATTTTGAAGGTTAGATGTTGAACGAGCTATTCGCCAATAGAACATCATGCGACGTTTCGTAATAATGTGATGCAAGTCCAATCTCCCAAGGCCACAGATGAAGCCTTTAACAGATTCCCATTTATTGAAACCAAATAACTTTCTATATACAGAGTTCCAACATGCATTCAGTTCATCTTCCTGTTTCACCGTATATCTAACTACGGCTGAGGCGTAAGTTAATATTGGTAAACAATAGCTTTCTTGCAGGGATAGATGAACCAGCTTGTTAAGATCTTTGGCACATGCGTAGATGCAATAACAGGCGGAAAAGAAAGACCGTCTCACAGGTTCTGTGTTAAAACTAAGCGATTTACCTTGGTTAATCATCACACCCAGGTATTTTATTGAATGGAACATTGATTGTCACATTGCATTATGGTACTCTATAACACTGCTTAGACACTGTAACTTAAGCAAATATTGCATGACCCATAATACTGATACATCATAATACTAAGTTGAAAATGCCCTTCAAAGGCCTTCGTAACAGTCAATAATGGCCAATAGCAATGTTTAATCTCAAATGTTCAGTCCTTGGATGTTGCAGGACGAAGCATTTTGCTTGCCCGAGTCATCAGTACTGTTAATAGAACAGCAACTTCCATTTAATTGGGAGGGGAACTTTCCCCCTGGCACAAATTGGAAGCAGTCTGCTTCCTTCCCCACCTGCGTAGTAGGCCCTGAAACCTAAATTTTTCCTGAATCCGAGGTTTCACAACCATGCTCTTACTACCCTTAAACTAGTGACTACATTGCCATCCAACACCAGTCGTATTGTTTCTTTCGCTCCTTGTCCTGTTCTTTTCTTCTTTCCTTTCTCCCATAGGCGCAATTTATGGGGGGCACGAGGGGTACCCATACCCAAACTTTCTGGACTGGAAGGTAACCCCATTTTTCATACCCATTGTTTTTGCCCATTATTATTTTATCTGAGGAAGCCCTAAAGTTTCAATACAATTACCAAGCATTATCATCAGTGTGATCACAATATCATCATCACTCTGTTATTACTATTGCTATTATTATTATTATCATCATCATCATTATCATCATCATTATTAAGCCTATAATTATTATTATGCTTGTAATACAAATGATGCCGTTATAATTATTTCACAGTCGCAAAGCTTAAACAATGATGTATTTGGAAAATGTGAAATAAATAAATCAATGGGGGGCCCCAATTTCATAGTTCGTTCCCGGGCACAAAATATCCTAGCTATGCCGTTGCCTTTGGAAGTCATCAAAGGGGACTAGCTATCGCAATGCGACAATCAATGTTCCATCAAAACAGGGTTGTTGATTGTAATCAGCTGGGTTGGTGGTATGAGTCAAATCAATTTAAGCAAAAACAGAAAATACCTTATTACATGTTAATGAAACATGAAGGCCTATATTGCATTCCAATTTCCCCACAATTCGTACATGATTCGAGCCTGTTGGAAAACGCTGATTATTGAAATTTATTTCCACCGACCATGTCTGTATCGAATGCCAATTCTGTGCTTCCAAAGCAACCTATATAAGACAAGTAGGATCAATGCAGTGATGACTAGAACAAAAGCGTAAGTGGAGCTAATTGAAGATACTCCCTCTAAACTTGGATCAGTTGGAACTGATGTTGTAAACAACTTGTCTGGATGGGTCAGATAATTGATGTCAAAGAGACGTTCTGTTGCGTCAAACCCACTCGAATCAGCAACGATAAGAAATCGGAGATATTGACTCAAGGCTCCCATTGCAACAGCCGTCATATGTGCCGAGCATCCATCTAATGTGACAAAAACAAGACAAAAGCGAACAGAAATTGAAAACTACTAAATCCAGATCTATTCATTTAGTAGCTGAAAAAACTATATATTATCCAAATGTTTTTAGTAGTATAAACCATGAAAGCTTCAGTTGCTACAGCATATAAAAGCTTATAATGCACAAGACATTAAATTTATTAGTCGTATTTTTTACAGCATAGATGTACAAGTTCAAGACATCATTAACTAAAGGTCCTTCACAGAAATGGGTTCTGCATTCACAGAATGGGGTTCTATAGATGGCCAATTGGCAATCAACTACGGATGACACACAAAGTAAGTGCTTGCTATCAGCAGTTATCAGCCTGTTATCGAACCGAACAAGGAAAGAAACACAAAAATGAAGGCAATGGGAAACAAGCCAGTCAAGCACCCAAGTACACAAATATTGAATGTTCAGGCTTTTGAATTTGCTCTGCATATTATAGGTTGGACTTTCTCAAACATCTCACCTTTGAGATCCTTATCATATAGGAGCTTTCGAT
This sequence comes from Allolobophora icterica, assembly GCA_963556255.1. Taxonomy (NCBI): domain Eukaryota; kingdom Metazoa; phylum Annelida; class Clitellata; order Crassiclitellata; family Lumbricidae; genus Allolobophora; species Allolobophora icterica. The sequence continues at coordinate 16,158,742 of OY744605.1, read as the reverse complement.
TGATCTTTCGGTTGATCCTGAAGTTGTCTTCATCTGATGCTATCTGCGGATGATTGTCTCCACCACCAGTCTCTGTCACAGGAATAAAATGTTTCCAGAAATTTCCAACCCTTCGAAATCCCTGATTGCCCATATTTTCTTCCATCCTCATCTGAGTGTCACCAACTCTTCCCTGTTCCTGATTATGCTCAACAACAGCTTGCTCTAAATTGCCACCATGACGATTTAGTTCAATGTGATGCTTTCCAAGCTTTCCTCTTTCTCTATCCATCGGATTCGTTCCCACAACCGGAATACCTATCCGAATCTTCGAGTCGTTGTAACCACTCTTTCGTGCATTTGAATTCAAACCAACAAACTCTTCTCGAGGGATACGACCAGCAGGTATCGGAACGACATTGGTCAATGGTTTAACCCGTGTCAACATCCCATCATTCCCTATAGACTTTGGTTTTCCCTGCAGTGTGGGTCTAACAGGCAGATGTTCATAGGGCTGAGCAAGATGATTGACACGTGTTGGTTGTCCGAAATCAACTCCACTACTACGAACTGTTTCTGATTCGCATTGTACTTTTCGGGAATGTTTCTTCTTATTAGATATATTTTCACCATAGCAACCTGATGGCATTTGCCAGGAAAGTATCTGCTGCAGCCAGTCATTGTGCAGGAACTCCACATACCCTAGCATTGGGCACACGAGCTCTAAAGAATTTAACAAACAACATGTTTAGGACAATCCACAAGATGAAAAACCTGATAAAACATTTCAGCAAGCTAGTTCAGCCTTGTTACTGTTCACATTACTGCATGCGGTGTTCTGCAACCACAACTCCGAACTTGCAGTAATAAAAAGTTAGCTGTGAAACACCTAATTCAAAGAAAAGAATGCTAAACAATAAATGAGGACAAGATCTTGTGACTATGGACCTGCTTTGCTGATTGTTGTATTATATTCAGACTTATATCATTGCCGGGGTATATAAGACACGTTGCTTTGTTGTGAGTAATAAATGGCATCTAGTTTATTCAGATCTTTGACAGCTCATTGCATCCACTTGGAATGAATAAACTAGCAGTGAAAAGCAATATGAACAAACGAATGAAAAACAATACATGCATGCGTGCATACATGTATACTATTTACTACTATACAGGTCCATCACCAAAATGTTACCTAATAACTTAAGAAATACTAATTACTATTAATATCACCCACATTATGGCATAACCAATTTTTTTTGGTGCCAATTCCGGATACCGGATAATATAGGCCATCATTTGCGGATTCCGGATCCGATTTCAAATAGTCCATATCCCTCTTGTCTTGTCTTGAACCTTCCTCAATCCAAGGGTTGGTCGCTTCATGGACAAGCTTCCTCCATCTCCTCCTGTCTTTCGTCTCCGACAACACTTGATCGAACGACGGCAGCTCCATCCAAGTTCTGATGTTGATGATCCATCCCATCCTCGGCGTCCCCTGTGCTCTTGCTCCTGGTACTGTGCCCTGCACTATATCCTTTTCCAGGCAGTCTCCCTTCTTCCTGATCAGGTGTTCATATATATATATATATATATATATATATATATATATATATATATATATATATATATATATATATATATATATATATATATATATATATATGTATATGTATATATACACATACATACATATACCTACAAGCACACTCCCATACATATCTTTCTATACATATACACCTTATATATATATATAGTGTGCGTCTACAGTAGTACGTGTTGATACCTGTGCCTAGGTATATAACCCCTATACCTATATTCCCCTATTCCGCTTGGAACGACCTCCCTCTCTCCCTTCGCTCTCTCCCTAGAGACCTCTCAGGTACTTTCTATGGCCTTCTTAAGACCTTTCTTTTTGACCGGGCCTGGGTCTGGAGCGCCACTGAGTAGATTTCTTGAAGGGGCGCTATAGAAGTTCATTATAGATAGATAGATAGATAGATAGATATTATTGTTCGGGTGGATGGGAAACAGATGTGTGGTCGTAACCTCATCATTATGTCCATTTACATGACTTTACACTCCCCCCTAAGGACGATTCCAATTTTGTCCCAAGAGTTCTCTATGCCATATTAAAATAACTTTCTTTACTTTAATTTATCCTAAATTTTAACATATCGGAACGACATTGGTCAATGGTTTAACCCGTGTCAACATCCCATCATTCCCTATAGACTTTGGTTTTCCCTGCAGTGTGGGTCTAACAGGCAGATGTTCATAGGGCTGAGCAAGATGATTGACACGTGTTGGTTGTCCGAAATCAACTCCACTACTACGAACTGTTTCTGATTCGCGTTGTACTTTTCGGGAATGTTTCTTCTTATTAGATATATTTTCACCATAGCAACCTGATGGCATTTGCCAGGAAAGTATCTGCTGCAGCCAGTCATTGTGCAGGAACTCCACATACCCTAGCATTGGGCACACGAGCTCTAAAGAATTTAACAAACAACATGTTTAGGACAATCCACAAGATGAAAAACCTGATAAAACATTTCAGCAAGCTAGTTCAGCCTTGTTACTGTTCACATTACTGCATGCGGTGTTCTGCAACCACAACTCCGAACTTGCAGTAATAAAAAGTTAGCTGTGAAACACCTAATTCAAAGAAAAGAATGCTAAACAATAAATGAGGACAAGATCTTGTGACTATGGACCTGCTTTGCTGATTGTTGTATTATATTCAGACTTATATCATTGCCGGGGTATATAAGACACGTTGCTTTGTTGTGAGTAATAAATGGCATCTAGTTTATTCAGATCTTTGACAGCTCATTGCATCCACTTGGAATGAATAAACTAGCAGTGAAAAGCAATATGAACAAACGAATGAAAAACAATACATGCATGCGTGCATACATGTATACTATTTACTACTATACAGGTCCATCACCAAAATGTTACCTAATAACTTAAGAAATACTAATTACTATTAATATCACCCACATTATGGCATAACCAATTTTTTTTGGTGCCAATTCCGGATACCGGATAATATAGGCCATCATTTGCGGATTCCGGATCCGATTTCAAATAGTCCATATCCCTCTTGTCTTGTCTTGAACCTTCCTCAATCCAAGGGTTGGTCGCTTCATGGACAAGCTTCCTCCATCTCCTCCTGTCTTTCGTCTCCGACAACACTTGATCGAACGACGGCAGCTCCATCCAAGTTCTGATGTTGATGATCCATCCCATCCTCGGCGTCCCCTGTGCTCTTGCTCCTGGTACTGTGCCCTGCACTATATCCTTTTCCAGGCAGTCTCCCTTCTTCCTGATCAGGTGTTCATATATATATATATATATATATATATATATATATATATATATATATATATATATATATATATATATATATATATATATATATATGTATATGTATATATACACATACATACATATACCTACAAGCACACTCCCATACATATCTTTCTATACATATACACCTTATATATATATATAGTGTGCGTCTACAGTAGTACGTGTTGATACCTGTGCCTAGGTATATAACCCCTATACCTATATTCCCCTATTCCGCTTGGAACGACCTCCCTCTCTCCCTTCGCTCTCTCCCTAGAGACCTCTCAGGTACTTTCTATGGCCTTCTTAAGACCTTTCTTTTTGACCGGGCCTGGGTCTGGAGCGCCACTGAGTAGATTTCTTGAAGGGGCGCTATAGAAGTTCATTATAGATAGATAGATAGATAGATAGATATTATTGTTCGGGTGGATGGGAAACAGATGTGTGGTCGTAACCTCATCATTATGTCCATTTACATGACTTTACACTCCCCCCTAAGGACGATTCCAATTTTGTCCCAAGAGTTCTCTATGCCATATTAAAATAACTTTCTTTACTTTAATTTATCCTAAATTTTAACATATCGGAACGACATTGGTCAATGGTTTAACCCGTGTCAACATCCCATCATTCCCTATAGACTTTGGTTTTCCCTGCAGTGTGGGTCTAACAGGCAGATGTTCATAGGGCTGAGCAAGATGATTGACACGTGTTGGTTGTCCGAAATCAACTCCACTACTACGAACTGTTTCTGATTCGCGTTGTACTTTTCGGGAATGTTTCTTCTTATTAGATATATTTTCACCATAGCAACCTGATGGCATTTGCCAGGAAAGTATCTGCTGCAGCCAGTCATTGTGCAGGAACTCCACATACCCTAGCATTGGGCACACGAGCTCTAAAGAATTTAACAAACAACATGTTTAGGACAATCCACAAGATGAAAAACCTGATAAAACATTTCAGCAAGCTAGTTCAGCCTTGTTACTGTTCACATTACTGCATGCGGTGTTCTGCAACCACAACTCCGAACTTGCAGTAATAAAAAGTTAGCTGTGAAACACCTAATTCAAAGAAAAGAATGCTAAACAATAAATGAGGACAAGATCTTGTGACTATGGACCTGCTTTGCTGATTGTTGTATTATATTCAGACTTATATCATTGCCGGGGTATATAAGACACGTTGCTTTGTTGTGAGTAATAAATGGCATCTAGTTTATTCAGATCTTTGACAGCTCATTGCATCCACTTGGAATGAATAAACTAGCAGTGAAAAGCAATATGAACAAACGAATGAAAAACAATACATGCATGCGTGCATACATGTATACTATTTACTACTATACAGGTCCATCACCAAAATGTTACCTAATAACTTAAGAAATACTAATTACTATTAATATCACCCACATTATGGCATAACCAATTTTTTTTGGTGCCAATTCCGGATACCGGATAATATAGGCCATCATTTGCGGATTCCGGATCCGATTTCAAATAGTCCATATCCCTCTTGTCTTGTCTTGAACCTTCCTCAATCCAAGGGTTGGTCGCTTCATGGACAAGCTTCCTCCATCTCCTCCTGTCTTTCGTCTCCGACAACACTTGATCGAATGACGGCAGCTCCATCCAAGTTCTGATGTTGATGATCCATCCCATCCTCGGCGTCCCCTGTGCTCTTGCTCCTGGTACTGTGCCCTGCACTATATCCTTTTCCAGGCAGTCTCCCTTCTTCCTGATCAGGTGTTCATATATATATATATATATATATATATATATATATATATGTATATGTATATATACACATACATACATATACCTACAAGCACACTCCCATACATATCTTTCTATACATATACACCTTATATATATATATATATAGTGTGCGTCTACAGTAGTACGTGTTGATACCTGTGCCTAGGTATATAACCCCTATACCTATATTCCCCTATTCCGCTTGGAACGACCTCCCTCTCTCCCTTCGCTCTCTCCCTAGAGACCTCTCAGGTACTTTCTATGGCCTTCTTAAGACCTTTCTTTTTGACCGGGCCTGGGTCGGGAGCGCCACTGAGTAGATTTCTTTAAGGGGCGCTATAGAAGTTCATTATAGATAGATAGATAGATAGATAGATATTATTGTTCGGGTGGATGGGAAACAGATGTGTGGTCGTAACCTCATCATTATGTCCATTTACATGACTTTACACTCCCCCCTAAGGACGATTCCAATTTTGTCCCAAGAGTTCTCTATGCCATATTAAAATAACTTTCTTTACTTTAATTTATCCTAAATTTTAACATTTTCAATACTTGTTAAGTTTTCAGCCTCTCCTAAATCCTCCAACATAACATTACTAGTACTTAGCATCACTAATGTATTTGTAACATATTGCGGTTTGTCAATGTGAGTCGATAATAAACGAATAATAATAATTATATATATAATTTATGGCTGTGTATGGAGTCATTATCTACTCTACAGGTGGTCTGTCATCATGGCTATGGGGTCGTTAAAGGTGATATGATCTGTATAGTTAGATTAATCTGAATACAGCTCTCAGCACTGGAAAATAAACATTTTCTCTATCATTTATCAGTACTCAGATCGCAAGTTAGATGCTACATGGCGAAAACGATCAATATGACTGATTGACCAAATGAATGGGGATTGATCAATTGATTGTACCGGATTTAGAATATTTGAGACAGAGATTGATTGTCGTCTGATTGATTGGAAGCTGGACTGCACACAATTAAATAAAGACGGATTGGTTGGAAGTCTGAGTTCACTGGAAAGAGTATATACGCAACTCTTCAATTATTAGTTCCCCAGAACAGAATATATATAATTTACCTTGTTCAAGGAACAGATCATGGAATGGGAATTTGATGACATTATTCTGCATGATGACGCTTCGACTTGTCTCGAAAAAATTATTGGTGCAGAACTCCGCCTGGAGCTTTTCCACAGTCAGTTGACTAGGAAGACTGCTGAGTTCATGGTTCAGGATTCCCAAACAACCACTCTAGGCAAATGGAAAGCAAGGCATATAAACCCTTTCAAACACTAAAGACAATTTCCCAGAGGCCCGAGTATGACAAAGTATGGAAGCTTCTTTTTATAAAAAAAACATATGAGAAAAGTAAAATACAGCCTGAAAGAGACAATGCTGCATGTAGAGTATGGAAAATAATGGTGCCATCTAAAAGGACATTTACGGTCAGCCTGGGAAAGCAAACTAGATCCTGGAAGCAGGTAAAGTGAAATTGAGCCTGGAAGCATTTTGGTATAAAGTAGTCTAAATCTCAGTCAAATAACAGCAGGTTACAACATCTGGCTATGAATCAGAATGCTTCTCATCACTTCGGGCAAAAAAAACACTCAAAAAATGTCATTTTGATTTGAACAAAACACAAGCTTCTAAGTCCCTTACCCAGATTCATATCAGGACAACCCTGAAATTATATGCCTTCTGAAACAAAGTAAATGGCAGATTCGGTTCTGCAATGGGAAGGGGGCCATAGGCTCATGCAGTGAGTTCCATCAAACAAAGCTCTAAGTGTTCACCTTTTGGGTTTCAGATTACATATAGGCGTAATTTGTGGTGGGTACAATGGGTACCCGCACCCCCACTTTTTGGACCGGGTACCGTACCACCACTTTTTAAACATGCAAATCAATATTTTATTATTGTGCCTTCCCAGAGATCGCGGTCTCTGCCCTGCTTCGTGTGTGTAGACAGAGTCAGGAGTGTGTACCATAAAAGTATGAAAGTACTTAGATACACAGGTAAACCGATAGCCATACGAAGTGAATCACAGGCAGTCAGACTTTCAGCCACACAGATCACCCGACAGACTGAGCGCCGTGACCGGCACGCAGGTCGCAAGCACCACAGATCTGGGCCACAGCTACACTCTTCTTGGAAAGATCTGACATCACCCTCACTCTCCGCCTTATGGTTGTCATCTTAACCGTATCGGAATGTGCAAGCTTCTATATCTTTCATCAGTTACAAATTCGTATACGGACCCACACTCATATCATCGGCCTTGATATGACTCCTCATCTCTCAGTACCTTCACAATCTCAGAATCAATAACTGTCCTTGGTTAAACATATCCGAGCCGGCTAGCTGAAGGAAGCTCCCTCCATTACATAATATGAGCATTTAAGACGTTGTTGGTTTTGATTTATACACATCACGTCCTGATTTTGCTGATAGGAAAATGGATAATATGTCCAAAATGGTCTCCATGCGAAAAGTGAAAGCGGAAAAGAAATTGGCACCCCCTCTTTTTATACCAAAGTTACTCCCCTGTCAGATTATATGTTTTTGGCAATTTTGATAAGGAAATCATTCATCAAGCAAGCTCAAATGTGCTGTGTGCTAAAAAACCAATAAACTGGAAAAAAAGATAAATTGAACACTTCAAAACACAAAAGTAAATCAAAAGTAAATCAAATTCGGATGCATATTCTATGTTCATAGCAGGGGTTTAAAAGCAAATAATTTATTTAGGAGATATGCCGCATGACCGTCAGGAAGATGAAAAATACAGAAATTCAACAACAAAATATAAAGTATTTGCATTTTAATTAAAATCAAGTATAAATTAAAACCAAGCTGATATGTAAAACCAAATGATCCTTTACAAACAGTCTACATAGACAAAAATCATAAGACCATCTGAGAAACTTCTAATGATGAAGGAACAGCCCTAAATCTAGAGGACATGTTCACTTAGATCTAGGGTTGTCCTTACGACAGCACCAACCAAGAATGCTGCAACTTATATCACTAATGCCTTATGCATTATAAATTATGCTTTTCAGCTGTTTCTAAATCAGACACCTGGATTCAATCGTTTTAAATACAAATTTAAAATCAACCAGAATTAGACAAACAAAATAAGTTTAAAACCAAACAGAAATTTAAAACCACACAGCAAATTAAACTAAATATGTTTATAATCAAATACATATTGGCTTTTCATTCAATGATCCATCTCTGGGTATTTGCTACCCTTTGGCTCTGCCTCACTTTGCAAAAACAACTCATCTGTTTCCAGTTACCATGATTTTCAGACTCACTGATTAAACAACACATTAATGTACGTTTGTATGTATACATACATTTCTACACGTGCAAATATTTATGTCCTTATTATTGCATGCAAGCATTTATGTATGAAAGCATTTATCTGCTTTATCTATATTAATAAAGCGACAATTCTGTGTGTGTGTGTGTGTGTGTGTGTGTGTGTCTGTTTGACCGGGCTTAACTTCTACAATTTTGCACCTTTTCACTCGAAACCTTCACTGCTGTGTCGGTCTCGGCATGGGACACCCAGTGGAGGGGTTCGCGCCCCCCGTTTTCACCGCTAACATGGTGATAAGGGCGAAAAATATCCCCACAGCATAGGAAATTTCCACTCCCTACTACAAATTAATTATAGCACAATGACGTTATACCTAAAAATAGCACCAGGGACGCGTACGGAAGATTTGGAAATTTCCGGCGCCGGTATTCCCCAACGTCATTAATAATGGCCATAGTAGGGACCTGCGAATCACAAATTTTCTGTCGAATCGAATCTCGAATCGAATCGGGGGTAAAGATTCGAATTCGAATCGAATCTCGAATCGAATCGGCGGGTACCAAAACCATGTTTTGATATTCATGTAGTGTGTGGGCTATGTGATAGCACAGGTGTACCACAGTATCAATATCTCAATTACATTTCTGCAGTTTAAAATCAATTAAACTAAACATTAAGCTAATTAACAGAATCAACAATAACACAAATAATTTATGAGTTAAGTAAGTATATTCTTTATTGTACCAATTGCATAACCACACTTTGGTGTACATTCATCTAAGCCAGGCATGGGCAACTTCTTTTAATAGAGGGCCGCCCTAAGATTTTATGGGCTGCAGCTCTGGGCCGTATCCAATCGAGACTAATTTTTGCAGATTAATTTGCCCCAGAATATGAGACAATATTAATTTTATTCAAAATAAATATTGTTGAATAATTTTTACGGTTAAACTTCAAGTTTAAAGTAAATGAAAATTATTCTTACGATGAAAACATAATTATCCTAATACTTACAGTTCTACACTACAATAAAAAACAAAATATGTTTCCAGTTTCTTCAGTTTAAAAAAATACATAAAATTGTTAGTCTGTACAATACATCCAGTTGCTAGTTGTGCAATATTTAATATATAATAATGATTACGGCGAGATCTGACACTTCTTCTACCACACAAGTCCGGAATGTTTACTTTAATGTTCGAAGTGCCAATTCGAAATTCATTGGAGAGATTGTCATCTCTTAGTCTGCATCCGTTTTTGCATTTTGTTACTTTAATCGCTGAGAAGAACTGTTCACGAATTTGCGACTATAGGTGCTTGGAAACAGTGCAGCCATTTTCAGGGCATGAAATTTATGTGAAGGGTAAGAGTCCTGAGAAATGTACAATTTATAGAACTAAATCAGAGGTACTTCAAGAAATTTCCTTTCCAATTCACTATTGCTGAGGGTTTCCTGTCGTCGCATCCCGCTTTGCACACAGAAATTCGACAACCAATCCACGCGCAGTAGACAATTAAAACAATTAGTTTACAATAAAGGCCTAATCATTTTTCCGAAAAAGATTCGAAATTTTTCGAATCATGACATCATTTTCGAATCGAATCGAATACCGCTGCCCGATTCGTTTTCGAATCGAATATCGAAGCTTCGCAGGTCCCTAGGCCATAGCGTCGTTGTTTGCTTTCGGAAAGAATTTAATAACGATCGCTTCGAATTATATTAATCGTTTTACAGCAAAATTGTAACACAGGTAGGTTCAAACACAAACAGACTGCGAAGCAGTCGCCGCCACAGGGCGACTGCGAAGCAGTCAGTCCACGGCAAAGGTCGCTAGACGCCAGAAGGCATATACAAGACTGCGAAGCAGTCTCCGCTGTACGCTAGAAGGCGTCTACAAGACTGCGAAGCAGTCTCCCCCACAGGTCGCCAGACGCCACAAGGGCCTCCAAGACTGCGAAGCAGTCACCGCCAGAGGGCGACTGCGAAGCAGTCAGTCCACGGCAGAGGTCGCTAGACGCCAGAAGGCGTATACAAGACTGCGAAGCAGTCTCCGCTGTACGCCAGAAGGCGTCTACAAGACTGCGAAGCAGTCTCCCCCACAGGTCGCCAGACGCCACAAGGGCCTCCAAGACTGTGAAGCAGTCACCGCCAGAGGGCGACTGCGAAGCAGTCAGTCCACGGCAGAGGTCGCTAGACGCCAGAAGGCGTATACAAGACTGCGAAGCAGTCTCAGCTGTACGTTGCCTGCTCTCCAGTTCGGACCAGTAAGAATCTGTTTCTTCTGGCACCAAATGGAAAGACAACTAATGTTGTTTATCAACAAGGAAGTTTTAAGCAAGACTGGATCCAGTACTGACCTGTTCTGCCACCATAGTGTATAGGAGCTGATGTGTGATGACATATCCGTCCATGCCACGCCTGGACATAACAGTTACACACTCTCTTGAAATGGAGCATGGCGCCTGTGTTGGACTTCCCATTAGTTCGCTCATGCAATGGTCACTCAATTTCTCATCCAACCCTGTACAGATACCAAACAGAATCTTGCTAATAGATCATATCCCACAAACAGAAAGAGTGAAATATAAAATTATTGTTCAATAATAGCGACCATCTGAAATCCTTCTAAAAGTACAGAACAGAAACAAGATCCATTCAAATCCATGAGAGTGGGTGCCAATCCACTCCCATGCTATTAGGGGTCCACCAGAAATCGCCTCGGACATTTGCCTCGGCCGGAAATCCCGTTTCCGGAACTATTCGCCTTGGCAAATACTGTAGACGCAAATAGTTGCAACAAATTTTCTTTAACAAAATTTTTTTCTTTAAAAACTTATTCAGTAAACTTACATATATAAAATTATAAATGTTCAGCCTTAAAACAATTACACATCCATTGAATTCAATTCCATTTTCTTGAAATTATGTCAATTTGTTGAATTTAATGCAATTTTAGAAAACTTTACAACTGCACAGAAATGACTAAAATTCAAAATGTATCAGTCACTTTATTACAAGTACACAAATTTATTTCAATAATTTTTTATTACATGAAAATGTGAAGCTTCTATATGGAACAAATGGTACCCGGTTCGTTTCCCTATCCGGCAAATAGTACATCCAAATACTCAGATTCGGTATTCAGTGAAATGTCTTTCCGGTGGACCCCTACATGCTATCTTATCTAAGGGTAAATATGACTTAATATAGGCCTACATATTTTTAGAGTACCTAAAAGTCCTCCTGAATGCACTCCCTTACTTGTTTTTGCTACAGGACAGTAGTTGATCTTTGAATGAACTAACCTCTGAGCTTGCAGATTCCAGACTAAGCAAACCGCAAAACACGAGAAAAGGAGAGCAGTAGAAACTGACTACCTGGGTAATCCTAATCTCCAAAGGGCTCATGCAATGAAGTAATGCAACAAGGCACATACATAAGGCCAAAAAAAAATAACGGGGTGTTTCCGGTAACGGAGTTTTAAAAAAGTGGGTAGGTAGGTAGGAAAATATTTTTTTTTGTTAAATATTTTTATACAATGCCATTTCATAGCGACCGTATCACCGTTTTGTTTTTCTTACGTTTTGAGAACAAGAAAATGTCACTAAATAAACACCTTGCTAAAAACAGTTCCATGTTCCTTAAACTTATTTGTCAGTAAATTAAATTTTAAAAATGTTTTCTTTGTATATGCTAGAAGGCTAATATTTTCACAAGTCTAGTTCATTGATATCGTTTTCTGGCAGCCATCAACGATAGTCTAACGTATGTTGCCTGTGTATATTGTATGTATGTATATATGATGTATGTATGTATGTATGTATGTATGTATGTGTGCATTATATATGTGTATTAATGTATATGTGTATGTATGCATTTATGTATATATGCATGGATGTTGTATGTATGTATGTATGTATGTATGTATGTATGTCTGTATGTATGCATGTATGTTTGTATATGTGCATTTATATGTGTATTAAATTATTAATGTATATGTGTATGTATTTATTTATGTATGTATGTTGTATGTATATTGTATGTATGTTGTATGTATATTGTATGTATGTTGTATGCATATTGTATGTATGTTGTATGTATGTGTGTATGTTGTATGTATGTGTGTATGTACGTATGTATGTATGTATGAACGTATGTATGTATACGAGCATTTGTGTATTAATGTATATGTGTATGTATGCATTCATGTATGCATGTATGTATGTATGCATGTATGTATGTATGAACGTATGTATGTATACGAGCATTTGTGTATTAATGTATATGTGTATGTATGCATTCATGTATGTATGTTGTATGTATGTATGTGTGCATTTATATATGTATTAATGTATATGTGCATGTATGCATTTATGTATCTATGCATTTATGTATGCATGTATCTATGTTGTATGTATGAATGTATGTCATGTATGTATGTATGTTGTATGTATGTATATTGTATGTATGTATACTCCGGTGGGCTCCCAGAATAGCGGACCCCCCGAATAGAGGGCCAGCACCGAGCAGTCGCCATTGCGACCAACTGTTCCCCTATAGGCTGGTTGCTTAGGAGACTGAGGCTGACCTTGAGGCTGGTTGCTATAAAGGAAACTTTACTCATACTATGATACGTACGATAATTAATCGTAGATGTTGATAATACATTGAATACGACGACGATTGGATTTTGTTAATAACCCTGGCGCATAACCGTGGGAAAATCGCCGATTTTCCCGTCTATTATATCCGCAACCCTCCCACATTTGTAAAAGCTGACCATGGGAAACTTACAGCCCATTTTTTGCTCTAATTACCCCTAGACCTAAGTCCTTCCCGTGCAGGTCCTCACATCGGGCGACGCATCTCGTTGCTCTAATTAACGGTGCTCGTATTTACTTTGAAAGACCGCTGGTTTCCCACGGTCTATAATGTCGCAATTCTGGACCTCTGGCACAGAAAGTGAGGTTTCAGTTGTCGGAAAGCTGCAACTCTGACACGAAATGAGTTACTAAAAAAAAATTTTTCCCAAAATTATCCGAGTCGCGCCAAAAAAGTGACTCGGTCGCGTTACCGGAAACACACCATTATTTTTTTTTGGCCTAATAACATGACTTCATGAAAACTTCTTTGAGGCATTCCAAAGCCAACAATACGAAAACACCATCAAAGAAAATGAATCAACTGTTGACAGAATAGCAGTTTCACATGGGAGGCAGCACAGGTGTAAAAGCCTAGTTTTGCAAAGAAAAATATTTAGGCTCTTCGGTTTTAAGTTTTACAACAGCCATACCAATGATATAAACAGAACACTGTACACTCACAGCCACCAACCCCCCACCCAGTCATTCCCTCAGTGACTTACAGGCTTTGAAATTAAGAATCCAATCTAACCTAAAGGCTTCTATTGTGCCATTAACGAATCTTACAACATTGCAAGTGCCATACTTTCGCACTCAACCTGAGTCCATAGTACCTCCATATCGCTTAGGTACAGTTGTTTTTGGCCCTGCATAGTTTTCAAAACTGTATTTTCAAACTGTATTTGCCGTACAACACTTCGTGAGTTACTTTAAAGGCGCTATATTGTGTTGTGGTACATACAATATCATGCATACGTAACCATAGCCATGGTTTTTTTATTGTTTCCAACAACAAATGGAGAACACAAGCTTTATAAATACAATCACTTGATTCATCATCATCATCTCTCTTCCGTCAGGCGTGCGCCGACGATGAGGCCTCAACGTGACGTCTCCAAACAGCTCTGTCCCTGATTTTTTCAACGGCATCCCTCATCACTTGATTACTAGCTGAGAAACAATGGTAATAGAAAGAAACTCTAAACGGAAAAGCCCCAACTACCGGGTAGTAGGGTCACCCATTCATCATTATAGTGCGTGGGTGGCTGACCGAATAATTGTGTTATTGTACTATATTTTAACCTTTAACTAATTCTTAGCTAGTTAAATAGCACACACAATATCATCAAATTATATCATTGTCAATCAATTGAGCATGCAGACTACTTTTGAATAGGGGTATACAGTTCAGTGTTCAGGCAACATAAGTCATTGGGATATGGGAATGTTCCATATTCTAGGGCGAGCACTTCTAATTGAAAACCTACGGGTATTCGTACGGGAATATATGGGCATATAATTTGCTCTTCAAAGAAACAAATTATCACTAAAGTGCGAAAAAAAACTTTTCTCATGTTATTCAGCTCCCACAGGAAAATGAACCCACCCAATGAATCCCCAATACTACTCCTTAATGACCTCCCTATTTCACAGGTCGTCTCAACAAAGTTTCTGGGGGTATATACTGATCAGCACATGACCTGGAATGCTCAAAAAATCTATAGCTACAAAAATAGCTATGAAAATAGGAATAATATCGCATGTATCCCATCTTCAGCCAATTAATATTCGTATGAAATTATACTACTCGCTTATATACCCCTACCTCATTTACTGCACGATGCGTCTACATATAATTCTAGACTAGGCAAATTGGTTATGCTACAGAAACGGCTCTATGGGTCATTGCCAAAGCCCCTCCATCTGGATTTTACAGTAGAGATTTGTTTGCCGAACTTAAATTACTCAAATTGCATCAAATAAAAACACTGCAAATACACTGTGTCCCGATGAAAAGTAGACCCCAAGAGAAAGTATCATAACTCGGTCAAAACGTTTAGCATTTGCATGAAATTTTAAAAACAACAACACTAGCCATATTACCACCAAATCGTAACGCCGTTTGGAAATGTTAGTGAGTTTGTCAAGTTTATGAACGTTTGAGATGCAGTAGTGAAAAGGGGAAATTTCCAACATACAAGAGCCATAAGGAAGTGAAGTTCAGCTACAGCTGGTGTTCAAAATGTCCTCCTTGTTCACGGACACACGACCGTAGACGTGGACGCCACTGTTTGATGGCCAGGTCGATGATCACGTGGTCAAACAGCTGCCACTCTTCAATCAGACGCGCCCTCAGGTGATCAACGTCACGAATGCGGCAACAATAAACACGCTCCACAAGTACACTCCAGATTTGATAGTCAACTGGATTGAGGTCTGGACTGTTGGGCGGCCACAGCTGTGGGGATATGAAGTCGGGTGTCTCCCGAGACAGCAGAGCAATGGTCTCACGTGTTCGGTGCGCAGGGGCACTGTCTTGTTGAATGTGAAGTAGCCGCCCGATGAAAAGTAGACCCCTAAACGTTTGTCAAAAATTTGTATGTTGGAAATTTCCCCTTTTCAGTACTGCATCTCAAACATAGATAAACTTGACAAACTCACCAACATTTCCAAACGGCGTTACGATTTGGTGGTAATATGGACACTGTTGTTGTTTTTAAAATTTCAGGCAATGCTAAACGTTTTGACCGAGTTATGACACTTTTTCTTGGGGTCTACTTTTCATCGGGACACAGTGTACATACCTGGTACCTTTATGTATTGTTTGACCAACAATCTTTTACCCAGTTTAATGATTACTTCCAGCGTGGATCAGATTTCGTACCCACTAGGGCCACTACACTAGGAGCTCTAGCAAGTATCGTTCACCATTTGCACACTTAAACTCGCGCAAATTTTCAGCCAAGCATAAGGCCCCTCCGTATGGAACAAGATTATCACTTAAATTCGTCAAACGACCAATCTGTAATGTTTAAAAAGATGCTGCGCGCTCACCTAATAAGTAATTTAACAAACAAATAACCACTAGACTCTCACTGATCTTATTGTTAGTTATAGTATGGATAGTACTAAAGCGGGATTTGTTCCCTGACTTATCCTACAGTTAATCATTCGTATAGGGTGAATAGCCCTAAGAACAAAGTTCTCAAACTAGAAAGCAACTCCAACCAATTCTACTCAATACTGCTTTACATATAGTTGCTGTTTGATACATATGTGACCCTAACTTAGCGGGATTCTTATCCCTTCAGGGCCTCATTTCTACACTAAAGACAAAAATCTGCTCATTTGTAAATTTACACTGTTTAAATAGGTAAACAATGATTGACTGACTGAATGAACAACGCAAAACATAAGGATTGGATTCATACGTAGATTTGAAGTAATTGTTAAATGATGAAGGCAGTTGATTATATGTAATTGTGCATAAATTCACTGGTCTGTTGAATAGTTATCTGCTCAAGTCTTGGGATGTGTGTAGAAATGCCAGGTCTGTAGCAAGATAAATGGAAAAGTGCTGTGGATTGTTGGTAATAACCCAAAGAGCTCTGTTTTGGAGGACATTTGATCTTTTTAATCTCGATGTATAGTTGGAGGCCCATATCATAATACAATAAGCAAAATATGGGTGGATAATCAAATAATACAGGCTTATTAGTAAGTGGGTGGGCAATAAATAAGCAACTCGAGATAATATACCTAAACTTTTGACAAGTTTTGATGAGATTTTTTCTATATTGTCATTCCATTCTAGGATTGGTCCAAATAGATTCCACGAAACTTAACAGAAGTTGCCTGCATAATACATACATGCATGTATATATGTTACAGGCAATTCGTAAAACCAGGGATTTTGTAAAATCCCTGAAATTTTTAGGTACTTTGTAAAATCCCTGATTCACTCAGGCACTTTACAAAATCCCTGAAAAAACCAGGGATTTTGTAAAATCCCTGAAATCAGAAGACGAAAATTTGACAGATTGCCTGAAATGAAAATGACGAACAGAATCGAAGTTTATTACGCAAACAAACCCTATTTTCAAGGGATCGACAGTTTAAGATGGTATTTTATTTAAGTTTAGTTCTCATGTTGCACCACCAGGAATTTTGTAAAATGTCTGACAGTTTATTATGCAAAGAAGTCTTATTTTCAAACGAGAACCATTTTTAGATGGTATTTTATTTTAAGTTACGTTCTACATCAGTTTCTGTTGTCACACGACATACCGGTACTCGAATGGTTTCGACACTTGACTTTCCCTTTGAAAAATTTTAACTTTGAAGTTGCAAATTAATTGAAGTTGTTGATACATCACAAATTAGTAAACAATCCGGCTCGACAACTTTACTTTCCCTTTGAAAAATTTGCAGCTATTTGTCTTGCAGCGCTCAGTAGACTTTGAAGTTGCAGGGTAATTGAAGTTGTTGATACTTCACAAATTAGTAAACAATACGGCTCGACAACTGCACTTTCCGTTTGAAAAATTTGTCCCTACTTGTTTCGCAGAACTCAGAGAACTTTGATTGTCTATTTACTTATAATTCTTTAATGTGTCGTCGCAACAATTAAAGGTTGACCGAAATATTTTCCGATTGGCTGAGATTAACTGTGGTCAGACGACTACCCTTGCTATAAATTAAAACCCAGCAAGAACTATTTCATTTCTGGTTATCCTTTGGTTAGGTCAGTTCTAAACAAAATGGATAGTGAGCATAATATGACAGAGGTAAAATTTATGGAACAGTTGCTTGTTACGATAAGAAAACAGCGCTGATGAAGAAGGAAACGTACTTCGATTTGATTGATGAGCTGAAAGAAGCGATGAAGGATACAACAAAGACCAACAGACAGTACTACATCCTAAAACGGTCAGTGACATCAGATAACAGTTACTGTATTGCGATCATACCTACTGGTGGGAAGAACATATATAATAAGAACATGCATAATAAACTGTCAGACATTATACAAAATTCCTGGTTGTACAACATGAGAACTAAACTTAAACTAAAATACCATCTTAAACTGTCGATCCCTTGAAAATAGGGTTTGTTTGCGTAATAAACTTCGATTCTGTTCGTCATTTTCATTTCAGGCAATCTGTCAAATTTTCGTCTTCTGATTTCAGGGATTTTACAAAATCCCTGGTTTTTTCAGGGATTTTGTAAAGTGCCTGAGTGAATCAGGGATTTTACAAAGTACCTAAAAATTTCAGGGATTTTACAAAATCCCTGGTTTTACGAATTGCCTGTAACATATATACATACAGGCATACGTGGTCTGCGACGGGCGCCAGCCTTTTTGCTAACATTTCATTTAACGACGTCAACAACTTTAAAAGTGGCTTTTTGTTGGCTCCAAAAGCTACATAGATAACCGAATCATCCCACCTGCTCACAATCTAGCCCGTAAAATTTGTTATTAGGATGATCTATACCCGATAAAACTTTCATGTACACCAAAGTGCGGTCAGCAGTTGCTTCAATAAAGGATATACCTACTTACTAACTTAT
Organism: Allolobophora icterica; assembly: GCA_963556255.1. Lineage (NCBI taxonomy): Eukaryota > Metazoa > Annelida > Clitellata > Crassiclitellata > Lumbricidae > Allolobophora > Allolobophora icterica. The sequence goes on along the minus strand of OY744605.1, from coordinate 16,140,083 downwards.
ACATGTATACATACATAATCGCATGAATACATGCAAACATACATACATGCACACATGCATACTGCACGCATACATACATACATACATACATGCATGCATAAGCATATATACATAGTATTACATACATACATGCATATGTGTATACATGCATACATACAAGCATACATACATACATACTAGGGCGAATAGTTGTTGATGACAAAGTGAGGCATCAATAAAAACTAGAAACAAGTATATGTATTTAAAAAATGTTTCAATTGTTGAACTTGTATTGCCTTCAATTCTGAAGTTTTTTATGTGATGATACACAACAAGGTAATTGTCCTTTTTACTGAAAGCCATGCGAGTTTGCTTGCAGAAAGACTAAACGTTCCGAATAGGTTCCCGGGCCTCTGGTCTAAGTTCTAGTATGCCTCGCATTTCTATTTATACTGTTTGGACCATCAACTCATCCTCTATTAGCCACATGTTGTGTTCATGTGCCACAAGCAACAATATGCATACATACATACATACACACATACATGCATACAAACAATACACAACACTCACCAATCAGAGTAGAATTGTTATCCAGTATTTCTGAAGAGTTCTTCCACTTCAGTGTTGGATCAATTCTCCGATAGTTTCTGGCAAAAGTCCAAGGATGCCGGATAGCACCATTCATCACCTTGAAGTACTGTTCGTCCATCTCTTTCAGGATATCTAATGAAGATTCACTTATGATTTTTGCTTGGCGATAAGCCTTATCAAGACGCCCATAAACTTCTTGGAGACCATCTTCAAGTGGTGATTTATCCCTTAGAAATTTGAGCATAAGCTGGATCTGTCCTACAAAATTTAACAGACAAATATATATAAAATGTGAAAGGTTATGTAATCGCTCATTTATTACACCTCTGTTCAACAATAGTCTAGTGGTTAGTGTGATGAGCATACAAATTCGGAGGTCAGGGTTTAAATCTCTTCCACCACTGGCGTAAACGTCCAAAATATGGGAGGGGGATCTGGCTATTCATTCTACACTTGTTACATTGGGTGTACAGTCCATCTCAATTATTGGGGAGGCATGTGCCCCAGTTGCCCCCCCCAGAGTCTACGCCTACGGTATGGCTCCCAGGGCAATTAGATGTTTCAAATTTCTGCTCCATTTGTACCCTCTAGCAGGTTCAGCTATAATGAGTATACCAACAAAAAAGTATACTACTGGGAGATCAGGCAGCAATGAAGAGGACTAGCTGGTCACCACACTCATTTATCGATATTAAAAATGAAGTCATTCACACTTCAAACCATGTCGCAATCAGCATCATTATGCATACAGTGCTCGGCCTGTAACGCAGAGTACAGGTATGAGCCTCCACTGAGATGGACACTGTGTATAAGGATCGTGAGCAAGTCCCTCATGCACAACTGCTCAGCGCCATCGACATTCTGTCTTATGGTCGTGGGTGCACGCACTAACGAACTTCCACAAGAAATTAAAGAATTGCCTGTTCATGTCACCTGACTAAGCTGAGCTACTGCTGGCACATCTGCCATGTATTTATTTAAATTAACTTTCACTTCATAAATCTGTATACAGTAATAAAGTAATAATAATTATATGAACTCTGGAAGCAGGGCAACATCAAATACATTTCAGTTGCATTGCTAATTGGCTGCCCCTTGGGGTAAGCTTAACGGGATGCTCTTCTTGTTCTGCTTCTCCTTGGACAAAAATCCAGAGCTGTGACCTGTGATTGAAGGGTATATCACCTGAAGCACAACAGAACAGCAAGCCTACAACTGGATGACCTTTCCTAACAAGATAAATTTATGACACAGTTTCAGGCTGGTTCCATTTAAATTTCCAGTTGTTGCCTTCTGAACTTTTCGAGTCAATGTAGAATTTGTAGGTCTCAATAAGATCAGATGAAAGACATCTGTGATGCTAACATGATAATGTACTAGGCACTCCAAAACAGATTAGACAATCCCAGTCAATTTCAAGGGCGAGTCCGACAACTCAGAAAGGCAACCTAAGAAAGGTAAGCAAGCTGAAACACAAATGTCTTTTGAACAGAATTATTTCAATAACATTTAGCCCTAACAAATTTATATTTGTATATAGCACTCAATTTGTATGACAGTTATTCAGCACTGTGGCTCAGTTCGTAATTTACCTTCTAGCATTCGCAAACCGAAGATTCCATCGATGTTCATGTCTGTATAACTCTTGTTGTAAAACATAACAGCCTTCTCAACAGCAGCAAGTACGTCTTCCAAGACTTTGTCTTCATTGCAATTACTCAACAGAATAAAGCATAAATAGAGACATGGAAAATAAATCCTTATGATCCCTGAAAAAAATATGAAAAGCATAATTGTACATCTTTAGAACCAAAGGACTATGCAGAAGACTGTGTGAAGGATACTATAATGTTGTCCATGTAAGAAGAGTAATAGGACCCAATTTCAGGGCCACTCCTACAATTCCGAGCATTGAATACTTAAGTAGGCACATAACTTTCCATATGGCTATAAATAAAAGCCCACAAATGAAAGCACCAAGGGAATATTTCTGTTAATATTGAAATTAACTAAAATTAAGCTGGTATTTCGATAATATATAAAAAAGAAGTTATATAACATTCACAAATTACTAGGAATTCAGTTGCGGGCGGGAAGACTAGACCAAACGTTTCATCTATGATATGTCCAAGGTGCAATTGATTGAAATGTAAAAAAAAATTAAAATTAAATATTTTCATTTTAACTACAATTACATTGACATTTTATCAAAGTAAAACTGAAAATTAGTTAAAGAAATGAAGGTGCAAATCAGGAAAATAGTGACATTTTTGTCAAGTGGAAGGATCTTGAGTGAAGGCCACGTTTCAGACAAGAAGACCACTATGAGTCACCGTCAATGAGTTTATACCAGGGTCTGGCTTAGACGATTATCGCGAGTTCAAAGCATACAGGAGTCATTCATTTGAGTAGTAAACTAGTTGGCTAGGCTAGAGCGAGTACCCCAGGTACAAAGGCGAATCCTGGACACACAGCTGTCGCTTATCATATACGGGATAGACTAAAGCATTTCCAGTAACTTAGCAAAGCTTGTAACACAGATTACATGTATTATGAACAGAAGAAACACCATAAAAAGCAGTAAAGCCAACGGCAAAACAAGAAAGAACTAAAAGTACAGCCATCGGCAAAAACAAGAAACAACTGCACAAAACCTTTAACAGAAACCACTAGCAGTTCAGATCAATAGGTACATATCACTAAACTTCTTCTTTATTCATAAAATTTAATACTAAATTATAGCCAGCAGCGCGGGGCCCCTCAAAAGCGCGGGACCCAAGGCGGCTGCCTCGGTTCTCCAGGGCCGGGCCTGACTGTATAGAATAAGATTTTGCACAGCCAAACTCAATCACAAGTGCGGGCCGTATGTTGCCCACCGCCTAATTTAACAATATCAAGAGGATAGATTTTATTCCTTTCAATTACACATACCATACTTGTGCATAATATTATGTGCGTTGCAATAATTGTTGTTGTTGTTCGCCAGCATATCCCAGAATTCCCAGTCGTATTAACCATAGAGGTATATATTAAGCTTATATCTCATTGGTATTAACATGTGGTTGGCTGACCCGCCATTCTTCCCCTATTATAGCGGTTCTCAACCTTTTTAGTGCTGCGACCCCTTGATAATATTTCCAAAGTTGTGGTGACCCCACAACAAAAAAATTAATTGGGTTACTCCCCTTCACCGCGTTTTTTCCGACCATTATGGTGCATTTCACTTCTCACCATCTGATAATCCATACGCTTCATGATTAATAGCATAATAAATCATTAATCAACCAAAGAATTATTTTGTAATTTTTTTGGTAATAATTTTTAAAGTAAAGTTAAGTAAAATGAAATGTTTACTTATTGAAGTTTAATATTTATTGTGTATTGTACTATGACTGCAGTCCTACAAGTAAGAGTTATAAATTTCAATGTCAGCTGCTAAATTTAAAGTTGAAGCATTACTTAAGATTTAAGAAGAAAACAAAGCTACAGAAAGACAACAATAGGCCTATTATTTCAATTATAACGAAAAATGAAGGAGTTTCCCAAATTTGCAATGCAATCCAAAGAAGAGCTTGAATGAGAAGGCTGTGCTTGCTTCTTTCCCACCAGATCAGAAAATCTCGGGGCATTCCATGCAAGAGCACAACGCAGAAATAATAATTACATAAAATATGAAATATTAATGAACTACACGCTGACAACTTTTTTTTACAAATTTATGAAGGTCCCAGCCGACCCCTGGCAAATCGTAAGGCGACCCCCGTGGGGGTCGCGACCCACAGGTTGAGAACCGCTGCCCTATACGGTACCTATTCTCATGAAGACTGAATGCCTGTGTATAATGTATATATATATATATATATATATATATATATATATATATATATATATATAAAATTCGGTCGCCACTGACTTCGCTTCAATAGAGCGCTGCTCCACATCTTTGGCGCTGCCACCTAACTGTGCCGTGATGTAGGGTGACTGACACTTAGGCCGGCCACGCCCACGTGCACATGCAGCTGGGCCCGATCTCGGGCAAGGGCAGTCGAATATACACGCACTGAAAGGCAGACGTCTTGAATATGATACTATATCTTAAACGATACATGGTGTCAGAAGTTGGAGATTTAGAGTAATTTTAATCGACGTCAGTGTCTACAGTTGAAACAAAATATGGCTGCCGCTTCGCAAATCCCTCTTCCAGCGCCCTTAAGGACAACGAACTTGGCCAGCGATTGGAAGCGCTTCAAAGGACAGTGGACAAACTACGTCAAGGCAGCCAAGGTGGACCGTGAGGAGAGCGATTGCCAGGCGGCAATCTTCCTCGCGTGCATTGGGTCGGATGCGTACGAAATCTTCTCTACCATGGTCTTCGAGCGAGAAGAAGATAAAGCGGACCCCGCCAAGCTTCTCGAGGCGTTCGAGAATCACTGCGTTGGCGAGGTCAACGAAGTCTACGAGAGATACATTTTACACCGCAGACAGCAAGAGCCAGGTGAGACATTCGATTGCTTTCTTGGCGATCTGCGACGACTCATCAAAACTTGCGAGTATGGATCGGCCGAGGAGTCAACCATCCGTGACCGGATTGTCATCGGCATCCGTGATGACGCTACGCGGAAGAAATTACTGCAAACACGTAAGCTGACCTTGACCCAAGCAATCGATATTTGTCGATCGTCGGAGGCGACAATGCGACAGCTGAAGACAATGACGACGCCAGAGGACATTCAGGCCATGACCCAGCAACAACGTCGTCGTTCGCCGAACCCGCACGCATGGCAATCGCGAAATCTTGACAGCCACGATATGCAACATGCGCGCAAAACCTATCAGAATAAACTATCAGAACAACAGTGCCAGTATTGCGGCCAATCGCATAAACCCTCGAAGCATGCGTGTCCAGCCTTCGGGAAATCCTGCTCCAGATGTGGTAAGCTCAACCACTATGGCGTTATGTGCAGATCCAGGCGAGCGACGTCCGATGTGAGGGAGCTACAAGAATCAGACGAATGGCTACTGGCGCTCGACAACGCCGACAACCGCCGCGTCTACTCCCACATTCTCGTCAACGGACTGAAGGTGAGGTTTCTCCTAGACTGTGGGTCCTCTGTAAATATTTTGCCAGCGTCCATGTATGCCAAAATCGTCGGAAACAACCTACGTCCACCTCGAGCCACGCTTCGCATGTTCGACCGGCAAGAGTTGAAAACTATCGGAATGCTGACGGCCACAGTCAGGCATCCGCTCACGCAAAGGGAGTTCGACGTGGATTTTTATGTTACCGAACGCGAAAATCCTATCCTAGGCATCGATGCCTGTCGTCGGCTTGACTTGCTGCGAGTCGTCGAAGAAAACATCTGCGAAATTCGGGAGGCCAGCGCATCAGCACCTAGCAGTAACACACAGATATCGCATCGCATTACAGAAACCGATGTATTCGTTCGCTACGCCGATCTATTTGACGGATCTTTGGGCATGCTTAAGGGAGATGTGTGTCTGGAAGTTGACCCCCTCGTCTCCCCTGTACGTATGCCTCTACGACGCCTTCCAGTGGCGGTACGCGATAGGATTGAAACAGAACTGCAAAGGCTGACAGCAGACAGCATCATTGCGCCCATCACGGAGCCCACACCATGGGTGTCAGCCCTATTGGTAGTGGCAAAGTCGAATGGCGGCCTACGAATATGCATCGACCCGAAACCATTGAATAAAGCGCTGAAAAGATGCACATACTACATGCCAACGATTGACGACGTTCTGCCCAAGCTAGCTGGAGTGAAAGTTTTTAGCACGGTTGATATCAAACACGCCTTTTGGCATCTGCGACTTGATGATTTTTCTAGCCGTTTGACAACTTTTGAGACCCCGTTTGGACGATACAGATGGCTTCGTTTGCCCTTTGGCATTTCCCCTGCTCCAGAAATATGGCAGTCTAGAGTGCATGCGGCAATCTCTGGATTGAAAGGCATTTTCTGTATCGCTGACGACATCTTAGTCACGGGATCCGGAGACACCGTAGAGCTAGCAACACGTGACCACGACGCAAACTTAATTGCCCTGCTCGATCGCTGTCGTGAGCAGGGATTGCAACTGAATAAGGAGAAGTTTCAGCTGAATCGACCCATTATCACATTTATGGGTCATGAATTGACAAATGAGGGCTTGCGTCCAGACCCGAAGAAGATAAGTGCCATACAACAGATGCCATACCCGAACGATAAAGCGGCTCTACAGCGCGTATTGGGCATGTCGACTTACTTAGCGCGTTTCTGTCCGCATTTCAGTGAAATAACGGCTCCATTACGAGAATTGCTTGCAGCGGAAAATGAATTCCGATTTGACGTACGGCATAATGAGGCTTTCGATCGCTTGAAAGCCGTGCTTGCGTCGGCACCAGTGCTCCGATATTTCATGCCAGGAAAGCCTATCACTATACAGGCCGATGCCTCGCAAGCGGGACTTGGTGCTGTATTAATGCAAGAAGGACAGGTCATTGAGTACGCATCTCGGGCAATGACCAAAACTGAAATTGGATACGCGCAGATTGAGAAGGAGCTTTTATCGATTGTTTTTTCTCTTGAAAGGTTTGACACTTATGTTTACGCTGGGCATGTCACAATAGAAACTGATCATAAACCCCTCCTCGCAATTGACAAGAAAGCTCTGGCTTCTGCCCCAAAGCGCCTGCAGCGGATGCTGCTAAGACTTCAACGGTACTCTTATCAGCTAGTCTACAGACGCGGCTGTGATTTGATTTTGGCAGACACTCTTTCGCGAGCCTATGCGGAGGGTGAGACTAGAGTGACGAAATTCACAGAGGAAGTAGCCTCACTAGACCGCATTGATCAAGAACAGATGTCGGAACTGCGAATGATAGCGTCTGCAGACACTGTGTCGCGGTTAATCAACGCAGCGAAAGACGATGATGCTTATCTGAACCTAATGCACCAAATCGTGATCGGTTGGCCAGATACTCCGACCCACCTGTCAATAGATTTACGACCGTACCATACGTTCGCAGATGAATTAACTGTCAGCTGTGGTCTTGCCTATAAAGGTAATCGGGTAATTATTCCCCCGCTGATGCGTCCACACATCTTGGAACGACTTCACAGCGCGCACTCAGGTGTTAATGGCATCATTCGTCGCGCGAGGGAGACTGTATATTGGCCCGGCCTCACGGCAGACATCAAAAGCGTTTCCGAGACCTGTGAAATATGCGCCCGCTATCAGCAGTCCGTTCAGAAGGAACCTTTGATGCCTCACCCTGCTCCGAGTCGACCATGGCAAAAAGTCGGGGTGGATATTTTCACGTTTTCGGACATTGACTATCTTATTACTGTCGATTACCTAAGTGGTTTTTTCGAAATAGATAGGTTGCCATCTAAAAAGGTGACAGATATAGCCTACTGCCTTCGACAGCACTTCGCTAGACATGGTCTCCCAAATGAGGTGATTACAGATAACAGCCCATTCTGTTCCCAAGACTTCAAGCGATTCGCTGCTAAGTACGAGTTCGAACACGTCACTAGTTCGCCTCGTTACCCTCAGTCCAACGGCAGGGTTGAAAATGCTGTCAAGACAGTTAAACGACTAATGACCAAGGCAAAGGAGGCCCACTCAGATCCCCTCCTCGCGATATTAGAATGGAGGAATGTGCCGTCTGAACAGCTAGGCCTGTCTCCAGTGCAGTTGATCTTCGGCCGGCGAACCAGAACCAGCCTGCCAATAGCCAATCGGTTACTGGACACTGCTACTTCAAACGCCGCGGAGACCGCCTTATCGGAAGCGAAGAACAGACAGGCCCATTACTACAATCGCAGCGCAAAAGCCAGACCACCGCTATCAGTCGGCCAAACTGTCCGCGTGAAATATGATGATCGTCCAGACTGGCGCAAAGGGGAAATCGCCCAGGTTCTCCCTTATAGATCATACGCGGTTCGTTTTGAGGATGGAACCACGCGAAGGCGAACGTCGCGCCATGTAGCCTTCAGTTCCGAACCCCCCATCATTCTAGGTGACGAAAGCGAAGACTCGCCGAACTCGCCAGCAACCGAACATCTGCCATCAACCCCTCCACCGCCTCCACCCACTCCACGGCCCCAGGAGGGCGAGCCAAAGCCAGTAATTACGCGCTCGGGGCGTCTTGTGAAACTGCCATCTCGGTACAGGGACTGAAGAATGCTTGAAGACGCTCAACCAAAACTGAACTAACGGTTTTCTGAACTTAATTAATATCGTCTCTATCAAGACTATTTCGTACATGTAGTTTAGTTAGCTACAGCTTCAGCTGTACTTAGAATCATACCTAGTTTACTTAGTTTAGCTGCTGTAGTTTTCATGCTTATTTCTTTGTTTGAAAGGGCGTGTGCCGTGATGTAGGGTGACTGACACTTAGGCCGGCCACGCCCACGTGCACATGCAGCTGGGCCCGATCTCGGGCAAGGGCAGTCGAATATACACGCACTGAAAGGCAGACGTCTTGAATATGATACTATATCTTAAACGATACACTAACAGCCACATCCATAAGGTAGTTAGCTAGGTAAGTAAGTAACGAACACGAACTTATATTACAAACAGAACTTAGGCCTACGTGCGAGTGGAAAGCTGGATATATTCATTGAAGAAATAATTTCATAATTTATTCTCAACGAATCGGGGCGACTCGGGCGAGAATAAATTTATGAATATTTATGAACTGCTTTAGGCCTACATGTTGGGATTTGGGTAAGCCTATGCGACCAGCAGATGCGTGGGCACGGTGTTGAGCCATAGAAGTCCGGGTCCGAGGGACCAAGGGCTCATGTCGGTCTAAAGAAATGAGAGGACGGCCAGAAGCAGCCGAAAGAAGTCGACAGATAAGATAACAAATCTAACAAGGAACTTTGCCCTGGAACGCTCGAGAGATAAAGAGTTTTAAACTGGATACGCGCGGTGAGCGGAAGCTAATGCAAGTGCTCAGACATAAAAGTCGAGATATGGGAGTAGCGTGGAAGGCGGGCAATCAGGCGGGCACCTGCGTTCAACACCGATTGGAGTGGAGACAGACGAGATTTCGGCAGACCAATAAGTAATGAATCAGAGTAATTAATGCGTGAACAAACAAAGGCATTCGCCATGGACGAGAGAAAGTGGAGGAAGGAACAGAACGCCGGACAGTACGAATTAAGAAGACGTACGTCTTAGATAATAAAAACTAGTCCGAGAGAGGCTTGAGATGTGGTAACAGAGGCGTAGCTAGGGGGGCATGCAGGGGGACATGTGTCCTCGGGCACCAAAGGAAGGGGGCGCCAAAATGAGGGTCAACAATTAATATTTTTTCCTTATTTTGATGTAATTTTATCTAATTTATTCCAAAAATTATAAGATTTAATTTTGGCGCCCCAAACTATCCAGTTATATCCTCGTTACTTCTAAATTAGTTGTCATGGATGATTTTGGCGCCCCATTGAAACTTTTAATAGATGCATTCTGCTGCATCAATGGCCGATGAGAGGGAGGGCGGTGGTATGCAGTATGCTGCCCCGGGTAGAAGTAGCATCTGTCCACGTTCAGAATCCGAAGACGGTGGAAGCGGATATCAACCACCTGTTTTAGAACATTAGACGGCTGACAGGGTTGAACCATGCCAAGACCACAACACGGAGGAAAGCATGGTTCAGACAGATGTTACTGACTATGCCGAGGAAAACATCGAGGATGTCGCCGTTGAACAGGTTCGAAAAGACGTTGAACTTGCTGAAAGTGACGGGGACAATGAGACTGAAGAATCTTCTGATAAAGAAGCTGATGATAGGCCTAATCCAAGAAAAATTAATCTTTTGTAGACTATGTCTACGAGTCTAGCACAGTCATGTAGGCATATAATTTGAATTTACTGACTTTACAATCGTATAGGCCTATAGATTTACAGAACCTAATTATAGGCTACTAAAATGTGTATCATGACGATCGCTAGAGCTCCAGGAGTTGACAGCACAAGGTGACAAGGTGAATTATACTACACTATTAGTTTGTAGTTTTGATATTTTATTTCATTAAAATTTTAATTGCCATTCGATGTATTTGGAAAATGTGAACGGGTGGGGGGGTCGCCAATTTCATAGTTCGCCCTCGGGCGCAAAATATCCTAGCTACGCCGCTGTGTGGTAAGCAAAAGAAAGAGTACTGTCAAGAATGACACCCAAATCACGAACACTTGTCGAGACAGAGAAGAAGGGAAAGCGCTCGGCGAGAGTTGTATAATCAAGCTTGAGGAGCTGCTGGCGACTGCAAAATTAGATCAGCTGAATATTGAGAGAGAGAGAGAGAGAGAGAGAGAGAGAGAGAGAGAGAGAGAGAGAGAGAGAGAGAGAGAGAGAGAGAGAGAGAGAGAGAGAGAGAGAGAGAGAGAGAGAGAGAGAGAGAGAGAGAGAGTCGATTCGAGGATACCCAGCATTGGAGATCGGAGGAAAGTGACTCAATAGATTAACAATTAAATTTATGATCAGCTATTAAGACCATGAACCAGGGCCTGGACATCATCAGAATATATACAGGTGCCCCAGAGCAGTGTTTAGCAAAGAGACGGGGAAAATTCAGCGGTAAACAAAATATAGAGGAGAGGACCCAGCACGGAACCTTGAGGAACCCCGAGTTTGATAGGTACCCAAGAGGAGCGAGAGTCACCGAGAATGACTCTCTGTGAACGGTCGGTTATAGGTACGACCGGAACCAGCGAAGTGAACCACTAATACTCAGAGAGTTTTAGAGGCGACGTAAGAGAATGTCGTGATCAACAATGTCAAAAGCTGAAGAGGCATCGAAGAGGGCAAGAAGAGAAACGTGAGATTTGTCAATAGTAGAGTAGATATAAGAAAGGAGAGATATATAGAAGAGCGGTTTCAGTAGAGTAGTGAGCTCTAAAACCCGATTGCCTGGCAGGAAGAAGACCAGATCTATTGCTCAAGATAAGGTAAAAGCTGCAAAGAGACTTTATAAGCGCTCCAGAGTCTTTGAGAGAAAGGAGAGATTACATATAGGACGGTAGTTATGGCATAAACTAGGGTCCAGAACTCCAGATTAGGTTTCTTGAGAGTAGGAAACAATAGCACGCTTCAGACGCTTCTGAAAGAAAGGAAGACAGCCTTCAGACAGAGATCTAGTAAACATATAGAGCAGAAACGTCTACAATAACAAACGGGGGAAGACATGATTTTTCACATGATTTTAAGCATAGGCGGAGACTTGGGCCTGGGTTTGGGGGGGGACAGATCGGTCGGCCGTAGGACGGTCGCCGAGGCGCGGAGCGCCGAGCAGGGGGAGGGGTTTGGGGAGGGGAATGTGCCCCCTCCCCAACAAGGAATTTTTTTTGAATTTCCACACTGTAATGGTAGCATTTTAAGCTGTCATCTTAGCAAAATTGGTCTATTATTTCAATGCTGATAAGAGTGGATCAGCTTATCCTCATTGCTCAAGAAGGTCCTGAATTGCTGAACAGGAAACAATAGCAGAAATGTTTTAGAAATGGTACTCGTGGTTTGTCGGCCATCGATGATCGATCTCTTTGACAATCTACGTTTGACAATGTTTTGACACTTTTCTTGCTAAACTGAATGCATATTAACAAACATATCTATATTAATAAAGCGAGAATTCTGTGTGTGTGTGTGTGTGTGTGTGTCTGTCTGTCTGTCTGTTTGACCGGGCTTAACTTCTACAATTTTGCACCTTTTCACTCGAAACCTTCACTACTGTGTCGGCCTCGGCTTCGGACACCCAGTGGAGGGGTTCGCGTCCCCCGTTTTCACCCCCTACCATGGTGAAAATGCCCCAAAACTCTACCCACCCGACCGTCAATCACGCGCAAGCTCGCCTATTCCACTGCGAAACGGTTCTATTTATGGCGCTGGTATTCCCAACGTCATTAATAATGCGCATAACGACACCGCGGTTCTATTTATGGCGCCGATATTCCCCAACGTCATTAATAATGCGCATAAGTTGTTTACTTTCGCACAAAATTTAATGACGATCGATTCGAAGTATATTCATCGTTTTACAGTAAAATTTTAACACATGTATGTTCAAAGACAAAGATCTAAATTATTTACAGTATATGAAACAACCAGTCTGCTTTACTAAGGGCGAGGTCGACTACAGACCGGCAGTGAGGGCTAGATTTCTGGCGTTTTCTTTAACACGCCAACGCCCGGTTCACCCTCAGTCCACGGGAGACTGCGAAGCAGTCTCCCCAACAGGTCGCCAGACGCCACAAGGGCCTCCAAGACTGCGAAGCAGTCGCCGCCAGAGGGCGACTGCGAAGCAGTCAGTCCACGGCAGAGGTCGTAGGACGCCAGAAGGCGTATACAAGACTGCGAAGCAGTCTCCGCGGTACGACAGAAGGCGTCTACAAGACTGCGAAGCAGTCTCCCTCACAGGTCGCCACACGCCACAAGGGCCTCCAAGACTGCAAAGCAGTCGCCGCCAGAGGGCGATTGCGAAGCAGTCAGTCCACGGCAGAGGTCGCTACATGCCAGAAGGCGTCTACAAGACTGCGAAGCAGTCTCCGCCACAGGTCGCCAGACGCCACAAGGGCCTCCAAGACTGCGAAGCAGTCGCCGCCAGAGGGCGACTGCCAAGATTGCCAAGCAGTCGTTGTTGTTGTTGTTGGTGGTGGTGGTGGTGTGGTGGTGGTGGTGGTGGTGGTGGTGGTGGTGGTGGTGGTGGTGGTGGTGGTGGTGGTGGTGTGAAACTTATAACCCCGGGCAACGCCGGGTAATCCAGCTAGTTTTACATATTCTAGGTTACCAACAACCTACACCTCTGGGTTTGGGGGACAGGTTGAAAAAATTATATTTGAGCCTATATAAGTCAGACTAGTTCCAATTAAATGTTTTTGAATTTAATGCCTTCCGTCTTCCTTCTCTTCCAGCTCCTTCCTCATTTTTCTCTTATTAGGTTGTCAACCCAATCCTTCCGTTGACAATCCTTCTGATTAAATCCTTGTTCTCTTCCTACTTAACGCCTATTTAACGTTCACCTTTTGAACACTAATTCTACGTATAAGTATAACCTGAATTAATCAGCAACACAGTTTAATATCTTTTCAGTTTAATAAGAAACAAACAGACAGAACTCAATTCGATTACAACTCGACTAGTCAGCCACACTACTACAGCGAACACACTCGAATTCAAACTTCTCTAGTCAGCATAATTCTTCGCGCCTCTTGACACACCTGTCTTCTGTGCGCTTAAACGAACTCTAATAATATACATATAGCGCGCCGCTGCCGATATCGGCCGGCCGCGCGTGTCACTAAGACTAAACGTTATACATCTATCATATATACATATACACGTGAAACTAAAGTAAGCGCACTATATATATACGCTAATATCTCGCACTGCAAGACTGTACACAAAACTCAGTTCACATTACCTCCTTCCTTCTTCTGGAATTGAGCAAATTAAATTTCAAAATTTGCGAAATTACCAAAATACATGAAACATATATATATATATCTAACTAAATAATGAACAGTCTTACGATTACTTATAACCTTGACAAACAATCAGCAATAATATTCAATCTGCCCTTCTTGTACTTCACCTCAACATCAAAAGTTTGTAAGGCTAACGCCCAACGCACAAGTTTAGCAGACTTAGACATTGACTCAGTCAAATATGTAAGAGGATTGTGATCAGTAAAAATGAAAATTTTTGATCCAATTATAATTTCTTTTAACTTGTTTAGAGCCCAAACAATAGCATAGGCTTCCTTTTCCACAGTAGCCCATCTCTTCTGGGTATCAGTTAATTTCTGACTGATAAATGACACAGGGCGTTCTATTCCCTTGTCGTCCATCTGTGTTAAAACAGCACCGACTGCAAAGTCACTACTATCGCAGTACAAATTGAATGGTTTTCCCACTTCAAAAACATATAACACTACTTTGGATCGCACAGCCTCTTTAAGTAAATCAAATGCTTGCTGATGTTCAACAGTCCAATCAATCTTATCAGAAACACGTTTACTAGTTAAATCAGATAAAGGTTTCGCAATCTGTGCAAAGTCCTTAATAAACTGTCTGTAATAATTAAAAAATCCAAGCAGTTGCTTAACTTGCTTCTTAGTTTCTGGGATCTTCAAATTAGTCAAACTTTCAATTCTGTCTGGATTCATCTTTATCTTACCAGACCCAACCACATGACCGATAAACCTTACAGGTAAGAATGAGGTAAAATTGTATTACAAAACACATTTCTTTGATCTGACGTTCCACTTCTGATCGATAAATCAAAGGAATTCGATATGCTGCAAATTCCTTTCCACGAAATCCTGGTTTTAGTTCAATTTCATGTTCAACCAATGTACATAATCCGGGTTTTTCTGAAAATCTGTCACAGTATTTGTTCAAGACGTTCAACAACTGTTCTTGCTGAGTTACTGTCAAATGGCTAATTTGTTCAGGATCGAGGTTAAGTGAATTCTTGTCATCTTGAACCTCATTCCTCATTGGTAATTCAACCACTGAACCAAAATCTTCATCTTCTTCAACGATTAGACCACAACTTAATGCTCGAGTAACATATTTTCTGATCTTGTTGGCGTGAATTATTTTTCGACCATTTTCACCCATATCGACTAAATAAGAGTACTTTGATCTTCGATGTATGATCGTACATGGACCATGCCATCGAGAAATAAGTTTGTTCGTTGACGTTGGATACAAAACTATGACTTTCTCACCAGCTTCAAATTCTTTGTGCTTTGCTCTCTTGTTATACTGATTCGTGTATTGTAATTGCTTTTCTCGAGAGTAGGATTCTGCAAACAATAATGCTTTCTCCATATTTTCTTTGAGTTCTTTCAAATACTTTTCTGGTTTAACTCCAACATGAGGTGGTAAGTTTATTTCTCTAGTCCAACTCTCTTTTAATATTGCCAATGGTCCTCTCGGAATTTTCCCATAGACAAGCATATATGGTGATACTCCAGTAGTTGCATTCGGCACTTCTCGTAATGCCCACACTGAGAAAGGAATTATCTTGTGCCATTTCCTCGGGTTGTCTATTATCACATGATGGATCATCTTTTTAAATGTCTGATTCCATCTTTCTACTAATCCATCAGCCTCTGGGTGTCCTGGTGTGTCGAATCGTGGACTACAGCCCATTAAATCGAGAAATTCTCTTGTCAAACTGGCTGTGAAGTTCGTTCCTTGGTCACTTGTAATCACGGACGGCACACCAACGTTCATGAATAGTTCCATCAACGCTTCACACACAGCCTTCGCTGTCAGCGATTTCAATAAAAAGATTGTAGGCCATCTGGTGCACGAGTCCACAATGCATAAACAATACTTGTGACCTGCAGCAGATACCGGATCGATCGGGCCAACGAGGTCCATCGTCATTCTCTTGAAGGCGACCTCTTCTCTTGAGACAGGAGTGATAGGCACTCTATCCATCACCAGACTCCTTGCCTTTAGTTGACATTTCTCACAAGACTTACAAAATTTCACAATGTCTCTTCTCATCTTTGGCCATACAAAAGATAATTTTATTCGTTCTCTTGTTTTCTCTTCTCCTAGATGTCCTCCAAATACCGATTCATGCGCCAATTCCATCACTTTTATTCGTCTCTCTTTTGGTAACACTAGTTGATATATCGTCTGGTCTAATATCTGATATTTCTTATGCAATAAACCGTTGATCACACAGAATTCAGATTCTTTCTCTTGTGCTAACTTCCACCACGGCTTCAACGATTCATCCTTTCTCTGTTGCTCTTCGAACTTCTTCGAATCGGCAATCTGTACCTTTTGTTCTTCGTCCATCTCTTCATCTCTATACAAGTCTCCTATCCCCACATCACATTCATTGTCTTCTTCAGTTTCATTTAATGTGCCATTCTCGCATGCAGCCATCTCTTGCTCATTCATCTCTGATGTTATACCATCTCGCGATAAGCTTCGTTGCTCATTACTGTCGTTTTCCTCATCACTTGAACTTTCAGTTTCACTCTTCTCATCAACATCTACCATTTCCTGTTTCCGACTCTGCGCTCTCGTCATTACATTTGCTCGTACACTCACATCTCCTTGTATCGTTTTAACTTTCATCTGTGGTACGGCTTTTAATTCGGCAATTATCTCTGGATGCAACAAGAATCTTTCTGTACTGCCCATCTTTGCAATACTAGCACACATCAAGGTGACATAAGGTGTAAGTGAACACTGGATTTTACGCGGAAATCCCTCTTCTTCCACGTCACTATCACACAGTCTAACATCGACTTTCACTAACTTCGCAGGAATGGCATCTCCTGCCACACATTGCAAATTCACTTTTCCAATTTGTTCCACCTTCATGCCTTCCAGTAATTCTTCACTAATCACCGGAATTTCTGCACCCGAGTCGCTCAGTGCTTTGACTTTCACTGGCTCTTTACCGTCTACTCCACGAATTTCAACCTCGACATATTGCAAGAACGATTTCTTCAATATTCGACTGTCATCTTTTCCTATGACTTCTCTCTGAATTTCAGCATCCAATAGAATTTCTTTTTGAATACCACATTTCATTACTGACTTTACTTCAGTCTCTTGGTTTTCTTGACTCGCGGTTTGATTATCTGTATCACTAACCACTTGAATCAAATTCACCCTTGTGTGTTCTTGATTTCTGCTAGAACTAGCTGCTGCCACTGGAACTGGACAAAATTTAACCAAATGTTTATCTGAACCACAGTTGTGACAACGCTTCACAACTGTATGGTATGGTTGTGAAATACCTCGTTGTTCATTTCCTTCATTTCTTTTATACTGCGTAAACGATGTGTTGCCTTCCCTCTTGGCAAACGGCGCTGACGATTTGTTAAATCCCTGACGACCAAACGTCACTTCTCTGGTCTCATTGGGTACAGGGACACTAGCCTTGACTTCTTTACCTTTGAACTGACTCCCTGTTTCTGGATTACTTTTCCACTTTCCACTCTGGCTTTGGTTTACGGAACGTTGAGAAGGATAACTGTTTATATTTGGGATCGCAAACCCAATTCGATTGTTTACATGAATGTCTGCTAGGTCTGCCACTGCACTAGCTTGAAGACAGTCAGTTCCTTCCTTCGACAATACAAACTGTAGTGGACCTGGCGGTAAACATTCTTTTAGCTTATCCGCTACCAGCAAATCAAAGAGCGTATCATACTCTCTGTTCACGTTTCGACTTCTCACGTAATAGTTTAGCAAGTTCTTCAGTCTTGCCGTAAACATCGTATAAGTCTCTTCTGTTGTCTTCTTAGCATCCACAAATCTGGCTCTGTATTCTCTCGAGGTCAATTTAAATTCTTTTAATAAGTGCTGCTTGACTCTATCATAATTATCTAGATCATCGTATGACAATCTATTCAGAACGGTTCGAGCTTTCGGCGTCATCAATGGTAGTAATAATTTCACCCAAAACGGCTTCTCCACAGCAAAACTACGAAATGCGTTCTCGACTGTTTCAAAATATAATGGCACCTCCATCATATCAGTTGGCATTTGAGGCAATACATGCTTCATTGCATCACCTATTTTCTTAATTTTTGACACCAAAGTTTCACTTTCTTGCTGCTTCCTTCTTTCTGCTTCCCGTTCTTCTCTCATTTGCGTTTCTTTCAATGTCAATTTTGATTTCTACAGTTTCAGACGTTCCTGTCTTTCTGCCTCTGCCTTTTCCAAACTTTCTTTCTGAAATTTGAGTTCTTCTTGTCTTATCTGTTCTGCGCGTTCTAACTCTAACGTTCGCGCTTTTTCTTTTTCTTCTTCACGCATTCTCTTTGCTTCAATCTGTTGCTGACGAACCTCTTCATCACTTTTTCTAGCTTTTTCAAATTCAATCATCTGCTCCAATCTTCTTCTTTCAGCATCTTCCCTATCTCTTTTCAACTGTTCTAACTGAATCTCAAACTGATTCTTTTGCAATTCAAGTTCTGCCTTACGCACTTGTTCTGCTTTATCTTCTCTCTCTCTTTGAAGACGCAATTCCTCTTGCCTTGCAAGTTCCGCTTTCTCTTCTTTCTCTCTCTGCAAGCGCAATTCTTCTTGCCTTGCAAGTTCCGCTTTCTCTTCTTTCTCTCTCTGCAGACGTTCTGCTTTCTCTTCTTTCTCTCTCTGCAAGCGCAATTCGTCTTGTCTTACACGTTCTGCTTCTTGTCTCAACTCTTTCTCTTCCTGCCTAGTCATCATCATCCACTGCATCAACATCTCCATAGACATAGGCGCAGGTGGTTTTTCAATAGCCTTTTCTACGGCACCGCCAACGGCACCTTCTTCTTCGACTTCTTCTTTCACCCACACTTCAGCGAGTTCCTGTATCATGTCACCACGTGACATACCTTCTAATTGTTCTTCTTTAAAACCGGCTTTCAACAAACGCTGTTTTAGCCTTTCCGTAGACATCTTCTTAATATCTGCTTGTCTTTCAGCACTTAATTTCTCCATCTTACTTGTTTACTTTGGTGATTTCTCTTTTCAAAGAAGTCACGGTTTTTCTTGTTGTGTGAATCGATAAACAAACGGGATTTCCTTTATATTTGTTCGTGGAAAACAACGAAATTTTTATACCGTTTCTCGTGTTCCACCGTCGTTGATATCGTAGACACGTCACACAGCAACAACGCGTAAATTCTTTTATCACCGTCGTAGATTCTTCTAACACCGTTGTAAATTCTTCAATCACCTTCGTAGATTCTTTTATCCGCCGAAGGAGGTGATAACGTGAATTTTAATCCACCGTGAGTTTATATCCACCGTGAGTATTTATTCCACCGTGAGTAATTATCCACCGTGAGTTCTTATCCACCGTGAGTTCTTATCCACCGTGAGTTCTTATCCACCGTGAGTTCTTATCCACCGTGAGTTCTTATCCACCGTGAGTTCTTTTCCACCGTGAGTTCTTATCCACACCGTCACTGCCACCAATAATGTCAACCCAATCCTTCCGTTGACAATCCTTCTGATTAAATCCTTGTTCTCTTCCTACTTAACGCCTATTTAACGTTCACCTTTTGAACACTAATTCTACGTATAAGTATAACCTGAATTAATCAGCAACACAGTTTAATATCTTTTCAGTTTAATAAGAAACAAACAGACAGAACTCAATTCGATTACAACTCGACTAGTCAGCCACACTACTACAGCGAACACACTCGAATTCAAACTTCTCTAGTCAGCATAATTCTTCGCGCCTCTTGACACACCTGTCTTCTGTGCGCTTAAACGAACTCTAATAATATACATATAGCGCGCCGCTGCCGATATCGGCCGGCCGCGCGTGTCACTAAGACTAAACGTTATACATCTATCATATATACATATACACGTGAAACTAAAGTAAGCGCACTATATATATATACGCTAATATCTCGCACTGCAAGACTGTACACAAAACTCAGTTCACATAGGTCATCATTTATTCTCTCCTTGTTTGGTTATTCGTCTTCTGGTGTTTCAACCAATACCCGCTTGGCTTCTCACTCGCCTTGCATCCTTCTAGCTGTGGAGATCCACTGTGCTGATGATTCATCCTCTGTGCCCCTGTATACTTTCAGTCAGTCTGCGTCTGCATAGTGTATATATATATATATATATATATATATATATATATAAAATATATATTCACGTATAGGTTCAAAGTCCTGCGCCTATCTTCTGTTTAATAAATAAAGTTCATTAGTGTTATTGTTATACTGTTTCTGAGTGGAAAATACTGTAGAAATTTATAATGTTTATGAAATATTTCTGATATATTCAAATATTGAGGGGATATAAGCACCTCCGTCCCCCCACCTCAAATTTCGGAGGGGACCGTCCCCTCCTGTCCCCCCCTAAGTCTCCGCCCCTGATTTTAAGTTAGAGGAGGCGAGCATGCGACTAAGTCCGATTCAAGGATGGGTTGAAACTCCTTGAAAACAGCGTCTGTCGACGTGAAGGAAGGAGGTGGCGCGCCAGCTGTAGAGTTCCGGAGACCGTCTAGTTTTGACGAGAACATGGATAGGAAGTCGTCCGCTGAGAAGGAGGGACACGGAGACGTACGCGATGAGCGACCCAGCAGGCCAGAGATGGCAGACCAGAGGCGTTTGGGGTTGGTGACCAGGTCATCTCTACTTTACTGAGATGCAGAATATATGGCTTTTGCCAACAGACCACATACCACGAGTACATTTTGAAGTATGATTTAAACATTACATATAACACGTGTGTTGCAATTGATATAGCAACAAAACAGGAGTTTTTAACACTTATTTCTATGCGAGTCCAGATTAGCCTGTGTGACGGTCTTTTATGAACAAGAATTAAGCAAATATACAGGTACATAGGCATGAGCGTCTGTGGCTAGATTGAACCGACAAATTAATATTTACAATCATTAAAATTTTTGGACTATTTTAGCCTAGGCCTATTGTTCACAGTTAATTCACCTGTATAAGTTGTAAAATCGCATCAGTTTATACAAGTTAAAAAGTTAAGACTACCAAAAAATTTAATTGCTCGCGTCCCTACTTTGATGTTCATATATTAAATAACATTGTGTGACGAACGTCAGTTTAACTGTGTGACTGTGAAGTCACCCATCTCCGCCAGTCCGCGACCTTCCGAGTCGGTCACCGACGGAGCCTGGGCGCCGTGTCGCAACGGGAACCCGGTTGGGAAAGGCCCGGTCCCCGTGCCCAAACTCTCCCGCCCCAAGTCTGTCGTCCAGAGTAGGCTTCGTCGCTCTTCACTACGGGCCGGCTGATACTTCAGGCATAGTCGCTCGCTCGTCCTCACCGGAAGTGAGCCGCCCGCCTCGCTATGATGCTCGTTCCGTAGTTCTCTGGCCGGGTGGTTAAGAAGGGGCCTCAGGACGACTGGACAAGTCGTGACCATGCCGGAGGCATAATTAGGGTCCGTTCCCATGTCCGTCCCAACCACGTTGGGACCCAGTGTTGTCTGGATTAGCTGTTCAAGTCGCGTCACATAGTCAAACACAGTGACCAAGTCGTATTGCAATTCGTCGAAGTCCCAAAGTCGGCGGTTCCGTTCGTCGCGGGAACCGTCCCTTCGCCAGAGTGAACGTGGGTTCCCTGTCTCGTGGTCGAGGCTCCCCTGAAGTCCTCGCGGGCCGATCTCTGGTCGGTCCACCCCGTCGGATCGAACCGTTCCTACATGGGACCAGATGGGACCTGTCCCGTCTATCGATTCACTTTCGTCCCGGTTAGTACTAGATTGGGGGTCTCGGCCGAGAAGCGGCCGCTGGCTGCATCGCGGTCGGCTCGTCTTCCCCTTCTTCATCTAGGCACGGTAACAGTTCTTCGTCTCTACGTCCGGTCAAGTCAGTCATGTTTCAAAAGACAATAGGAGACTCTCTTCGTAAAAGAATTAAATTATTATTATAATGCACACTAGCAGTCAACACTACTAGTTTTATTAAGCTACTAAAAGACAAGTAAAGATAGAGGCTAGGATTAATTCTACGACACCGTTTAAGAATAATATGACGCTAAGACGTTACAGATTAAAGGAACAGAGGTACGGTATTTAACTTCTCAACAGTGACTTCGGTCCCAGTTCTCGATCTTACCCAGATCAGCGATTATACGTTAAGTCTTAACTCCCATGTGACTGTATCCTCGTAGATCCCGTCGTATAGCTGGTCGGCCGTCAAGCGAGTTCCTGTTCGATCGCTTACGGGACGCCTCTCCTATGGACCGTGGACTACACTTGACTTCTGCACTGGAGTCTCTTACTCCGAATCGCTCCTCTGTTCGAATCCGAAATACTAAAACTCTCGCTCAACTGACTGAACCTCTTCTTCTGACTCTGACTCTCACACTGACTGACTCTGACTCTGAACGCTACTCTGAGACTTCACATCGGTCGGCGGAAAGTCCCTCGCAACTCCGCAGCGACGTCTACCTTTATCTCCAGCGAACGCTCTCTCGTAACGGTCCTCTATGAGTGCGCCACTTCCCTTACAGCGGGTCTGTCTTTTATAGGCTCTGGTCGGTCATGCGTCAACAGGTGCGACTTGGTCCACTTGGTGCAACAACAACTCTGGCCCACTTAGTGCGTCAACAACCCTATGGCGTAAACAAGGCTGCCCTCTGTGGTGTACTAAATGGACCCGCTGTCGTTCTTGGTAACCTGCCTGGTTAAAGTGGACCAGCCCTCTCTCAGTTGTTGACAGCATCGGTGACCTTGCCCTGAACTATTCGGACCATTGACTTCTTTCGTCGGTCTGACTGATCAAAGTGGACCAGCGGTCCTAAGTTCTCATCAACACCTTTGAACTATAGAAGTGTACCCGGGCTACCTACAAGGGAAGTTGGGACGGGACCTTGTTGTGCGAAATTCGATTCCGTCACATGACGAATTTCAATTTAATTATTATTGTCATTTACTGAGCGCCACGTAAATGTATGTCAGGCGGGAGTAGATATTTCCATGGCGCCACACGTGCTAAAGACTATTTATATCGCACCAATGACTGACGAGCGCCGGGCGCGCCAAACTCAATGGAGGCTTACCATTGGTTCATTTTAACCGGGGAATATTTCGCGGTCTTTGGCGCGAACGGGATTTGCTATATAAGAAGGGAGCTTCGGAAACTGCGCGCCGGTGTTGTATAAGTCCGTGTTTTGTAAGTTAGACGTGTATTTGATCTCAGTGGTGTCAGTTTCCGATTATATTTTAGTGACGTTTCGACCAAGTGGTGTCGATTAACCTGGGATTAAGATTACTAAAGTAATCTTAGTCCCAGGATTAACTGTTTTAATTTGAGATTTCGATTCGCTGATTGTTGTAAAATCGAAGGTTTAGTATCGCTTCCACTTTAAATAGTGTTTTTAAATATCAAATAGTGAATAGTCGGTAGTGAAAGTTGATTATAGTTGTGCAGAATTTATAATTGAAATTACTTGAATTATTACGAAAAGTTGAAAATTTAGAAAACTTCCTTAGAAGTGCTAGTAAGAAACAGCTATTGCCAGTTTTAACTCGTAATTTGAACTTTGGCTGAAGTCAGGGGCGTCCATCCTATGGGGGGAATGAAGCAGAAATCTTCATAGCCTTTTCAGGGGGGAGAGAAGAAATTTTAGTACATTAAAGTTAAACGTCTGCTGATTCATTCCATTTCAGTGATTAATCGATTAGTCAATTTCATAATTTTTGGCGTATCGTACGCGGCATATTCAATCTCAGACCAAAGGAGGTTTCCAGTGTTTTAATGTAACAGCCCACATATACAGCCCTGTATTGCCCTCTTCTCCACGTTCCCTTGTAGCCCCATCAACCTTGCAGAGCTGACTCCAGGCCGGTAGGGTGGAACACAGGCAGGCAGGCAGGGAGGAAGGCAGATAGCAGCCCGGCTGTACACAAGTCGACCGGTATCAGATTCCTCGCCTCTTAACTAAAGGGGTGAAGGGGTGAATGGAGGGGTACTCTTTGGTTGACGTGGCCTCCCGCAAGATGAGATACTTTGATTTATAAGCGTTTCGTAATTTTGATGTGTTAATACTTTGCAATTTCATTTTACTAGTAGGCCTAATCATGCCCAGAGACAATGGTTTAATGAATTACAAATGTTGCGAGCCGTTATGCGGCATGCTTATCCGTAGTGACAAATGGCGCATACATTGTACTACACACCACAAGTGGAAGACTACAAGGTATATATAAATTGCACACAATTTATACATAGCTCGGTTCGCACTATACCCACAGGTAGTGCAAACCGAGCTCGAGGAGTTTCGACACGCATATCGCGCCGTACAAGACCTTGTGCCTCTTAATGAATTGATTCCAGACGACGGAAAACTGGAACTAATTCAACTAGACAGTGACAATGATGATGAGCAAAAGACACATCTGTTGAAAGGACAGTGGATTGAAATCCTGATCTCCCTTGCGCTATTCCATCACTAAAACTAGACGAAATTGTTAATCGCCTGGCTACGCACTCTGCTGCTCTGAAGAGGCACCTGTTGTAATTTTAGTACTTGTGTTACTACGTTTGTACTGTCTGGCCGCTATCGCGGTAGGCCTATGCCTCTGTCTTAACGTAACTAGGCCTACATGTACTTTCAATCCACTGTCCTTTCGACAGATGTGTCTTTTTCTCGTCATCATCGTCAAGCCTTCATATTTTATAATGCATAATGTTGCTTTATTAGCGAACTGAAAGTTACAGAATTCAAGAGTAAAATTGTGCTTCAGAGTTCGGTAATCGATAGGCCTATTTTCTCTTTTGTCGACAGTCGGCCAATCGTCTGGGGACGTCGTTGGGGGGCATCTGATCGCATGGGGGGAATGCGTCATAGACGTATGGGGGGATGGACGCCCCTGGCTGAAGTGACGATTAGCCCCGATGAACTATTGGTTGATATACGAACATAGAACAGTGGAATTGTAACTGACATTACTTTCATTATTTCTGTTTTAATAAAACTGTTTGAAATTGAATCAAATTATGTCTGATACCTCGACTGCTGCCTTAGCAGAAGAGATGTCCGAGTTATGCGAACTGATGAGAGAATTGATCTTGCGCCAACAGCACTTAGAAGGCAATGTCTCAATTAGCGCGGGAAGGTGGCCGGTTGAGCGGGAACTTTTCCGCCAAAAATACTGTTGCAGTGGAGAATGAACCTAACACACGCATCGATATATTTCACTTTCCATCAATGGTAACAACTGAGCACAGGAATCTAGGAATCGTGATGATAGTAGAATGAGCACGGGAGTATGGCTCAGCGCTCAGTTGAGTCAGAACCCGTCGGACAACTTCCTGTTTACTTCCGGTTGATCCAAATATGGTGGATACCAGAGCGAATCAAGTGGTGTCGTTTTACCGCCAAATGTTCACTTTCGGTCAACTGCCTCCCTGCAACAGGGCGAGTGGCTGTGAGAGCCTCAGAGGACGCCACGAGCGCCACGATAGCGTATGAGCGATCGTCCCTATACATGAGCGATCGTCCTATGAGCGATCGTCTTAGAACCTTAAAATCAATATGAAACTTCATATATATCACAGGAGCATAACTCCACGACAACCAGGCCCGGCCCTAGGGCAAGGCGAACGAGGCAACCGCCTTGGGCCCCGCGCTTTCAGAGGCCCCGCGCTGCGGGCTATAATTTTTTTAATGTTTTGACATTGAGCGCTGACAACGCTTACGTCGCTTAGCAACAATACCGGTAGTCAATTTGCCGCGTGAATGTGCTAGGATAATGTGATAATTGTTAGGATACGGCGAGCCTGCAGATAAAGTGAGTAACAACTACTGTTGTGTTGCTTGTGCATGTAGAATTAAATTTTTGTGGAATACAGTAAATATTATAATTGTTGACCTAAAATGAGTTATGATACGGTAACTGGTTTCATGATTGCTGAGGAGTTGCAATGATTGAGTTCCATAATTCCTGCAGCGACCTAGAACAATCCTGTTAAGATTTTGCAATTTCTTACAATAAACAAGTGATATAGTGACTTTCTTAACACGCACAATGCACTTTGAATACGTACTTCTAACTGTTCCTGTCACTGTAGCTTCTGGAGAAAGAAGCTTTGCAAAGCCAAAACTTATCAAACCCTTCATGCAATCAACGATGATGCTTCAAGAACGATCACTAACTTTGCTCTTTTGTCAATTGAAAATGATGTTGCTAATGATCTGGACTATAGTGAAATCATTGCGGATTTTTGCAACCATTAAAGCTCGCAAGATTTCCTTGTAAATTAAAACATTTTAGAAGATAGAATCCACGTTAGGCCTATTGTCTATAGTGACAAATTTTCAATCATAAGGACGCAAAAATATTTTAATTATTAACATCCTTTTTCAGTTGTCAGATTTTCAAATAATTAAATTAAACATAATTATTGCTTTAATAGTAAAATGCTAGTATTAAGAGCCTAATTTGCATTTTGCGTTCATTAAACCATTTAATTTCGATTACGCATTATTTAAATACATATGATATTGCCAATACCGTATTTGCAGGAAATCAGCTGCGCAGTGTTTTTTTTGCTTGGGGCCTCGCTCATCGCTTGCTGCCTTGGGCCCCGCACACCATAGGGCCGGGCCTGACGACAACATCAATTAACACCGTAAACCACGATCCTATTGAAAAATAAATGTAAGGAATATGTTCCCCAGGGTTCAGTGAAATGGAATATACACGAACAGGACCAGAAACCATGTGAAAAAACGGCCGTGACCACGCAAAATATATAGTACATAAATACAAGCTGGAATAATCAGTATGTGTCAGCTCTTATTACTTAAATTAACACTCTTTATGCGTAATAAAATGTTGGTTATGCCCTACACGCCATTTAGCACATTTAGCTCTGCAAAACCAACAGAGTAGCAAATCTCTACTGGCGTGTTGATGTCCAAACAGTGGGATGGTATACGCTAATGCCAAATGTGAACAAACGTGGACACTAGGTAGCGAAAGGTCCAAAGTAGGTAATTGTTTTGTTGACTTCCTTTATAGATGACCCCTAACAGGTTGAAGAGGATCAGCTGTTGACCAGTTTCAAAATCAGCTGTGGCTGGTTGACCTTTGGAAGTCATCAGAGGGGACTGGATATCGTAATGCGACAATCAATGCTCCATCAAAACAGGGTTGTTGACTGTAAGCATCTGGGTTGGTATCAGTCAACTGAATTTAAGCAAAAGGAGAGACCTTATTACACGTGATGACACAAGGCCTATATGTCATTCCAATTTTCCCACAACTCGTACATGATTCCAGCTGGTCCTGTTGGAAAAAAGAGATACTGAAATTTATTTCCACCGACCATGTCTGTGTTGAATGCCAATTCTGTGCTTCCGAAGCGACCTATACAACACGAGCAGAATCACTGCAGTGATGACTATAACAAAAGTGGAACTAATTGATGACAATGCCTCGAAACTTGAATCTCCTGAACTATGCATATGTGAAGCTCTAACCATAAGACGATTTACTACCTCTGTAACAGCTGTAACAACTTCCGGCTTTGCAATACCGAGTTCGTTGTAAAGTAACAGATCATCCTCGTGACTTTTCACAATTGGACGCTCCGTACCCATGGCAACATCATTTACATCATCTTCATCATAAGCATCAGCTTCAGATTTCAGAATCAGAATCTTTTTAATCAAACCAGATGAAGTTGGAACAAATGATGGAAGCAAACTGTCTGGATGCGTCAGATAATTGATGCCAAAGAGATGTTTTGTCGCGTCAAATCCACTTGAATTAGCAAAGATAAGGAATCGGAGATACTGACTTAAGGCTCCCACAGCAACAGCAGTCGTATGTGCCAAGCATCCATCTAATGTGATAAAAACAAGACAAAAGTGAACAGAAATTGAAAATAATTATATCCAGATGCATTTAGGAGCTGAAAACTATATCCAGATGTGTTTAGTAGTGTAAATCATGAATGCTTCAGTTCAGTTGCTATGGCACATAAAAGCTTATAAATGCACAAGACATCAACTTCATTAGCAGCAGGATCAACTACTGTAGTGCCATCAAAATGGGCCTCCCTATGGAGCTCATTGGGCAGCTTGGATGCGTGCTGAATGCAGCGATTAGACCCCTTGGTGGAATTTCAGAATGTGACCATATCGTGCATTTTGTGCACAATATACCTCGTTACCTGCCGATTTCCAAGCATATTTATTATCTTAATCTGGATTTGGCAATGCCAACTGGGGATTGCTTCTGGCTATATAGCCTACGCAATATAATTTCACAGATTTCAACACAAACATCATTTAACAAATCTCAGAAAATTTATAATAATAGATAATAATAACAAATCTTAATTGTTATTGGTTCACATGAAATTAGATTCCACGTTATTGCGATACTGGTCTGTATTCAATCAATCAGTCATCCACATTTTGAATATAAAACAATATTCAATATGTTGTAATTCAGCTCTTAGCTAACAGGTCTATAGTGATGATGGGTGCATCACCGGAAGAGTCTTCAATGCACATCTGCTTCTGAGCTATTGGCGCATTCCACATTTGGAATCACTTGCAGAGCATTCCAGGTTTCAAACCGAGGACTTTTCCACTGAAAACTGGCGAACCATTCAACGTTTTCAGTGACAGACCATTTCAGCAATAACTGGTATAGCATTCCACCTCTGAATGGCAGAACATTCCACCAGTAAATTGTCGAGCCCAAAACAGAGGAACCTTTAACCGTTTGACACGCATGTTATTCTATCAATAGCAGGTGCAGCAATCCGCATTTGCAGTGGTAGACTACACCTGCAATTCATGGCATAGCTCAACCATATCAATGTTGGGAGTTCAAGACAAACATTGGTAGACCTGTGGGACCACCAAAATTGGTGGAACTTTTCAAAGATTTTATGGCACAGACGTACAAGTTTCAAAACCTCAGTAACTTATTTCTTCACAGAATAGGGTTCTGCAGATGGCCAATTGGGGATTTACTATCATAAGGGCGACTTCGAAAGGGCGACCATCAAAAGGGCGCGTTCAAAAAGGCGCCGCTCATAAAGGCGCGTGTTTAAAAGGGCGCCGATCAAAAGAGCGCACTATTAAAAGGGCGACAATCGAAAAGGCGAGAAAGTTCGCAGTTGGAAGAGGCACAGACTTTTAAACATAAAATTGGGAACCAACTAGGGGATTCAGTCAACTACTTAAAAGCTTCTCATCCCACCATATGGAAGTTCATAGACAGTTTGAAGAAAGAACAGAGTCTCAACGAAATGAAGTTGGAGCAATTCGTTTCGGGTCAACATCGCTCGCATGAAAGGAAAATCTACAGGGAAGTTGCCAAACGTATCAAGACCATAGTTGAAGATTATGGCAACAGAAAAAACACGGATTATCTAAGAGGGATCGCTCATGACCTCAACCTCAACATTTGAAAAACAGACGTTAGGCCTATCTCTAAAGACAGTAGTAATAACTATGGAAATATCAATAAGTAACGTTGGTCTAACATTTGAAAAACAGACGTTGTTATTGTTATTATTGTCTCTGAATACAGTAGGAATAACTAAGGAAATATCAATAAAATTACGTAGGACTAACATTTGAAGAACAGAACTTATACCTATTGTTCGCCTTTTCGATTGTCGCCCTTTTAATAGCGCGCTCTTTTGATCGGCGGCCTTTTAAACACGCGCCTTTATGAGCGGCGCCTTTTTGAACGCGCCCTTTTGATGGTCGCCCTTTCGAAGTCGCCCTGTTGATAGGATACCCCAATTGGGAATCAACTACTTATGACCCACAAAGTAAGTGCTTGTAATCAGCAGTTATCAGCCGCCTATGGAACCCAACAAGAAAATAAACACAAAAAGGAAGGACAATGGGAAACAAGCCAGTCATTCACCCAAATGAACAGATATTGAATGTCCAGGCTTTTGTACATGCTATAGGTTGGACTTTCTCAAATATCTTACCATTGAGAGACTTTTCTACTAGGAGCTTTCGATTGATCTTTCGGTTGATCCTGAAGTTGTCTTCATCTAATGCTATCTGCGAATGATTGTCTCCACCACCAGTCTCTGTCACAGGAATCAAACGTTTCCAGATGTTTCCAACCCTTCGAAATCCCTGATTGCTCATATTTTCTTTCATCCTCATCTGAGTGTCACCAACTCTTCCCTGTTCATGATTATGTTCACCAATAGACTCTGGTTTTCCCTGCAGTGTCGGTCTCACAGATCTATGTTCATAGGGCTGAGCAAGATGATTGACACGTGTTGGTTGTTCAAAGTCAACTCCGTTATTACTAACTGTTTTTGATTCGCGTTGTACTCTTCTGGAATGTCCCTCCTTAATCAAGTCATTTTCACCATAGCAACCTGATGGCATCTGCCAGGAAAGAATCTGCTGCAGCCAATCATTATGCAGGAACTCCACATATCCTAGCATTGTGCACACGACCTCTAAAGAATTTAAGAAACAACGACATGTTTAGAACAAGCCACACGATGAAAAACCTGATAAAACATTTTCAGCTAGCTAGTTCAGCCTTGTTACTGTTCACATTACTGCATGCAGTGTTCTGCAACCACAACTCCGAACCTGCAATAGTAAAAAGTTAGCTGTTCATTGCCTAATTCAATGGGAAAAGAATGCTAAGCAAGAAATAAGGACAAGATCTTGTGACTATGTAACTGTTTTTCCCGATTGTTATTATTATGAAGGAACTTCTATATAGCGCCCTTCAAGGTGACCTACTCAGAAGTCCTCCTAGTCCAACCACGGCTTGTTGTATTATATTCAGACTTACATCGTTACAGGGGTGTTTAGGACTTTTCTATGAGTAGTAAATGGCATATAGTTTATTCAGATCTTCAACAGCTCATTGCATCCGCTTGGAATGAATAAGCTAGCAGTGAATAGCAATATGAACAAACTATTCATGAAAAACAATGCATGCATGGAAACATTTAATTTACTACCACAGGTCCATCTCCAAAATGTTACCTAGAAGAAGAAGTGCAGTCCCTTAAGCTATCCCTGAGGCAGCCATGGGTATGAAGTAGTCCTCGGCGCCGCCGCCATCCGCCGCCGCTAAGCCCTCAAGTCGAAACCAGTCGCTAAGCTATCGACTGCTAACGACTTCCTTCACTTAATATTTTGCTTGTTGTTTTAATCGCGGTTTCCAATAAACAGTGACAGAACAGTGCTTCTACTAGTTAACAGCTGATAACCTATAATCAATTGTACGTCCATGTTGTTGTCTGTCAATGCAAATATATCTATGTAGAAACTGAAACAAAATTTTCCAGTAACTGAAACGAAAACGGAAATTATTTCAGAAGTGAAACTGTAATAAAAACTGAAATTATTTCAGAACTAAAACTTAAACTGAAATAGAAATTACGACCCCAAAATTGAATTAAAACTGAAACTGAAATTCTTTTCAAAACTGAAATATCATAGGCTTGGACTTAGTGGTAGGCCCTATGCTTTATTCCTTTCATAAACACTCAAATGTGTCACAAATTCACATTAACATTAATTTTCACAGTCATCGGTCTGTCCTCTGTCAGCATGTCCACGTGGATCGGAGCCCATGGAGAACCCATAATAATTCCGATATTGTACCTGTGTAAAGTTCATATGCATGGGTCCCATCTAATGCCCACATAAATTATGGCACGATCAGTAGGCCTACAGTATTCGGTAAAATGCATAATGCTGTTAGGTAATCTTGTATCTCCAATAAACATACCTGATAACCTGAGAAGTCGATAGCAAGTCGCTAAGTCAGTCGGTAAGCCTAGCGACTTAGTCAGTCGATAAGCATGCGACTTAGTCAACTGAGTCGCTAACTCATCAAGTCAGTCGGTAAATCCTTACGACTGACTCCGGGTACCAGTATGGTGTTAGCGACACTTCATTTTCTTAGCCTCGGCATATGAGGGAGGGTGCCCAGTCCCCACCCTCGTCGTCTCATCTTCCCATGACAGTAATTGTGATTGTAATTAGTAACTTCTATTGCGCCGGTGTCTAATGCACAGGGCATCAAACAATGGCACACCCAACCCAAGCCGTAATCAGGTCGAGTTCGTAAGACTGATCTGTACAGTCAGTGTCCTCATCATAGCGGAGTTTGCTAGTATAGGGGACGCATGCGACTGAGTCAATCTCGAACCAAATTTCTGCCCTGGCGGAGATTTGAACCCCGACCTCTCGCCTGACAGTCCAGCACACTAACCACTACACCATCGACACCTAATAAGTTAAGAAATGCTATTAATATCACTCGCATTATTACAATTACAATTACAATTAGTACAGCTATTACCCTTGCAGGTGCGTTTATCAGCAATCTTTCATCAATGAAAACTCATTCCATCTGCCATTGTTGTTACTAACCAAATGAGTTTTTCATCAAAAGAGGACAAAAATTCAAAGGAACAATAAAATGTCTAATTCAAAATATATCGCCGTGCTAATAGCTTTACGAAGCCTGTCACAGCGCAGGTGTTCCACTGAAGGATGGCACCTGGGTCGTGAATAAGATATTTCTAATCCAGCCAAAGAAGCAGATTCTTTAGGCCGATAGCAGCATTAACAATGGGCTCAGTATAGCAGCGGTTTTCAAACGGTGGTAGCGTACCACTAGCGGCGTCCGAGGTAGCATTAGTTAGAGCGTTATTCCATGACACACGGACAGAGCTGGCCTTTTACTATAGAGGATTGCAGTGTTGTGACTATTTCTACACTACTTTAAATATTAAAATCTAGTTAAAGGTTTATAAGTCAGTAGCGACAACCAGTAGTTTTCACATTATCTGATCCATTCTGCCATCCAGCTGTGGTACCCAGGTTGGGAAACACTGCTTCAGAGACACCTGACAATATCTGACTTGCATAGAGACTGATTTTAGATCAATCTGAATACAGCTGTCAGCACTGGAATTCTGGAAAATAAACATTTTGTCTATCATTTTATAATATCAGAACTCAGATCGCAACAATTGGAAGCTACATGACGAATAAGATCATATGACTGATTGACCAACTGACTGGTGATTGATCAATTGATTGTCCTGGAATTAGAGTATTTGAGATAAGATTGAATGTCGTCTGATTGATTGGAAGATGGACTGCATGGAATTAATAGATTGGAAGCGTGAGTGCTCTGGAAAGAGTATATACGACTCTTCCATAATTAGATAGCCAGAACAGAGTATATATCATTTACCTTGTTCAAGGAACAGATCCTTGAATGGGAATTTGATGATATTATTCTGCACGATGACGCTCCGACTCGTCTCGAAGAAATTGTTGGTGCAGAACTCCTCCTGGAGCTTTTCCACAGTCAGTTGAGTAGGAAGACGGCTGAGTTCACGGTTCAGGATTCCCAAACAACCACTCTAGGCAAATGGAAAGCAAGGCATATAAACCCTTTCAAACACTCAAGACAATTTCCCAGAGGCCAGACAGTGGATGGAAGTCTTTTAAGAAAAATAATCTGAGAAGAGTAAAATAGAGGCCTACAGCCTGGAAGAGACAATGCTGCATGTGGAGCATGGAAAATAATGGTGGCTTCTAAATGTAACCTATCGAGCTAGTCTGGGAAAGCAAGCTAGATCTTGGAAGTAGGGAAAGTGAAATTGAGCCTGGAAGCATTTGGTATAAAGCAGAGTCTAAATCTCAGTCAATAAAACTCCGCCATTCTTCGTACTCTGACAGTGCCAGTCCCAAGCCTG
The DNA here is from genome assembly GCA_963556255.1 of Allolobophora icterica. Classification (NCBI taxonomy): domain Eukaryota; kingdom Metazoa; phylum Annelida; class Clitellata; order Crassiclitellata; family Lumbricidae; genus Allolobophora; species Allolobophora icterica. Next base: position 16,106,277 of record OY744605.1, on the reverse strand, counting down.
GAGAAAAAGGAGGGCGACACTAATCGTCTTAGTTATGACACAGCGTCGTTAAACAGCAACTATAACTGACTAGTCAATATAACAGCAGCTTCCAAGTTGCAACATCTGGCTATGTAACAGAATGTTTTCCATCATTTCGGGCAAAATATCAGTTGAAACAAAGGCCACTGTGGTTTGAACAAAACACAAGCTTTTCAGTCCTTTACCCAATATTCATACAGTAAGAAGAGTCGCCAATCACGCGTCCACGCACACATACATGTTTGGAAGCGAAACCAATGGATTCCCATCGAGGGTTGACAGATAGCACCATGTTCGGAGTGGCTGGACCTAGGACCCAACTGCATCGATAGTGTGCAGCTACGACGGGCGGACGCCTTCGCCCAGCAGTCGTTCATCGGTGGAAGATATCAGGACATCCCTGCAGACTTAATGATTCCTGACACAAAGTAAATGGCAGACTTGGTTCTGCAATGGCAGGCCAGAGGCTCACGCAGTGATTTCCATCAAATACAGCTCTAGGTGTTCATCTTTTGGGTTTCAGATTTTGGACAGACACCTCTTACTGACTTCTTAGAGTACAGCATAACCTCGGAATAACGCAAAACTTCCACTATGGCAAAGTCCAATTACCTACACGATGCTGTCTGACAAAGGTTCTGAATGCACAGGCACACGCGAACCAACAAGGAAGTTTTAAGCGAGACTGGATTCAGTACTGACCTGTTCTGCCAGCATAGTGTAGAGGAGCTGATGTGTGATGCCATATCTCTCCATCCCGCGCCTAGACATAGCAGTTACACACTCTTTGGAAATGGAACACGGAGTCTGTGTCGGTCCTCCCAATAGTTCGTTCATGCACTGGTCACTGAAAGTCTCATTCATCCCTGTACAGATATAAAACAGAACCTTACTCAAAAGATCATATCCCACAAACAGAAAAAATGAAATATAAAATCACAGTTCAATAACAGCGACCTTCTGAATTCCTTCTAAGACTACAGAAGAACAGACATCTATACATATAGTATTCAAATCCACGAGAGTGGGTGCCAATCCACCCCCATGGTACCTTATCTAAGGGTATACTATAACTTCCTATACATATTTATATAGTACCATAAAGTCCCCCTGCCAGCCAACTTATTTGTTTTGCTACAGGAAAGTAGTTGATCTTTGAAAGAATCAGAGCTCTGAACTTGCAGACAAATAAAAGCTACACAAGACTACTGCAAACTACAAAACACGAGAAAGGGACTAATCCTAATCTCCAATGTGACATTACATGGTCCTTCTTACTGAAAGTTATGGAAGTTTCCTCGCAGAAAGACTAAACATTCTGAATTTTTCAATTGGACTTTCCGCTGGAGATGCATAGAGTTTTGAGTCCATGACTTCATATTTTTCAGCAAGTTTGTTAGTTTAAATGATTATGTAATGCTGCTGTTAAACTTTTAGAATGGTCAGTACCACATGAAAGTATTCAATCGATCAATCAATCATGGTTTATTGGTTCAAATAAAATATAACAAAACAGAATACACACACTGCATTGATAATTAAATCATTAGTTTAGCATGCAACCTGCTGATATAGGCCTAATATTAACTTGCACATACTTTAAAGTGCAAATGGCCTTGCTCAGATAATCATTCCTTATTGTAAAATATTTCCACTGGACTTTGCTGGATGTAAATTTTTCAGAACCCTTAATACTAGATGTTGAATTTAACAAAAATTGTATAAGTTAAAGATTGATTTACAATGCACGAAACTGGAAGCTAAAAAGACAGTATAGGTCACAAAAGAAACGACACAATGAAGCATTAATTTTATATAGCACATTTATTAGATAATATAGGCCTATGCTAAAATTTATCTATACATATAATATCCATAGAGCGTGTGTCTGTCTATAAACGCTACGTCACAAACGGTTTCTGTTCAATTGTGAAACAGAAACCGTTTGTGACGTCAGTACTGTGGCCTTGGCTACGGCGATCAGAGCATTTTAACCAACGACATAATTATATAGGCCTACACTGGCGTCATAATATGACAGGCAAATACTCTAGTATAATTATAGTTTCCCAGATCTGTGTGTCCTACGATAAACGCTTCTTGAATGTAGCCCTCCCTTCGTGGCTGCAGTGGAATGTATGGAATGTCTAACCCGATGCAGGCCTTAGGCAGGTCGGCCAACGGCCTTTGACGCCAAAAAAAAATATAACACGGGCGCCCGAAATTGGCCCGGCCCACGAAGACTCGGCACTCGGCAGATAGACGTACAGACGCCCAGCCAGACAGACGGACGGACGGTCAGACAGACAGACAGACAGATAGACAGACAGACAGACAGACGGATGGTCGGTCAAAGAGACAGACACGCGGATTGATAGAAAGACAAACAGCGGTTAGTAAGTCCCTCCCTCCCTCTCTCCCTCCGTCTCTCCGTCCGTCCGTCCCTCCCTTCATGCCTTAGGCCTGCATCTGGCGAAGCTCCCTTGTTTTGTTTAGATTTCTGTAATTTTACTGGCGCTTTGCATGAACTTAGCCTCGAGCTGTGTTAGGCGCCCTGTGTAGCTTGGCTGTAAACGACGGTTTTGAATGTTGTGACGTAGGGACATTATGCTATTAATAGAACAGCGTAGTTTTATTTTCGGCCAGAGAGCCGTTGCCATGTCAACGTAATGAGGATTGAAAATTCTGGCGCCAAACCTTAGATCCCGTGTATTTGAAGCTCATTATGTATGAAACTAGCTGTAACCCGTGAAAAATCACGGTATATAAAACAATTATTGCAGTGATAACAATTAAGCTTAAGCTTACTTCCCCGTTATATTATAACGTCATATTATAGGCCTATAGCCGTCGTCAAGACAGCCGTCGCTGTAACCCGTGAAAAATCATGGTTAACAGTTCTATCGTTCTAGAGAATAAGCCCGTTATATTATGAAGTCATAACCCTCCTTCAATAGTGTATTTCCCCGTCATAATTGCTCTAAACGCCGTCGTCAAGACCGTCGTCGTCAAGACAGCCGTCGCCAAGGCGGCAGTATAGTGACGTCACAATAGTGTTTGTTACGGGACAGACAGACAGACGTACATCGGTTATTATGTTGTTTGATTGGATCCGCTTAGTTTGGCTCGGATTGTTTGGCGCCAAATGTTAAATTCCATGTATTTCCGAGCTCATTATATATGCATGGGTTTGGATCCGTTTAGTTGGGTTGAATTTATTGGCGTCAAAAGCTGGAAATGCGTGTATTTTTTTTATCTTGTTATGTCTGTATTTGGATCCGATTTTAATTTGGCTCGGATTTATTGGCGCCAAAACTAGTTTTCGACCTCGTTAGGCCCTACTGAGAAAAAGGATCCGACTTTGGGTATAAATAGAAGGTCGGATTGGAGTAGAAGTTAGTTTCAGTTAAGTTTTAGTCGGAAGAAGAGTTCAGTAAGAGTCACAGTGAGAACAGTCAGAACTGAGAAAGAGTCGAGAGAGTTCAGTCGGAGTTAGGCAGTCGGTTATTCGAGATAATTCTTGTGGAGTTAGTTCGAGAGCGATTTACAGTGACGGACGATCAAGAACTTTGTGATCTTAAGAGTGTGGACTTTAGAAATTTTGTCAGTCTTTGAAAAGTCGAACATTCGTTGTATCGGTGATAATTACGGATTTCTTTAATAGTTGTGCATTAAAGAACGAACCAGAAAACTGTATCGTGTTTCTTAGCCTCCTGCTATACCCGGGAGCCGAACTCGTGTTGGGACATCCGGACGACTCGGTTTTGGGCACCCTGGTAATCGTGGCGCCGAACCGTCCGCGGCCTTCCACTCGAGTTACCTTCGACAGTCTGCAACTGCGTGCGTGAGTTTGCCACAAAATGGCCCCGGAAGTGGGGTAAGGATTTCGTACAGACGTACAGACAGACAGACGGACGGACGGTCAGATAGACAGACGGATTGATAGAAACACAAACAGCGGTTAGTAAGTCTGTTTCTGCCTTCCTTCCTCCCTGCCTCCCTCAACAAGAAACCCGACCGTCAAGGTCATTTGCTAAATGATGCTCGAATTTTCACCAGCAATGTGACTTATAATCAAGCATTCCAATAAACAAATTCTTTTCTCTTCCTATCAATCCATTCATTTTCTTTTTCAACCCGGCATAATGACGCGCAAATACTCTAGCTATTCAAATTTTATTTAAAAGAACTATTTGGCTGAATAAGTATAAACTATTTGGAGCACTATTCGGTCCAAAGCAAATCGAATATGAATATTCGGTACAGCTCTAATACATACAAGCATACATACATACATGCATATATATACATGCATGCATAAACATACATGCATATTATACATGCATACATACATACATACAATACACAACACGTTATTTATACTCACACCAGTCGTGACCAGTGGTTAAATTCAGCCGGATACCGCCGGATCTGAGATCCGACGCCACATGCATTGCGAGACTCGCCACCCGAATTATGAGATCCGCCACCTAAAAAGGAGACCCATAACCTCAACAGGGAGATCCACCACCACCGAAAATAAGATTAGCATTCGTCAGCCTTACAGTGCGTTTCAATATGCACTAGCCTCATAGAAAACAACATAGGGCCTACGCAGTGGTGCGATCTTGTTTGACAGGTGGGGGGCACTTTAGAAATGATCTGGTCAAAAAAATAATTTTGACATGAACTGGTCAAAAAGATCCTTTTTTGGTGTTTCGTCAAAATATTTTGGGGGCAAATGTATGGTGTGCAACCCCACTGTAAAAGGTGGGGTCTTGTCCCTCTCGACTCCCCGGGATCGCCGCTCATGGGCCACGTGTTTACTTAAATCGCTCGCTGTTTTATAATCGCTGCTGGCTGGTGGTAGCCCAAGGCTGTGGCAACAGAAGTAAATTAGGCTATGGCCTGCATCCGAGCAATAACACAGTAGTTTGCTTCATTAATGACTCGATTCCGGAACTTCGGAACGCTTAGCTGGAATCGCTTGAAAATCTGAAATAGCACGTCCTTTGATTAGCTATAGTTATAGCGCCTGCAATCTGCAGATAATGTGAAATGAAAGTTGGACAGCGTTCAAAGAAAGCTATCGTATGTGGATGCATTGCTAAGGGTTGTCATGCTGCAACATATTTGTTGTCCTGTCCATCGCCGTCTAGTCTTCCCACCGACAGTGTAGGCCTACTCATAGCTGAGTTGGCTAGGGGATGCAAATGGGGCAGAAATCTCGAACCAAATTTCTGGCCTGGCAGGATCGATAGTGTAGTGGTTAGCGTGCAATAGAATTAGTCAAGACGCAAAGCACCAAAAACATGCAAAGCCACAGAAGCAAGCAGGGCAGTATGGAAATGTTCCTAAGTCAGCATGTTGTGGCATTGACAGAATGACAACATTGAAATCGTGCTCAATTTTCAGCTTTTCACTTTTACATCTGTTATGATCTAAGGCTAGTCAGACTGCTTTACTTACCGAGCTCTTCAATGTTTTTGCTTGCTATTATCGGTGATGTGTCGCATTTCGCGCATTTTGTATCTTAGACTAACCGCTTAAGCTTTTGGATTTGCACAAATTTAGAGACCCTCCACCTCTGGATAAGCAATTTAACCACTGCTCACCACCGATCAGAGTAGAAGAGTTCTTCCACTTAAGTGTTGGATCAATTCTCCGATAGTTTCTGGCGAAAGTCCAAGGACGCCGGATAAGACCATTCATCACCTCGAAGTACTGTTCGTCCATCTCTTTCAGGACTTTCAATGAAGATTCGCTGATGTCTTTTGCTTGGCGATGAGCCTCATCAAGACGCACATAAACTTCTTGGAGACCACCTTCAAGTGGCGATTTAGACCTTAGAAAATCAAGCATAAGCTGAATCTGTCCTACAAAATTTTACAGACAAAATTTTAACATAATAAACGTGAAAGGTTATGTAAACGCTCATTTATTACACCTCTGCTCAAAAATAGGCTAGTGGTTAGTGTGCAGGGCATAGAAATTCGGAGGTCATAGTTCAAATCTCTGCTGGCGCACTTAGGTGTTTCAAATTTCTGCTCCATTTGCACCCTCTAGCAAGCTCAGCTATAAATGAGCACAGCAACAGTACAGGGCTCCGTTCTTGGCCCCCTACTGTACATCATATAGGCTAGGCGGCCTAGGCCTACACCTCGGCCTTGCCCTGCTCTTTACGGATCATGGCGCCTTGGCTCAGCTCTATGCAGATGACACGCAGGCATACATGCATTGCCCGCCGCATGATGCTGCTTCTGTTGTAGCGCCTATGGCTCAGACACAGTCTGATCTGGAGATATGGATGGCGCCAAACCGCCTCCGCTTAAACCCTTCTAAAACTAAATTTATGTGGCTGAGTAACCGTCAGCAATTGGCTAAACTCAACCTTCTCTCTCCGCACAGTTTCCTGGCTTTACTTTCTCTGCCTCGGTCCGGGACCTTGGCATTCTATTTTAAGTTTTGCACCACACCTTCATGGCCTCAGCCGCGACTGCCTTCACCAGCTCCGTCAGCTTCGTACTGTCGCTCGCTCTCTCTCAGCAACAGCAGCAACTACACTTGTACACTCTTTCGTCACAGCTCGTCTTGACTATTGCCTATCTCTTTACGCTGGCCTCCCTTCTGCACGCCTAAACTGCCTTGACCGCATCTTGCGCTCTGCTGCGCGCCTTATTGGCCAAATACCATATTTTGGCCATGTATCAAATTATATGCTGGAGGTCCTGCATTGGCTCCCTGTACGGCAGCGCATTGAGTACAGGATCGCATCCTTGGGTTGGCGGTGTCAACTGGGTCTCGCACCAATGTACCTGATAGACCTCTTCCGGCCTGTGTCTGCTTCTCGGACTGCTCGAGTCCTCTGCTCGGTGCGGAGGGGGATGCTCTCCGTCCCGTTTGCCCGTACTGCTATCATGCAGACCCGCGCCTTCTCGGTGGTCGGCCCGACCATGTGGAATGGCCTTCCTCCTGAGCTGCGCCTACATCCTAGGTCTTGCTCTGGTACCTTCTATGACCGCCTGAAAACTGCTCTTTTTCGCCGTGCTGGCGTCGGGAGCGCCTCTGAGTAGTTCCCTGAAGTGGCGCTATATAAATTTTTGAATGAATGAACGAATGAGTATACTGCTGGCAGAAGATCAGGCAGCAATGGAGAGGACTGGTCACCACACTCCTATTTCGATGTCATTCACACTTTCAAATCCACGTAGGGCTCAGTAGTTTAATGTATACATAGCGCTCTGCCTGTAACGCAGAGAGTGCAGATACGAGCTTGCACTCACGTGGGCACTGTGTAAGGACCTTCAGCAAGTCCTTCACGCACAGCTGTTCAGCGCCATCGACATTCTGTCTTATGGTCGTGTGTGCACTTATGAACTTCCTGAAGAAATTAAAGACATGCCTGTTCATGTCATCTGACTAAGCTGAGCTACTATTAGCGCATTTGCCATGTATTTATTTATGTTAACTTGCACTTTATAACCCTTTATATAGTAATAAAAATTATATGAATTTTATAAATCTTTATATAGTAATAATAATTATATATGAACTCTGGAAGCAGGGCAACATCAAATACATTTCAACTGTATTACTTATTGGCTGCCTCTTGGGATAAGCTAAACAGACTGCTTTTCTTGCTTTGCTTCTCTTTGTTCAATAATCGAGAGGTGTGACCTGGGATTGAAGGGCATATCACCTGAAACACAACATAAGGGGTCATCCATAAAGGACGTCCGCAAAGGGGGAGGGAGGGGTCATCGAAATGCGGACAAAGGCGGACAAGGGGGAGGGAGGGGGTTATGACCAGTGCGGACGTCCGCATCTAAACTTTTAAATTTGATAGTTTTTTAAACACCAACTTGTTTCAACCTTCCCCGAGAGACGATAAGGTTGGTGAAGTGATGGCCTAAAACCTCATGCATGGTATAACCTTTACTGCGTCTTTAAAGAGGCTTTTATTACTGCACATCCTGCGATGTGAAACCCGAAATGTCACTTAAACCTGCATAGGAACTGTGGAATAATTGTACAAATAATGATGACGACATTAAAAATTGGCTCAGGCGTGCGGACGCATGCAAGGGGGAGGGAGGGTAGGGTCAAATGAGGACAAATGCGGACAAAGGGAGGGAGGGGTCCAAAATAGGCCATATTTTGCGGACGTCCTTTATGGACGACCCCTAACAGTAAGCCTACAACCGGATGACCTTTCCTAATAAGATAAATTTATGGTATACAGTTTCAGGCTGGTTCCGCTTAAATTTCCAGTTATTGCCTTCTGAACTTTTCGAGTTGATGTAGAATTTAGTAGGTCTTGATCAGATCAGCTGTGACGCTAATATGATAATTCACTATAGGCGCTCAAAACAGATTAGTCAATCCAAGGGTCAGTCCGACGACTGAGAAAGGCAGCCTAAGAAGGGTAAGCAAGCTGCAACACAACTGTTTTTCTGAAAAATTATTTCAATAACATTTAGCCCTTAAAAATTTATATTTGTATAGATAGCGCTCAATTTGTACGACAGTTAGGCTATCATTGCGGCTACTCGATAGTGTAGTGGTTAGCGCGCTGGACAGTCAATCGAGGGGGTGGTTCAAATCCCCACCACGGCAGAAATTTGGTTCGAGATTTCTGTTCCACCTGCATCCTCTAGCCAACTCGGCTATGATGAGTACACTGACCGTACACTGTCGGTGGGAAGATGAGACGGCGAGGGAGAGGACTGGCCATCCGTCCTCATTAATGCCAAGGACAAGAAAATGAAGTCGCTAACACTTCATACTCATGGCTGCCTCAGGGCTAGCTTAAGGGACTGCTGGTCTTCTTCTATCATTGTGGCTCACTTCGTTATTTACCTTCTATTACTCGCAAACCGAAGATGCCGTCGATGTTCATGTCTGTGTAACTATCCCAGTAAAACGCAATAGCCTTCTCAACAGCAGCAAGTACTTCTTCCATGACTTTGTCTCCGTTGCAATTACTCATCAGAACAATGCATAAATAGAGAAATGGAAAATAAATTCTTATCATTATGGTTTATATGCAAACGTGGCAAATCGTCTTTTCATTCAAACGAACTCAACTAAATCGTTTGCCTAGCGCGGTTCTATTTAAAGAATCACGGAAGCCAATGTCACTCTAACCACGGCCTTCTAAAAGGCTGTGCGCTAAACTCGGTCCAAAGACCTTTAATACAATGGACTGGAAAGTCCTTATGTAACCTCGCGTGACTAGCTATGGCGTCCATGGAGTATAGCGCCCCTAGTGGCAAAGGTATATAACGGCGTGTTGGCATAGCAAATGTATTGCGGTTTCTATGAAGAAACAGTCGCTAACTCATCAAGTAATTTCTTAACGACTGACTAGTGACTAGCCAGCACGGGTGTCCCACCATTTAGGGGCCCCAACAGTTGCAACTTTATTTTTGTGCCCCTTCACTGCGTATGTCACCCGAGTAAGGAACAGATTCTAAATATAGTCCCAGGAGTCATTGGCTAAGGAATGAGGGCTTACTTGCTGAGTTAGCGACTGACTTAGTCGACTGCCCGTAGACGTTGAAGCCAAAGCATTTTCAACGCTACGTTTTGTATCGTATTGTATTCGGACATTTATAAAGCGCTTCTACCGGGAGAGCCATTCAGAAGCGCTCCAAGTGCGAGAGACCCCGAGAGAAAAAACAAGTTTTAAGAAAGGTAAAAGAGGAAGAGACGTTACCTGAGAGAATAGATTCAATAGAAGAACGAACGAACGGAGAAAGCTCATTCCAAAGGGCAGGGCCAATAGAAGTAAAGTACCTAGAAGTGACGTTCTGACACGGGGAACGATCGAGGAGGTCGAAACGGTCAGAAGCCATTTGTCGATTAAAACAATTGTGTGACATCAGGCAAAGTTACAGACACCACTCGGGCAGTGACCTGACATCGACTGATTGTTTGACCGTTAGTCTGCTGCGCTGTGACTCGTATCTTAAAGCAAGTGTTGCTTCTGTCCTGCTGCAGTCGCCTTCGTCAAAAATCGAAACTTGGAGACCGCGATCAAAACAATGATCAAAATATTAGTGTGAACGAAGTCGTTAGCAATCGTAATTGTAATCTCGAAACTTCTAAAGCGCCACTCGAAGGCCAAGCGCAGGGTTCCAGGCTATGCACCAGCATTAGTCGATAGGCTAACTTAGCGACTGGTTTCGACTACAGAGCCTACAGCGGCGGATGGCGGCGGTTCCAGGGACTGATAATATTCTTAGAGTGACCAGTGACTACTGAGTGATAGGATTTTGAATGACCACCTCACTAATTATAGTAATAATTTTGAAATATCGCGAATAACAAAGATTATATGTATCGTTGGTTAAAATGCTCTGATCGCCGTCGTCACGACGGCAGTACTGACGTCACAAACGGTTTCTGTTTCACAATAGAACAGAAACCGTTTTTGACGGATAGCGTCCTCCGACAGACACACGCTCTATGGATATTATAATGTACAGATAGTTCAATGTTTACATTCATTTTTGGAAAAATAAAAAACGTTTATTTTACTAGTTACATATAAATATTTATAAAATAGATATTTATGTTGTATTTTGGCTGTTTACTGCAGAATAGCTTTCTGATGGACCTATATACATTCATGGGCGGCGATCCCGGAGGAGTCGAGGGGAAAAGACCCCACCTTTAAGAGTGGGGGGCAGTCTTGTTGTCCTCGAGACCAAGGTCTTGGTCTCGAGTGCACTCGAGTTCGTTTTTAAAAGTCTTGGTCTTGGTCTTGATCTTGAGGTTCAAGGTCTTGGTCTTGGTCTTGGTCTTGAGGTTCAAGGTCTTGGTCTTGGTCTTGAGGTTCAAGGTCTTGGTCTTGGTCTTGAGGTTCAAGGTCTTGGTCTTGGTCTCGCAAGACCAAGACCAAGACCGGCTGTTAACCTTTATCATCCCAGATACTGAAATTTTTATGCAATGACTTCTGAATTTAGCTATGATGCAGTTTACAACCTATATAGAGGCAATCATAAGTAAAATTAATTTATTTTCAGTTCATATCAGAATTTTGCATATGTTCCCAAAGTGGAACGTTGGGTCACTTTGTCTATCATAAGCACCATGCGTTAGCAAAAATGTAAGTTCTTCAAAAAAATGCAGTTTTGCAATGTCCAAAAGTTGTGATTTACAAAATGTTAATATTTCATTTAGCTAAAACGGTTTCAGTAGAATTAGACACTGCAAAGTCGATTTATTTATTTATTTATTTCGGATATTTCTATAGCGCCTCTGGAAGTCTACTACTACTCAGAGGCGCTCCCGACTACAGCATTTGATACTGTGCCGGAATTTTCACGCCGAAGCGCCACGAGCAATTGCGAGTTAATGACTTGCCCAAGATCCGTACGCAGCGGCTAGAGTGGGATTCGAACCTGCAACCCTCCGGTCACAAGGCGCCGAACTTACCACTGAGCCACCACGCCCCACGATTGTGTTCCGTGGTATGGTACGTTTCAAAGCATAGTTCGTGGAGCCGCTTGTCGCATTTTCGCACTTCTTCCTAGTGTTGCTGCGGCAGTAGGCGCATCTACCTTGTGTTGTGGACTCAATGAAATGGTTTAGTCCATCATATTGGAGCAGCACAAGCACTGGTGCTGTCGGACCGCCCAGTCGTTGACGCGGCACATCCTTCTGCAGATCGCAAACCACATCAGGCCAGACACAGTGCCATCAATGATCTTATCCATCACAGTCTAAATGGAGCGGGTACCCTGGCGATTAAGGAACCGTCGGACCTGACCAGATCCGACGGGAAGAGACCGTACGGCCAGAGTCTAATCCTTTGGAGTGACGGACGTCCTCTGATATGAGACGCGACAGTGTTGGATTTGGTGGCCGCATCATATCTCCACGAACTGCGGTCGCGGCCGGGGGAGCAGTGGAAAGGGCGGCCACAAGGAAGCACACGAAATATTCAAAACTCCAGATGAGATACAACTTCGTGCCGATCGCCGTGGAAATACTGGGCCTCACCAATGGAGTAGGTCTCGCCTTCGTTTCCGAAATCGGCCGTCGGTTGACGAGAACCCGCGAGACAGACTTCCTCTTCCAGAGCATGTCGATAACATTTCATCGTTTCAATGCAGTCGCATACCAGGGCACCATGTCGGAGCTGCCCGGGATTGCGGACCGGCGGACCCATCCAACATGGACCTAACTATAGCTCGTGATGATACCATAACACAGATTTTATTACAATAATAATTATAAAATAATAATAATAATAATAATAATAATAATAATAATAATAATAATAATAATAATAATAATAATAATAATAATAATAACAACAACAAAACAACAACAATCAGAACAGTACTATAATCAGTGTAATTGTGCAGTTACAAAAGGCAATTTTCTTCAGTAGTAAAGCAATATAGTGGTACGTGTAAGGACAGTGACCCAACGTTCCCAAAGTGGAACACATTCGAAATCAGCTACGTTGCTCAGGCATAAAGCGCTACCACTGAAAATTTTTATCATACACAGGCAAAATAAACACAGTTCATTCAAAATGTATAATAAAAACAATTAATTGTCACGTACTTTTAATATACAGTTATTTTCAATATTTAGAAGAATAAATGTCAATTTTTGTTCGATTTGCACCACAATTATAATTAATATTTACCAAAACAGACTCGAAATCAAAGTAAATAAACACTCATCCGACGTTGGTCAGGCCAATGAATATTTATGAGATGACTTATAGTCTGTTTCACTGCCTACCGAGAGGTTTTAATAATCTGTTCCACTTTGGGAACGTTGGGTCAAAAAAGGTTAATATGAACAGTCATTTAACAGAACTCAAGAATTCTGTATCAAGCCTGCTTGCATCATACGACCAATATCTATGGATGGATACAAGTCATGTTGGTCAGGAAAACCCATTGGCAGCAGCAACAGTTATTCTGTATCAGACGGTATGATAAACCATGGGAAGATTTCAAAAAGACTCACTATCTGTACATTTACATCCAGTGCTTGAAAAGCTACTCTGTGTGTGTCAGCGACTTCAGCACCTGTAGAACGTAATTTTTCACATGGCGGAATTTTTATGAGGCCCACCAGGCACGTCTTGGTCAGAAAATTCTGAGCGAATTGTTTTTTTTTTATAAACTGCAAAAGGCATTTGGTATAAGAGTTTGCATGAAGGACTTTTGAATACAAATTCGATTTCTCTGCAGTTTTCATTTAAAGTTAATTTGCTTGAATAAAATAAAAGACTCATGTTTTCATTAAAATAGCGAATATTCCGACTTGACAATTTTTAGAAGTCTTGACCTGATTTCGATTTTTTTGGGTCTTGGTCTTGGTCTTGAGGTTCAAGGTCTTGGTCTTGGTCTCGAGGTTCAAAGTCTTGATCTTGGTCTTGGTCTCGAGGTTCAAGGTCTTGGTCTTGGTCTTGGTCTTGGTCTTGAGGTTCAAGGTCTTGGTCTTGAGGTTTAAGGTCTTGACAACAAGATTGGGGGGAAGTATACAGTGACACAGTCCCCCATTTTAAGAAACACCAAAAAAGGTCAACAAGTTTCTTCGTGTCCCGTGTCCCCCACTTATCAAACAAGATCGCCGCCAGTGTATACATTTAATCAATCAACCAACTAAGCATTTATGTAGCGCCCCTTCAAGGAAACTATTCATATATGCACTCCCTGCATAAATATGACCTACTGTTTTGTTTCTAGCAAATGTTAATTTAAAATAGCTTTTTATGTATCTGCTACAGAATATATAAAAAAGTCATATTTTCGGAAAATCAAACATTTGCGATCATTAAGTACCAATTTCCAATATTTAAATTTTGAACTCCATGGCATTCTGGTATGTTTAATTAAATGTGTTGCTACTGTTGTCATTATAGGCCCTGTGTGTGTGCGCGCGCACGTGTGCGCGCGCACGTGTGTGTGTGTGTGTGTGTGTGTGTGTGTGTGTGTGTGTGTGTGTGTGTGTGTGTGTGTGTGTGTGTGTGTGTGTGTGTGTGTGTGTGTGTGTGTGTGTGTGTGTGTGTGTGTGTGTGTGTGTGTGTGTAGGCCTGAGCTGATTCTAACCGACTCCAGCTAGGCCCTATTTGCTTTAGTAATTTGTAGGTCCCGCCTATAGCCATTTTTACTTTGTTTTTATCAGTCACTTCTATTAAAAACTGGAGAAGCTTAAAGCTTATATTTTTGTTCTGTGTTTGACAAATTATTTAAAACCTATTATACTACTTCTCGTTTGCCCGTCCTAAGACGGTCCAAAACATTTGAAAATGTATTTTCCAATTGTTGAGGCGGTATTATTATCCGCGCTATATGAAATCAAGTCGCAAATGGCCGTTTGGGCCCGGTTCAGTCCGTCACTTCGTTATATTTCTGGCCCGTTTAAACCCGTTAAGGTCGTTTGTTTCAGCCTGTTCGCCACCTACGTAAATTAAGTTTAAGGCCGTTTGACGCCGTTAGTTTAAAACAGCAGCCCATTATGGTAGGCTATATTTAAATTTATGTTGAATGAACTGTGGCGACATTCGATCGGAATGTCGCCATTTTGTAAACAGTGACATCATTGGTCATGAATATTCATTATTGGGAAGCTACTAATGAGAGGAGCGTAACAGAAAAGTTGACTTCACCAGTGATTTCATATAATTTCTATTAGGCCTATATTTTGAATTAGGAGGCTTATTAAGATCTGGAAGAAAACGGACGTAGGCCTAGGCGGATTAAGATTCGCCTGTAGTTTTGAGTAGGCCTACTCTGTGCTGTATGGATCTGAGATATGACCATTGATGGTGGAAAATAGGAAGACTGGCGGCAGCCAAGGGCCGCATCAAGGGTAGTGCGGGTCCGGGTGCTGTGATTACCTATATATATATCCGTCAGCGCGGGGACCAATTACAAGTACAATAAAAACATTTCATGTACTTCCGAAAATGCGGGCCCCTCAAGACTGCGGGCCCGGGTGCTGCAGCACCCTTAAGCACCCCCTTTAATGCATATAAGGCCAGATCGATCTCTATATGTTTATTTAATCGAAATTAATTCACAATTAATAATAGGCCTTAGATATGATCGTCTCAGCGGCAATTACAGTTTATTTGACCAGGATAAGCAATCAAGAGTGAAGAGTTGCCGATGCTTAAAAGTTGGTGGCTTATTTATTTCAGATTTGGATCTCGAGCTATATATGTATACCCTGTCGGCATGTCCACAAGTACTGGGCCCATGCAGGACCAATATTCCTATATGGGGACCGTATAGCGCCCATCTAATGCGAATGAGCATGCCGACAGGGCAGCACGGTCCGTACTCGGGGATTTAAATGGGATATGGCACCCATTCAAACGGACAACGGTGGAGGTCTCACGTATACCAGATAAGCCCTAAATTCATTGAAAAACGATGCGCAGGATCGAGGGCGTACGATAATCGTATAATCTCGAAATTTCAACAGCGTCCAAAAAAGGGAATATGCAGCTATTAGCCTATACAATAATAATATAATAATATTTTCTTTATTTAAGCGTCTGCTAACCGCACTGCGCTGTACAGTGAACATAGACCTACATATAGTAGAAACGGCAGCCATGCAGGGCGCCTTACATACATGTATACAGTAGAAGCACATGATAACAGTTTTACAGGAGTCGAATAGAACTGCTTTTATGCGGCAGCGAACAGGGCGGCATTCACGGCCTACTATTCATTTAACCACCGCCGCCACCTAGCGAGTGGAAGGCTGAATAAACCTTACGGGGTTCGATCTTGGTACCTACTGCTCTTCACGCCAGTGTGTTATCCATTACTCTACGGGCCCCCAAGGTTTTTATTATATAGGCCTATATAATATAACACAACATTTACAGCAGGCGCCTATTTTTAAAACATAATCGGTGGGCGGGCGGGGTGAAATCGGTTCCAGGTGAAGATCAAATTTAAAGTCGGCATGCACGTCCGCATGAATTTTTCTAGGGGAGGGGCAAAAATTTCAAGCGGGCCAAAATTTTCTAAGGTGGGGCAACATTTTTGCAGGGGGAGCAAAATGATGTTTTTGGCATAGCCGACTTACCTAACTAATTTTTGTATCATTTAAAATCGTGTTGGGACTGTTGGAATAATCATAATAATCAAAAGATTTTATTTTTCAAAATCCAGGGAGGTAAAATGCCCGCTTACCCCCTCGGTCGCTATATAGAAACGTGCAGGACTGCATTTACACAGGTCTTCATAGCAAATTCGTTGCATATGCTCATTCTTTATCTATTCATAACGCGGAGATCGACTTGACTAGTAGTTTAGAGATTTTCCTTGCAGCTTAATTGGTTCGCTGCAATTAATTGACTTCAAAGAATCTCAACATGATTTAAAATATCTTAGCTTATCATTTCTAGGTAGGCTTACTTAATTGACTGCGCTCTTAAAAAAATGAAAGGATACTTAGGATAGTATACGAACTTGAAAAGTAGGTATAAGAACAAAGAGACCACAACAATCTTTAGTTCATGACAAATCCAGTTGGCGTATTAAAATAGAAAATGACATCTAAGGGGATTCCTATAATATTATAAGGAATAGTTCGCTTATGTTTTACAAGTTACTGGAGTCCAGTTTATACTGCCATTGTTCGGCTGGGAGCGCTTCTGAGTAGGTACCTCAAGGGAGCCCTATACCAATTTTTTCAAAAGAAATTGAATAAATAAGGCCAAAGGTAATATTAATTACCAACTTCTGTGGCGCCGGTGTACAATGCACAAAACATCAATTATCAGTATTGCTACTATAAATTGTAATTTCTACTCTACTGGTGTCGAATACCCAAGCCAGTGGCGTCGCCACGATTCGATAAGTAGTACGGCAAATTAGAGGATCTGGGGAACTGAAGCCTTTAACAGAAAGCCGTACCACAGGATATAGGCGGTGACGCCAGTGACCAAAGCTAACAAACGATGGCGAACCGAAATCAGGTCCACGAAATCAGGTCCACATAAAACTGAATAATCACCCTTTTGAATTCCGACAAGTTTCAGTTCCTCCAACTCGTCGTTCATCCGCCATCACCTGCGTCCAAATTAAAGTCCGTAAGACTTCCACTCCTGATTCATCCACTCTTTCCTCTTCCTAGCTCTCTCATTCACGACAAATTTAAACCTGCCTTGGAGATTCCTAGCTCTGCCTTCTTCTGTTTCTGGACTTGGTTTTTCACTTTATCTTTGGAAAGTAATTTGACAGAACACAGCGCTCATGAATAAGCTGTGTTCTGTGCTTAACTTTTAAGTAATACTTTAGAAATCCGAGATTTACATGTAGGCTACAATCATATATCAGTCCCCTCAAGAGACAGCCTAGATCTGAAGGGTAACCCAGCTCACAAGGTACGTTGATCTCGACTTGAGACCGAAATGACATAAAAGACCTAAAAGAATTACCCGATATGAGGAGAGGATTCCACAATTTAGATCCAGTAAATAGTTCTAGTTTTTGGCAGAACCAGAGAAAGGCAATCATGACACCAAATTCTCTTCTCTTACAGTGATCAAAAAGGTATTTGTCTGCTTGATCTGCACTATTTGCCTCAATTTATCAGTATTTTGACAATTTTTTATCACTGCAAAGTTTAAAATTCATACAAACTGTAATGTAATATCTTCATTCATATTAAATACATGCATCATCATTTCCAATTTTAGACATTTTCAGCATATAGGTCACAAGCCAAATTGTCCAGATATAAATTATTCAAGGCAAATTATTTATACAACTATTAATATTCTAAACGGCATATGTGGTTCATTCTTATATACGCTGTATATACAATATAATTTATATAAAACAAATCAAAATAATTTACAAAGCAAGATGCGACGGTGGGTGTGTATATGCGTACGTGCTATATCATTACAAATTACAGCAAACAAATGATTTCACATTAGAATCAACTGGGATCGTCTATACAAAGAACACCCTCGAGAGGATGGAGGGTCGCCCAGAAAGGGTAGGAAGTCACACCCAATGCAGACGTCCACAGCTAAGTTAGCAACATGTAGTTATTTCAATAGAGTCTGTGCCTAAGCACTTTAAAGACGAGAATGTCCTAAAAGCAACTGGGAAAGCAATGCAGTTCGTCGTTGAAGTGCTAAACATTAAACAACACCCTTACTCAGACAATGGAAGTCAGCATGGGCGGCGATCCCGGGGGGAGGTCGAGGGGGACAAGACCCCCGCCTTTGAGAGTGGGGGGAAACACCATACATTTGTCCCCCCCAAATTTAGGAGAAAGACCCAAAAAAGGTAAAAAATGTTACCGTGCATGAGCACGAAAATTTTTGTTGTTACAGTAAATTTGAGCGCGAAATTTTTTAACCTCTTTTTTGACCAGATCAGTTCAAAATTCTTTTTTGACCAGATCATTTCAAAAGTGTCCCCCCCACCTGTCAAACAAGATCGCCGCCACTGGAAGTCAGTATTGCATTGGATCTAATTAAAGCCCCTATATGCAGGATGATGCAGCAATATCCCCACCCTATACCATAGTAAGCCCTGCAAAATCAACAGGTAGGCCTTAGTTCTCCACTTGAGTGGGACTTCCGGAAAGAGGGATAGTGAGGGTAATGTCAAACGCGGCCGAAGTGGATCAATTTGCAAACGTCTTTTACGGACGACCCCTAATGAAATTTTGTCGGTAATTTCCAGATCTGAAACCCAGACCGTTGCATATCTACTACTAAACATTCTCCTTTCATCACTGACAAGCAAGGAATGCGTAATTTAGCGGAAACACTTATTATGCATCAAACAGCAATCAAAAAGACTGGACATATCTACAGGCTCAGAGGGAGTCAATTCCCTGTGCTAAATTGGGACTTGTGACAGAACAATTTAATGACAAGACTTTACCAAAAAACAACTGAAAAACCAATGTAGATCGTTGTTAAGTGTTAAACACTCCTACACAAGAACACAGGTAGGTTCTTCGTGGTTTAAGGTTTTTAGAAGATAACAGTAGGTTTTTGGTAGAAATTTAACATTCGGATTCTGTTATTTTACATATTTTTGTTGGAAAATAAACTGTGATTAACATTGTGCGGGTTGCAACAGCTAAGCAGATCATGTTGCACCAGCTTGCACCACAACACTGAAACGTAACTTACATCTTCTTGCATCAGCATAAATGTTTCTATACATGTAATCACAAGCAAACAATAAAACTTAATTTTTTCAAGAAGCAGTTTTCACATCCATGCTCCTACTACCCTGAAACTATTGACTACATTGTCATCCAACACCAGTCATATTGTTTCTTTCACTCCTTGTCCTGTTTTCTTTTCTTCTCTCCTTTCTCCATCATTCTCCATCCCCTCATGGTTTACGGTTATTTGTTCTTGCCGATACTGTTTTATTCACACCCAATGTCATACATTTTGGAGGTCCTTCAAACAGGACAAGGGAACAAGAGATCATGCCAATGCTGACAAGTGGAGGGGGCTACACCAAAAGCGCATGTCCACAACTAACTTTGGTCCAGTCTCTGAGTCCAGTACAGTCGTTGCCTCAAACACCAAATTCAGTCAGACAGTAGTCTGGATCTAACAACAGCCCTTTGCTGGACACGACATTATCAAAGAACGCCACCTCATAGCATATTTAGCCCTGCAAAACCAACAGAGTAGCCAAATCTAGGTCTTTGTTCTCTACTGGAGTGTGGACAACCAAACAGTGGGATGGAAGGATGGTAATGTCAAATGTAAACAAATGCGGACAAAGGTTCAAAGCAGGTCGTTGATTTGTCGACTTCCTTTATAGATGACCTCTTAGCAGGTTGAAGAGGATCAGCTGTTGACCAGATTAAAATTCAGATGTGGCTGGTTGACCTTTAGAAGTCATCAGAGGGGACTGGATATCGTAATGCGACAATCAATGCTCCATTGAAATCAATGTTCCATCAAAACAGGATTGTTGATTGTAATCTGCTGGGTTGGTATCAGTCAACTCAATTTAAGCAAAAGCAGAGGGGCGACCTTATTACACATTGATGACACAAGGCCTATATTTCATTCCAATTTTCCCACAACTCGTACATGATTCGAGCTTCTCCTTTTGGAAAAAACAGATACAGAAATTTATTTCAACCGACCATGTCTGTGTTGAATGCCAATTCTGTGCTTCCGAAGTGACCTATACAACACGAGTAGAATCACTGCAGTGATGACTATAACAAAAGCGTAAGTGGAGCTAATTGAAGATACTCCCTCGAAACTTGAATCTCCTGAACTATGCATATGTGAAGCTTTAACCATCAGACGATTTACTACCTCTGTAACAGCTGTAACAACTTTCGGCTTTGCATTCTCGAGTTCGTTGTAAAGTAACAGATCATCCTCCTGACTTTTCGCAATCGGACGCTCTGTACCCATGGCAACATCATCTTCATCATAAACATCAGCTTCAGATTTTTTACCCTTCTTTGTCTTGTCCATGTTCCTGATTGCGTCATAATCTCTGTCCTTATCATCAACGGGAAGTGTAGTTGTGATAACCATATTGCGCAGACCTGAAGTGCTACGACTTTTAAGCCTGTCAACGTGTAAGCCATGTTGATGGACCAAGTCTGATCGACCTTTATCTTTTGCACCTTCCCAAACATACATCTTAGTCTTTGTAGATGATTTCATGAAAGCAGACTTTACTGCATTTCTTTCTAACGGCAATGGAATATTTTTCATCAAACCCGATGAACTTGGAACAAATGATGGAAGCAAGCTGTCTGGATGCGTCAGATAATTGATGCCAAAGAGATGTTTTGTCGCGTCAAACCCACTCGAATTAGCAAAGATAAGGAATCGGAGATATTGACTCAAGGCTCCCACTGCAACAGCCGTCATATGTGCCAAGCATCCATCTAATGTGATAAAAGCAAGACAAAAGGTGAACAGATATTGAAAATAACTATATTAAGATGCATTTAGTAGCTGAAAAAATTACATGTAATATATTATCCAGATGTGTTTAGTAGCATAAATCATGAATGCTGTGGTTGTTATGACACAGAGAAGCTTATATTGCACAAGACATCAAATTCATTAGTAGTAGGATGAGTTAAGTACTGAGGCGCCATCTATGTCGACCTTCCTATGAAGCTCAATGGGCAGCTTGAATGTGAAGGTGGCATTTCAGAATTTGACCATAACCTGCATTTCTGCACATACCTCGTTAGCTGCCGATTTCCAAGAATACTGAATTTATTATTTCGATCTGGATTTGGCAACGCCAACTGCGGAATGCCTCTGGCCATAGATACGAAATATAATTTTACAGATTTGAACTCAAACATCATTCTTAGATAATTAATAATAATAAATAATAATAACAGATCCTATTATTGGTTCAGATCAAAGATACCACGTTATTGTGATAGTGATCATCCACATTTTGCATATGAAACAATATTCAATATGTTGTAATTCAGATGTTCAGCTTGCTGGGTGCAAGACCGGTAGAGGATTCAATGCACATCTGCTTCTGTGCTATAGGATCAACAACTGTGGTGCCCTCTATGTGGGCCTCCCCATAAAGCTCAGTAGGCTATGGACAGCTTGAATGCATGCTGCAAGCGGCCATTAGAGTTCTTGGTGGCATTTCAAAATTTGACCATATGTTGCATTTTTTGCATAACATACCTCATTGACCGTCTATTTCCCAGCATATGTTTCGCTGTCTTTAGATTTTTATTTTCTCATGGAACTCGTCGCACTGGGAGTGCATCTGATTAGGTTGTACTGCGAGAGGTGCTTTATAAATTCATAAATATAATACAATACAATACTGAATTTATGATTTTGATCTGGATTTTGCAATGCCAACTGGGGAATGCCTCCGTCTATATACACAATATAATTTCACAGATTTCAACACAAACATCATTTAACAAATCTCAGATAATTAATAATAATGATGGTAATAATAATAATAATATTAATAATAATAATAACAAATCTTAATTGTTATTGGTTCACATGAAAGATGCCACGTTATTGTGATACTATTTTGTATTGAACCAATCAGTCATCCATATTTTGAATATAAAACAATATTCAATATGTTGTGAGATGGCTAATTCGGAGTCAATTACTGATGACCCACAAAGTAAGTGCTTCCTATCAGCAGTTATCAGACTCCTATTGAACCCAACAAGGAAAGAAACACAAAAAGGAAGGACAATGGGAAACAAACCAATCATGCACCTAAGTAAAGAGATATGTCAGGCTTCTATGTTTGCTCTGCATGTTACATATTGGTCTTTCTCAATCATCTTACCTTTGAGAGACTTTTCTACTAGGAGCTTTCGATTGATCTTTCGGTTGATCCTGAAGTTGTCTTCATCTGATGCTATCTGCTGATGATTGTCACCACCACCGGTCTCTGTCACAGGAATCAAATTTTTCCAGACGTTTCCAACTCTTCGAAATCCCTGATTGCCCATACTTTCTTCCATCCTCATCTGAGTGTCGCCAACTCTTCCCTGTTCATGATTACGCTCACCAACAGCTTGCTCCAAATTGCCACCACGACGATTCAGTTTAATATGATGCTTGCCAAGCTTTCCTCTTTCCCTATCCATCGGATTCATTCCAATGACCGGAATACCTATCCGAATCTTTGAGTCGTTGTAACCACTCTTTCGTGCATTCGAATTCAAACCTACAAAACCTTCTCTAGGGATATGACCAGCAGGTATAGGAATGACATTGGTCAACGGTTTAACTCCTGTCAACATCCCATCATTCCCTATAGACTCTGGTTTTCCCTGCAGTGTGGGTTTCACAGGTAGATGTTCATTGGGCTGAGCAAGATGATTGACACGTGTCGGTTGTCCGAAATCAACTCCGTTATTACCAACTGTTCTTGAGTCGCGTATTCTTCTGGAATGTACCTCCTTATTCGAGTCAGTTTCACCATAGCAACCTGATGGCATCTGCCAGGAAAGTATCTGCTGCAGCCAGTCATTGTGCAGGAACTCCACATACCCTAGCATTGTGCACACGACCTCTAAAGAATTTAAGAAACAAACAACAAGTTTTCTTGCAGTTAATTCTTTATTTTAATGACGTGCAACGCTCCTTATATTTAACTGAAGTGTTGTGACTATTTCTATATTACAGTACTTTAAATTTTAAAATCTAGTTATGGGCCTATATGTGAGTAGCGATAATCAGCAGTTTTCACATTTTCTGCCCATTCTGCCATCCAGCTGTGGCACCCAGGTTTGGAAACACTGTTTCAGACACATCTGACAATATCTTGCATATAGAGACTGATTTTAGATTAATCTGAATACAGCTGTCACCACTGGCGCAAACTTGTCCAAAATATTGGGGGGGGGGCATATGGGGTCTGGACCAGAGGTGCACAAAAACAAGTTTTTTCAAGATGAAAAGTTGTTTTTTATTGTTTTTTTCTCAGTTTTTTCGTTTTCATGGTGTTTGTTGTTTTGGTTGTTTTTAAAATTTTCGGATTTCGGATCATAAAAATCATGAAAAATGGCATGAACAAGAGCTCCAACTCAGTTTAATTCAGTTGCGATTTCAGAAAATTAAAAATCATTAAATCAATGTTAACAAAATAACTTCTAAAAAATAAGAAATTTATTTAAATAAACAACTAATTTTGTGGTATTCTTTTTCTTTTGTTTTTGTTTAAAATCAAAAACAGAAAAACTTTTGTCACCTCTGGTCTGGTGTTACGTTAATGCGTATGAAATGGGACTTTTTGTTTACATGTAAATTTGTTTCATAGTGAAGATTGAAGATATAAATAAATCTTTCTTTTCATTATGAATTTCTGATAGTATTTCAGTTCTGTGTCTCTATTTTTCTGTTTCTGAAGAAATTTGTCTATATTGAAACATAATATTTTAATATTTGAAGAAATTCTTCTCTCGATTTTTGGGGGGCATTGCCCCGGCTCCTCAATTATTGGGGGCACGTGCCCCGGCTCCCCCCTCCCCAGAGTCTACGCCTATGGCTGTCACCACTGGAAAAAATATTTTCTACCAATACTCAGATTGCAAGTTGGAAGCTACATGACGAAACGATCATATGATTAATTGACCAACTGACTGGGAATTGATTGATTGTACCGGAATTAGAGTATTTGAGACAAAGATTGAATGAATGAAGTGATTGGAAGCTGGACTGCATAGAATTAAAATTTATAAGACTTATTGGTTGGAAGCATGAGTTCACTGGAAAGAGTATTTGTGACTCTTCCATAATTAGTTCCTCAGAACAGAGAATACATCATTTACCTTGTTGAAGGAACAGATCCCTGTTTGGGAATTTGATGATCTTATTCTGCATGACACTCCGACTTGTCTCGAAGAAATTGTTGGCACAGAACTCCTCCTGGATCTTTTCCACTGTCAGAAATTGATCCGGAAGATGGCCGAGTTCCTTGTTCAGGATTTCCAAACAACCACTCTAGGCATATGAAAGTAAGGCATATAACCCAGGGCTTTCAAACACTCAAGACAATTTCCCAGAGGTCACACAGTGGATGGAAGAGTCTTTTAAGAAAAATCAACTGAGAAGAGTAAAATATAGCCTGGAAGAGACAATTCAACATGTAGAGCACGAAAAATAATGGTGCCTTCTAAAATGAAATTAGTAGTAAGCCTCGGAAAGCAAACTAGATCCTGGAAGCAGGGAAAGTGAAATTGAGCCTGGAAGCATTTGGTATAAAGCAGAATCTAATTCTCAGTTAATAAAACTCCACCACTGTTCATACTTTGACAGTGCCAGTCCCAAGCGTGGAAAAAGGAGGAGGACAACACTGATCATCTTTGTTATAACATAGCGTCGCTCAACAGCAACTAACTGGGTAGTCAATATAACATCAGCTTGCAAGTTGCAACAACTGGCTATGAATCAGAATGTTTCTCATCATTTTGGGCAATATATCAACTGAAACAAAGGCCATTTTGGCTTGAACAAAACACAAGCTTCTCAGTCCTTTACCCAGATTCATATTAGACAGACCTGAACTTAAATGCCTCCCAAGACAAAGTAAATGGCAGACCTGGTTCTGCAATGGCAGGACAGAGGCTCATGCACCAATATCCATAAAATAAAGCTCTACATGTTCATCTTTTGGGTTTCAGATTCAGGACTGAGACTTCTGACTTTTCAGAGTACAGTATAACCTCGGACTAGTGCAAAAATTCCACCTATGGCAAAGTCCAGTTATCTGCAGGATGCTGTGTGGCAAAGGTTCTGAAGGCACCACCTACCACAGAAGCCCTATCATCTGTCAGATTCAATGTGTCTTCATTAGTATTGACACTTCCAATCTCATACAACATCAGCTGACTATGAGGAACCAGAAACTTTAATCATTTGACGTACACTGAAGCCTCTTTTGAGAGGCATGTTAAAGAGTTTCTATAACACGACATTATTATTATTATTATTATTATTATTATTATTATTAAGGAGCTTTTATAGAGCGCCCCTTCAAGGTGATCTACTCAGGAGCGCTCCTAGTCCAACCACGGCTAAAGAGAGTAGTTTTCAAGTTTGTAAGAAACAAGGTAGTGTGAGTCGTAGGGACCAAGCGGAGTGCAACAGGAAGGCCATTCCAGGTTGCGGGGCCAGCGACCGAAAAAGAACGGCGCTGCATTATGTCGATACTGAATGTGAAACCTTATGCCAATGGAGACCTTTGGGCACCATTCATTTTCAGACGAACTTTCTTTTGTTCTTACTAACTAAAACTATATCTAGGCTAGCAAGAAGCAACTTTAGGCGGTTTTTGTCAGACACTGGATATGTAAAAGAGGCTCAAGTCTAAAGACAGTCATTGTATTTTGGCTGTAATTGTCCAACTTCTTACTTAAAAGCCTTAACAAATCGCATGTACTGTACAGTATAGCTCACTGACCAAAAATAAAAGAACCTATGTAAGGATTAGGGTGACACTCAGTAAATCAAATGACACTTAATTTTACATAATAAAATAATCAAAGGATGTGCTCAGAATCTTATTTGCTTTTGGCAATTTGATAAGGAAACAATTCACCAAGCAAGCTCAAATGTGCCGTGTGCCAAAAAACAATAAACTGACAGAGAAAGATAGATTGGACACTTCAAAAACACAATAAAAGTAATTCAAAATTAAGGTGCATATTTTATGTTCACAGCCAGGAAGTTTAAAGCAGATAACTTATATAGGAAAAAAAGCAACAACACTGTCAGAAAGATGAAAATACAGATATTCAGCAAGAAAATATAAAGTATTTGCATTAAAAATCAAGTATAAATTTAAACCAACCTGATGTGTAAAACGAAATGCATTATATGCCTTTACAAACAGTCTACACAGACTAAAAATGGTATGATCATCTGAGAAACTTCCAATGATAAAGGAACAGCCCTTAATCTAGCGGACAGGTTGACCTTTTAGGATTGTCCTTGTGACACCAACATGACAGAATGTTGCAACTTATATCATTAATGCATTATGCATTACACATTACGCTTTTCAGCTGTTTCTGAGGCAGCAACCGGATTCTTTCAGTTACAATACAAATTTAAAATCAAACAGAATTAGACAAACAAATAATATAAGTTTAAAACCAAACAGAAATTCAATACTAAACAGCAAATTAAACTAAATATGTTTAACATCAAATACATATTGGCTTTTCATTCACTGATTCATCTCTGGGGATTTCCTACCCCTTGGCTATGTCTCATCTTGCAAAAACAACTCATCTATTTCCGGCTACCATTATTTTCAGACTTAATGATTAAACAACACTTCAATGTAAATATGTATGTATGTATACATACATGTGTACATGTGCAAATATTTATGTCCATATTATTGCATGCAGGCATTAATGTATGCATGTACCTGGACATTTATGTGCACATTTATCTGCCCATTTCAGAACATACGACAACTAATATTATTACAATATATAAACTCAGGTAGAAAATTAAACATGACAAGCAAATGGATTAATTAGTCATGCGAACCAACAAGGAAGTTTTAAGCAAGACTGGATTCAGTACTGACCTGTTCTGCCAGCATAGTGTAGAGGAGCTGATGTGTGATGACATATCCGTTCATTCCACGCCTGGACATAAAAGTTACACACTCTCTGGAAATGGAGCATGAAGCCTGCGTCGGTCCTCCCATTAGTTCGTTCATGCACTGGTCACTCTTTTTCCCATCCAACTCTGTAGAGATATAAAGCAGAATCTTACTCAAAACTCATATCCCACAAACAGAAAAAGTGAAATATAAAACCACAGTTCAATAACAGCGACCATCTGAATTCCTTATAAAAGTAGAGAAGAACAGAAACAAGAGTGGGTGCAAATCCACTCCATGCGTCTTATCTAAGGGTAAATATAACTTAATATACATATCTTTATATAGTACCATATAAGTCCTCCTGGATGCACTCCCTGCTAGCCAACTTACTTGCTTTGCTACAGGACAGTAGTTGATCTTTGAATGAACTAACCTCTGAGCTTGCAGATCCCAGACTACTGCAAACCATAAAACACAAGCAACAGCCACAGCAACAGAAATTGACTAATCCTAATCTCCAATGGGCTCATGCAATGAAGTAATGCAGCAAGGCAAACACATAATAACATGATTTCATGAAAATTTCCTCGAGGCATTCCAGAGCCAACAATAAGCAACACCATCAAAGAAAATGATTCAATTACTGACAGAATAGCAGTTTTACATTGGTGGCAGCAGAGGTGTAAAAGATTACTTTTTGCAAAGAAAAACAATTCGGCTCTCTGGTTTTTAAGTTTTATTACAGCCACACCAATGATATAAACAGAACACTGTACAGTGTACACTCACAGCCAACGATCGCCCAGTCATTCCCTCTGTGACTTACAGACTTAGGAATTAAGAATCCAAAGGCTTCTATAGCGCCATTAACGAATCTTACAATGCAGGTGCCATGCTTTCGCACTCAACCTGAGTCCATAGTACCTCCATATCACTTACGTACAGTTGCTTTTAGCCCTGCGCAGTTTTCAAAACTGTATTTCAAACTGTATTAGACATGTAGCGCTAATAATATTATAGGTATATTTCCCTCGCTGTATGTAAATTTTTCAGAACCCTTAATACCAAATATGAATTTAACAAAAACTGAAGAAGTTAAAGATTGATTTACCTCCCATGCATGAAACTGGAAGCTAAAAACACAGTTTAGGTCACAAAAGAAACGACACAGTGAAGCGTTAATTTTATATAGCATATTTATTAGATATAGACGTAATGCTTAAATTATCATTATTTTATTTAAAAGAACTATTCATCCGAATACGTATACACTATTTGGAGCACTATTTGGTACAAAACGAATCGAATATGAATATTTGGTACAGCTCTTATACATACAAGCATACAAACATGCATACATACATACACGTATTATATATATATATATATATATAATTATATATATATATACAGTACACCGTGTCTCAAAATAAACTGTGCAAAATTGTTTCTGTCAGAACTTAGTCAAATTTCCACCAATTTAAATTTGTTTTGGTAGGTAGATGGCAAAATGGCTGAAATTTATGCTATACATAAATTTTCCACCTCACCTGACTCATGTCACCGCACTACCTTGTTAAACACAGATTTACCAATTTCTTGTATAATGCTTAAATTTTATTACATGCAACAAACTATCTGACGACTTAATTAGCACGCAGTAAAGTAAAATATGGTTTACTTAGCAGAGTTTTTAATTGTTATGACAGATCTGCTTAAAAGTGTTAGAATTGGTGCTCGAAATGTGCTCCGCTTACACGGACACAAGCGCTTAGACAGCGACGCCACTGGCCGATAGCAGCATCAACGATCGACTGGTCAAAGCGCGCCCACTTGTCGATCAGACGCGTTTTGAGTTCGTCGACGTTGGCTATTCTGGAACGGTAAACTTTTTCCTGCAGCACACTCCATATGCTATAGTCGACTGGGTTAAGATCCGGTGAATTCGGCGGCCACAGTGTTGGAGGTACGAAGTCGGGCGTTTCTCGCTCCAGGAAAAAGACAGTGTCGCGTGCTCGATGCGCCAAGGCGCCATCCTGTTGAAAGACAAAAAACTCGCCCTGGGATATCCGGCATATGTCTGGCAGTAGCTTCTGGGCAAGAAGGTTGTCGCGATAGTAGGCCCCATTCACTTCGACACCCGGCTCGATGAAATGTCTTTCAGTGCAGCCAAGTTTCGAGACGCTAGTTGTTAAAATTTAAGCGTTTTATAAGAAATTGGTACATCTGTGTCTAACAAGGTAGTGCGGTGACATGAGTCAGGTGAGGTGGAAAATTTATGTATAGCATAAAATTTCAGCTATTTTGCCATCTGCCTACCAAAAATTATTAAAATTGGTGGAAATTTGACGAAGTTCTGACAGAAACAATTTTGCACAGTTTATTTTGAGACACCGTGTATATACAATCATACATGTATACAAACACACATACATACAAACACACATACATGCACATAAACAATACACAACACTAATCATTTATACTCACCATCGATCGGACTAGAAGAGTTCTTCCACTTTAGTGTTGGATCAATTCTCCGATATTTTCTGGCGAAAGACCAAGGATTCCGGATAACACGACGCATCACCTCAAAGTAATGCTTGTCCATCTCTTTCAGGACATTTAACGAAGATTCGCTTATGTTTTTTGCTTGGCGATAAGCCTTATCAAGACGATCAAAAACTTCTTGGAGACCACCTTCAAGTGGTGATTTAGACCTTAGAAAATTGAGCATAAGCTGGATCTGGCCTACAAAATGTAATCGACAAAGTTTTAACATAATAAAACGTGAGAGGTAATGTAATCACTCATTTATTACACCTCTGTTCAACAACAGTCCAGTGGTTAGTGTGCCAGGCATACAAATTAGGAGGTCATGGTTCAAATCTCTCCTGGGGCAGTTCGATGTTTCAAACTTCTGCTCCATTTGCACCCTCTAGCAAGTTCAGCTATAAATGAGTACACCAACTGTACAGTATACTGCTGGCAGATCAGGCAGCAATAGGGAGGACTGGTCAACACACTCATATATCAATATTAAAAACTAAGTCATTCACACTTCATACCCACATGGGGTTCAGTATTTTAATGTATAGAGCGCTCGGCCTGTAATACCGAGAGCACAGGTATGAGCCTTCACTGAGGTGGTCACTGTGTAGGGACCTTCAGCAAGTCCTTCAGACACAATTGTTCTGCACCATCGACATTCTGTCTTAAGGTTGTGTGTGCATTTATAAGCTTCCAGAAGAATTTAAAGACATGCCTGTTCATGTCATCTGACTAAGCTGAGCTACATGTACTACTAGCTCATTTGCCATGTATTTATTTATATAAACTTGCACTTTATAAATCTTTATATAGCAGCATCTAATACATTTGAATTGTACTGCCTTATGGCTGCCGCTTGGAGTATGCTTAACGGACTACTTTTATTTTGAGTTTATTATGTAATATGTTCACCGATCATCCAGCTTTTAGTTTCAGTAATATTTTCATCAATCGTCCAATATCTAGTTTTGAGTTTTACTATAAAATCTTTTCATCGCTCATGCAATGCAAATAATTTCCGATGCTAAACTACACGTTTACCTCTTTCGAACAGAATTATTTTTAATAACATTTAACGCTTAAAAATTTATATTTGAATATAGTGCTCAATTTGCACAACAGTTGTCTTAAAGGCGAACATGTACAATCGGGGTGCCTGTGTACTATCTGGGTGGTTGTCTTCGCATCGCGAGGGTCGGTTAGGGTCAGGGTAAGCGTCGTGAGGGCCGGTTAGGGGTGCGTAGCGATTCGCCGAAATGTTATTACCACCGAATCGCCTAAACTATTTCAGTGAAGAAAACCTGTATCGCCGGCTATGTTTTAACATGTATTAAAGTAGTATATAAATGCATTATTTTCAATGCAATTCAATTTTATTCGGTAACCAAATTTCAAACAGGTAAACAGAAAAGACAGGCTTGTAAAAGGTTAATACATCAGGTTACACACGGCCATTCGGGTCCCAACTAGTTTTCGGTAAATCGCACGTTTGGTAGAAAACTGCTTTCGGTTATTCGGCGGATTTTACAGTTTAAGGGCTTTCGGCGATTGGGGATTCGGGTAAACCCCGGTTAGGGTCAGCGTAGCCTATGCATTTTACAAGTTCGCCTGCGAGTGGAAGCTGGATTTTAAACTTCAGGCTAGGGTTAGGCACCCTGATTGTGCATGATCGCCGTCTTACATTGTATTCAGCATTGCGGCTCAGTCCGTTATTTACCTTCTATTACTCGCAAACCGAAGATGCCGTCGATGTTCATGTCTGTGTAACTATCCCAGTAAAACACAATAGCCTTCTCAACAGCAGCAAGTACTTCTTCCATGACTTTGTCTCCGTTGCAATTACTCATCAGAATAATGCATAAATAGAGACATGAAAAATAAATTCTTATCATTATGGTGTATATGCAAACGTGGAATATCGGTTTTTCATTCCAACGAACTAAAATGAATCTCAACGAAACACGGAAGCAACACTGATGTGTATCACTGGGAAGCAATATCAATCTTTGGCACTATCACTCTTTATCGCGGCGCAAGGCCCTATCATACGGAGGACTGGAAAGTCCTTTTGTAACTTCGTCTGACCAGTCATGGCGTCCATGGAGCGTAGCGCCTCTAACGGCAAAGAGTATAACGGTGTTTTTTCAATCAATCAAATTTATTGAATCAATCGATCAAATTTATGGAATCGAATACAAGACCAGTACTTGATTAACAGTCACTAACATAAAGTGCACAGTCTGTATCATATGTAAAGACAAGAGATAATATAGGCCTACTGTAACATTACTACTACAGTGACGTTCATGTATATCTTGTAAAGGTAAGTCGATAAGACGATCTGCTTATCTAGTCATCCCCGTTAGTATTTATCAAAAGTTCGTACAGTCAATAGGATGTATTACACTTGCAGCAGTGGTTAAATTCAGCCGGATCCCGCCGGATCTGAGATCCGGCACCTCTGATTTGAGATCCGCCACCTGAATTGTGAGACCCACCACCCAAATTATGAGATCCGCCACCTAAAAAGGGAGACCCATCACCTCAACAGGGAGACCCATCACCTCAATAGGGAGATCCACCACCGAAGATCAGATTAGCATTCGTCATCCTCACGGTGCGGTTCAATTCACTAGCATCATAGAAAACTACTTGGGCCTATGTGTTTACTTAAATCGCCTGCTGTTTTATAATCGCTGCCGAAGGGTATAGTAACTCAAGGCTGTGGCAGCAGAAGTATATTTGGGCCTACATCCGAGCGATAACACAGTAATTTGCTTCATTAATGACTCGTTTGCGGAATTTCGGAAGGCTGAGCCGGAATCGTTTGAAAATCTGGAATAGCATGTCATCTGATTAGTTATAATTATCGCGCATGCAGTCTACAGACAATGTCGAAAAGAAAGTTGGCCAGCGTGCAAAGAAAGCTATCGTACGTGGATGGATAGCTAAGAGTCGACATGCTGCAACACATTTTCTTGCAGTCCCTTAAATTAAGCTATTAATCTAGCCCGGATCAGACAGCCACGGGTATGAAGTGTTAGCGACTTCATTTTCTTAGCCTTGGCATATAAGGCGTCTTCCCACCGACAGTGGACTGTTGGTGTACTCATTTTAGCTGAGTTGGCTAGGGGGCACAAGTGGAGCAGAAATCTTGAACCAAATTTCTGCCCTGGCGGGATAGATAGTGTAGCGGTTAGCGTGCAACAGAAAATTTTAAGCAAGTGCAAAGCACCGAAAACGTCCATAGCCACAGAAGCATGCAGGGCAGTATGGAAATGTTTCCAAGTCAGCATATTGTGGCATTGACAGAAAGACAGATTTGAAACTCCTGCTTAATTTTCAGCTTTTCACTGGGTTTACATCTCTTATGATCTAAGGCTATAGTCAGACTGCTTTACTTACTGCATGGGCTCTTCAATTTGAAAGTAGTCTGCATATTAATGTTTGGTATGTTCATTATGTGCTTTGTAGGCCTAAGTTATTGCAGTGACATGTCGATCAAAGCCTATATTATATAGTCTTCCGTAAAATGCTATGGAAAGTAATATTATGTTTCAATCTTAATTGTTAATGTTTTTGCTTTCAATTATCGGTGATCTGTCGTGTTTCATGCACGTTGTAATTCAGGGACGTGATTTGGGGGGTCATAGAGGGCATTCCCCCCCATTTTTTGGAGAAAAAAATATGTAAAAAATAAAAGGAGGAAGAAGAAAGGGGTAAACAAGAAAGAAAGAGAATCATTTGCAGCATTGGCTCACAGTTTTGCACATGTTAAAAGAAACGTGAAAAAAGGTGAAAAAATGTTCGCGCGTTAGCGCGGAAATTTTTTTTAACCTCTTTTTGTCACCCCTCTGGAAAAAGCTGAAATGACGTCCCTGTTGTAATTTAGGATTAGCTGTTGGTTTTTTGGATTTGCAAATATTTAGAGACCCACCACCTCTGGATGAGCAATTTAACCACTGATTTGCAGTGTTGCTAATCATCCTGTTTAAGATGAGATAAAACAAAAGATCCTTAGATGACTTGTTGCGTAGCTAATACTGATCAATCAAAAACGAATTATAAACAGCTTTGAATACATTTAGTGATCGTAATGCACGTGCATTAAGATCAATGGAATTCCATAATTTTGGGCCTTATATTCTAACAGAGAAGCTTCGCATATTTGTCCTGCGAAACTGTGGTTACCGAATAAAAAATTGAATTGAAATTGAATTGAATTGAATATTTATAATAATAATGGTTTTATAACCAAATTACCAGTAGGCCTATGTGGTATGGTTAGATTATGGCCTCCAGGGCGCAACAGATAACCTGTCATTTTAATTTGATGCAATAAATCATGACGTACATGATCATTAAAGCTCCTTAAGATTATGCTGAGAAGAGGCGGTGTCACCTAGTTGACAGAGTTGCGCATAAGAAGGGCCATCTTCAGGAACGTAATGTCCCCTCATTAGTCTCCTTATGATCGATAACATATGCATTGCGGTTTCTATTAAGAAAATCGACGAATAATAATTTTTCAAGCATAGACAGTCGTTATAACTATCTAGTGATACCTTAGCGACTGACTCCGGTGACTATAGCCAGCCCAGGGGCCCCACTATCTAGGGCCCAAACAGTTTCCCCTCCTACTCCTAATTGTGACTGGTGTGGGCCGCCGAGAGGCAACGCTATCCGCCTCCCAAGCTGCGTCACCTGCCAGCCGCTCGTGGGCGTGGATACGGCTGGCCAATGAATACCCTTATATCCTTTATCCCTTAAACGAAAAAGTGTAATGCGCGTGGCTGGCTCTAAGGCCCTTGTTAATCGTCTGTCTGTAAGTCTGCCTGTTCTTTTAATGTCCTACTTTCTACTGCTACCTATCCCTCTGTCCTGCTGTCTAGTTTGCGGTGGGTCTATTATTTTTTATATCGCGCTGGCATCTTGACGATCCTGCCGGCTCGGGTTCGGATTTACGGTTTGGTTTGATTTTCCGTGTATTGTGCCGACGCACCGTGAGGTTGTTCTGGTTGGCGAGTTCTCTCTTGGCTTCCGTCGCCTTCGCCCTTATCCACTCCTTCGGCCCTCTCTGATTTGTCGTCGTCTTCCTGCTCTGACTTCATCTGAAGGACGGTTCCGCGGAAGAAATGCACTTGGCGCGATGTCCGTCTTAGGGTGGGCCCAACTTTTGTCCTTATCTCGTACGACCGATGTGGCAAGACCTTGGTCACCTCTCTTTTCCACCAATCACGGTCGTCGAACCGCATACGAACTGTTTGTCCCATAGGAAGGGGCTGTTTATCTGTGTAGAAGTATCTCGGCCGCTGTCAATGCCGCTCGCGTTTGGCTGTGAAGGGGTGTCGAGGAGGGTTGCCGCCACTGGAAGCTGTGTTCGCGTCCTTCGCCCAAACAGTAACTGAGCCGGTGATTCACCCAGCTGTTCTGACAGCGTGTTTCGCCTATCAAGCAGGACAAGAATGGCCTGATTCGTTGGCTTTCGTCATTATTCGTTTCGCAGTCTTCACCGCGGCTTCGGCTATCCTCTTGGAATATAGGTACTTCGGGGAAGGCGGTGAAAGTCGCAAATTGCCATCTGTCGGCGAAGCGCATACGACTCCATACGCAATGTGTGCAATTTTCTTCGACTATAGGTGGTCTATTTCAAAATAGTTCGTAAGATAATCAACAGCTATCAGATAATCATGCCCTTGATGGGTCAAAATGTCGAGGCCGATGGTATGCCATGGGCGTGGTGGAACCGGAAACGACTTCAGAGGCTCATTTTGGCTTTCTATCTGGGCTCGGATACAGATGTCGCACCGTCAGACCAGCGCTTTGATCTCCGCTGAGATACCGGGAAAATAGATTGACTCCCTGGCCCGGTGCTGAAGCCGTTGACTCCCATGTGGCTGGAATGCAGTTTTCTCAATATCTCTGCTCGAGTCTGTTTGGGTAACAACAACCGTCGGCCTTTGAAGACTTATCCGCCGCAGACTATTAGTTCGTCAGCGAACCCTCTGTAGAGTCGGTTCGCATCCGGCACCTGCGATATATAATTAGGCCTTCCCCCTTGTATATGCTCGATCAACAACTGGTACTTATCATCGGCTGCCGCGGTCGCACTAATTCTGTCAATGGTCTCCTGAGACACGACCATTTCCAGCTCCAACATCTGTTGGTGATCTGTTATTGTGATCAATTCCTCTGAAAATTTTGCGTTTGCGTCATTCTCATCTGATGCTAATGGTGGGTATGCGAGAGACAATGTGTCCGCCAATATTATCTTACTGTCCGGTGTGTAGATTGGT
This sequence comes from Allolobophora icterica, assembly GCA_963556255.1. NCBI lineage: Eukaryota > Metazoa > Annelida > Clitellata > Crassiclitellata > Lumbricidae > Allolobophora > Allolobophora icterica. Next base: position 16,070,306 of record OY744605.1, on the reverse strand, counting down.
GTGAAATCGTAACGCTATAGTCTCAACAGCATCCTCTGCAGTCGCTTGAGGGCGGATAACAGTGGTTTATGGTGTATACTGTATAGCAATTTACGGTTTGTGGTCGGTTTGCACTTCAACCGGTGTGACATACACGTAGATGTGGAAACGCTCCTTCGCGAACACGATGGCCAGCATTTCCTTCTCTATCTGGGCATATTGTCTCTCAGTCTAGGTCATGCATAGGCTACTCCACTGGTCTCCCTCCTTGTAGGAATACCGCTACTAGATCCACTTGCCTTGCGTCGCATTGGACGTCTATGGATTTGTTAGTGTCGAAGTAGGCCAGAACTGGTGCTTCCATGAGATTGAGCCCGAACAGAAGTCTCTGCCATGCAGTGCCATCTGAATTGACCAACAGTGTCTCGAATGTCGTAAGTCGACTCGATGGCGCATCAGGACGCAAATGCCGTCCTTGGCGTCCACTGTGCTGAAATCTTTGGCGCCACTCAATAATGGAAGCACGTCTTCGGCATCCTGTAGTCAGGGTCTTTTTAAGGTCGTCATAGGCCTCAGGCACTCTTGCTTTCGTTGACCTCAACTCAACTCTCAACTCTGCACTAAAGTTTAACGCATTCACATTGGCTCAACTTTAACTGTTTCAGTATACAAGTTATTAAATTTGAATTTTCCGTTATTTAAAATTTTCCTTTTTCCCATTTTCCCGGTCAAACATTCAATTACTCATTTTCAGATTTTCAGACTTTCGTAGGCCCCTGAAAGTTTCGTAGGCCATAGGCACAGTGCCTACTGTGCCTAGTGGATAAAACGCCCTGCCTGTAGTGTGAACGAGCTAACGCCTTGTTTAGCGGTTTCGGATCGACCCATATACGAACCCGTCCATCTGATTTGGCGACCACGAGCAGCGCTTATGCCCAAGGCGTCGGCTCGTTCACCGGGGCTATAATGCCATTGTTGACCAGACGCTTCAATTCATCGGCGATGAAGACGTTGAATCGCTTGCCTTTGTCCTGCACTTGTTGGATGAAACGATAGGTGACGTTGACCGCACCGATGCAGAGCGTTTCGAATTCTTCTATGATTCGGTCGATGTTTCTCTTCTCGTCCTTGGCCAGGTCAAAACAGCAGTAGACATCGTAGGCTTCATTGCCAAGGCTAATCAGGAAAACGGCTGCGGGTTTTTCTCCGCTCGCTTCCGAGAGGTCTGCCGCCAGCACATTTCCCACTGGTCGCGGAAACGGTGACAACTTTCCACCACGTCGCTGCCAGTCACATTCAGTGGCTCCGGTAGACACAAGCCCGAGTAAATAGCTGTCATGGCTATCGTTCGTTTGTTTGTATCAGTTGATTCTACGGCTTGGAGTTCTTATCCACGTCTGACAACATGTGACGTTCGCTATGATGTATATAAGCTTTTTGGTATAACAACGTATAGAATAGTAATAATAATAATAATAATAATAATAATAATAATAATAATAATAATAATAATAATAATAATAATAATAATAATAATAACAACAACAACAATAGTATGATAACTAATTATCTAATAGCGTCCGATAGTATCGTATCTAATAGTTCGTGCTACAGCTACTTGGACTAAGGTGGTGTGACTGCCGCCGAGAGCTGCGTCACCTGCCAGCCGCTCGTGGACGTGGCTACCCTTATGAGCAGTCGATAGCTTATCAGCCTTAGCGACTGGTTTCGACTTGAGGGTTTAGCGGCGGCGGCGGATGATGGCGGTTCCGGGGAATAATAATACTCTAAGAGTGACTATAGTATACATGTAGTGCCTAGATCTGAGTGGTAGGCTACTGAATGACCACTGTAGGCTATTAAATAATCATAATTTTGAAATATCGCGAATAACATATAGGCCTATCTGGTACATTTACTAAAGCCATTATAACTAATTAAATAAATGCTGTAAGCGAGCGAGTTGCCAAGTTTCGTATAAATCAACTCGCAGTTAATTGTAGGCTACTATACATCATCCCAATAATTATAGGCTACGTCGATGGGTTTCTATGCTATAGATATCCGGCCTTAGATTGTTTGCTATCTGACAAGATTTACTTGGTACCACGTTTCTGCGGGCTGCGGCGCTAACGTCATTTGTTGTCATTTACAGTTTAATGTTTGCATTCATTTGGAAAAAATAAAATTGTTTATTTTGCTATTTATGGCCTACGTATAAAATATTTAGAAAATAGATATATTTATGTCGTATTTTCAACTATTTTGACAATTTAGGCTTACTCAATAGATTTCTGATAAACTTCTAGGCTAGAGGCCTACATTCAGGGACGTCATTGGGGGGGGGGAGAAGGGAGGCATTTGCCCTGATAAAAGAAAACAAATGTAAAAAGAAAAGGAGGAAGAAGAAAGGGGTAAAAAAGGAAAAAAAGACTCATTTGCAGCACTGGCGTACAGTTTTGCAAATGTAGACTGAATAAAAGCATGGGCAACGATGATGGGATCCCGACGGATCGAGGGGGAGAAGAGCCCCCACCTTAAACAGTGGGGACACAGTGTACTGTTATCCCCCACACGGTGGAAAATATTTCCCGCGTGATTTTTTCACCTCTTTTTGCCCCCACCCCTCTGGAAAAAGCTGAAATGACGTCCCTGCCTACCTACATTTAGGCGTAAACATGACCTGTTTTGTATGTCTATTCTAGCAAATGTGAACTGTAGGCCTAATTACAATAGCAATTTGAATATCTGTTACAGAGTTTATAACTACAATAGGCCTACATATTTGCGGAAATATCAAACATTTGCGATCATTCAGTAATCGACAGTCTTGTTATCAAGACCTTAAACCTCAAGACCAAGACCAAGACCAAGACCAAGACCTTGAACCTCAAGACCAAGACCAAGACCAAGACCTTGAACCTCAAGACCAAGACCAAGACCTTGAACCTCGAGACCAAGACCAAGACCAAGACCTTGAACCTCAAGACCAAGACCGAGACCAAGACCCAACAAATTTACAGTCGTATCCAGACTTCTATTCCTAACTAAAAAATTGTCAAGTCGAAATACTCCTTATTTTAATGAAAACGTGAGTTTTTTCTTTTATTCAAGCAAAACAACTCTAAATGGAGACTGCAGAGAATTCCGAATTCGTATTTACAAAAGTCCTTCATGCGAAATGTTATTCCAAATGCCTGTTGAATTTTATAAAAAACCAATTTGCTCAGAATTTTCTGACCAAGACGTGACCTGTGGGCCTCATAAAAATTCTGCCATGTGAGAAATACGTTCTGCAGTGCTGAAATCGCTAGCACACAGAGCAGCTTTTCAAGAACCGGATGTAAATGTACAAATTAATCGTGAGTCTGTTTTGAAATCATTCCATTGCAAATAACCGGAAGTCAAACAGTGAAGCCTCATTCACACCGAGTAAATACTAAAGCAATATATACTGTATGAGTAGGCCTAATTATTGGATAAATTTTTAAAATTCTTGCCGTTTGTTAAAATTAATGACTGTTCAAATTGACAAAAGTCTTGGTCTTGGTCTTGGAAAACCAAGACCAAGACTTTGAACCTCAAGACCAAGACCAAGACCTTGAACCTCAAGACCAAGACCAAGACCTTTGGTCTCAAGACCAAGACCAAGACTTTTAAAAACGAACTCGAGTGCACTCGAGACCAAGACCTTGGTCTCGAGGACAACAAGACTGGTAATTGATGCGCAGGATCGAGGGTAGGCCCTAGAAGACTTACATAATCGTAATCTCGAAATTTCTACAGCGCCCAAAAAAGCGAAGTCGCGGGACATGCAGCCTATAGGCCTAGATAGCTAAGCCTATTCAAAACTTAATCGATAGACGGGGGAGTGAAATTGGTTCCATATGTCAAATCCAAAGTCGGTCACTATATGAAAACGTGCAGGCCTGTGTACAGTTAGGCCCTACAGAGGTCTTCATAGGAAATTCGTCGAATATGTTCATTCTTTATCTATTCATAATGTGGAAATGCAGGAAATCGCCTTGACTATAGATTTTCCTTGCCGTTTAGGTTTGGTTCACTGCAATTAATTGACTTCAGAGAATCTCAACATGATTGAAAATTAGGCTATATGTCGTTATAATACTCTGATAGCTTATACTTTCGAGGTAGGCTTAGAGCGGCAGAGCCCTGCGCCGGACGCGCCGCCGCCGCCGACATTTCGTGGGCGCCGCCGCCGCCGACAAAAAATTTGTTATTGTTGCATTTTTCATGTTTTCCATGATATCGCGATAAAGTGTTACTTTTGTGAGAAATAGAAGTGGACATCTCCTACTTACTTCTTTTAATTTTTCTGGTTTCTTAGCGAAACTTGATCGGCAACACGAATTGGTGTCGTCAATGCTATGAGCGTATGATACACAAGTAATTTAAAGCGATTTCTTGATACAAGTAGCCACTGTTTTGATACTTCTGTTCCTGTTGCCATTTCCTTAATACCTTGACAACAAAAGATTGTCTTTGTATGTCTACTACAGTACTACAGTATTCCCCAATTCGTTATTTTCATGTTGAATAGCTTCTATAACTTATTGATTGCAGATCTTATTACAATGGTGTAAATTTTTGGCTTAATATTGTAAGGTTAGAGCAGTTTATAAGTGCTATTAATATCAAGATATGCCACTTAACTAATTCCTGCAGAACGGAAGGTATAATTGATTAATACTTTTGGCTGGAATCTATTCAGGTAAACAGCATCAGTTAATTGAGACAGGTTTTGACTTAGTACGTATAGTATCGAGAATGGTCTTTCTCAGTTTAGTCTGATACAGACAATGGTCTATATATGGAGACCTTAAATGGCATGGCACCAATTCAAACGGGCAGCAGACCACCTGGTAAATTCATTGAAAAATTAACAGGGATGAATCCACTCGGCCATTGTATTACCATAGGAAAACATATATTTACATTTCACTTCATGGCTTGACAGCAGCCGCTCTCAATGGGAGGATGCTGTTATCCGGCATCTGCCATGTGACTTGGTGTCAAGTGTCAAGTGTATTCATGCAATCTGCAATGCATGTTGCTTCATAACAATACCTATACAGATGTGCAGTGTAATTAAGGATGTTCATATTTGTAAGGCAAATGTCTTACGGTGTCTTCTCTCTCAGTCCCTTTGTATGCGGGGGGCGGGCGGGCCCGATAGCGCATTGGATAACAACTGGCGTAGAGTGCGAGAGGTACAGAGATCGAGTCCCATAGGCGGACATGCGTTGTAGGCTGCAATTTGCGCCGTGTATTGCAGGCTGTCTGTTCTGTTAGTAGTTAAGATTTATCGCATAACATGTACATGTACAGCGCAGTGCGTTTGCAGGCGCTTAATTAAAGAATAAATATTATTATTATGTAGTTGAGGTTCAGTGTGATGGAGAGAACTTGGCCCTCTTGGCTGTTCAACTCTCATAGTGACTCATGCTTCTGACTAGGACACGCCGCGCCGCACCGACGCCGACATTTCGTGGGCGCCGCCGCCGCCGACCCAAAATGACCGGCGCGCCGCCGCCGACACTATGAAGTCGGCGCAGGGCTCTAGGTAGGCTTACTTAACGGACTGCGCGCTCTTGCAAAAATTAAAGGATCGACGAAATTAAAATCAAGAACAAAAATTGGTTACTAAATTTCGTCTAATCATCTAGCCTAGGCCTGTAGGCCTATATCGACTTGGCAGTCGGTGCCCTGCTCTTACGTAGCGCTTTAATTTTGAGTTGATAACTATCATGAAGTACGACAGGGCCTATAGGGGGCTAATCGAGAATGTAATGAGTATACTGTTCGTTAGGCCTATGGCCTACACACATCAACCTCAGATAAGCTGGCACTCAAACACATTTGAGATAATTATGTGAAAATATTGATCAAATAAACCTACCTGATAATATTATATGTATGTAGTTATATGTATAATAGTTATATAGCATATAGATGGTATATAGTTAACTATTAAAATACTAAGTTTGATCATTGTTTTCGATCAGACGTTTATAATTCACCCTTGTATCATATTCGTTTATAAATTCGTTCGAGCTTCTTCCTTCGTTCGTTCAGTCGTTCATTCATTCATCTCATCGACACTGACGCTCCTAGAAACCCGATTCATCGACAGATGGCCGTGTCAACTTCGGTGGCAAAACGATGCGCCAGATTCGCTCAAATCATGTCCAAATAAACGCTGGATAAACGTCTTTTACAAACAGATCGAACGACTGATCGACCCTGGATCATGTGGATCGTGTCGATCCGTCTGTTTCGCGTGTAAAAGGACTCGGAAAGCGAGCGTCCGACGATCGCCTGTGCTGCATCTCATTTAGTGGCCAAAAGATGTCCGTCCTTCCGGCTGATGGCGGAGACGGGGAGGACAGAGATGGCCCGGACTCCGCAGCGGCGGCGGCCGCTGAACGCGGACACGGTCACTTCTTCTGTCGAAAAACGTTCCACCGACCGACCTACTGCCACCATTGCACCGACATGCTGTGGGGTCTCATCGGACAGGGATACGTCTGCGAAGGTGGTCGCATTTCGATTCTCTTCGTTCACCCTGGACGCTATGTTGATGAGAGACGATGCAGTTGTGATGTAATGTAACGTTTTAATTTAATAAATTATTTGTCGTCACTGTACCGAGACGATGAGTGGCCCATGATGCAGACAAATGTTGAAAATGTGGTAGTTTAGTATGCTGTACAGGACTTGTCGAGACTCAAAAAGTGCAGTACACTGTTGGCAGATCACATTCATCCATTGCGCTGCCAGTTTAGGTTGTGGGCCTACTATAAATTTAATTGTAAATTGGGCAGCGTAATTATTATGCTTAGTCAGATAAACCAGCCAATTTACAGCTGCATGGTCTGGATATGGAAAGCACTTACAGCAAGTTCCTGTTGAGCAAGTTGATATTTTGAATTGTGAATGGAAGCTGTGCGGAAGTACTGGGAATCATACGAGGATGTATTTGGGCTGTTTTGACTATATTGCCCTTACAGTGGCTGTAATTGTAGTAATTTAAGCCATTGTTTGTTTGTGGCCTTAATTATTGATAATTAAGGAGACATTTATTGCCATTCTTGTTTAATCGCAGAGTACTGATAAAATTTAGGCTGCAATATTTGAATTAAATCATGTTTGCCACATTTTGGGGACACACAATTGAATTGTTTTGTGTTTACTTTTTTTGGAAATTATGTGAAATTTAGCTCTGTCAGTAGTGGAATTATTTCTGGTGTAGCGCAATGTAAAACATTGTATAAATGGATATGTGTGCATCACTGTGGTTTATTCAATAGCATTTGATGGTCTGTAATCCACCGATTGGAGGTTCGAGGCTGCTGAGCAGACTCTGTCTGTGTAACACTGTACCTTGTTAGATCTGTTTGATAGGGATTCCTGTTTATGCAGCTTTGTAAGGTTCGTAACAGGCACTATGGAAGTGTTCAGACACATACAGGTTTGCCGACTGTGCACATAGAGTAAGCGTGCTGTTTAAATTAATTAAATGCTCTTTATAGAGTTCTTTAAGTGCCCGTTGAAAGTGTTGTTGGCTAACATTGCAGCATTAAGTGACTTGTTTAGGAAATCTTCACACTCTTCGTAGTGTAGGGTAGAATGTTTGTTAAATGTAATGTTGACCAGTGTGTTTTATCTTGTTTGTCCTTTCCATATGATCTTTTGACCTTGGAGTTTGATACAGTTTGAGGCCAGAAAGTTGGAATACTTGTGATTAAGCTGTTACCCGTGACTTACTTTTTGGGTGCTGAAGAAATGCATGGTTTATGATTACACTTATCACTCCAATTAACATACGATAGCTTAATGCATGTATACCTGTACGTACCTGAACACTTCTACAGTGCCTGATAAGAAAGAACCTTACAAAGCTGCAGAAACACGAATGCTTATCAATTAATGATGATAGCTGCATTTTATTTTCCTTGCCTTAATTAGAAAGGTAGACAGTACAAGCAGCATGGTGAACAAGTATGTAGGTGTTTGCATATGTAAGTAGTGACTTCTCTTTATCGAATGATTGATTAGAAAAGCAATGAACCATGACCTTTATGCGTCATTGATTTGTGTTGTAGTCTGTAATTTTGTCGTGCATGACCGATGTCTGCGCACTGTCGTGTCCCCATGCTCCAGCATCGCTAGCAACATGATCAAGGTATGACCTTCCCAAGTCTTAAACATCAACAGCGATATATTAGTTTAACTGTTCAAAATAAAATGATAAACTGTTGCATAGTGTTATTTAGAAGTGAACAAATTTTTCATGCAGTTATATCAGTCTTAATTTTTATGCTTTGGATTCTGATTGATGCACACCCTGATGCGTCACATCCCACACATCCACATTCATTGGGCCACAGGTGGCCAGCTACAGACTCAGTGTGGGCTAAAAAAAAGGCTGTTAGGGCTGTATTGGCACGTTCACCAATTTGGGTTGAGAGATGCAAGCCATGGGGAAAAGGGTATTATTTTGGATTGTCTTATTAGTTCAGGTCTTTGAAGGCCAGTATGATGTGTGTAGAAGATCATGGTTATTAGAGACAGGAAGTAAACAACTAGTTACATCATTACCTTAGTTGTGTTTACACTGCTCACTGGATGTTTGGGTTGTTGGCTTGAACTATATTTGTGTATTTTTCATCGATCAATTTACAGACCTTATCCATAAATGCCTCTATCCTTCTGTGGAATAACATACATGTTTGCTAGTACAAGGGCAGCAAAAACAATAAACCATTTGCTTTATTAGTTACAATAAAACCACAGTTGTTGATTATGGGGAATATTATGGAATTGTGTCATATAATTTTTCTGTGGATTTATACATGTTGTATGTCATATGTATATATATAGGCCTATATGTCTATATATACATATATATTTGGGTATTTGTATTTCGATGTTATATATATATATATATATATATATATATGTATGCATTACATATTTAAGTTGGTCAATACATACAAGTGTATGAGTGCACGTATAGGCCTATATGTCTATATATGTCTAAAGTTATATATATGTACTTATATGTATATATACTGAGAACAAGGATAAGCTTGTGGTACCTTGTTGCCTTGCATAGAATTGTGCAGGCACTGTAGCTTATCTGTTCTGGGATGTTCTTTGGCAGAGTCTGCCACCTCTCTTGCATCATAGAACCGCAGCTGATTGCAGAATGTCTGCAGCTTATAGACTTGTTCAGCATGGGTTGTTCTTATTATCACTGAGCACAAGTGAAATCGGCTTCAAGAGGTCTGTCTACGTAGGTTATAACCTTGCGCACACTCAGGCTCATGCGCACCCAGACACATACATGCACTTTAAAGTTCGCAGCTGGGTCTAAGACTTTGGTGGTCTGTTTTTTTTATTTAGATCAACACTTAATTGACATATAAAGCTCACGTTTTTAACCCATAGCCTAATGTGGAGTGATGGCTTTTGCCTTCCAGCGGCTTAGAATTTGCAGAGTATTTTGTGAGTAATTGGAAATTTATGTAGAGCCGCTTGAAGAGAGGCACTCTACATTTACCTAAACGATGTTATGTGAACAGAAAGTTCATAAGTTACTAAGCATCGCTCAGATAACTAGTAAAGTCATCAGTGAACATCAGGCTCCTGCATGCAGTCGTGGCCAAACCAAAATGGGTTCCCATCCCGAATTGACGTGTGACACTGTGCTCAGAATACTTTTCATTTAAGCCACTAAATCTGAGCGACTATTATCGATTTTGCCAATTGCAGAACAGACATTGGCAATATAAGGGACATATGCTGCTGTTAAATAAATCTACAGTGTAATTTGACATTTATATAGCACCGTTCATACTCATTGGTGTCGAGTTGTAATATGTACCGTGCCGATCTCACTTTTAATGAAGGAAAGTAAGTACTAGGGTATCACAATACTAAACGTGATCAGTATTAAAAATAACGGATAACAGCCATGCAAGCAATATGCCTAACTTTAAACTTAAGTTGATCAATTGAGAGTAAGTTACACTGCACAGTTATATAATTATCTGAGGAGGCTTTAAAAATCTGAAACAAATGATAGCAGACACAACTTCTGATGGTAATTGGTTATGTTATTTTTTTAATTTAATTGTTATTGCTTGGAAAGTGTAAGGTTGTTTCATGTGATGCACTTGTGAAAGAAATTATGCTAATTTATACTAATAATTTTTCAGTGTTTGAAGATCATTCCATTATTATTATTATTATTATTATTATTATTATTATTATTATTATTATTATTATTATTATTATTATAATATTTATTATTATTATTATTATTATTATTATTATTATTATTATTATTATTATTATTATTACTACTACTACTATTAACTCTTTGACTTCCAAGATTGGGTGAAAATGAGCGGGTTCACCAGCGGTTTCAGATAACATTTATTTTCTGATCAGTCTTCCTAGAAACAGCTATATAAGATGTCTTAAAAATGTTTCTTGATATGTCTGTGATGAAGTAGTGTATACTTTTAATGAGAGACTGTTCCAGGATTATGGTCGTATGCACGGCGTGCCTGCACTGTCTCATGGAAGCATGGGACAGGTATACATGTTCTGCTGAATACAATGACTGTTGACTACACAGGCTAGAAACAGGAATGCAGAGGTCTGATCTAGTGTGGTGCTGCACCAACTGTTGAAGCTCTTCCCATGAGGGGTATCTTGAAGATAATCCTTTTTTTTGACTGGAAACCAGTGCAACGTTGCTAGCTGCAAACATGTGAGAATTTTGGCAGGTTAGCGACAATATGGGCAGCGCAGTTGAGGGTGGACTGAAGGTGTCTTATCTGGAATTTCAGCAGGCCTGCGAGGACAGAGTTACGATGGTGCAGGAACTTCAGAAAGATGGAGTGAGTGAGAGTCACACTGGCATTGAATGATAAGTTTTCAAGATATCTTAGCTGGTGGATTTAATACAAACAGAGGGATTGACATGCTCTTTCATGTAGAATGTGTTCTGATAGGACAATGGTCATCCAAAAGGAATCCAAGGTCCCGCGACAACTCGCTTCAATCCCCAACCTGGAATTGCTGCAGATTTGTTGCGTCCCTGTAAATTTGTGCCCAGCCATATAAATTCTGTATTTTCCAGGTCAAGTCTGATCTGATTTGAAGACATACTGGCCTGCACTTTCATAAAGACGGCTTGAATTTTGGATGCACTTGTAGCCAAGGTCAGAGCCATACGAAACGCTGAATGTCCAGGCCAATGGCCACCCTAATTGTCCACCCACCCCGGAAAGAGTGAAGCCACTCCAGTGACTGCTCCACAACTGCATAAGAGGTGCTAATTCTGTTCAGCAGGGTGTCATGATCCACAGCTGCATTCACGGCCAAGAGTCCGAGCAGCAAGACCTTTTGATGTCAAGGGCATCACAGACATTCGAGATAAGTCTGAGAAGAGAATTTAATACAAAACAAGGTCATAAGCCATCTGATTGTGGTCTGGTGTTATCTTATTGGGAACACCACTGAATAGTATTCTTGAGACACGAGACATTTGTGTGGCACCTCTTTAGTGCATTTGAGGGGTCCTAAAACATTTCATTAATGTGTAGAGACATATGTTCGCTTTATGCAATCTCCTTAGCAGCATTTCAATTACAACAATGTCAATCCAAGTTTAGTTTTATTGATATTTTTACTTTTGTATTGGTTCTTTTATGTATATTTTATTACATGATCTGTGTCCAACACCTAGGGTTTGATTTTCTTCTATATTTTGAATAGATGTAATGAAGTTTATCAACTTTTTCAGTACTGCATTCTGTAATATAACAGTCACTTAGATTTAATAAATTTCTTTAAAATTCTAAGGAATTTGAAATCCACATTATGTTACTACTTTTGTGTTTATTGTTTGAGCATGGTATAATTCAAAGAAGTGAGAAGTTTCAGTTTTAAGAATTATGTTATAAATTTTAACATGTTATAAATTTTGACATGTTACAGAATCCTGTTGCACATTGTTGGTCGGACCCTGGCCTCTTTAAGAGGAAGTTTTGCAACTTGTGTCGGAAGAGGCTTGAGGATAGTCTGGCGATACGGTGTGAAAGTAAGTTCTCATTTTTTGTCACCTTTCCATTTAAGTAATTTGGTTATTGTTGGTCAAGTCATTTTGATCATTTTACTTGTAAACATATACAGACATTAGTTTTTTTGTGCTATTGTGAAGGTGACGTAAAGTTAGTGTCCATTTGTTGCAAACATGCAGGTTCTGTGCTTTATAGGTGGCTGATCCATGTTTACAATTTGCCACATGCTCTTGACTGCTTTGCAGTTCTCTTAATGTTGTTCAGGTTTGGACGTTGAACTTGTCCTCTTGGGCTTGCATTCATCCCAAATGTAGCCTGCTTGCTCGTGTTTGTAAGCTCTCAGATTTAGACAGTACCTCTTCCTGGGATTATGAATACAGTGTCTCTTCAAAGTTGGAATTAACTGACACCTTGTGTGTCATTGTAACGGCAGTATAGAAGTCTCATTAGATTTGCCTTGATTGAATTATATCTACCAGTGGCTGTAAGAGATTTTCCTGGAGTGAAGTATCTTTCAGGCAAGGTTAAACACAACATTGATCCAGTGACTACTAGCTTTCCTTGCCAAGGTGCATGGTATGAAAGGAAATCATCAGTTTCACACAATACACAGGGGCATGAGGTAAAAGATCTTGCATGTTGGCAACGAGCATCCATGCGATGCTATGAAAAGCCAAAAAATCAATTAAAGAAAGAACTTAATTCTTTTGTTTGCCAGTTGCAGGCTTTTGTATTTTGAAGTCTGTGTATGGCACACGTTTGAGTAAATTTTCCCCATGTCATTACTCTTCCTAAGCATGACTTGATGGATATGGCTTTTTGATATGATATTTTGTTATCATGTATTTCCAAGTTACGTTTCTGCTTACATTTTTCTTGTCGTGAGGTAGATAGCTTTGGTTGCTAGGGATGAATTGGAACTGTTGAGAATTTGAAGCCCTATGCCCAAGATAACAGCTATTGGTTCACCCCGCATACTGAACTGTGAGACAGATGTTTTAAATTTTCTATTATAGTATCTAAAGAACTCTAAATAATGAGTAGAGATAAAACAAGGTAGATATTTCAATCAATCAATCAATCAAATCATTTTATTGCATCTCAATAGGCGTAATGACAAAAAAAATTTCAAAAACAATTAAAACAAGAATTATTCGCAGGTCACGCCTGTTGAGGCAAAAGGTGGCCCCAAAGGGAAGAATTCCCGCTGGGCAGGGACACCTACTGGATTAAGTAGCACGGTCAGTATGGCTGTCTTGAAAGAAACCAAGGAGGAGAAAAAGTAAGGCAAATCAAAACTGCTTAACTAATCTTAACTATCTTACTAAGCTTAACTAACTAACTAAAGCGGTGAAGAAAAGTAGAAAGGAACAAGAATCACTGCCGAGTAAAAAAATGGGAGTAGAAGTGGCCCACGTGCGTACACGTGAACCCCACAGCGCAACAACACCCCGTGCGTTCAATGTTAAAGTTCAATTGCGACAGAACTCATTAGGAACGATTTCAAACGGGTCTTAAATAAATGAATATTTGGAGAGAGGCGAATGTCTGGAGGAATCTTCGCCCATAATTTATATATATATATATATATATATATATATATATATATATAGAGAGAGAGAGAGAGAGAGAGAGAGAGAGAGAGAGAGAGAGAGAGAGAGAGAGAGAGAGAGAGAGAGAGAGAGAGAGAGATCCCACTGACCATCCCTGCCATTTGCTGAGATTGAGAAAATGAGGTTGATAGCACTTCATGTCTATCATCACCTTTCAGTTGGTGAGAGAATTCAATCCTAGATCTTATCCGTACATTATTTGCTCCAGCTGAGACACAAGAATACCAGAATCCTTAGGCTTTAAGTGCAGAAATCTGGATTCCTGCATTACACTGTGTTCTGCTCCTGGCAGTTTCACATAACCTATACCTGTGATAACAGAAACAAGCAAAGACTGCGTGGTTGACGTGATAATCATATTTATAGTTGTAAGAACAAATTGGTGCAATTGGATAACAAGTACTCTAGGGCGGTTGCCTGGAAAACAGATGGCATTAATCGAATGGCTCGAGACATGTTTGTAAAAATGGATACAAGGTTGAGAAGGAATCCCGATGAAAACAAGCAACAGTATCTTTCAGCGTCGTCAGAAAGCTTTGTAATGATTCTGGGGTTGTATTTATTAAACAAGTTTCCGTAGGTAAAGGGCATATTGATTTCCTGTCCTTCATTTTGTTCAGTTGCAAAAAGATGGCAAAGCAGCTGTCATTGGGGACCATTGCGCTGTGGAAGAACTTGCAGATTGAGCCAGGGCAATGTTTCTTGATACTGTTGTGGTTTAAGTTTTCATTATACTATTGCTTGTTACACCGACAAGTACTGAACTTTATCACACAGTACTTTTCATACAGTTTTAATGAATTGCTGTATTGTAAAGTGGATAAATTTGAGAATTATGAATTGATAAAGAGCGTAGTAACTAAATGAGGAACAACAGAGTAATGAATCAAAGGACATCGCAGTTATGGAACTATCACACTACTCTTTAGAATCAACGTCTGGTATGTAGTTAGCCATGTTTAAGATTTTAAGTAGAATGTGTTCTGACTTGACAATGCAAAGTGGAGTTTGTTTACTAGCATTCTTATTGTTGCCTGTTTTAGTTTCAAATTTTTCTATTTTCTAAACTGCAAGTGTCAAATCGAAAAAGCAGAGATGTCACAGATACTTAGATTCCTGTACAAGTGCTTTCGTGTCTAGTAAAATGCAGGTACAAGTACTTTGGCATCAGGTGCACGTGTGATTACAGATTCTTTGGTGTTGAGTACAAGTATGAGTACAAGTATGAGTACAAGTATGAGTACAAGTAATACTTGTACTCATACTTGTCAAGTATGAGTACAAGTATGGAGGTTTTAGTACGTGTTCATGACTTCACGTGGTTACGGAGAACACATGTTGTAACCTTGCTATCTCGGTGCAATGTAGAACCTTGTAAAACAGCCCAGTCTTGAAAATTGTTACCCTTGAGTCTTTTAGTAACCAATACCACGCTTTTAAGACCAGAGATATTTGTTCGTACTTGGGCGTTTCAGTGATGAATCTGAGCAGGGTGTTTTGGGCCCTTTGAATCGTCATGAAATTAGCATTTGAAGTACTAACTAGTAAGATCATGCAAGAGCTCTACGAAAGTCAAGGTGGATAGTGACAAGGTAGTTGCACAAAACCATTGGCAGAAAAAGGTTTGGTGCCTGATTCTTCAGATGTCATGATTAGGTCTATCCTCTTGTACATTTGGAGACCTACAACTGAGTACATCGATTTTACGGTTGGTGAGAGATCAGACAGCAAGGAAGAGGACTGGCTATCCTCTTAAGGGTAGCCTCTTAAGGTCATGCTGAGACAATGAATTTGCTAACATTTGATGATGTCTGAATTACATACATACATCTATAGATATCTATGATAAACTTATATAGTGCCCCTTCAAGAAATCTACTCAGTAGCATGTAAAGGATTTGAAATGAACTGTAGTATTTGCTGAACATTCATTGGTCAGTAATTGGCAATCTTATTTGTTTGGACTTAAATTATGTCTGTTTGTTCAGAAACATGTTAATTGATATTCTTTATCGCGGGAGTTGGGCTGGTAGCGCCTCTGAGTAGGTATTGTGGAGTGGCCCTATATTATTTATTGTCCTCTGAATGAATGTAACTTAATATGTTATTTAGTGTAATAGCATGACAGTGCTGGATATCGTGGTTAGATTGTTAAGCGCCCTTGTAACGGCATGTGCTGTGTTACGGCGCTGTAGAAATTGTCGTGATCATCATCATCACCATCATATATATGTATATACATATATATATATATATATATATATATATATATATATATATCCAGCACTGTCATGCTATTACGCTAAATGACATATATATATATATATATATTGTATGATATAGGACATGTTTATGCAGTTTATTTTGGTTATAATGCACGATAGTCTAGCAGTTCACATGCCGAACTGTTGTTAACCTAGAGGTTGGAGGTTCTCCCTACAAGGGCAGTCAAGATTTCTGTTCCACTTACGTCCCCTAGTTAACTCAGCTGTACAATGATGAGTACATTGGCTGTACACTGTCAGTGGAATGCAGGAGCGTAGCCAGACTTAAATTCAAGAGGAGGCAAAAAATCTTGAAAAAAATTGGATGACCTTTTTTTGGAGATTGCAGCCCAAAGAAATTGATGACCTTTTTTGGGAGATTTCTCTGTCAACAAATTTCGTGATCGTTTTTGGGGATTTCTTCTAAAATTTATTCTCTTGGGCCAGGATTCACCATTCAAGAGGAGGCAACATCCAGGTGCAGGGCTATAACCCAAGGAAAATTTTTGAATTTATGAACCGAAGAGGAGGCAACTGCCTCCTCTTTCCTCAATGTAGCTACGCCTATGGTGGAACGATGAGACAAGGGAGAAAACTGGCCAGCTGATCTCATGTGTCAAGGCTAAGCAAACTGAGGTTGCTAACACTTCATATCCATGGCTGTCTCACACAATTGACTCAGGGAACCACTCTTCTCCGTACATGCTGTTATTTAGTGTGCTGCATTTCATATTTAAATGTTTGTTATGTATTGTGATTTTCTTTAGTGTAATCAGATCGTTTGTGTAATGACCTTGTGAAAATTCCTCAGTAGTGTTCCAGTTCTGACAGTGCAGAAGGTGGTAGGCAACCTATTCCAAAGTGTTGAGTTATGTGGTCGGTACAGCAACAGAACTCCCATGCTGCGCTGAGGAAGTCTGCAGCCGCTTTGCAATCAGATCGCCTGGTGTGGTGGAATGAAGATACGAGAAGAGCTTTGCAGCCTGTGGGAGAGGAAAAAACTTCTTGAGATGTGAAGGGTTGGAGTGAGCCTAGCACTTGTGCCAGATTATTATGTTCATTTGTTTTGAAGGAGCAGTCAGTGCAGTTCATTTGAGATATGTCCAAGCCTCGGAATCTTGTGGCATTTATGACCGGCTGCAAGTGATTACTGTTAGGGAGAGTAATCATCAATGCATGTCATTGCGTATCATGTGATACGTGTCAAATAACCACAGCAACAAGTATTATGATTTCGGTGTTCAGTGTGATCACTGATGAAATTCAGGTCACCTCTTTAAGTTAAGAGTTCAGGAGGATTGCTCTATTTTTCTTTCTTCAGAAAGCCTGTCGTGTGATCTTGTGGATCAGTTGTTAACCGTACTAAGTGTTAACCAGTTTAGACAGTTTATTTAGTACATTTTCACATCCATGATACTCACTGAATCAAATCTCATTTGACATAGCTTGGTTTCACTGCCTAACTCTTCATTTTCGGGTTGGCTTATTACTGTAATGGACTTCTTGTTTATTTCACTACTTTAAGACAGATTTGCAGAAGTTACAAATGGTCCAGAAGTAGTTATTCTGTGCGAGGCGCTTTATAAATTCTTAGATATATGATACAGTGCGATATCATTCCACTTTTACATTGCATTCTGTTCACTAGAAGAGAATTGGGTTTCCAATCTCTCTTATTGAAATCAGCCCAACTATCTTGTGTTTGCTTACTCGCGCCTCATACCAACAAATGTCTAGACAGACATCTGATGCTGTAACATATGCTGTATATTGCTGAAAGACTTTTTTAGGCTCTTGGGATTTCTTGACTTTAATAACAATTTATATAGTACTGCTTCAAGAGGAACTAATCAAAGGTGCTCTCTATGGTAGCCAGTAGCCAAGCAATGCTGAATATCTTTAAGAAAAAATGTCATCAGTTTACAGCCTGCATTGTCTTAAAAACTAGATATGTCGTCAGTAGCAGTCTTGTGCATGTATGGTTTCTGTCTATAGTTGATAGATGACGTTGTGTTTTGTCTGGACCAAGTAGTCCGATGATGGGCAGTAGTGTACACGATACATCATGGCACCACCTTGCAACATGAAGATGCATAGTGCCATCCAACATGAAGATGGGGTGTCTGGATCAGCGTTACCACTCTTTGAGTTTTTTCACAAGATCTTGGGTTTTTTAAATCAGAACTTGGGAAATGGGATTTTTTCCTGGAGACCTTGGGTTTTTTGCTAGGGTTTTCTTCCTTTATTGAAACCCTATATTTCATTAATTTAATCAATTTCTGCAACAGTCTGGATGATCGAGGTCAATAAATGAATTGCACAATATGTGTGCAAGCATGTGCTATATTTAACATATGACTCTAAAGGCTAAATGTGCTATACTAGTCTACTGCTATATATAAAAACATAACTCTAAAGACTAAAGGAAACTGCAGACTCAGACTGTACTTTTTCGGAAATTTCTCGAAGTAATCAGCTGTTGCTCTCTTTTTCAAACTTAAGATATAATATTTTGAGCTTCATCATGGGAGTCTGCAGGAATTTTTTAGTAGGGGCAAAATATTTTAGCGAGGCAAATTTTCTTAGGGGGGGGGCAAAATGACATTTGTGCATAGAAACAAAATTTGCATAGAAAAAACATTAAAAATAAATAATGATCAAGAACTGTACCTAAATAATTGAGTGTTTTTTCGCATTGAAAATCGTGTTATGACTGTTGTAATAATCATAATAATCAAAAGATTTTATTTTTGTACAATATTTGCAAAATCCAGCGCCCCCTATGAGTTTCATAGTCTTTTATCTTTATTCGTGTTTTAGAAAATAAAAATATAAGATGTTCGATAAAAGTAATAATTCACGTGATCGGACTCTGATGCCAATAAAAACATGTATATAAACATTTTTAATTTGGTCTGAATACTAACTAATAATTTTTAGCAATTAACGATTACCCATAAAATTGTAAAAATGAAAGATAGAAACAAAAGATAGAACAACAATTTTTATTACAGAATTGGTATAATTGCATTATATTATTAAATTTTATCTTATATTTTCGTTTATTACTTTAAAAAGTCTGCAGAAAAACCACCTTGGGTTTTCTTGGGTTTTTAATGTCCTTACTTGGGTTTTTCATTTTTTGGAGTGGTAACACTGGTCTGGATGAGACTAGCCACCAGGTCGATCTTTGATGGACAGCCATTCAGTTGATAGTAAAAACCTGTCTGGCAGATGGTTGACACCATTCCAAAGCCTTACCTTGCCTTTAGGTGGCATAGATAGATCTCTTGATTTCAGCCAGGACTGTCCATCTGAAACCTGTCATCCCCTTGGGCTAGAGATGGACTCTTCCAAAGTCAAAAGGGGTTAACCACAAGCAGAAAAACAATATAAAAAAAAACTCAATATGGACAGAAAACTTGTGTAAGTAACTACGAAATGACAAGTCGATAAGAGTAGCAGTCCGGACATAAAAGAACTATCGAACAAATTCTGCCTTGAGACGAAGTTTACGACAAAATGATGTGCTTCAATGGTCTGAAACTCTGGAATTTGTTGCCCGCTTCTTCCCACTCAGCCAGGTTTTATATGTCCAGATCTTAACTTAAACCTCATCTGTTTCAACTTGCTTACCCACTGTAACCGGCCTTCAAGTCTCCTGGACAGCTTCAGTTGACAATGATTGCGACTGTCATTCATGCTTTGTGTAATATTATGTATGATAAATGAGTTATAAAAGTCCTCATGAACGTTAAAATATTAAAATCCAGTACATGGTCCATTCAACGCCTGAGAGGTCAGGCCTTAGCACTGTCCTAGTTTCTCAGGGTTTTTACATTGGGAGGGGATAGAGTAATGATAACACTCATGGCCAGGAGAGCATTAGATCGCGGTTCGATACCCGTAACCCCCTTCTAGAGCGGTGCCTTGCATGGCTGCCAAAATCTGTGTTTAATTAAGATCTTGATTTTACTGTCATGTTTCAATGTAATCTTACTGCGTACTTGTCAGTTTGAATTAATAAAGAATATTATTATTATTATTATTATTATTATTATTATTATTATTATTATTATTATTCTAAGGAGCACAGGCCTTAAGCCTTGCCCATTTCCTTAATGCTGTCATTCTGGGATTACCTCTGAGTAACTTGTTTTGAAAGAGGTTCTGTATAAAGTAACCAAAAAATACAGTAGGAAAATTTATAAAATTTGTTTTACCTTTCAGTATGTGAGTATTATGCACACGTCGACTGCCAGGACTTTGTTGTCAGTGACTGCAAGGAGTGTGCAACTTATGTTCCCCAAAAAGACAACGTAAGTCCTTGCTTTACTCTACAAATGGTGAATTAGGTATCAACCGTGTATTGTAACTTGAGGCTCGGATATATGGAGCTCTTGGTATGCAGTATTTAGAAGCTCTACTATGCTTCACTCTGCAGTACTTTCAGAAATGCATATCCATGACTGGATGCTTTATGTGGAATTTCCAAAACGTGAGATAGTAATTAATACTACTTTTGAACTTATTATTATTATTATTATTATTATTATTATTATTATTATTATTATTGATAATAATAATAATAATAATAATAATAATAATAATATGATAATAATAATGATAACAACAAAAGCAATAATAGAGGTCTGATTTTTTAGAGTTATGTGTTTTAACTTTGACTTCATTTTTCATTCCTGAGGGATAATTTATACTTTAGGTAAAAACAGTAATGGTAATAAATATCAGTTTTAATTGCAATAATACATGTGGTGATATATGTTTGGCTATCCCTGGAAGTGATTCATTAGGTTACAAATGAAAGTAGTTGCAGCTTTATTGTGTTGAAATAATAATCCTTATCTGCTGCTTGGGTGTTAATAAATGTGATGTGAGTCAGGACAGTTTTTAGATTCTGGAACAGATTAAATTTTTCATCCAATTAATTTTAAACCATAGCCAGTGTTATTTACTTTTAACTTGGAAGTCTCATTTTCTTGACTCGTGGCTACGTGATGTGCTGTAGACCAGAGTTGTAAGTCATGCTTCAAATTTTTAAATTCCCAGAACTTTGCAATTTACACGAACTTGACATTACGCAGCATAACTTGAAGGGGGATGTAGAGACTTGCGTTGCTTTGTTGACGTGATAACTTTAGCATTAGGGATCAACTGGGTAGACATTTTCCTCTGAGTACCGAATCCGAGTATTTGGATGTACTATATGCCGGATCCGGAAACGAACCGGGTACCATTTGTTCCATTTCCGAAGCTTCACATTTTCATGTAATAAAAAATTATCGAAAATAAATTTGTGTACTTGTAATAACTGACTGATATATTTTGAATTTTAGTCATTTCTGTACAGTTGTGAAGTTTTCTAAAATTGCATTAAATTAAATAAATTGACATAATTTCAAGTAAATGGAATTGAATTCAATGGATGTGTAATTGTTTTAAGGCTGAACATTTATAATTTCGTATACGTAAGTTTATTGAATAAGTTTTTAAAGGAAAAATTTTTGCAACTATTTGCATCTGCAGTATTGCTGGAAATGGGATTTTCGGCCAAGGCAAATGTCCGAGGCGATTTCCGGTTATTCCCTACTTAGCATCAACTGATGCTTACTTTGACTTTGAAGGTTTAGTTTTGATCCACAGTCTCTAACCATAAGTAAATTTTGTAATTAGTAACTTCTATTGCGCCGGTGTCTAATGCACTAGGCATCAACCTATTATATAATTCCACTATACTTTTAGAGTGGAATCTATACTCCATCTTTCCATAAACTCCCATTATACTTACCCTCATTTTAGACCTTCTAGGCCTCATATTCTCATGCACGGTAATTATAATTTCAGTCAATGTCCTTAAATTTTCCACAGTATATGGTACATAAAAGACGATAAATTCATTAGCCAATTTTCCATTCTTGTTCTTCTATTTGTTTATCCATAAACATGCATCATTTATCCTAGTTATTTATAACCAAAACCCAAAGTCCCTGGCTGCCGGTGTAGTTACGGCCCTAACTAATCGTATCGGGGATGTAATACTACTTTTAGCTAAATTGCATGAACCCTGAACCAGGGACATTGAAATATTTTACATATGTGGTCAATATATATCAAATTTTAGCTATTACTGTGGCAGCAATAACAAATTAACTTGTAGCAGAAAATGTCAGTTTAAGATCTATAGGTGATTGTCTGAGCTGTAGTTCTTTGGGGAGTTATAGTGGAACAGCATACAGGAGCCATCTTCACCATATGCTGACCTTGAATTGTTTTTGAACCTTTTTCGCTGTTAAAAATCACTTTCCTTTTGCCAGAAAGTAGTTTGGTGCCACCTGTTCAGTCAACGATGTTGTAAATAACTTGTAATTGTCTTGCAAATGACTTACTCTTCTGGTTATTGATCAGAAACAATTTTATGATTTATGACGGTACGTAAAGTGCCTGTTTATCAGCGTGTTCCTAAATTTATAACTTTTTTTACTCCTGTTACTCTCTGAAAGTAGCTTCGTTGTTTTGCAGCCAAATATAAAGTTGATATTGTTCTAGCTTCACAGAGATCACCAGAGCTTCAGGACAGCTTCCTGTTGTGTGCTTGTTAAAAATATCTCTGTGTGTATGGCATTGGATGGAGAGGCAGAGACAGGCAGACAGACGCACAAATGCGAAGGTAGGCAGACAGACAGCTACAGAAAGAGAGAGGGAGAGAGAGGCAAATAGAGTGCTTGAAGAGTAAACAGTATAAAGTAGATTGTTTTTCATAGTGCTGTGTTATATACCTGTGTGTTTTTATTGCAGGCGCCTGTGGTGCAATATCACCACTGGAGAGAGGGGAATCTGGCCGGCAATTCAAAGTGTCTGCTGTGTAAAAAGACTTGCTGGTCGGCTGAATGCCTGGCTGGTATGCGCTGCCAGTGGTGTGGCGTTTCGGTAAGCCAATGCGAGACCTAGAAACAGGGAACCTTAAGATGAAACCATTTAAGCAGACCTTGTATTTAGACATTGTTACAAGACTTAAACTTTAAACAGTGTAAAAACAGAAGCTCTCGCAAAGACATACAGAAGTCTAATGTGTTCAGCAGTTCAGTGGCAGTGTAACTGCTTGTCCCCAGGGAAATGTTAAGGTACTTTTCAGATCAATGGGTAATTGCAGTAGTCCACCTTGAAAAGGTTTTCAGATAAACTGTTGAAACTTCTAAACAGGTTTCAGCATGGCATAGCCATGTAGCAGGGAACTTTTTGTTTTAAGAAAGTACATCAGGTCCTCTTTATGATGGGATTCGTAGCATACACTGTATTTTAACATGACACCTTTGTTAAAGTGCAGTATGGCTATGTCTTGAAATACAAATCTAAAGCAAAGCTTATGAATTTTTAATCTGTGTAGTGTATTTACATTCATATCTCATGGGTTATGTCAGATTTTACAAACCCCAAACTCCTGCAAGTTATCGTGGTGTTTGGGTTATACTAGTTTATCTTGTACAGATGGTTGCTGTGAAGTAAGCATTTTTTCTGGACTGTGTCATAATGGTGTATCATAAGTTTTGGAACACCAATAAATGAATACATGATTGGTGGCAAAATTATAAATGACTTGTAAAGATTAAATTTTGTGCTAACTTAATTATTTTTTATGCTTCACAAAGTAGAGATTTGTTAATTCTGTTGTGTGTTGCAGTGGTATCAGATTTGATATGGTACTGTACTACTTTACAATTACAAACAGCTAAATGAATCTAAAATATAGCAAACAAAGATACAGTGCAATTGTAGGATCCACTTGCATACTATGAAGCAAATAAGTCTACTAGTGCAGGAATATAGGGAAACTTGTGTACTCTTAGTCTAAGTATATAATTACTGATGCAAAAGCAAATGTAGACTAATTTTTGGGCACCAATAGTAAAATCTAACAGGACTTTGTGGGATTAAACTACCTTATTAATGAATATCGTTAAGTTAATTCAAGAGATGTCACCTACCTCAAGTGAATAAAACAAACCATTTTATTTGGTGGAATACTGTTTTGGAAATGCCTTGTGTTATTCAGAAAGTTCTCCCTGCTACTGTCAAATCCATAGGATTAGAGGCTCTAAGTGGACACAACATCATTATTAGACATGTCTTCTGTTGCAGTAGGGGACAAGTTTCTCCAACATCACTTCTTGTATCGTCATCATTTACACAGTTACGTAGTTGCATATGTTCACATATGTTTCTTACAATCGATAAGATACACACTATAAAAACAATTGTGTCACATGATTTGCATGTTGTGTGATCTCATTTCCGTAAACTTGTGGGGGGGGGGAGGAACAAGCTAATACGTTACAGACCTAGCAAAACGAGACTCCAATAACATTTAAAATAATGCTATTTTACTTAGAGAAAAGTTGAAAAATGTTAATATTGTAGTCAAAATAACTTGTGTGTACCTGCTCAAATACTTTAAGGTATGGGTTAGCAGCTGCATACTATTCCTCATTTATGGTCTGTGTGGGAATGCTGCAGGGTATGTGCATGTGCGGTCTAAACCAAATTTTTTACACGTTTACACAAATTATATATTATATGCTATGTAGGTTATATGCGCGTGTGGATTTTACACTTGAGAGTACTCTACCTACCTACCCATGTCGTATCAAAAGTGCAATAAAACAATGTCTGAACATTGTAGGAAGGATTTGGCATACTGATATTGTTCTGTGATTGTTTTTGGTCTGGTATACTGATATTGTACTGTGATTGTTTTTAGGCACATGCCACTTGCTATAAACAGTTACCCGCAGAATGCAGTTTTGGATGTCTAAGGGAAATTATTCTGCCACCCTACTGTGTGACTGTTCCACGTATTGACGTACCACAGGAAACATTATTTGGCTTCCCAAAGAAGACCGGTATGTGTGCTTCTTCTGTTTAATGGCAATTATTTTGTGTGCTAGCTGTAATCCGTGAAAAATCACGGCATGTAAATTTAGTTTAGAAACTTTATGTGCTTGAGAGTAAAAAAACAACGGTTAGTTTGAAAGTCAACAACAGTATCATTTAACAGTTGGTCAGTTTGCTGCCTACATTGTCGACGTTGAGGTGCATGACTGTCTAAACAACTGCCCTTGCAGAGAGATCTATAGAGAGTTGGCTGGCGAGCCGGCATGAGTAAGTGAGGGAGGAATCTTGTAGAGAAGGCTACAGTGAATCTGTTACAGCACTCTGTTTAAGTAAAATTTCGCATTATAAGTGGAAGAATTTTAGGGGATTGCTTGAATATGATGGAAAATGTTATTGTGGGTGTCAAGTGTTAAACTCCTTTCTTATTTATGTAAGGTCTTGTGGTAATTTTCGTGTTGGTTTTACTTTGAACTCTAGCTAAGAGTGTTACATCTCACTCTATGTTTGGACCTGAACGTAGAAATATTAAATGCAACAATTTATTTAATCAGCAATCCAGGATAATAATGTTTAAAAAGTTAATAAATATTAAATGCAATAATTATTTGATCAATATTTCGGGATAATGATGTTTAAAAAAGATAATAAATAGTGAATGCAACAATTATTTGACCAATATTGCGGGATAATGATGTTTAAAAAAGATAATAAATATTGAATGCAACAATTATTTGACCAATATTCCGGGATAATATTCCTTGGACCCACATCCCGTATGGACTACCTCAGGGCTCTGTCCTTGCTCCCCTTCTGTTCATTTTGTATACCTCGGATCTAGCTGGGGTTCTTGGTCCAATGGGTGTTTCGTCTCACCAATACGCTGATGACACACAGGCTTACCTCCATGGTCCAGCCAACTCAGCTGCTCTTATGGTTGAACGCATCTTGGAAGCTTCCTCTGCTCTTGATCTCTGGTTGTCCTCAAATCGCCTCCGTCTTATTTATTTTATTTATTCCGGATATTTCTATAGCGCCTCTCGAAGTCAACTACTACTCAGAGGCGCTCCCGACTACAGCATTTGATACTGTGCCGGAATTTTCATGCCGAAGCGCCACGAGCAATTGCGAGTGAAGGACTTGCCCAAGGTCCGTACGCAGCGGTTAGAGTGGGATTCGAACCTGCAACCCTCCGGTCACAAGGCGCCGAACTTACCACTGAGCCACCACGATAAGACCAAGTACATTTGGCTCGGTAATCGTGTCCAGCTTGCGAGGATTGATGCTGACTCTCTGCGCCTCAGGTTTCCCAATGTGTACTTCTCCTCCTCTGTCCGTGATCTTGGATTTGTCCTAGATCCTACTCTTTCTCTATCTGATCATGTCAATAGTGTCTCTCGCTCGTGCTTTTACTATTTACGCCAATTTCGTACCATTCGCCAGTCTCTTCCGCTGCATGCGATTGTGACCTTGGTTCATGCTCTGATCTGCACTAGGATTGACTATGGAAACGCTGTCTATATTGGCCTGTCCTCTACTAATACATCTAAGCTTCAGTCCATCCTTAATGCTGCTGCTCGCCTCATAGGGGGCATCATGAAGTTTGCCCATATCTCTTCCTACATCCGGGACTCCCTTCACTGGCTTCCCATTCTCCAACGCATCCAATTTAAGGTCCTTTCCCTCATGCGTAACTGTCTTGTTGGCTCAGCTCCGCTGTATCTCAGGACTTACTGCACCCCAGTTTCCAGTTTGCCTGGTCGGGCCTCTCTCCGTTCATCTGCCCGTGGCCACTTGCTAGTTCCTTGGATGCGCACTGCTACTGCCCAGTCCCGTAGTTTTGCGGTTGTGGGCCCTTCCAGCTGGAACAGCCTTTCTCAAGGCTTTAGGCTTGTCATCTCTCTCTCTCCTGCCCAGTTTCGCAAGCGCCTGAAAAATTTCTCTTTGTCAGTGAAGACACTGACCCGGGTCGGGAGCGCCTCTGATTATGAGTGGCGCTATATAAATTCTCGATTACAATTACAATAATGATTTTTTGAAAAAGATAAAGAAGAAACCAGGTAAAATGAAGTGTCTGATTTATAATTTTTCGTAACTTGTGTGCCATTCAGTTACAGAGCAGGAGTCTAACGGTGATTCAAAAGCAGAGGAAGAAATGGAAAAGCGATCCCCAAAAGAGGGCAAAGATAGAGATCGTGAAGAAGGTAAGTGTACATGCTACTGCTGTGTTAGGGGAAGTATGCATCTCTGTTAATCAATAAATATAATTCCTTTGACTAGAGAATACAAAAGAATACGAAACCTATTTTGTGTCTAAAAACTCCCTCTATATTGGATTAAATTCCTGAGCACTGTATACCTGATAAGTGCCTCAGATTAATTTATTTTGGAGCGGCACTGTACAGATTTCTGATTACTGTTATGTAGGTTACAACAAATGCTTCACAATATACTGTATGTTTGTATTTGCTAGGTATGTATGTCATTATGCACTTACTTAGTACTTCCTGTGCAGGTCTGCACATTGGGTAAGTCATCTCCACTTGTCTCTGTTCATTGCCAGTTCCTCGGCCTCGTCCCATGACATCTCCAGGCATCTGAAGTCATCTCTGATGGTTTCCGACCAGTTCTTCCATGGTCTTCCTCTCGTCCTTCTCTCCAGAATTCCAGGACATCACTTGTTTGGCTCTTCTATCTATATCGATATGAAAACGTGCCCCACCCACTTCATATCTTCTCTCTCTGATTATGTTTTCTATATCTTCTTGCCCCTTCCTCTCTCTTATAATTCTGTTTGGTATCTTGTTGCACCATGATAAATGTAAAATTCTTCTCAGCCACTTATAATGTGCTGTCTCCAGTCTTTTCCTGTTTGCCACCATCATTGGCCATGTTTCAGATCCATACAGCATCATGGCATTGTACCTGTGAATCTTAGTCCTCATGCTGCATCATTTTTACTGCAGCGGGCTTGCAACTAGAGAGTGACACAGGGACAAAATTTGACTCCATCTCCACCCCATTCCCGTGGGTCTATCCCCACCCCATCCCCATCAGGTCTGTCCCTATCCCCACCCCATCCCCATTAGGTCTGTCCCCGTCCCCACCCCATCCCCATTAGGTCTGTCCCCGTCCCCGCTCGGTCCCCCATTAGGTGTGTTCCTGTCCCAATTCAGATTAAACAGTTATGTTAAAATCTTAGGCTTTTAAATACAGAATACTCAACTGAAGTTGAAAAGATGTCAAATATGCAAGGATGTCAATTATGAAGTGCGATAAATTAACATTGAATGCAGACCCGGTTATCTAAACAGATAGTTAATTACTACAGTGGACAAAGTTACAACCGTTACCGCAGTAAATACCGCGCTTGTATTTCCATCCCCACGGTAATACCGCAGGCTTTGCTACCATCCCCACGGTATTTCCGCCGCTTCTGACACCGTTACCGCGGATTTTACCGTGGTTACCGCGGTATTACCACTTTCCCCATTACCGTGTCACTCTCTACTTGCAACCCACCCGAGTAAAAAACTTTTGCAACAGAAACAACGTCATTATACACATATGCAAAATATGTATGTGTGTAAGTAGTATGAATGATATACTTATATGTACAACATGCATACCTTGCCTTGGTGTGGTTCACTATAGATGTTCTATATATGTGTATCTTTTTTATATGACTCCCTTTTACAACATAAGGCACTGAAACGTGCCTGGCATGAATCAGTCAGACTCAGTGCTAGACTAAGTGCTAGAAGTAAGTACCAGCACATTGCTGGCAGACAAAGCTTTTAACCTTTTTCAGTTGTTTGTAGTTAATGTAAATAAAGTGATGTGGGTCACACACTGATATATTGGTTGGGTTGCTGGCACCGAACTTGTACCGAGTTCAACTTGTAGGTTTTTCTTTCTTGTAGAAATTGTCCGGATTTACGATGGCAATAGTTCGATGAAGAGAAAACAGCACAGAACAACAGCTGTACCTAAACAAGCACCTGCTCAAATTTTGCTTGTTAGTAACATAATAACAGTGGTTCATCTAATCCAGGAACTTCTCCTGTCTTGTAACTTTTCTAATATATATATATATATATATATATATATATATATATATATATTAGAATATATACATTAGAATATTAGAATATATATACCGGTATATGTATATATATAAATCTATATTCTCAAGTTGTCTGTGATGGTTTATATATATATATATATATATATATATATATATATATATATATATA
The DNA here is from genome assembly GCA_963556255.1 of Allolobophora icterica. NCBI lineage: Eukaryota > Metazoa > Annelida > Clitellata > Crassiclitellata > Lumbricidae > Allolobophora > Allolobophora icterica. Next base: position 16,041,168 of record OY744605.1, on the reverse strand, counting down.
TATATGGTTGGGTTATATATATATATATATATATATATATATATATATATATATATATATATATATATATATATATTCGTAATTTCGTATGTATGCATGTATATGTGTATTAATGTGGTTATGTAAATTTGAGGAAGAAACAGTTTACTCTATTTGTACAGTGACACGGTGATCATAAGTAGTGACTGAAAAGGTTGCCTTTCTCAAAGCATTGTGCCTTGACACTGTTCAGAATGCCTGGAAGTTTTCATTAGGCTGATTGGATTTAGTTTGATTTTATGTCCAGCTGGTTTACAAAATAGTATGGTAAATGATGAGTGCTTATCTGCACGCCCATCTGTACTGTCCGTATTACAAGGCAAGCGCTGAGCAGTGAGCACTCTAAGGAATCGGCTACTATGTCCCGCAAATTTTAAGTGAAAGACTGTTCGATGAGGATAGTATAAGACAGCGTTTCCCAAACTTTTTTGGCCACGGAACCCTTCTCATCTTTTCATATTGTGGCGGAACCCCAGCCTGAACTAAACGTATTGAGGCATACGTAGCGCCTGGGAAGCATACTAACATAGGCCTAACTAAATACACAGTGCACACCCATATAAGCAGTTCTTTAAAACAATTTATTTTCTCTTATATGAAATGTTAAAGTGTACAGTTTTTAAGACCAAGACTTATAGAGCACAATATTGGGAGTGCATGAACTTTTAATACGTGTATGGTGATTTTTGTTTTTTCTCGTAACTTGTTTTATATATGGTTTGATGCTAGAAAGCTAGATTCTCATGTCAGGTGGCAAATTGCAGATGCACGATAACTGCACAATTCACGACAGTGGGGTTTCATAAATTAGCTCGATCCAGAAATTGATTCATGAAAGTTCAGTGAAAGCCTGCTTCACTTGCGAGTCCGACATTATCTCAATAAGAAGTTCACAATCTTAACAAAAGTTTTGCTGGGTTTCGGCTACTTTGAATGGGTTTCGAATCCAAATAATATCACCCTTCATGGAAGGAAAGTATTTAACGTAGTTCGCTTCCAGGTCGTGAATATGATCTGCAATTTGAACGAATGTTTTGGTCGAGAACACAATCCATTTCAACTAAATTTGACCTAAAAACTCATAACAGTCCACACTATTAGTTTGAACATAAGCCTAGAACCCTTAAATTTCCCTCCTTGAGCTCTATGTCAGACTTTTATAACAGCAAATTAAAAAAATTGCTAATACTGTTGTACGATTATCAGACTAAGCTGTACTTTTAAAAATATTTGCGTTAAATCATGTTCGGATTCGTTCGTCGAGGTAACGATAACAAAGATGGCTACGTCACTATTCAGACTTACAGCTCTGACCTACATAGGTCCCTGCAGTGACCTTTGTAATCTATAATTCCATATAATTACTGGATAGCTAAAGGGCATTGAAAGTCCGAATTTTCGCTCAATGGGCAACATGCAAAGAGACGACTGACAGCAGTTTTAAACTTTATAAAACTTTAGACCATTTTAAAAACTGATTGGAATGTTTGATTCCAATGAAATTTCTCAATGAAAATTCTTTTAAATTAAAACTTTTCGCGGAACCCTTGTGTTCACCCCGCGGAACCCTTGGGTTCCGCGGAACACACTTTGGGAAACGCTGGTATAAGAGCAATACGTCGGAATTGCTGTTTGAGAGTAGGCACTTGTGGTAGAGCACAGCATTAACTCCATCACTGTCATTTGCATGTGGTGCCAGTACCAAGTTAAGATAAATCAGGAGGGTGATGTTGATGGCCATTGCAGTTTTGAGATGTTAAAAACTGGAAACCATACTACTGGTACTAAAAAAACGTCACAGCATTTGTTGAATTGACCGCGTTGGCTCAATAAAGAAACACAGCAACCCAATGTATTCTGGGGCCAAACCAACCCATCTGACTTGCCCGAAAAGGATGATCTCAAAGCTTGTACTTGTAGTCCTGTGAAAGTTTCATTTTAAACATCTTGGTCAGAAAAGGATTTTTAATAACGAGAAACGTTCGAGTAATAAGTTCGATGAACATGAAAAGTGCACACACTTCAGGTGAAAACATTTTGCAGAGCAAGTTTGCAAAGCAAATATAGTCTGTAATCATATACCTGGCGTTAACATTTATTGGTTTATTTGCTGTGAAAAATAAGGTTAGAAATAAGGCTCACAATAACTGATAAAGCTTTGCCACTTGCCGACAGCTTGCAGATAATAATATCCATGTTTACAAAAATTACAATTTCCGTATGTGCCTGTGTTTGAAAAGTATAATATACCAGTAATTAATGAGAAATCTAAGGTACAGAGCGGTGAAAAGGGTAAAAAAAACATTGCAATTTTAAAAACAAACATCATTTAAAATGTGGAGCAAGTCCTTTAAATGGTAAAAGAAGAGATTTAACCGGAATGTTCAAAATCAGTCGTCATATTAAGGATTCATAAATTGATTAACTGTAAGACCTCCTACAGGATTACTTACTGAATAGTTTATATATTCCGGTAACTGCTGTCGAACATGTCCATCGTAATCATAAACTTGAAATTTCTTAAGTGCTAAAAGCTAAGCGCAAGGCGCCAGCTTTCTCCGCTCTCCAGTCATTCAGTACGCATGGAAATCCAAGTCTGGTTGACCGAGAGGTGTGTACAGATAGATAATGTGAGAGCTCTTTAAAGTACCCCTCCAGAAAAGTCACTTTTTGATAGTGTTGCAGCCTTACACATGTGTACATGGTTATCATGCCTCTTGGAATATACCACTGACCATGTGTTTCTGTACAGATTAGCTAATTTGTTGCCTTTTCATTAAAGATTTACAACAGATCTTTGCAATATTTATCCGTCCAGAAAAGTAATTATTTTTGGTATTGTTGCCTCTGAATATATGCCTGTGGTCCATTTTAGTGTGGTCCTGTCTGGCAGCTAACTAACAACTCTGACTAAGTGGATGTGTTAATTGCAGTGGAGTTTTTCTTCAGTGCTTTTGATCCACTTCTCAAAAGTCATTGGAGTTTGTATTTTTGGTCAGGAGAAATTATATACCCGAAATTTTAAAATGGATCTACTGTCCCTTCCGAAGCAGCATGGTCATTTTTTACAATTTAAGTTGATATAATGAATAATTGGAAAAAATGTCACTCATTTAGAAAATCTATTATACATCTTGTGATCTTTTGTGGATGCTATATCTTAGGATGTTGGCTTGAACCTCATGGAAGTTGACCCTCCAACTTCAGACTTGTAAGAGTGTTCAAACTATTTCAACCTAGATTATTACACTGTATGCTATGATTGCGGAAGTAGTAGTCATGAAATTGTGTTAAGATGTTGTCCGTTTTATTCTCTCTAGGAAGCGGCCCTGAGAACATTCCACATATCTGATGACCCAAATAACTTTTCTATTTCGGAGGCCACAGAGTCTGCTGAGGGTAAGCACTGCAGCATTTACTAAATAGTATTTCTGTATTTTTATTTGATGTGACAATGATCCTTTAGATTTTAAAAACTGCCTCAGCCAGATGTCTTGTGGCATGTATGTATCTGGGCATTTATATAATACCTTTAAGTACTGATCAGCTGATGCCTTTAAATACTGCTCAGCTGATGCCTTTAAATACTGTTCAGCTGATGCCTTTAAGTACTGCTGAGCTGATGCTTCTAAGTACTGCTCAGCTGATGCCTTTAAGTACTGCTCAGCTGATGCCTTTAAGTACTGCTCAGCTGATGCCTCTAAGTACTGATCAGCTGATGCCTTTAAATACTGCTCAGCTGATGCCTTTAAGTACTGATCAGCTGATGCCTCTAAGTACTGATCAGCTGATGCCTTTAAACACTGCTTAGCTGAAGAAGACCTAGATACATATGATTGACTTCCTGCTTCAACATTTTTCAACTGTATTAGAAGTGTTTCAAAATTACCTGTCAATTTCGCTATTTTGTATGGACTTATTGGACTATTGCCAGGAATTTGCCTGCAATGACATTAAAAAATCTAATTTAAGAAATTTTGTATTTTGGTGAAAGGGGACCTGCTATGTAGAAGCCATTCCTTCATGCTCTTACCCATGACTACTCATTTTGCACCAGTTAAAATTGCATCTGAAACAGTATATATAATTTGAATGCAGTAAGACCTTCTCTGTGTTATAAACTTTAACAGAAACCGTTCATTGATGTAGGTATAACAAGTATTAAAGGCCTTAACATGATGTTGCTAACTGTACATCCTCATGTTGAATTGTATGACAGTATAGCGGGTTATCCCATTGACACCAGCTCATGTGGATTGTGGACATGTGGTCTTTCAGAAGGTGAGAAAATGCTGGATTTGTCACAGCCTCTATATGGCCAAGTGTCTTCTCGTCAGGGCAAGAAGCCGGCCGTGTTTCTACGCTACAGGGAGCAGGACGCTAATCGTGGCTACATCCGTGTTTATCCAAAAGGCCTCAGGTGAGACTTCACTATATCTCCGATGGATCCGTCATCAACCTATCAAGGCCCGAAAGTTCACTGCATAAATTTTATGCTCCATTACTATACATCTGAAGAGATGCACAATAGTTTCGTGATTAGCATGCTGAACTTTCAGCCAAGAGGTTAGGGGTTCAAATTCTCAAAAAGGCAGAAATTTTTCAAGATTTTTGCTCTACACCCGTCCCTCGCCAACTTGGCTATTATGAGTACACTGACTGTACGGTGTTGGTGGGAAGATCAAGGGGCGAGGGAGAGATCTGGCCACCCACCCTCATGTGCTGAGGCTAGAAAAATAAAGTGCTAATACTTCATACGCATGGCTGCCTCTCGGGCTAGCGTAAGGGACTGCTCTTCTCTACGTATACGTCTGAACACTCCCCTGCCATTGCTGGTAGTTTAATTCTTCTTTATTTGTGTGTGTTTACTGAATCATCAACTTCTGATGATGAACTGCAGGTGTGAGGTTCTGAAGGTGCTACAAAAATTTCCACATATATTTATTCATGCTAGTAAGTGATGGCTTTGCAGGTGAGACTTAGCACTGTGCAGTAATCTATCTATAGTTACATAGTTGTGTTGGGATGCAGAAAACAATTATCAAGATTAGATAGTAATTATAATTCTGTGATGTTGGCCCTTTGATCTGGAATGGCCTTCCTCTGGCACTTTGCCTGCTTCCCAGGATCCATTCTGACACGGTTTATTCTCACCTTAACACTGCCCTTTTTTTTACCTCGTTGGGGTCAAGAGCACTTCTGAGTAGTTGCCTCGAAGAGGTGCTATATAAATTCCCGTAATGATTGAATGAATAATTGTAATTGCAAATTTATGTAGCACCACTTCAAGAGAAACAAATCAGGGGCACTGCAGACCTGAAAAAATGAGACCATAATCGAATACAATGGTTTTTAAGCGCTTACAGCAATCCACAAAGTTGCTTGACAGTAAATTTGATGAAGAAATGTCACCAAAAAAATCAACATTGATAAGCTGAAGCACAAGTGCAAGTTGTTTATTCTTATATTATGTTCTGTTTTTTTTAAACAGTGAAATCTCGCCGAAGGCAGATGTAACATTTAAGCACATTCCGGTCTTACAAGACAGCAGTGCACAAGAACTGATAGAGCTTGCATTGCAAAAGTTCGGCATTGAGGTAGGACATCGTGTTCTCTTTCGATGCTGCCTTGGTTTAGCATGTTACTGGATGTTAACGCCACAGAAAAAGGCAGGATTAAAGTTAACGTATTTTGTCTTTAATGGAATTTGAGTATATTGAAGAGAAGACAAGCAACACGTGTTATGGAATTAAAATAATCTGTTTTGAAGCACAGTCTGAGCTGTACGGCTCTTGTTAACAGGACAAGTGCAGTCTGGCAAGTGCAGGTGCAATAGCTTGACACTTTCCTTTGGAAGTTGTATCTTTTGGCAAAGAATTCCTTGTTTCTCAAGATGCAGTAGGTTAAAAACCTTTTTTTACAGAGGTTAAAGTTGCCATCCATGCAGTTCAAAGCAGTCACTAAATTCCTCTCTATGATTGTACTCCTGCAAGTATGGCTTTATTGGATCTGCCACTTGACACCTGGCCTTCCTGTTCCGGGTGTTCTTCCATGCCAAGCACAGTCCATGTCCATTCCTGTTTGCTGGTCGACAAGGCTGTAAGGCTCCCGAGTCCTTTCCTGGTGCCCATTCTTTGAATCCTGTTCCTCAAGTTACTAAATAAAGTGTCATAACAGCAACTAAAAACAATGTGTGTGCACTGTGCAGTGTTTGTATCTGTGCAAAAGAACCTCACAAAAGCGCTGTGCACATGGCTTGCTATGTGATAAGCCAACAGCCATGTTTGTATTTACACAAACAGTGGTGCCATGCATTCGTCTCGTCTACCAAAAAGGACTGAGGACATGGATGTGATAGGACTTTGCCATGTCCTTGATGGATCTGTGTCTGGAAAGTGACTGGAGTTGGCATCATTATAATTTAGATTCTATTAGTTGTGCAGTGCTGTAGCACAGCTTCTGTTATCTGGTTTCAGAATGCCGATCCTCGTCTTTTCTCTTTAGTGGAAGTGGTTCTGGATAAAGGAGTTTCAGAGAGGGAGCTGAGTGAACATGATAAGCCATGGTTGATAATGCAAAAGAGTAGAAAGGTATCATCATCACTGTCATCATCGTTGTTGTCATCGTCATCGTCGTATTGCTTGTGTTTTCAGTGTTTTTATATCATTGTTTGTGAACTCTGACTTCACTGTGTGCATGTACTGAATACTTCTGCAGTGTCCCTAAAAGCTGCTACATGTTCACTACTTACATTATGTTTTGCTGCATTACATTACATGTTTGTCTGTTAGCAGAAACTTAGATTTTCCAGTTTAGTGAGACTCTGTAAATTCAGTGGATATTATAGAAATATAAGTTCACTGGACACTAATCATAACAAACTTCGTTATAACTCAAATTCTCATAATAATGAGCTTCATATACAATACAATACAATACAACTGTATTTGCTATTGTCCTCCTTCCAAAGTTCAGAAATGCATGCACACGATCATACAACAAGCGTTTATGTTGCAGAGCAATTGTGAACAAAGGACGTGCTTAAGGTCCTACACAGTAGCTGCCTTGGGTGAGGCTCAAACCCATACTCTCCACGTTACAGACCAAGCGTTCTAACTAAATGGCCACCATGCAACATCATGACCAACTTCATAATAGCATGAATTCTCATTATAACACGAACTTTTATTATAACGAACTTCATTATGATACGAATTCTCGTCATGACAAGCATCTATATGACACACATATCGTTGTTGCCATTTGTAATAAAGGTACATGTAAAAGATTTAGCTAACACTTATTTACACACTTTTATAGGAACTGCTGTGAAGGGTTTTCTTAAATCAAAGGCATGTTCATTGTTCAGCTGAGGAGCAAACATAATGACAGCAATCCATTGTTTTGTTTGATTGTTTCTGTTTAGAGATTTGGAAGTTTCATAGGAATACTTATTTTATTCACCCATCTTTAAGTGGTGCTCAAATACCAGCCCCTAATGGATGGAGGGTTTAGTGGGCCCCAGGTGACATGGCATCCAGGATAGTCATAAATTCAAGTACTAATGCTCTTCTGATTGTAGGAATGCCTTAGGCAAAGTCGTATGACCCGGTTTTACATAAAGCAAAAAGATGACCCTCATGGTCCTCACATTGCCATCTATGTTGGAAATCTACCGACAAGCCTGTCCCAGCGTCAGTACGAACACATTCTAGTCGACACTGTAGGCATTGGTAAGCATAGGTTTCTCTTGAAAGCATGTTAAGTTTCTGTGGTTTTACCACAGAGGTTGTAGTTGTACATATCTCTGCTCTTTTGCTCAGTCTTCATACCACCAAGTGTGGCACTCAGTCAGTGGACACTGATTCTTACTGTCTCACTCACCAGAACAGTGTAAAGCTTTTGAATTTCACTGCCGTTCTGTGTTTTCTCTCGGTTCCTTAATGTCGTTGAGTTCTAAACTTCACATTCATCTGTTTGTCCATGTTGACCTACTGGTTGTCGGCGGGATTTCTTCAGTGGAATATTGAAAAGTTCTGCTTCCCTTGAATCAAGCATCAGTTGGTGGTTTGTGTATTATGAAACAGTGCTATAGAAGTTATTAGATTAGTTTATATATATATATATATATATATATCAATTATTACTTAATAAAAATTCATGTTATGATGCTGTGCTTTTCCTAATTCCATACTTTTATATAGTTGCAAGTTGATTTTAATTACTTCAGCTGCAGTTTTCATACCACCAAGTGTAGCACTCAGTCTGCCCACTCCTTATATGTTCAAAGTTGTGTTCTTGTCAACTTTATGATTACAAATAAATGAAGATTGATTGATTGATTGATTGCATTTGTCAGGCAAGAGTTTTCCAAAACAGTGCTGATCGATGTATCACACTGTCTTACTGTATTATTGTTACATTACTTTACTGTGCTGTGTTATACCAATTGTGGGGCGTGGTGGCTCAGTGGTAAGTTCGGCGCCTTGTGACCGGAGGGTTGCAGGTTCGAATCCAACTCTAGCCGCTGCGTACGGACCTTGGGCAAGTCCTTCACTCGCAATTGCTCGTGGCGCTTCGGCGTGAAAATTTCGGCACAGTATCAAATGCTGTAGTCGGGAGCGCCTCTGAGTAGTAGTTGACTTCAAGAGGCGCTATAGAAATATCCGGAATAAATAAATAAATAATAAATAAATTGTTACACTTTGTAGCACACTGTGTTGCTTAACCTTTTCTTTAGTCTTATTCTCAACAGCTGTAATGTGTAGTTTTTTTAACTGTTTATTATTATTATTAGTATTATCATTAATGTTACACTAATTCTGCCCGGTATATTTACATCAAGTCTATCGTTTGTTGGTTCTTATGAAGAAAATAAATGGTCAAACTTTGACGTTATTTACTACGAATACGGCGCTCTTGTGTTAGTCTACAATAACACAGAAAAGGCGACACAAGCATTCAACTTACTTCAGGAGGCAACCTTCGATGACAAACAGAAACAACTATTAGTATTAATCTTACCCAACATTCAGGTAATTCACTGCCAGCTTTTGTTTTTAGTCTTCTTTCTAGATGAAAAGAATAATTTCACTTTGAAATTTCTTTCCTGAAAACTTTTCTTCAGTGTTATTATCCGAAACACAATGTTCTTTGATGATCCCTCGATGCAATAATTTTGTCGCATAAATCACAGCTGCAAGCACCAAAATCAGAACTTTGGAATAATGGATAAAATTATAAATAGAGTCATAAAAAAGCTAACTCAGAACTATTTAGTTCTCTTTGAACAAGAAGTTAGCTTTGCATCCCATTCAAGAAGTTGGTGAACTTGCTCAGGCACATCAGTTGATGTGTGTTAGATGTTGGTGCTTCATACAGTTTCTGAGTAATTGTAATTAATAATAATAATAATAATAATAATAATGACGACAATTTCTATGGCGTCATAACACAGCTCATGCCGTTACAAGGGCGCCTTGACAAACAACAAAAAACACACAATTAGTCAGAGATATTGTTGATGCTCATTTATATAGCATCTCTTCAACCCTTTAACGATGAGAGGGATTACTTTTCCATACATTTTAGTACATGCTCGTCATTAAAGTGTTAAGAAAACTTACCAGGGTATGTGTGCATTTGACCCAGTGGCGTAGCAATGTGTTTTGCAGGTTGTGCAATGCACAAGGGCCCTCGGCGGTCAGAAGGGCCCCTGGCAGCGAGTATAGAGTCATTTTAGAAAACGAGTAAATCTACATGTACAACAAGTTAGCGTACGCAGTACTACACACTCAAATGACTCGACTCATTAGTGTTATTGGCTGAATCTGAAGTTGGAATACCCAAATGCATGATTTAGTAAACAAATGGTGTGCCATGACAAAATTCTTTATTCTATGCAGTCTTTGGAAGGAAGTAATTTTACTGACGTATAAATATATTGATGTCATGACCGACGGCGACATGTTTAAAATTTATACAGTTTTTGTTGATATTTTCTACTATGCAGTGTGGAATATTATTACTTTGTAGTACTTTGTGTAATTTAAATTGACAATTGCATAATTACCTACAGTAGGCCTAACTTACTAATACTTAAACTTAAAGATTGCATAATTTAAATCACTGCACTCCCTCAGGCTCAGACTCAGTTATGTCTAAGACTTTTTTAAGTGACGCTGCTAAGCGACAAGCGCGCGAAGAACTTGCAAAGAAGGCCGCCAAAATGCCTAAAATCTCTGCTTTTGACAGAATTTAAGTGTGGATAATTCATATTTTAGCAGTCATATCAGATAGAACAATGTTTTTAGATTTATTATCTCTAGTTCAATTTTTGTGTGCTAGCCTGAGAGAAATAAAAAAATGTTTTATACCAATAAATCGGAGAAAATAATTAAAATGTAATTATTTAATTATTATTTAATTGGGGTGTGATTTATGATATTTGCATATTTCTCACGGTGCGAAATGTGCAAATATCGTAAAAGCACCTAGCATTTTTTGCGCAGCGTTTTTTTTTGTTTCAAACCGAAGCTAGTTCAAGGGGCCCATCATCGAAGCTGTGCACAAGGGCCCCCAAAAACCTATCTATGCCACTGATTTGACCTGACTATACAAGACAGTTCAGATGGAATGGTCTTCAACCAGTTGTGAAACAGAAGTATAAAAAGAAGAACATGCTCATCATAGATTGAATGGAAGCTGGTTCCAGAATGAGGGGCCGACCATGTCAAAGCTTCATGATGCTTTGTGGAAGTAATCAATCAGTTTTCGTGTATTCATCTTACAGCTGTCACAGACGCAACTATATCACTTAATGTCTAGAACAACTTATGCCAGCTGTAACAAATACAGTGAGGGGTGCTAGATTGGTGGTCTTTGCTAACTCTCCTGGTTATTTGATTCCTTCCCTACATAAGAGGTTAGCGGTTAATATACATTCTTCTATAATGCCCTTGAAATAGTACAGGATGGGGATGACTTGACAAAAATAGAATGTTGATATGTGAATGTTAAACGTGATACGATCTGTGATTTGGTGTCCAGCCTCACATGATTCCGAAGAACACAACCCCTCTCCTTGTGCTGGTTAATGTCAAGAGTGGAGGACAACAGGGCATGGAGTTGATCAGATCATTTAGGAAACTTCTCAATCCTCACCAAGTGTACGATTTGATGAACGGTGGACCTCTTCCAGGGTAAGGCTTCTACAATCCCCTTTGTTACAGGTCCCTCTTGTGCTCCCTGGAGCAGAGTAAATGACCTTACTTAGCAATGCACTACTAATTCTTAGAAGATAAGCATTTACTTGTGGCCAATCCCCTTTTGAGGACATCTTTTTCAGCTATGAATAACTGTCCTATACCTGTTGCTACTCCAAGGGATTTTACAGTTGCTGTGCAGATGAATTGAAAGAGTGCAAGTTACCACTGAAATTATGTTTCAGTTTTCTGAGTAGTCCTGTGTAATGACATTGTAATATAATACAAAAGTGTTGAGCATTAAGACAGTTGATGTGTTCTGGCAGGGTTTGTTTGAATATTAATGTTTGGATAAAATACTTATTAATGTTTGGATAAAATGCTTATTAATGTTTGGATAAAATGCTTGAGGCATTTTAGTGGTTGAGGGGCCAACGAGTGCCCTGAAGGGTTTGGTGGTTGAGGGTTGATTGGTGTTTTGATGATTGAGGGGATTTGTGGGAAAGGCAAGTCATTCCATTTTTCATTATGGCCAACACTTGCTTTGTAATGGTGTGAGATTACAGATTAACAGTTGAATGAGAGTACTTCTGCAGCCACTTGGTGACTAATGAAACCCAACAATGTTGGCCAGAGTGACTTTTTTAATGCTTCTACCGCAACTGAAGCCAGTCCCAGTTCTGCTTAGTGATGGGTGGTTGTGTCATACCAGGGCACAATAGCTGAATGGTTAGAGCGCTTGTACCATGGAGAGTGTGAGTTTGAGCTTACTGTCTAGGGACCTTGGCAAGTCCTTCATGAATGCACAATTGGTCAGTGCCATCGATGTTCTGTCATAGGGTCATGCATGCACTTCTGAAGTTTCTAGGAGAGCAATATCAAATAAATACAGTCATATTTGTATTTGTACAAAACTAATATTTTCTTCATGTATATATTATGATGCCAAAACATCAAAATTGGTTGACCATGACTTGTAGCAGAGAAAGCAAAAGTGAAAAACTGTATGGCAAAAGATGCTGTTTTTAAACTTAAAAGAACTGATAATCATTTTGATTATATGGTGTAGAATTTTGTTTTTGTTTCCAGACTGTACGTGTTTCGTAACATTCCGTTCTTCAAAATCCTGGTTTGTGGTGGAGATGGTTCAGTGGGTTGGGCATTGTCTTGCCTTGACAACGTTGGTCAAGATGCCCAATGCCAATCACCCCCAATGGCTGTTATACCACTTGGAACAGGTCTGTATGTTTGTTTAGAAGCATGCCTTTGCTCTAGATGATCTAAGCTATCTAGGGAGTAAAGAATAAACAAATAGGAATGATACAACTAATTTTAATTAATGCTATTATTGTTTTTGTACTGTATATGTCAGTTTACATAGCAAACTAGTCATGGCTACTCCAGGGGTTCATTCATTCATTCGTTCATGTATTTATTTAACACCTCCCCAAGGGGGCTTTGCAGAGGTGCTCCCAACTCTAGCATGGCCAAACAGGACAGTTTTCAATCTAGTGTAGAATGTATTGATCAGAGGAGTTCTAGGGAGCAGGTGCAGCTCCAGGGGGAGCCCAGGGTGCTATGATTACGTATATTAATGTGCAATACATTTATAGCTCTTGCATATGAGCATTTTCAAGGCATTAATTCACTGAATATGTCATAAGAAAAAAATTCTATTTCTTTGTGGTTGAATGGTACATCAAAAGATTGGAATGGCCTTTGCCAGCTAACACACCAAGCTGTCGAAAAGAAATTAAAAGTTCTCTATGTAAATGAGTTTAACCCTTAGAAGTTGTTTCTGAAAGTGAAAATGACCTTCAGACTAAGAATAAGACTTAATAGAATACAAATAATTTATGCATTATGCACAGCTTAGTCTTATTCTGTGTGTAGGTGACCTTGGATACAGACAATCCTTGTCTTTCACTGCTTCTAAATTGGGATATTGTAAATTGGGACATTTCCAGGTGAAGGGGAATAGAAAAGGCTGTGAAGTTGTTCTAATGATGTGAAGAATTTCAAGATTTTATAGAATGTGTGAGAAACATGGTCTAGTAATGAAAGTGTTTGATTGCCAGGTTAGGTAACCATGCTATTCTGTGTATTGTGGAGCTGTGTATAATGCATAAATTATTTGTATTCTATTAAGTCTTATTGTTCTTTAAAATGTTATTGTCAACTAAATCAACAGCACATCTTCCAGCAGTGCTTTAAGGAGGTTCATAAAAGGTGCTTGAGAAATGGCTAGATGCATATGCAAATTCTCTGGATTGTTGTTGTCTTTTTAAATGTTTCATTTGACCGATTTTGTGAAGACGAGTGACCATAGACATACGTTATGTGAACAAGGTAACATGATGTAATGGTGTTCAAGGTAATGACTTGGCTCGTGTCCTGCGATGGGGGCCTGGCTATACGGGCGCTGAAGACCCACTGAGTCTCCTCAGGGATGTCACTGAAGCTGAGGAGATCAAACTTGACAGGTAAGTCTGTCACAATCTGGTTTCCTTTTATGGAAGTCTGTGGTGGTGATGTCAATGTTCTATATGCCCTACAAAACACATTTGCTGTGGTAAATGTGGTAAGTCGGTGTGAAACTCATTCCATCGTATGTTGCAATCACTGTGTGCAGCACCTTCTACATCAATCACAACATCAGCAAAGACCCATTTCAGAACCTGCTTTCCACAGTTTTGCAATCCTCAGGGGTCATGTATACCTTGGGTGTAAAATGACAACAACAATAATAATAATGATACCAAAAGTATTTGCAACAATAATAAACATGAAATTTTATCTAATTTTCTATGTTATTTTTTTCCAGTCTTTTTGAACTGACCAGCCGATACATACACACTAACATATATGCAAACACATCTGCATACAGAAAAACAAGCATACTTACATAGTATTACGTGCATTCATGCATATTGTAGAATGTCGGCTGTATTGTCAAATGTGGAAGCTTCTCATAAACCCGACTGACACCGACTCCACAGATTTCTGAATGTATTTCAAACTGTTTCATTTCAAACGTGTTCAGTTTTCAAGGCACAACCTGACTGATCAACGTCTAACAGTACAAATCCCTCCTATGCCTCTTCTTCTTCTTCTTTATATCTCGTTCCTTCTATCCATTTTAGAAGGAGCGTCCAGACAGTTTGACTCGAGTATATCACAACAGGTAGGAGTGTTCAGACAGACAACATACCTAGTCTAGTTCACCTTGACCTTACTAGATTAAAAACACCCCCCTGACAAGTAGATGTAACAATGTATATGTACAAACATATATATACATCCATACATACAAAATACATACAACAATTATATATATGCATACATTTCTCCTATGCTGGAATATGTATCAACTGTTGAGATGGACTATTGAAATATTGCAGGTGGACTGTCATTTTTCATCCGAACGAAACTGAAACAGACGAGGCGAAGTTGGCAATTGCAAACGACACAAACACCGCACAGCAGAACGAAGACACGACCGCAATCTACGTCATGAACAACTACTTTGGAATCGGAATCGACGCGGATCTGTGTCTGGACTTCCACACAGCCAGAGAGGAAAAGCCGGATAAATTCAACAGCAGGTCCGAACGCCACATCCAGATCGTGTCATGTAATGTAACAGAAAGTTCATATAGTGCTTCCATTCAAGGTGTAATGTAATGTAGTATACTGGAACAGTATGCTATGTGATAGTACATTTGGGCAGACACTAGAGCATTTGGAACCTACTTAATGGCGTCTGTATGAGCCATATCCCAAACTGCCGTATTATACATTTGTGTTGCAGTGAGTTTTTTTATAGCTGAACTAAATTTGACACAACTGTGTGTCAGATATCCGATTTTAACATAAATGTCGTGTTAATTAATATTTTATGATGCATTTCAAGGGCTCAAGTACCTCTTGCTGTGCTGAAGAGGAGTAAAGTTGTGTTTGTTGTTGTTAAAATGTACCTAATTTATATGGCTGTTCATCACAGATCTGTTAAGAAGTGCCTCTGGCCCACCCTAGGTGGAAGACCTCAGTTTTTTTATGTCATTAGAAGGTACATCTCGAGTCAGCTGCAAGTTGAAGATAAATTCTGTAAGTTGTTGAAAATTATAGGTCTCTGGCTTATCCTTTTTATGGGGACAGAGTTTGACTTTCTGAATAAGTCCTCTAATTTTCTCTGCTTTTGTCGAGCAAACAGATAGGAATCCTGTAATTGCTATTGTGTTTTCCTAGATTTTGATTTTTCTGATTAAATCATGTTTAAATTATAAGAAGCATAGATGCACGGAGGAGTGTGCTTAGAGTTTAATAAAAATTTGTCTGTGACATTTTAGATTATACAATAAAGGTGTTTACTTTAAAATTGGAATACGGAAGATGGTGAACCGTCGGAAGGACCTTCATCACGACATCCGCCTGGAAGTTGACAGCAAGGTGGTGAACGTCCCACCAGTGGAGGGAATTATTATTCTGAATATATTAAGGTATGTTTAAGAACTGGTGTGTAAATGTGCCTGCATTCACCTGATGCTTGTTATTATATTGTCTAATAAAGGTTTGGTAGTTCATTTGTAATATTGTTTGTCAGGTGATAGGCCAGTTTTCATAACCGCTAAAAAGGTGCTTGTGTTTTGCGGTTTTTGGCCGTTGTATGCGTTTCTGGTTAAATTACAGTTCACGTGGAAATGCTGAATGATTCATTCGCGTGTCTGTTGGAAATGCAGCAGCCTACCGCATTTCCGTCTGTGTGTGCTTGCTATGTAGCAATAGTCCCTTACTTTTTCAGTGCAACATGGTAGCTTTGCCAGAGTCAGCCCCTCATTCTGGCAAAGGCTGTCAGGCAAATACCAATGACCTCAGCTTTTTTTCTCATCTCAGCCTACCGAATTTAAAAACTATGCTCTGCTTAGCTTCTAGTATTCTAATGTGTCTCATAATGGCTGAGTTGTATTAGTTCCAGTGTTTAATGACATCTTATGGCTACCAGGGCTATTAATGTCACCCTCCTACTTTTTCCAGGCTTTTGACTGGCCTGTTAGAGTCTTGTCCGAGTTCTTTAGGGCAGTGGTTCTCAAAGTGGTGGTCCGCGGAATGGCGCCGGTCCGCGGAGCTCTGGTCACCAGTCCGTGAAACAGTCCTTATAAATTCATAATTTTTCAACTTTTTGGATAAAACATCATTGACATATGTAAAATACTTCAGAAATAATGTGAAACTGTTAATCCCATGACAATGTACATTGTAAAAAGCGATTTAGTTTGGTTTAACAACGTTAGCAGTAAAACCGATGAATCCCCCCAGGTTGCGATTCCGCACTTGCCGTTAGTGGTCTGCGAAAAGCAACATAAAGATGGTCCCTCTCTTGAAAAAGTTTAAGAACCACTGCTTTAGGGTACTCTGTAAAATCATAATCATAATAATGAGTACACATTTATATAGCGTCTGTTCGAGATGCCTCCTCAGAGGTGCTCCCTGTCTTAACAATACAGGACTGTGATCAAAAAGAATGGCCTTCAACTGCTGAGATGGGAGAAGAAGCTGATGCCACTGTCTTAAGGCATCAGTCTCCCCATAGCAATGACAAAAATTGAAAATTCTAGGGTTTACTTGAGGAGTTCCGCTTATTTGTTGTTTACATATTCAGATCCAGGTTGATTTAAGTGACTATAGGAAATATTGTCTTGTCTGGCAGCTGGGCTTCTGGCGCAAATCCTTGGGGAGTGGAAAAGGAGGACCAGTTTGCCAAGCCAACTCATTACGATGGCATGCTGGAGGTCGTCGGTGTAACAGGTGTTGTACACATGGGGCAGATTCAGAGTGGCATGCGAAGTGCCCTGCGCATTGCACAAGGTGGTCATGTAAGTAGTCCATTGTTATTTCATGTTATGTAAAATCAAGTGCCACAAAAGGCTCCCATATTATGTCGTTCTTGAGCTGTACATTCACTGGGCGCATAGCTGGCCTGTATTGCGCCATTAGGGCAACTGGTAGCCTGGGTTTGGCCCTTGTGGGCCAACGAACCGGGCTGTTAGGGTGAAACCTGTAAGAAAGATTGGCTGGTTGTTCAATTAGTGTTCTGTTTGCACAAAGTCCAAGAATGTTATTCTTAAAAACAAGTTATAAGTCAGGATTACCTTGCCCTGGCTTACCATGAAGTCCAACAAGATAATTCTAAGTGCCCCATTATAACGTAATGGCTTGATTTTAGCAGTGAATAATTTTAACCGATGCTTTTAAAAATTGTCTACCAGCCAAAAAATGATGTGCTATCTCAAAGATATCACATGAATATCACAGGTGTTTTACCAAGTGCTTTAAGAAATTGCATGTCAGCCAGTCAATGATTGCTATTTGAATACTGACAAAAATGTCACAAGAACATGGCAGGTAATGTAATATATGTGACTTGCTCTGGCAAAAGGAGGCGGAAGTCGCCAATGATAAAACCAGAGAAATTAGCCAAAACACCAATCAGGTGTAAATTTTTCAATTATCGTTTATTTGCGTATATCAGTAAATAAGATCTTATATTATATGAAAAAAATTGATTTAATAAAATTTCACCTATTTCATGACAAATTTAATAAATTTGTGTGATTCACAGAAAATTATCCAAGAATTTAAAATTTTTGAGGGGACCAGTTTCAGGAGTATTTTATGGCATTCAATCTGTTAGGAATACCATGTGTAATACCTCATTGGAAGGTTAATAGATTCAGCTTGCTAAAAATAGCCTCATTTCATAGGTTCCCATAGTGATTTCCATAAGTTTAAGGTTAAAAACACTGAAACTTTGCAATTTATGTTGAGTTTGTATTGAGATAATAAACTTTGCATGCGTTTTTCTCGATATTGTACTTCCGAGTAGCAATAGATTCTAAAATTCATATCTCTGGAACCAATAAAGGTAGAATAATAATTTTTTCAACATTTTAAACAGAAATTATTGCTTATAATTTTAAGCCCAAAATATACTAAACTAATTTTTGGACAACAGCCTCCTTTTGCCAGAGCAAGTCACGTATTGCAGCAACTTGCCACAAAAACACCCATATATTGATAGAAGTGCATTGTCATATATCAATAAGCCAGTTCACCATTATCAATGCGCATGCGCAGCCAATTTGCTTTCACTTCCGGCCGTTCACACACAAACCGAAGCACGCCGTTGCCGATATTGCTATGATCTGTTTGACAGAGATATTAAAAAATATTTGACTGATTAGCCGTTCATATATATATATATATAACAATAAAATGCGCTTGTGTGCGATTGTTAATTGCGGGTTCTAAGCACAGTTTAAAGTCCAGAATAAAAAAATTAAAGTCCAAATGCAAAACTATCCAGACCACGTGACCTTTATTTGCAAGCAGCCACATGGTCTGACTATAAACACCATAACACCATCAAGTATCTAGTTTCCATCTAAGAATAGGTATAGGGGGTGGTTTCCATTGCTCCAAATGGTCATATCTCATTTTGTAACCTCTCTCTTTTATATATTTCTTTAAATCCTCCACCTTCCATCGATTGAAGTCATTCAACGATTCTAAGCGATCCGCCATGTTTTACTTTGTGTGTGAACGTCGTTCCCGTCATGCCTTGCGCGAAAAATAAAGGTGAACTAGCTTATTTGCTACTACTCTGTAAGACAATCATCTTTAATTTATAGCAGTTTAGATGTGTCTTTGAGCTTTTTGCAAGAGTGTTTGTAATTTTGCACTGTCTGCTTTACTTGTTGTAGATTCGGATCCAAATGCTAACAGATCTACCTGTTCAGGTAGATGGTGAGCCATGGATCCAGCCTGCAGGACAGGTGGTTGTCCTGAGGTCTGCTCTCAAGGTCAGCTGCATTTTGTGTTGTCATTTGGAATTTAACAAACAGCATGTAATGGTAATGGTTATTGCAAATTTATATAGTGCCACTCCAAGAGAGACTTATCATGTAGTACTGTAGAAGTGGACAGTTCCATCGATGCTGAAACTAGGACATTGGAAGAATGGCTGTTGGGCATTTAGATACTGACATAGTACAGGGAGAATGAGTTGGTCTGCCTGACTTTTAGTGACTCATATAGCACTAATCTATGATTAGACCTGCCTGACTTTTAGTGACTTATATAGCACTGTAGACTGAGTAGGCCTGTCTGTCCATCTTTTAATGACTTATAATTATAGCACTGGGAGAATGAGTAGGCGTGGTTGAGTTTTAAGGAGGTATAGAGCATTGGGAGAACGACTAGCGTTTAGTAACTTATGTAGCCCCAGCGTTTCATATTATACAGGTTGTGTCAGTCATTCAATAACAGTGGTGGATTCAACATGAGAAATAATTTATATATGCCCTTTTAATTTTTTTTCTGTGCAGACCGGTGTTACCCAACCTGGGTGCCACGGCACCAAGGGTTCTGTGAACCTACTCTAGGGGTGTTGCGGAAAATAGGTCCAAAAATTAGAATACTACTGATTATCACTACTGACATAGGCCTGTAAATATTTTTCAAACTGAAAGTAGTGTTGATATAGTCGTAACACTGCAGTATGACCTAAATGTTAGTTTTTGTTGTTTTTTGTTTATAAGGCCACCATGCTCAAGAAGTCGAAAAGTAAAATGAAGCGCTGTAACACTGAGCCAAGTATATATTTTCCTAACGACTCCAGTCTTCAGCCTCGTTCTCCTTGTGTGGACAGCGACAGTGGACCGCTATAATGAAACTGTGAGTCAGTTAATTCGTTAACCAGTTACATCAAACCATTTATTATTTTTCTCCAGTTACGCCATTTTATTGCATTTGATTAATTCCAATGAATCAGTCTCTGCCACTAAGCAGTTGTTTTTTATGGACTTCCTTAGGCTCGTTGCTTAGGAACTTTCTCATGGCAGATTCATAGCTATGCACTTCATGTTGCCTTGTACTTTGATACAAATAGTAAAAAATATTTCAGAGTTGGCTATTTAGCTATAGAGGTAGGGTATCTTTGATATCACAGAATGACTAGTGTTAGACAGAAGCATCATTTAATTATGACTGACAAAATTTCAACAAAGTTTTGATTTGAAAGTAGCCAATGAGTACTGTGAACAAGAAATAGGTCAACTAGTCCCTTACAGAGGCTGCACTAGTTGACAGCTTATTTGTGG
This sequence comes from Allolobophora icterica, assembly GCA_963556255.1. Taxonomy (NCBI): domain Eukaryota; kingdom Metazoa; phylum Annelida; class Clitellata; order Crassiclitellata; family Lumbricidae; genus Allolobophora; species Allolobophora icterica. Next base: position 16,020,767 of record OY744605.1, on the reverse strand, counting down.
TTTCAAACTGAAGACAATTGGATCCCAGATTACAACTAAACTGACGTATTAATTTAACATATGGCTATTTTGTGTAAGTCATTCTATCAGTGAATGCAAGTTTGTTTTACACAATCAAAGCAGATAGCATAAAACGTCAAATATTTCAGCATGTTACCATTATATGCTTACTTTCTTTTAATTTTTTTTTACATAATTAAGTGTACATTTTAGTACCTTTAAATATTGTTATGTATTCACTTTTAATGTCTTCATTGTGGTGTTACTGTATAGCTGTGCCTGTTTTTGTCATTGTAGTTCCTTGTTTTGCTCCTCTTTCAGCAAATTGGTTCAACACCAGTCTAATGTCCAATTCCTTTACACTGCTAGGATGTGGTAGGGAACAGCTTAGAACCTTGTCTGTAGTCGACGTCACCAAGTCAGCACGCCTAGATTCTCAACTTGGACCATCAGTCTGCCTCCTGCCTCCTGCTGGTCATCTGGTTTTAAATTCCTCAGCTTTTACTGGTCACGGATGTGCTGTGTTGGCTTCTCGATCTTGTTGACCCAAGGTCGTTTCGGCGAGTTTTGTTGCAGGGAGGCGCCAAGGTTGACTGTACATGACGAACTCGGCTTGGAAGGTGGGCTCGTCATGAAGTCGACTCGCCCGCTTTTGTACCGACTCTGAATTCACGATGGCACTCTTAGACTCCGTGGATGTTGATGTCAGTTGCTGTTATCGAACCTGCACACTCGCCCGCCAGCCTGCGCCTTTTCCTGCTCTCGGCCATTCAGTGTTAGTTTGTTATTGTATTTAACGCCATCCTAGTAACTGTCGGACTTAATACTCATTTGGCAAGTGCGCAGGTGCACGGCGCGAGTGCTGACATGCATGACGTGCTTCTGATGCTGTCGTTTCTCAACAGAATATTCAGAGATGTGACATTTCTAGGCGCTTTGGGTGAGGGCTTGTTGTAAAGAGAGGGCAAAATTGGAATCCACTGCATTAACTCCCTGCATTTCCGAAACAGAACCCAGTGGGGAGATTGCTGCTTCTTTACCAGGATAGCATTGCATCGAGTGTGGTTCTCGAAAGGACATGAGCAGCTCGAGTCACGAACTCTTAGGCGAAAAGCCGAAAAGTGCACGTTGGCGCCAGTCAAGCGTAACCACAGAGGTGCCCTCTATGTCAAACAGTATAAATAAAAGGTGCTTGGGTGTGGTTGTGTAGGAAAAGCTGTCTACTTCTAGTCAGTGTCTAGTAGTTATGTCTAGTTGTTATGCATAACTAAAGCAGTAATTCATGTATTATAGATCCAAGAGTATTGTACCTGTTGAATTATAGGTGTAGCTCTTTGAAGGTTTACATCTGTGGTTTTTGACATTAAGAACTTAAACATAAACAATTCCCATATATATATATATATATATATACATATATAAATTTAATGTATATTGTAAATGTAATACATTAGAATATATATGCCTATTTGTGTATGTACTTTTATTGTGCATAAATATGACATGTATTTTATGCAATGTGTTTATATGTGTGCACGTACATGTGCATCTGTATGAGATGTACGTGTGTTTAAGTTTTACGTGTAGATTTGCGTCTTAGAAATCTCAACGCGTGTTACCCAAATGCAACAGTTTCAGTCTTTGCATTTTGTATGCTTATATTCACTTATACTCGTATAAACGTTGTACAAGTGCATATATGCCAATGTTATCCTTACGCTGGGATTTACGTAGTGCTAGTTTGCGAAGTCACCTCTGAGACCCCTTTGGTGGCTGTCTAAAAAAGGAAAGGCTTAGTCTGGATCTGAGTTTATAGGAGAGCCTTTTATATACAGAAAATGTTGAAAAGAAACAGTTCCGTGCACAGAATGTCTTTCGAAGAATTTGCAACAGTGTTGCTCTTTTGTAAGAATTGCAACAGTGTTGCTCTTTTGTAAGAATTGCAACAGTGTTGCTCTTTTGTAAGAATTGCAACAGTGTTGCTCTTTTGTAAGAATTGCAACAGTGTTGCTCTTTTGTAAGAATTGCAACAGTGTTGCTCTTTTGTAAGAATTGCAACAGTGTTGCTCTTTTGTAGGTATACATATACCTGCAACTTGTGTCACACATTGGAGAGTAGCAAAGGTCAGAAGCAAAGGTAAAGGCAGTGCAGAGTAAGAGGTGCATTTTAGCGGTTCAGGTTTATTTCATATTTGAACTGTTCTCGATTAGCCATTGTATTTTGTACCTGCAAATTTCTGTAAGAACTTCTCAGAAGCACTTGTTGCCAGCCTAACCGATGCTAGAGTTCTAAACAAACGGCAAGTTATCTTTTTGTGATTGGAATGAGGTGGCTGAGTGGTAAACTTATAAGCTTTTCACCTCTGTGACTTGGGTTCGAACCCCGGTTACCCCGCATGAAATTGACTTGAGTCACTTTGTTGAACTGTGCTCAACCTCAGAGGCCACATTTTCAGAACGAGTACCTCTTAATCCATTACACTTCATGGGATTAGTGATTCATGTAATTTAGCTGACAAAGATCTCCACTGGCAGTATTGTCCACATTCACAGAGTGTGACCAATTCAAATTCAAACACACTATATTTGATGCAGAAGTGCTGTGTCTGCTTGATAAGGTGATGCAGAAGTGCTGTATCTGCTTCATAAGGCAAAGATGTGGAGGAAAATCAGGCGTACCTGCTTTCATTTCGCAGACCGCTTTTTCTTTGCTGAAGCCTGTCGGACCTTGATTTTGGGATGACTGGTTATGTCATAGTTTGTTTGCAGTAAATCTTTCCAGTAGTGTGATAAATGTGTATGCTTCATTTATATATGTAAGATATTATTGGGAGTCTGCACATAAAAAGTTATTTGATGTTTAGAATTTTCAAGTTCTTCCTTGGTTTTCAGTAAAAGAGTTTATGTACAAGCCGTGCTCTGTACGCTTTACTTCTGTGAAGTTGATAATTTTCTGCTATTTAAGCCGGTTGTCTTATGAAATATTCAGACCTTTGTTTCTTGTGTTTCTGTTCTTGCACCGCGGTTATCAGTTGTATGTCTTGAGTTAAATGGGTTCAGTCAAACCAAGTGTAATGCAACATGTCAGTCAGAGAGATTGTTTCCTCTGAGTGGAGTGAGGCATATACACAGGAAGCCTAGACCAAAGGTTGTTTTGAATCTCAGCAGTGTCGTTCATTTTGTTTCTGGTCAGTTTGGATTTTGAGACTCTTGTGGACAGATCTTCTGGATATTGACCTAATTACGGCTTGGTTTTGGTGTGCCATCGGTTGATGCCTTGTGCATTTAGCCGTCAATGCAATAGATGTTACTAATTACAATAGGTACAATGGGTTTTGTTGTGGCAAATTCCTTTATGTCTTTTCTGCTGCTGGGGTTCAGATTGGAAGTGCAGATAGTTGAAAACTGGTGAATTAATTCAAATAAGTTTAACAGATTGTGTTTGGTATATGATATCTGTTTCAAGAGTCAGTTCATAGAAACAGTTGCTTGTCCTTTATCGAGTTCAATTACTTTTCATACTTGCACACATATACATGTATTTACATACGCATGCACAGATACATATGCATGTATTTGTGCATCATATGTGCAGTAATTTCCATGCATATCTAAATAAAATAGGGATCCTTTCCTTTTGCATACAACTGCCATAAACTAGTCTACTTATATTGAATAAGTTTGTAATAAGTCACATTATGAAGTACTTTAAATTTGTAAAAAAGCATTTTGAAGTGTGATATTTTATGAATAAATTTCCAGGTTGTTTCAGTGTTTTGACACAGCTATAGAGAATTTTTTAAAAAGCTACTCAAAGGTGACTTTCAGAGACTATTTTGCTAGTGAAATGAAATTTCAGTAATTCCTTATGCAGATGTACATGAAACAAATTTCGGCATGTAATAAAATCTTCTGTGGTCATCGGTTTGAACCAGTTTCACGCTTACTGAATAAGGTAAAGGAGAAGAAATGGGGTTTGGAAATATAAAACTTTTATACCCCTTTGTAAATGAAAAACTTGCAAAATTTTTATGAGAGACAGACGATGTCCAGTATGAAAATTATGTTCAAACTGTTGCATTTTATAACTCATCATTTTGCATCAAGTGTCTTTTCACATTTAAGAGTTAAATGCAACAGTGAAAGGATTCTAATTTTATTTAAATGCAGAATAAGTATATTTATATATATATATATTCTTATGAATAAAGTGTATACGCATACTGTGGCACACGTAGCGTGGTGTGTGCCTGCACGCATTGTGCCCATGAACCTAGTCCTATAAGGTTTTTGTATATAATTTAATTGTAGATTGGTTACATGTGTTTTCATTCTTGAGTCTGTGTCGCTGTTGCGTGCGCATCATCGCGTTTTAATCTCGAGTACGATGTCAACTGTGATCTGACCATCTATTGCATGCCTACATTACGGATTACGGTGCTCAATCTCAAAGACAGGACCTACGTTGTTTCGTACCACCTCCTACCTTACTATTCAGGATCTGAATAGCCATGTATTTAACTCTGTACATTATTATATTATATTATTATTATATATGACGAATATATAATGTCTATGTATGTATATATTTAGGCGTTTAAGATTTTGTTTTTGCATTCGCTGTTACGTGGTGTTGTCATTGCTTAAGACTTATCGGTAGTTGGAAAAATGCTGAATACTCCATCTTAATTAGTGGTATTGATGTCTGGCTGGCCCAAACTTAAACTCCTTGTTAAAATTTTACCCACACTTAATCTAAAAGTTTTTTGTATTCAAACCTGATGTCCTAGTCTTTAATTCTGTTGTCAACTATCTGATTGGAGATGCAAATAGCGACGTATCTTTGTGATTGAATGTACGTTTGAAAGATTCAGTCGAGTTTCACGTTATTGCCAAATGAAGTTTATGTTCTTTAGGATCGCCAGACACGATCACTCGTGATCACATAACCACTAAGTGTCAACTCCTTACACATATAGTTGTACCTTGTGATACCATTTGGAACAGGTTATCTAGACACTTGTTATAATGCCTCTTAGGTACCTCGCAGCAAACATGCTGCCTACACTAGCCTGAATGATGTTAGAGCCAAACATTCATCAGTAAGTGAATACTGCTCAGATAACTAGATTCACTGGTAGGCCCCCACCTCCCACATACACACCCAGCCCAACCAAAAAACTGGTTAACTGCCTACCTTTAACACTTTGCAGACAGGTGTGTACTAAAAGCTACTGGGAAAACAATATTTCTCGTCATTAACGGATTAAGGAAGTAGTCTCACGATTGAAACAAATAGATGGAATTTATAGAATTGATTTTTGAACATATTTGGAACAGATTGAGTTAAAATTCTGCTCATTTTCTGGCAGTGTCTCAGTTTATGTACCCTTTTTGTCAACTGTATCTTTAGTTGAAAGAAATATGGACTACACAAATATCATAACAAAATACCTAATATAAAGTTGGGTAATTCATTGCTTGAGACTGAAGGTTTGAAACTATAATAAATTTAATTGTGGCCATAGCTGTTTAAATAGTCACAGCCAGCTATGTATCTTGTCTGGAGTTCCAAAGAAGCTGCACACAGAGATGTGGCTAAGGGTATTAGTTTCAGTTTAACAACACTGTGTGATAACAAAGATTATTAGTGTCACTCTCCTCCTTTATTGGGACTGCCACTGCCAGAGTACGAGCAGTGGCGGAGTTTTGTTTAAGGGGCGAGGGTACAGCTGCAGTTGATATCATCCATTGCTATGTTGGCAGGAAGAATATCCAAGCATTCTCTCTGATTACCTGGAGGTACCTGACAGTCGTAGCCAATGTTTACCTTGCGAAAGATGTTAGTTATGTGCGATGTATTCAGCTTTATTCTCCGTGACCAATGACCATACAGAGAGGGCTGTGCTGTCAGAAGCATTGTTCACTTGTGGAAGGATAGATGACTTCATTTGAATGTGTGTATATGTTCTGACATTTATGTTGTGGCAATAGGAACTTTTCAAAGGGTGGATTAGTGAAAATTATGTTGGAGTCCAACAAATGACAAGTTTTCAGTACTTAGATGATATATTGCTGAAGAAAGTGCTTTTGAGAGTTACTGAAAGGGTACTGTATAAATAAATATTCACCTACATACCGGTATATGTACATACATAGTTGCAAAGACCTTAATGGCAGGCTGATGTAGAACATTGCCAGTTATCATCTGTAACAACGTAGTTTTCTTAGTTGTCAACTGAAATTCTCTTTCAAATGCTCTCATATCGACTGGCCTGCAGCAGTTGTACAGAATCCACAATCAGAGGCATTGGCAGTTAAAGGTGTACAAAACAAAAATTTATCCTCAGCTGATGATTGCTTTCTTTACTATAGAAATGTGGCATTTAAAGGTCAGCTGAACACAGCCAGTTACCGAGAAAGTCCTAGTCTTCCAAGCAGAGAGAAATGGAATGGAATGAGTTGTTTGCCCTGCTTCAAGAGTGAAAGGCTTGATGCAGTAGAAAGAAGCTGAAGAAACGAAGTGGAGGCTTTCCTTAGAGTGTCTTTTGAGGTTGTCCTGTTGTTGTAATGCAATCCCTTTAATACAATCAACAACAGGGCAACCTTTAAGGTTGTCCTGTTGTATTGTATTACAATGACAGGAAAACCTTAAAAGGTGTCCAGTCATATTGCTGCTGTGATATTTGTGCCACTGGTGGCCTGCTGTGGGCCCAACAAACATGGCTGTCATGGCAAGTGGCCAGCTGTGGGCCCAACAAACATGGCTGTCATGGCTAGTGGCCAGCTATGGGCCCAACAAATATGGCTGTCAGGGCAGGCGGCCGGCTGTGGGCCCAACAAATATGGCTGTCAGGGCAGGCGGCCGGCTGTGGGCCCAACATGGCTGCCAGGACCGATGACAAGCTGTGGTTGTCATGTAAATAAGCAAGAAAAAATAGAAATATAATTACTACCAAATGATGACAAAACAATGTTTAAATGATCACAAGTACTTGCATACATAGTGACAGAAGTAAAAACAATTTTATGTTTAGGTGAAATTGAACCTAGTACTAAGTACTCTGTACTAGGGCTGTACTGAATATTCGCTTCGGAGCCGAATAGTGGGCCAAATAGCTATTCGGTATTCGGCCGAATAGTAGCGGTCGGACCGAATACGAATAGTGGTCACGTGACATCTGTTCCTGCATATGCGGCTGCTATATAGCGAGTGGAGTGAACGTTGAGTAGGTGACAATTTCTATGTTTAGTTAAATTAGTTCCATTCCTAGTTTACCCAGACTGGCAGAAGGATGCAAAAATTACATGTAGTTAACTGTTTACTTTTAGTTTATGTATTAAATTTACTGAACTGAAACTTTTGCTTACATTTGAAATTTTGAATGTTGTCGGTAGACCTATTTTGTACACGATTCGTATTTGGCCAAATAGTTGGTCCAATTATTTGTATTCGGCCGAATAGTGATAATCACCTATTCGGTACAGCCCTACTCTGTACCACTGTAGCATCTGAAAGTGCAAGAGCCAAAAGTGAAAATCACAAATGACGAAATAATAACTAATAATCCTAAGTTTGCCCACATTTCTGCCTTTATCCGTGATTCCCTCGACTGGCTCCCTGCTCAACAGCGAATTCAGTTTAAAACCCTCACTCTCATGCGCAACTGCCTTACTGCCTCTGCTCCGTCTTACCTAATGAATTTTTGCAACCCAGTTTCTTCCTTGCCTGCGAGGGCTTCCTTGCGATCTTCGGCTCGCGGCCTTATGGTTGTCCCTCGCATGCGATCTTCCACGGCACAATCCAGAAGTTTCGCCTATGTTGGCCCCTCTGCTTGGAACTGTCTCCCCTTGTTTCTCCGCCAAGAGCTTCTTGCCCTCTCTCCTCTCCAGTTCCGCAAACGCCTGAAAACTTTCCTTTTTGCCGGTGCCGGCATTGAGGAAAGCGCCGCTGATTTGAGTGGCGCTATATAAGTTTTCGATTACAATTACAAATTACAATTACAACGAGTATGTGACTCAATGTTTTATCAGATATTCTGCTGTTTAGCAGACCAGTTGACCAAAGACTTTTGAGAGGTGCACTAAATGTGCTATGTAAATATTGTGCTACATCACAAGGGATGTGCTTGCCATATTATAAGAGAGAAAATTATTAACTTTTAGTCAGCAAATTAACAAGTCCATGCACTGGTAATTAAGCCTACAGATAAGATGTTTAATTTAACGTTCGGCAAGTAAACAGCCTATCGAACAAGGATGCAAATTGAATTGTGGCTGAAGGAGGTAGTGGTAAAGGACCGGTAGGCAACTCTACCCCTGCCGTTTTTGAGTGGTGCCAGTCCCAAGCCTTGATAAAGGAGGGGAAGGGTGCTAGTCATAATTGTTATGACCCAGTGTTGTTGATCAGTAACTAACAAATCAGCAGCAGTGCAGTGGGGTATGAGAACAGGAATTAAAACCCTCGTGCATTCTTGCTGTTGAGAACACAGTTACTGAAGATATGTATTTATTGCACCGGATTGGAAGCAAACAGTCAATAGTTTAAATCGGTTAACCTTTCCTGACCCATTTAAATTCACCCATTTAAATTCACCCTGCTTGAGATCAAGACAAACAATTTATTTTCTGTAATTGGTTGAATACTGTGCTGCAAGAGTAGCGAATATTAACACTTTTAACAGTTTAACGACAAGCGTTCACTAAAATTATGGAAAATTAATCCTTCTCGTCGTTAAAGGGTTAATAAGATATGAACACATAATACTTAACTTTAGACACTATTCAAAATATTTTGAGCTACCGTCTTGGCTTGCAAAAAGGAAGCCCATCTGTGTAAGAAATGTAGTTTTGTTCTTAAAGAACTTCTTTTGCAGCTATTATTGCAGACCACAATTCTGAATTGCAACTGATGTAAGTTTTAAGTACTAAGTTTTCAGGTGTCTGTGTAGGCCTGATTTTAATGTTGATTTTGTTATGCTATTGCTTGCTCATGGTCCGTTTGATGATGACTGACTGGTTGCTCAGTTGAGGCTTTATCAGTTAAGAAGACGAACTTTGTCCCTGCAGCCTTTGATGACAGCTTGAGATCACAAAAGCTGTGGGCAGAGATAAGACCATAGGAGTGTAGATTAGTACGTGAGTTGAGTAAGACCATCCTATTGCAATTTTAAATGAGAATTACTCAGACAGGATTACTGCTGCTTTCACTTGAAAAACTGCTTTAATTGGGTTTAGGTTGCAAAGTGTCAGGTAGGTGTATTACTGTTAATCTGCTACAAGATTTTTCAGCCATGTTTATAGCAGAGCAATCACATTTTTAAATTTGTTGAATTTGATTTGTAAAAGCTTTGTTCATTTACACTTTCTGTTTGAAATGTGCTACGATTGTACTAGTTGTGAAGAAGAAGAGGTCTGCTACTGGGTAATCTGGAAGGTAATAGCCGTTCGTCTTCCTATACCCGATTACTTCTGATACTACTACTGCTTCATTCAGAACAGAAGCTGTTTCTGTTGCATTTGTGGTTCACTCTTTGTTAGTTTGATATTTTTATGATATTTTTATTCGAAGTAGCCTTGCACTGACTGACCTCTCAACTGGTTGCTCCATAAAATCTTTAACACTTTATTTATTTATTCCGGATATTTCTATAGCGCCTCTCGAAGTCAACTACTACTCAGAGGCGCTCCCAACTACAGCATTGATACTGTGTCGGAGTTTTCACGCCGAAGCGCCACGAGCAATTGCGAGTGAAGGACTTGCCCAAGGTCCGTACGCAGCGGCTAGAGTGGGATTCGAACCTGCAACCCTTCGGTCACAAGGCGCCGAACTTACCACTGAGCCACCACGCCCCACAAATGATGAGAGTGTTTAATGATGAGAGTGTTCTAAAAGCGACTGGGAAACCAATGCAGCTCGTTGTTAAAGTGTTAATATTCTTCAGCAGTAATAGCGATGTCTATAGCGCCATTGCCTGGTGCACAAAGCATCAACCGATGGCACATAATTCATCCAGATTAGCACTTTCTTCTAGAACATAGGCTTCTCGATCATAACTTAATTTCATATTACTGCCTGAAAGTTGCTGGAACAGGACCAGGAGTGCTTGACAGTAATTATCTTGCTACCTTTTTTTTCAATTGCTGGAAGTTTTCTTCATCCTTTAGGAAATGTGTTTGTGTCATCAGCAAACAGAATTTTTCAAATGACCGTTGTGAGGTTCTGAAAATTATAATAGAATTACTAAAGATAAAACTTGTTATGAAATGTCATGCTTTTCTATTATGTAACAGAGAATTGTCCATTTCAGTTGCTGTGTACTTTTTCGAAAGTTGTGAGAAGTATCTATTACATTCAACATAGGCAGTCATTAATTAAACACCACATGGATTGTTTTCATAAAGTTTGATAAACTTCGAAAGATAGAAATGTTGAAAACATTGGTAAACAGAGGCATGATGTACAACGGACTTTATTTGTGAAACTTGAAAAGTGTGGCAGAATGGTGGTATGATGTTAATTTTCTTATAACTTTGTGCAGTGTCTTGTTTGTAGATCTGCTGAATGAAACAACGGCTGCAGAATGCTTCACAGTCTTATCGTAACTGTCCTTGTTGTTGAAGTCGTTCTGGCAAGCGATAGTATGTAGACAACTTCACTGCTGGTTTTGATTATTGCAGGCTATGCAAAGTGAATGCAGTAGTAGTGTTCGTTTATTAGGCCTATTACAAATTTAGTTTGACACACCGCAAACCATTACAGTAAAAAACATAAGCATAATATTACTACAGGGATACAAAAATATAAAGCTATTTACATATCAATCAATAGAAATCAATAATTATGATATTTTAAACAAGACCTTGAAAATAGAAAGAATAACCATTCTTAAATGAATCAGCCATTTGCTATCCGTCTGTGATAAGCAGTAGAGATTGGTCTTCTGTGTGAGATGGGTGGCAGTTGGTATGTGTACTGCAAAGCGTTGGCCCAATGTCACTGATCTGGCTTTCACTGTGGCTCTCTGGCTTTCTCATAGAGTTGCACGCCCTTCTCAAGAGTTATCCAACCCACGGTCCCATTTCTTCTGCGAGCTTCATCTCCATGCTCCTTGGTGGGTGGTGGCTAACAGGCTTAGCTATTGCCTCTCTTCTCACTCACTTTTGCTTCTTCTTCAAAAAGCCTGTTGTAAATACCATTCCACTGAAACTGCACTACTTGCTGTCCGTGGCCACATATTGTGCATGCACTTTCTATAAACACCTGAAAACTGTTTTTTTCAGCCAGGTTTGGACTGGGAGCGCCTTTGAATAGTCATCTTGGAGAGGTGCTTTTATAAGTGCTCTAAATGAATGAATGAATGAGTGAATTTAATCCATTCTATGGATAATGGAAAGTTGCTGCTTTTATCGTGCTTGACCTATAATTGTGATGGTGATGACACGTCTTCCCCATTCTGAACACTAGGTCAGTCTTTTCCATGCATGCTGTTTTCAACTGGTTTCCATCTTACCTGTCGCCTCACACTCAGTCTGTTTACTTTATAACGAATTTACCTGAGCACTAGGGCTCTGTATGCTTATGCCCTTTCTGTGTCCTTTTCTGTATCTATTTGTTTTATCCTTTATGCATGTACTATGGCTTGGCATATGTGACTATGACTTTGGCATACGTGACTATGACTTCGGCATTTGGCACACGAAGACTGCTGGCATACTTAAATACATTCAAGGAATCAAGTTTGATGAAACTGAACTTTCTTCACTTAAATGTTTTTTTCCGTATTAGTGCGAATGCCACCAGACATCGTTGTTGGACCACCTCCTGAAATACTATACCGGGATACTGGGACTGTCAGGCTAGAGTGTGCATCAACTGGCCACCCAAAACCGAGGTATTCATAAATAAAAAAATATGAATCAGTTGACTGAACTTTATGATGCATTTAGTGAAGATAAATAACAGACAGATTTTAGTTAAGTTACTTGGATAACGTTACTTTTGTGGAGTTTGGAAAATGTTTACAGTGCAGTCATATATAATCTTCTGGGAATGTCAGATCATGAGTTATGTCAGTGTGACCTTGTCAGATTCAGTATGGAATTATTTTGGATTAATTCAGTGCCAATGTTATGCAGAGCAATCGACTGAGTGTATGATATTGGTACATTATCTTAAGTGTTGGTAACTTCCTGACTGCACCGAGGTATTCATAAATAAAAAAATATGAATCAGTTGACTGAACTTTATGATGCATTTAGTGAAGATAAATAACAGACAGATTTTAGTTAAGTTACTTGGATAACGTTACTTTTGTGGAGTTTGGAAAATGTTTACAGTGCAGTCATATATAATCTTCTGGGAATGTCAGATCATGAGTTATGTCAGTGTGACCTTGTCAGATTCAGTATGGAATTATTTTGGATTAATTCAGTGCCAATGTTATGCAGAGCAATCGACTGAGTGTATGATATTGGTACATTATCTTAAGTGTTGGTAACTTCCTGACTGCACTTTTAGCAGTAATGTCAGCAAAGATCAGACTCCGTTATGGCTAGGACACTCCTACACACCAGACTGTCTGGTGTAAAGTTCGTTGATCCATCTATATATTGATCTATCGATTCCATCTATATATCAATCTATAGATCCATCAGTGATTTGTTATTGTTTCCTGCCAGAAGGTTGTTTCTTGATACATCAAAAGGCTGTATTGCTTTTGTGATGTACTGAAAATGCTCTCTAGATATTAAATGTCCTGAGACATTGCTGTTTTTCGTCATCTTTGTACGCATATTACCTAGGTTCGACTGGGAAAAAGATGGAGTTCTAATGGATGCAAATACTCCAGGAATCGGTTGGGTCGAGCCAGGGATCAGTGGAACAATAGATATCACGGATGCATCGCGTTTGAGCATGGGCTATTACCAGTGCCTGGCAACAAACAACTACGGAATCGCCATGTCCAATGTTTCATTTGTTCAGAAGGCTTCGCTCGATCCGTTTACAGGCAGCTCCAGTCCAACGCCATATTACCTTACAGAAGGCGAAGACCACATGCTGCCTTGCGAACAGCTAAAGAGTGTACCTAGCGCCAAATTTTCTTGGGCACTTGCATTAAATGTGGCTGATAAGAATCCAACGACCCTCGTCATTAACGAAAGGGTTCAAATTGACAGTAAAGGTGAGCGCTTGTAATGAATGTTATTATAACATAGAGTTTTCAAATCTTTTTTGTCTACTGAACCATTTTCATCGGAATTTTTTGACAAAGCCCCAACGTAAACAAAACATATTCTGGTATATGCAGCACCTGTGAAGCAGACCAATATTGAGTTTAATTAAAAACAATGATAGGCGTATATACAGTTTTAATACATAAAAATTAGAATATAAATTATTTTAAATAACCACATGGCCTTCTCTCTCTTGAATATCCACTTCCATTGATTAAATTAAGATAAAAAATTGATTGAATGCTAGCTTGCCTGTATACTCACTTATTTTCCTACTTCCCTCTCTGATAGTTAATACTGTTAACTCCATTATATTATGATTTTAGGAAATTTGCACTTTGCCTTTCTCAAGAAAGAAGATGAACAGGGCAAAAAGCTGTACAAGTGCCTTATCTTTAACTCTTTTCTGGATGTGACAATAGGTGGCAGCTATGCCAATCTCACTGTCACTGGTAGGTTTCATTGTAACAGGTCACGATTGACTAACATTTTAAATGTTGTAATATAAAGTGCGTTGTTGTTACGGTTTGCACTTCAATAGGAAAAATTTTCAAGTTCATGTCTCACTGGTTTTGTTTCTGAACTACAGATGAATATAGTCTAATGTAAAGGATTTTCATGTGAATGTGATGTAACTGAACTCGGCTGAATATAATGTAATGTTACTGAACTACAGAAGCATGTAATCATGTAATATGCATGATCTTCAAATGAACATAATCTAATGTAACTGAACTTTAGATGAATCTTATGTAACTGATTCTTTTAAAGTTGTGCTGTGTAATTACCTTTCAAAGGTACTTCTCACTAACTTAGACAGATTTGGAGTTCATCAGGCCTAGCCTGCTTAAGAACCCCTAAACCGCTCATGCTCAGACTCGTTAACATCTTTACATTATATTATTTTAACAACATTTCTTCCCATGTGTAATCGTCTGCGGTTTGTCAGTTCGAATTGATATTAAACGAATATATATATATATATATATATATATATATATATATATATATATATATATATATATATATATATATATATATATATATATATCAGGAACAAGCAGTGCAGCAGTAGGCAAATAATGCTCAAATCAATTAAAAAGTGACCAGTGTGTAGACCCTTACCTAGCCAATGATGACCACTACATGGTTGACAGTTGAAACTATGTTCAGAGTTGCTGACCTGTGTTTCAATGAAGACGAAGCACACAATAACATAACATAGCTACGTTGATTGACTAATAGAATTTTGTTTATACATTTCTATTGATTAAATAGGAATTTAATAGTGTTTTAATGATAATTTCCCAGCTGTGTTGATTAACTGTTTTTAATGATATTGTGTCAGCTGTTAATCCAATACCTACGAAAGCTCCAAGAGTTGCCTCCAGTACAGCTTCACCTGTGATTGGACTAATTGGTGGCTTTGTGAATATCGAATGCTTGTTCTATGGAAAGTAAGTGTGATACAAAACATTTATTATTTCCTTATGCCCAACCAAGTAGCCAAGTAGTCAACCATCCTCTGAACGAGCAACTTATTCACCCATTCATTCATCTATCCATAGATCCATCCAGCCATTCATCAAACCAACCATATCACCTATTCAACACTTCCTTTTTCCTTCCTTCCATCCCTTCTTTGATCCATCCAGATGGGTATCCATACACCCACTCATATGCCCATCCATACATACATTCATCTATGCATCCATCTATGCATCCATCTATCCATCTTCCTCATCATCAGTTCCTGACGCCAACCGTTTGGCGGCGATGGGTACGAGGAAATGATCTCCATTGTCCTCGGTCATTGTCAAGTCCGCTCCCCCTTTAGTGTTAGTCCAAGTGATGTTATGTCCTCATTTATATTATCTATCCAGTGTTGTAGTCTTGGTCTGCCTTTGTATCCTTTTCCTTTGAATCTTGCATGCAGTGCATTGTGTGGGATTTGGCCAGCTGGCATTATGTCTACATGCCCAAACCATCGAAGACTTCGTTGAACGACTTTGTCTGAGAGAGTTTTTTGATTATCTAATAATTTGTCTTGTGTCATCGTTTCTTATTTTCTGCTATCTATCCATACATACACATGTGGAACTCTTGCACACTAACCTGAGATGTGTCTGTTCAGATTTCATATAAATCTCTTTTGGGTTTGAAGTGATTCCTCAAGACACAAGCAAACCTAGATGAAACTTTGTTGTCCAGATTTTGTGTGTGTTAGTGATTTGCAGATGGAGACTATTCCCATTGCGTTTAGCATCATTTGCATATGGACAAACTGGTTATACTTAACGAAAAGGCACTATATAATTGTCTAGTTGCATACTTCTGTGGCAACACTTGGCTGCAGTTCAGTTGGTCCTGCAATCTTATCTTTTTGTGCTACCATCCTCCCGTCTGGTGGTTACTGTGTAGGGACCTTGAGCAAGTCCAGCACCACCGATCGCTGATCAGTCATTAGATAGTGGTGCTTAATAAATGAGTGAATAATAATAATAATAATAATAATAATAATAATAATAATAATAATAATAATAATAATAGTAATAATAATAAAAGTAATAATAATAATAATATAACCATTGGACTTTTGTCTTGTAATCAGTTTGGCATGTAGTTCTAGTTTGATTGAGCAGATTTTGTCATTTTTCAGCCCTGTTGCAAAGGTTAGTTGGAAAAAGGTGGATGGCAACTTGCCTCAAATTCCACGTTGGTCAGTCGATCCAAAGAACTATTATACAGAGGCAACCATCTCTAATTTAGAACCGGGTGATGCTGGAGATTATATCTGCACTGGAATGAGTGAAAACATTGGTTCTGCCAATGCCACTATTACGCTCATAATCGAAGGTGAATCTTTGAAAGTTTTGTATATGTAGTCGGCATTGTCAGAGAGAATAAGGCAAGGTGTGTTATAGTAACAGCGACACTGAAATAATTGTAATTGTATTCACGAATTTATTTAGTGCCTCTTTGAGAGAATCTTCTAAGAGGTGCTTCCGACCATGGGCGGCGATCTAGGGGGGGACGGGGGAGACATGTCCCCCCACCTTTAAGAGTGGGGGGACACTCCATGCATTTGTCCCCCCCCACCTTTTGAAGAAACAGCAAAAAAGGCGGAGAAATGTAATTGTGCGTGAGGGTTTTCGCAGAGTTTGTGACCAGACAAGGGAAAAATCCAAATTTTGAGGAGAAGTGTCCCCCAAAATAATGAGAAAGAAGAAGGAATTGGTAAAATAGTGAAAAAAGGAATTCGTAAAATGGTGTAAAAAAAAGTTTTAAGAGGAAATGATAAATCATAGAAAGAAAGGGTTAGGAGGTGGTGATTGTTATGAGACGGGAAAAAAGTAGTAAAACGTGGTAAATGACTAAAAAAAAGGTCATCAACTTTTTTCGAGGTGAAATCGATAGTTTGCGGAGATAAATTGGTGAAAATGAAAGTGGGGAAAAATGTAAGACAGTGATGGAACAAAAGGCTTTTTAAGCGCTTGCAGAAAAATGGCAAGAACAACCAAAGAGTGCAAATGGCTGGTTACCAGGCTACCATTCCAGAAAGATGGACTGACCTTGGCGAGGCTTTAATGCTGCACTGTGAAAGTTTGTTCAGCAGAGCAACGGGATCTGTGGCCAAGAATGGATGATACCTAGATGTGTAGCACCCCAAGATGAGACAGAGAACAGCCTGCAAGACAGCTATGCATAAACATGGGATCTTAAGCCTTAAGTGTTTTGCACAGGTAACCAATTTGTGCAGTTTCTCCCGCATGATACTGGATATTATGTGCAAACCTTGGTAAACCGTCAATTAGCAAAAACCGTAGCATTTTCAAAAACAGGGTGTAGTATGACTTAGTATGGTAAGGTAAGGTAGTGGAAAGGTCTTTCATTATCAACATCATTATTGTTATTTTTATGGATACTACCATTCTCAGATACAGTGCTGGGTCTGGTATTCTTTTTGCATAACAAATGTAAGGCAACACCTGGAAAAGAGGGCATTAGAGGAGCATAAATTTATTTATTTTATTTATTTATTTATTTATTCCGGATATTTCTATAGCGCCTTTAGAAGTCAACTACTACTCAGAGGCGCTCCCGACTACAGCATTTGATACTGTGCCGGAATTTTCACGCCGAAGCGCCACGAGCAATTAAATGTTGGAAATGTTTCTGTCCTGGCATGGATTTGACCCCCAACTCCTGGGTCGACAGTCCAACATGTTGACCTCTAGACTACTACCTGTCTGTGGTTAGAAGTTAAGCTGTAATATTCACTAAACGTCTTTATTATCTTTCTTTGTGTTTAATATGACTGGTTTACTCTGGGATTTCGTCAGTATGTCTGTTTGTCATTTACAGCCACGCCGACGTTTCCACCAAGTGCAAACCATCTGGACAGCAAAAACGTTACAGAGGGAGAGTCCATTAGCCTCACCTGTAACTCCAGTGCAATCCCACCAGCTATCGTGACTTGGTATCGCGATAGCACAGTACTGGAAAGTATGCTAATACTGATACAATTTGATATCTCTTAGTGTTAGCTCATTGTCCATTATGGTGTTGCTATGTAATTCCATTATTGTAAGTGAAATTAATATTAATAAGTTCTAATTTTTATTGTAGTAATTCGCAGGGTATCAGTTAACAGTATTGCAGTAATTAGGCATTATTATTATTTTCAACTGTATTTATTAAGCACCAATATAACAGGAAGTCGTCTGTCGGTGCAGAGTGTTTGAGACTGATGAGATTCAATTTGGGTTTAAACAAGGAGTGGGATGTGCCAATTATTGCAATGCGCTCCTCGATTGACTTATATATATGTTGAAAGGGGCAGCACTGTATTCACAGCAGCTCTGGATATTAGCAAGGCATATAACGCCGTTGATCATTGTAAGCTGTATTCCAGCCTCTTGAGGTCTGACTACCCGATGTGGTTGGTTGATATTCTGGTAGATTGATATAGTAAGCTATTTGTTGCAGTGCTTTGGCACAGCAGTATGTAAAAGACATTTGAAGCTAGGACCGATATGTGTCAGGGGAGTTCTTTGTCACCTTCGTTGTTTAACGTTTTTGTTAATAAGTTCATTGTGGATTGAGAGCAGCAGGTCTAGGTTGTTGTATTAACAAATCCTGTATGCTGGTGATGTCATATTGCTATTGGCATTGGTAGGTGTGCTTCAGGTTTTATTAGATAAATGTGATGTTGTTAGTAATCAGTTAGGCCTAACATCAATTTAGCTAAATCCTAGTGTCTAGCACTGGTCCCCGGTGCAAGACCTTTTTCCTGATGTCACAAAAAGGTTTAGTGGACCAAGCAGATGAAATATTTGGGCATTATCTTTTGTGCTGTTAAAAACTAAGATGCGATGTGAATAACATAATGAGCAATTTTTACTTAGCTAGTAATAACGTTTTCAATAACTCCTCGGGTTTATTGGATCTAATTCAGCTTCAATAACAGCAAACACATTGGCCTCCCAGTTTTAAGATATCGCTGAGTAGCAGTGAGATTTAGGCCTACTCATTCTCAGCTGATTAAACTAAACGCTGGAATAATGTATATTGTAAAGTGTTTGGATTTCACCTGTGGGAATCAGTAAGAGTATTTATTGTAGGCTTAGGCAATTTGGACTTTCTATCTATGGGAGTTACTGCCACTTTTAAACTTCTTAGTCATGGTAACTGCTGGTAATAGTACACTTAATATGCTGTTGCTGATATACAGTTTTGGATACAAGTTTAATTCTCTAGTTAATGAACTTTATTTCTCGATAAAGGACATCATGTCATATGTTAGATTTATAGCGCTTACTCCTCTATAGTGGAACGTTGGTGTGAGTTTTCGTTTGGTTCTACTATGTGTGTGTTTTGTGTATTTTTCGTTTTTCTAGTGTTCACGTTTACCTGTTTAATATGCTCTGCTTTACACGAAATAAAGTATATATGTATATATATATATAAAATAATTTATTTATTATTTGTTGCTGTTATTCATATGCAGGGCATTTTACCGAACATCTGAATGGTTCTTGAACGAAGACTGAAAAAGTCTTTGAAAGCACTAATTTTAAACATTACGTAACCAGTAAATAAAGACTTACTCAACAAATACTTTATTGGGACAGTTTTTCATATTTTTATTCACCTAACTGTTATTATTATGGTAATTTCTGAACCTTCAGCAAGTATTTTCATGCATGTGATTGGTTATTTCTTTTGGTTGATAGACTATTATATACTTACTATTAATATTAATAGTAATATTTTTGATACAATGTGCATAGCTTGAGAGTGCGTCAACCATTGTTTTTTTTCAGGGAATTCCCTTCCACCGAAATATCGTCTGAGTTCTGATGGTCTAAACTTGACGATCACTGGACTGTGCAAGAACTGTTCCGGTGGCTCGTCTGATCTCACCGTTATTCAGTGCAATGCAAGCAACATGCATGGCTACGCTTTTGCTCAAGGATTTATCAACGTTATCTGTAAGCTTCTTTTATCTTTTGCAGTAAAACACATTTTGTGACAGTACAACATCCTGTGTTAACCTTTTTAAAGCAACTTATGTAATTCCATACCCACTGGAACCTTCTTAATAGTTCTTATTCTATCTTTGCTTTGATTTGATAGACTATGTTTTATTACCTTAAATTATTGTTGTTTTGTTTGTACATATCGTGAAATATAAAATGGTTTCAGTGAAAACTGTTGTCCTCGATGCATCAGTTTCGATACTCTGGGAACCACTGGGCAAAGCTGAGTTTCCATGTCACGCTGCTTCTGATGATATCACACCAGTGACACACAATTGGTTCCTTAATGACCAGCCATTGTTCTATGACAGCAACGTCATATTTGATCCAATCCAGCAGATGCTTTACATAACGATGGAGAATGACGAAGACCAAGGCCTAGGTCGTGCTGGAACATACAGGTGTCAGGTCACCAATGGATACAGCCAAGCAGCAGTGGAACACTTTCTTAACGCTCCTACAGGTTGCCATAAGACTTTGTCCTGATTAGATCTTTTATTCTTTCAGATAACATGTATTTATTATTTATGTGTATCGAGACTCCTAACATAACACATGCTAAGTATGTCACATAAGTGCTGCCGTGCTAGCCTGAGAGTGGTTTTAAGGTTCATTAAAAACAAAGGGTTGATGTGTAGGTTAATAATGTTCTGATTTACTGGAAAAGTCACTGTTGATGAGCTCTTGCACACACGTAGAGCCAGACAAGATTCGACAGTTGACGCTTTGTATGAAGTTCTTGGTCTGTGTTGGACTGAGGACGAGAATATATATAATTCGTTTATTGAGAATAATAGTGAGTTGTCATACCGCAACTTTTTACATACAAGGGTGAGAAATAAAGTTTTGACTTGAACTGATAGAGAATGACGTTTAAGAATGTAGCCAGCTATATTGTTTCAGATTTCAGCACTGAATTTCAATGGATTATCTTTAATTAGAACTCTAATTATGTTATATGCACTAAAAACTTTAAATTATTGCAAGTTTAAATGCATTTTTAAATTAAATTTTAATCGATTATTTAAAGTTGAAGTAATAATCGGATGGCAATAAACAAAAAGCTATTGGATTTAATTTAGTTATAAGTAAAAGGCTTTTATAAGTAGAGTTTACTTCCTGTAGCGATGATAATAAATTATCCCTGAAATATAAGTGCACTGTCAAGAGCATACTTTGCTGTTTGCAAATGATGTTCATTTAAAATGTGTTTTATCTAAAGTTGAAAATAGTTTAGCGTTGCTTAGATTTGTTGGGATTTACGTGCAGCAAATCAACAAGTGGAGAGTAATAACCATAATTTTAAAATATGATTTTTTGCTCTTATAAAATTTCAGTTGAATCAGCGTCATCTGATCTCTGGTGGATTCCTATCCTCATTTTGGTTCTTATCCTGCTTCTCATCCTAATACTAGTAGCCTGGTTCTGCTATAAACGCAACAAGGGAGACATTTACTATGGTAGGTTATGGCAAAAACAATCGAAACTTCTCAATCGAAGATCTTACTTAAAGATCTTAACAGTTTTAATGCATTTTATGTATTGCTGAATGCATGCACGTGCATCTTGTGGTCAACTGCTGTATAAAGTTTTACAAAAAAGTCATAAGACCCAGTGTTGGATAACTTATCTGTTTCAAATTGCTTATCCTGAGCACCTCTGAATAGTTGCCTTGAAGAGCGCGCTATATAAATAAAAATAAAAATGTCTAGTTGATTGATTGATTGATTGATTGATTGATTGATTGATTGATTGCTTATCCACCATAGGGTATCTCTCTCTGTCTCAGTGAATTGATCTGGATGTTGACCTGGCTTTGGTGCACCATCGGCTGATGCCTTATGCATTAGACACTGGCTCTATAGAAGTTACTAATTATTGATAATAATAATTGTATAAAAATTTGATGAGCAGCAACTCTTCAAGACAAGTATTGATTATTTAATTCATGAATGCTGAGGTATGTTACTGTTTTAATGCCATGAGAGGCTAAAAAATGCGCTATATAAATGATCAGATAAACATATACACCCAGTAAACTGAGTAGGCCACCGTGCAGTGTCTATTTGGTAGTCCATAATACAATGATTGCTGGTTCAAACCCGCTGGGTGAACTCTTTTTAACAGCCCTGGACAAGTTGTTTGCCCACACTCATCGCTTACCCATCATCATCACTCCTGGACTTTCCGCTCTGAACTAGTCACACCTTTTCAAGAATTCCTACCCTGACTCGTCTGTTCCTCCACCTTCCAATTCTTCTCGACATAAACGACACCCCCCTTAGCAACTACTCTGCCTCCTCTCTTGATCTGAACCATCTGACAACAGGACTTTGATCTCCTTTTGACTACCCTTTTGAATACCCCTCGGACTTGACGCAGCACTCGTGAATAAGCTGGTGCCCTGCACTTAGCTTTCTAAGGGTGCTCTGTAAATTTGGAGTTTACGTTTACGATCCTCTGCATCAAGCTTCTCTTATCTATCGTTTGACTGTCATTCAAAACTAAAGTCCCGCCTTTTCAAGAAATCTTACCCTGCTCCATCCACTCCGCCGAATTCACAGTAACAACTCATCTGTCTAGTTCTCTCTACACATGGTCTTCTGGCTTGTTCTTCTTCACTCTGCATCCTTGGACAACCCCTCTAACCTGACACAGCGCTCGTGAGTAAGCTGTAGAAATTCTGAGATTACGATTACACTTGTCTTACACCTCAGATTTGCTGACCTTGAAGGCATAATATAAAGTGCAATGTATGAATACATGATATTTATGTGTAGCTATCGTTTATTATAAATAACTAATAAATAATATTATAAATAATTATTAATATTACACAACCGAGGAGCCATCACCGGAGACCCATGAATAATCAACGCGCAGTGAATTATTTCTAGATTATTATGTGCATGTATCTAATTTTGACATTCGACAATTGCTAATTTTGTTAACTAGATCGGTAATTTAATTGTTTTAAAGTGGATAAAGTGGAGCGTAAGACGGGAAACGACCCAGAGAAGGATCTGCTGGTGGACAGCTTTCAGGACTACCAGAGAAGGTGAGTATCTGGTGGAATTCACTGCTTACATCGTGCTTACATCGAGGGTTTCTGCGAGAACAGTAGCGATTGTAATTGTAATTACAATGGGAGGGGATGAATGAATGGTAACACTTTTGCTTGAAGAACTTAGATTTTGAAAGAAGTGGTTTGATACCCGTAAGTTCCCTATAGGTTGACTCAGCCTTCCACTCCTTAGGGGCAGCTGTAAAATGAGTGGGCGCCTAACAGGCTGCCAAGACGTGTGTTCTGTAAAATCTTGATAATTGTACTGTCATATGTTTCAATGTAACTTACTGTGGTTTGTCAGTGAGCTTGTCAATAAACACAAATATATTATTGTGACGTTCGTCGCTCGAGATCAACTAACCCTTCATCAGACGTGGTACCAATTTGTGTCGGTCTTACCCGAGACGCTGCTTCGTCGTCGGGCTGGGTTCGGCTCCAGCCAACTGACCTTCTGGAGTCGCCCGGGTCACTATCCTGTCTACTTCTGCTATAGACGAGCGGTTCCCTGTCTCCGCTCTCAGTGCCCATTTCTCCAAGAGGAGGTCCCGAGGGTATCGCTTGTTTGCAAACAGTGTCGCTGTCAAGCTCCATCTCACTTTCGGACTCTGCCACTGCCGCGGTCGCCGGGTGGGCAACGTCCTCGTCCTCAGGATGGCCGTCCTTTAGAACAGGGTTCGCTCTCTTGCCGGCAGGAGTCCTCAGCTTCCTGTGAGATCTCTTAGTCAAAGACTTTCTCTTTTTCTCCACCTTAACCGAACCCTCACGTACCATTCTGCATCTCATGACTCTCGAGTTATCGTCAATAGGGGAAAACTCTGAACGTTCTCTTGTCCGAGAGGACAAGGTGTACATCTGACGAGTCGTCACGTCGTGCCGTCTCAAACACGCGAACATCTTGCGATAATATATACACGTGTAATATTAACGCGGTATACTGGTCTCACGACACTCTCTTCTGATAGGACAGGTTCTAGGTCTAAAACCTCCCTAACCGCACGCAGAACTGTGTTCCGACCGGCGCACGAGGTGGGCCCTACTTCGCCTTCGGTCAGTTCTCGGAACTACGTGTTTCGATCACCAAGTTATTTGCTCTGAATAACGATTGGTTTGAATACAAGATTTTCCTGACTCTATCGTTTTTCCTGGTCTTACCGCACTGTAATCAGTTGTCGGGCGGTCTTTTCCCGTACTGCGGTCTTTCGGTAACAGTGGTCTTTCCCAGTAACTATTTTTAGTTACCGGGCGATGGAGCCCCTCCAACGCTCCACCGGCGTGTCAGCCATCCAAGTGTCACAATCCAAATGTAACGCTGACCCCGTAAGGTTACCAGAATGTCCTGAATTTTGTTCCCAAGAATTTCCGAATTTTGGTTCCCTAACGAAGGTCACACTTACTCCCACAGGTAACCGGACAAGCTTCGCTTGCCTCTCAGTTAACCAGTGGATGGTCCCAACTCGGTTTCGAGTATTATCAGAATTTCCGAAATTTGGCTACCTTAAGAAGGTCACACTTACTCCCATGGGTTACCGGACAAGCTCCGATCGCGGAGTTCTTCAAAACCCAAGAGGGAATTTCCTGCCTGTCGCCAAATTTACCCTTATTATCGTTTTTGTACTAAATTGGTTTTTTCAGGTATCCCGACGGTCACTTCACCGAGTGCCGAAGTCGCGTAAAACTCTCCCAGCCGAAGACGCCGAAGTCGCGTAAAACTCTCCCGGCCGAGTACGCCGAAAGCGCGTAGAACTTCCCCTGTGTCGAGTACGCCGAAATCGCGTAAAACTCGTCTCAGTGGATAAAACCAAACACTGTCGGATCTTGGAGTTCTTCGAACTCCAAGAGGGATTTCCTTGCCCGACGCCAAATTTACTCTTGGTTTCAAGGATTTCAGAATTCCAGAAAATGGCTACCTTAAGAAGGTCACCTTTACTCCCATGGGTTACCGGACAAGCTCCGATCGCGGAGTTCTTCAAAACCCAAGAGGGACTTTCCTGCCCGTCGCCAAATTCACCCTGGTTTTCGATCTCACACTGAATTGGTTTTCCTGTGTATCAACGGTATCCTTCCCCGAGTATTACTCAGCCGTAGATTTCCCACGATCGGGATCTAGACCGCTTCGCGATCAACTGAGGGATCCAACCCGCCGGATCGGCGCTGTCGGCCCGTCTCCCAACAGTGAACTTCTTTAGCTGTACTCGGGATCGCCTGATTATATTATTCGGACGCCCCTTTCGTCCGTAAATATATTTGTACTAACCGGAAACTCGAACTCTGACTCGGTCGTAACCAAAATCACTCGCCTACCACACTGAGTGCAGTATATTTGAATCGGTAACTGAATCGCTAACCAACAACGCTGTTTAACAGTATTGCTATGTATGAAGAGTCGAACCAACTCTTCACGTATAAAGCAGCACACCGTGAGGCAGCCTTTACTTATCCCTCACCACACTATACCGTGGCTTAAAATATATAATCAGTCTTCCCTACCACGGTCGTTGCTGACCAGTTGCCTATTGAAATTAAATAAAAATTAAATGATCGATGCTGGGCCTTCGCATGTAAAATTAAGAGAAACGATGCTGTTCCCTTCGCATGTAAACTTAAAGAAAACGATGCTATTCGCATAAAATAAATCCTCCCACTTACGCACTGTGGCCTTGACCGCCACACTCTCCCCACCTTACTTAGATGCGGAGCATCTCTGCCAAAATCGGGGACCTTAATCAAACGTGACAGGAACATCCCCAACCCAGATCCACTTAGAGAGCAAGGAACCAAATGCACCTTTGGTTATAGGGCGGTATATCAACATCTCGGCACCCTGCACGTACGCCAAAAGCGACAGCCTATTTAATGATGCTTTCGATCCGAACCCCCACCCTACTGGCAACCTGTCGTACCTGACAAATCGCCAACCTTAACAGGCCCTCTATCATGAACCTGGGCTCTACCGGACCCCAAGGGCCAGGAGAACTAAAGGAGAGAAAAGTCGCCCACTGTCTCCCGATCTGGTAACCATCGTCGATCAGTCACACCCGGTACCACTTCAAAATCGTGAAAGCAAAATAAAAGCGGACAACAGTTTGTACATATCTTAACTAGTACAAGTTATCATATTTACGCACATGATCTAGGTCCTAACATATGCTTCTATCGCATGATGCTCTATCCTAAATAGCGCACTAAGGTAGCGCACTAAAGTATCATGAAACGGTAACCAAGGAAATCGCATTGCCCCGAATTTCCTTAACACTCGTTGTTACGAGCATTATACTGTCGAAAAGAAATTCCGTCATCACAAGGAAACGGAAACATGGTTCTCCAATAGTTCGCTTGTAGAACCAACGCAATGAAGCGTCCTAGTACTGGAATCTTTACTCGTTTCAGTACTAACCACTAAGCCAATGTTTAACCGAAAACATATCATCAAAAGGAAACTTAAACAGTCATTCACTGACAATCTGTAAAACCAACGCAATTAAGCGTTGCTGGTAGCACAGGTACTGTATGCTCCCAGATACCGCTCAAAAGAAATACTCTCATCAAAAGGGCAACTGAAACATGGGTCTCGAATAGTCAATGAAACCAACGCAATTAAGCGTTCATCTAGTTGGTCCTAGATACACGTCTGCTTCAGAAGGTCACTAACAAGGACTTCTACAGTCGTAGTCATCCATCCAAGCGAGGTCTTCGTCTCGTCCGTCGTCCAGGTAGCAATTCTGGATCAGCGGTCTCGTCTGGATTTTCTGAAGGTTCCTCTGGTTCATGTTCTGCATTAGAATCTTGAGCCAGGACTGGCCAGTCTACTGTAGGTAACTCAAGATTTCTGTCCCTCTCCGGTAACCAGGTACTCGGAGGTTTACCGTAAAACGGCTTCAATTTATCCACGTGCACAACCATTAGCGTGGATTTCGGACTCTTCTGAATCCGGTACAGACACGGACTGAGCACTTGAATAACCAAGAATGGGCCGGTGTAATAGCGAGCCCATTTTGTCTTCCTTCCACTTCTTAGCCGAGGGTAGTAATAGTAAACCCAATCTCCTTGAGCGAACTTGCTAGGTCTCACTCTCAAATCGTAGGCTTTTTTCCTTCTTTCTGCTACTCTCTTTAACTGTTCTCGTACAAGCCGATACGATCGTTCCATTTTCTCTTTCTGTTTCTCCACGTACTCTTCCATGTCACTGTAAGACGGTCTCTCGAACTCTGTAACTTGGGCTAGAATCAAGTCTAATGGCGTATGGTTCTCTCTTCCCAGGAACAGGAAATTAGGTGTCCGTTGGGTCGCTTCATGTTCAGTTCCTCGATATGCCGCCATTACATATGGTACATGAACATCCCAATCCTTTTGTCGTTCCGACACTACCTTTCCGATCAACATGTTCAGTGTTCTGTGGAACCTTTCGATCATTCCGTTACCAGAGGGTCGATATGGAGTTGTACGTACTTTGTCAATCTCCATGCGTTTACACAGCTCTTTGAATAACTTCGACTCAAAACACGGTCCCTGATCCGTCAGGATCTGGCGTGGCATACCAAACCTCGAGAACACGTGTACCATAAGCGATTCTGCCACAGTAACGGCCTCTTGGTTTCTGATAGGCAGAGCTTCAGCCCATCTCGAGAAGTAATCTATCGCTGTCAGTATGTATTTGTTGCCTTTACTTGATACAGGATGCGGACCAGTTATATCAATTCCGAATCTCTCCATTGGTTCACCGACCACAGGAGTCTGCATGTAACCCTGTCTTGGAGGTTTCTCCCTTCGATAACGAGCACAGCGATCGCACCTTTGGCAGAACCGTCTAACATCGTCCTTCCAACTCGGCCAATACGCCCGACGTTGCAACTGAGTTAAACTCTTCCGAATCCCGAAATGTCCTCCGGCAAAGCTTGCGTGTGTTAACTGAAGCATCTCTTGCCGTAGAGATAAGGGCACAACTAACTGAGATCGCTCAGCTTTTCCTGTGTTACCCTGAATCCAGCCTCTGTGTAACACTCCTTGCAGGACTTCCAGCTGATTCCAGTTGCTCACCAACACTTTCACTTCTCCGCTAGCAGGTGATAGTTCTGCCTGTGTTGGATGATGCTTCGACTCCTTCCAATCAAGGACCGTACCAATATTGCAATCGCTCTGCTGTTCTCTTCGAAGAAACTCCTTTGTCCAACGGATTTCCTGGCCTGTATCTTCACTGGTAACCTCGGAGCGCGTTACTTCTCCGATCGGACGTGCCCACATCACGTCTTCATTCGTAACTCTCATGGTAACCACTTTAGGTTGTTCCTCACCCGGACCTCTAGACATCGCGTCTGCGTTACCGTGTTTTACTCCCGGTCTGTGACATATCTCCATGTCAAACTCCTCTATCATCTCTAACCAACGAGCCTGTTGGCCAATCGGTTCCGGTGTTCTGCGTAACCACTGAAGTGCGGAGTGGTCTGTTCTGAGTAGGAATTTACTACCCAGTAAGTACTGACGAAACTCTTTCAAGAAATACACCACAGCTAACAACTCTCGCCTGGTAACGTTATAGTTCCGTTCCGCCGTCGACAAGAGCCGACTCGCGTAACAAATCACTGTCTCTTCTCCTTCTTGTACTTGCGATAACACCGCTCCAATGGCGTATGCCGAGGCATCCGTATCTAGGATGTACTGGCCCTCGTCGTTCGGTAACCCAAGTATAGGTGCGGAAACCAACTTTCGTTTAAGTTCTTCGAAAGCTCCCTGACATTCGTCAGTCCAATGGAACGGTACATTTTTCCTGGTCAGGAAATGAAGTGGTTGAGCTACCACCGCGAAATCATGTATGAAACGTCGGTAATAGGAGCAAAGACCAACGAAGGATCTGACTTGCCTCAAGTTCCGAGGAGCAGACCATTCTTCTACGGCCTTGATCTTGCTCGGATCCGTCGCGACCCCTTCTTCACTCAAAACGTGACCAAGAAACAATACTCTCTGTTGTAACAGGTAACATTTGGATGGTTTCAGCTTGAGATTATACTCTTGTAATCTCCTGAAAATCATCTCTAGACGTTGCATGTGCGTCTCTACGTCCCTCGAGAACACAATTATGTCATCCAAGTAAACCAGACAGATGTCATAGTTTAGCCCTGTCAAGACTAAGTTCATTAGTCGACAAAACGAGGCCGGACTATTGCACAATCCGAAAGGTAACACTTTGAATTGGAAGCTGCCCCTTCTCGTAACGAACCCGGTCTTGTGTTTGTCTCTTGGGTGCAAGGCCATCTGGTGATAACCTGCTCTCAAATCGAACGTACTATACCATCTGGCGCCACCCAGGGTATCTAAACTCTCGCGGATAAGGGGTAACGGATGAGCATCTTTCCGTGTCTTCAGGTTCAGTTGCCTGTAATCGATACAGAAACGCATACT
This sequence comes from Allolobophora icterica, assembly GCA_963556255.1. Taxonomy (NCBI): domain Eukaryota; kingdom Metazoa; phylum Annelida; class Clitellata; order Crassiclitellata; family Lumbricidae; genus Allolobophora; species Allolobophora icterica. Next base: position 15,991,529 of record OY744605.1, on the reverse strand, counting down.
GCCATCCTTTTTCTTAACCATTACGACATTGGATGCCCATTCCGATATCGAAGGTTCAATGATTCCTTGTTTCAACATGTCTTCTACCTGACGATCAACTTCCGGTAACATGGAAAGCGGTTGACGTCTCAAAGGTTGCCGAACTGGTTTCTCCTGTCCCGTATCGATCTCGTGTTGGATCACCGAAGTGAATCCGTTATCACTTTCGTTAAGGGAAAACGTTGCGCTGTACGTTAGCACAAGTTTTCGTAACCTGATTCGCTCTTCTTCCGAAATGTCTGCTGGCACTTCTTCCCATAGTCGTTTTAGGGTCTGTTCGGCAAGTGGGTTGAGCGTCTGCTCCGCCACACTGGCCGTTGTACTAATCTTCGATCCAAACCGGTCAATCGTACTTTGCTGCTTTCCTTGGCGTTCCTCCGGATAACCTGGGCCCATAGGCTTCTCCGGATTTTCGCTTCGGTAAGGCTCATCATACGATTCCGTTCTGGCTCGATTAACTGTCACATCGACTACGTTCACTCGCTCCAGCGGACATTCAGTCCGTTTCTTGACTAGCGAATCTCTGTCTCCAACATTCAACATCCTGATCCACACTTCCGTGTCTCTTCCTGTCACCAACGTACGTCCGATTATCAAATCTTTCGATAATTCCATTGGAATGGTCGTCCAATCTTCGTTATCTTTTTGGAAATGCGGGTATACTACCCAAGCTGGAACGTCAACTTCGCTCCTTGGAGGAACTATTATGTCCTCTTGTACAATAACCCTCCGGCACATGGACTCGGTAACGACCTCTTTCAGAGGGATCTTCTCGCTCCCAAGGAAAACGCATCGACTTGCGAAGTCCCATCTTGCCTGATTGGCTTCCAGCCAAGATAACCCCAAGATCACTTCTGTCACTTGGTCTGTAACTAGACAGGGTACAGGGTACACCTGCTTTCCGATCCGAATCTTAAGGTTAGTTTCACCATCCACCTTAATCTGACTTCCATTAGCGGCTAGGAGTCGCTGTTCTGACGGTACTAGCACAGCGTCTAGCACGAAACGTCGTGGCACAAGTGACATTTCACTTCCAGAATCAAGTAGACAGTGTATACGTTTTCCTGCCAGTCTCGCAACCACGTAGGCCACCCTACTGCCTTTGACCAGTCGGTTTTGGGTTTCCTCTTGTATCGGTTCAGCCTTTGTAGGTTCACTGGTACCGGTTGCACCATTCGTCTCAGCGTTTCTCTGAGGACAATATCGCTTCATGTGTCCTTTTCGTTTGCACAAGTAGCATTCGATATCCGGGTTACGCAACCGTGTGGGCGGATAAATCCGTCGCCATCCCACATTCGGTTCGGTTGTCCTCTGATCTCCCACAGCTAGATCAGAACTGTTCTCCCTTTCATGAGGTTTTCTCGGAACGATGCCCAAATTCTGATTTATTGTCACTCGATCAAGTTCTCTTGAAAGATTTTTAATCTTTCGCTCGAGATCTTCTAGACGACGAGACTGTTGCCCCTCAGTGCTCGAGTCTTTTCGGTCTTCCATGGTAACTTTAACTCTCGCGTGTCTTCGGTCTAAATCACCACCTTGTGTCGAAGATCGACCATAGGCATCCAACCTCACCGCATGTTTATACGCCGCTTCGAGGTTAACTGGTTCTCGCTCGCGCACCTTCTGCCCCAAATCTTGGTTTGCCAGTGCATCAATGAAAGCGTCACAAGCGACCGTCTCGACGATATCACTTGTTGGTCCTGGGTATGCCAAAGCCATTAGCCTTCGTACTTCCTGCACTACACTACTCAGCGTTTCTCCGTGAGCCTGCCGGTAAGTGCGAAGTTTCATCCGATATAGGCTAGTTTGGTCATCAGACCCGTACCGGGCCTTAAGCCGCTCAACAAGTTCTCGCCAAGACACGTCCCTCTGTGCACCCATGTCCCACAACAGCTGCGAAGCGGGACCCGTTAGGGCACACATTAACTGGTCTGCTTTTTCCTGATCACTCCACCGGTTGCACCGTGCACAAACTTCGAACTTTGCTAGAAAGGCTGCGATCGCTGACTTGCCATCGTACTTCTCTAGCTTGATTCGTATACCGCGATCCGATCGGTCTTCGCCTCTTGTCCGCGTAACAAGTGATCTTCCGACACTCTTCTTGGGATTTCCTCTCCGGTTGTCCTCATCGTTACTCCTGGAATCGTTTCCCTCGTCTGTCCTCACCACTGACCGGTGCCGACTCTGTCCCCTCAGAGTACCCAACGTCTTCCCTGTACGCCACTTAGAATACATCGTAGTCATCTCTCGGTCGCCTGACGTTGCACTGTCTTCATCAGAGATGTACTCAGCCTGTCTCTGACCTTTTCTACGAGGTTCACCACCTGCGTAGTCTTTGGACTCCGATCGTTTATATTTATTGCGAGAGCTCTGAGAGTTTCCATTGACGAACGTAACTCTTCTGTCTTCTTCGCGAATATCTCTTTTTCCTGACTCTGGCGGTCTGTCAGATTCGTCGTACCTAAGACAATTACGACTTCTCGAATCTGGTTTGTGCCCTTTAGAGTACCGCTCGTGGGTCTCATCCCAGGCCAAATGATCTCTGTCTCTTCCCATGTTCGATTCTCTCTCGGTTTCTCTATCAAGTGCCTGTTTTAAACCGCGTCTCTCGTACTCTGGTAGACGTTCCTTACCATACGTCTCCCTTTCAGTTTTCTCATAACTCTCGTGCCTTCCTCGTTGACGGAGGTTTTTCCTGTCAAAGACTCCGGTTCTCATGGCCTCTTCTGGACCAACACTATCGGTGTCTGACTCCGAAGAACTCACTGACGAACGTAATTTCGCCTCAACTCTTCCTCTTGTCAACAGACGTTGTCGACTCGATTGCCTTGCCGTTTTTCCGTGTGACTCTCTCCCGCTGTCCTCGGGAAGATAGCGGCTACGTAACTTTTCCGAAGTTTCCGAAAGCGAAACTTCCTCGCGTGTCTCTGTGTTACCTCGGCTCCGTGCCGGCTCTTCGATCTGCAGCTTCCCTCGGCGATCCATCTGGTAACCTGGGCCCGTAGGTTTCCCCGATGTCTCGCGTCGGTAAGACTTCGCATGCTGAGCAGCAGGAACAGACAGTTCTTCAAGTTTCGAACTCATCATTGCCACACTCTGTCGCAGGTAAGACATCTCCGCTTGCCAATCTACCTCATCGGTCACAGGTCTTGGGCGACCTTCTTCCATGTTGGTAAACGGTACTCGATTGCCTTCGTTTCGCTGATGCGCCACGATGTCACCACTCGTTTTCTGCACTACGGCGTCACCCCGCGGTTTCAGGCCTGTCTCAATGTCTCTTGGCCTATCACAAGCCTGTCTCAACTGTACAGGTTGCCTGCCCCGTACGATACTAGGTACTTGAACCTGCACAAGGTTCCCCGATCTATTGTCGACGAGTGGTTTGGACCTGTCAAACCTACTCTCACCAACGGTCTCTCGCCAGTGTGTGAATGTCTCGTTATTCACATCGTTCTGTACTACCTCAGTAGTCTTTGGAACGGTTATCAACCATCCGTTATCCTCATGGAAACCTCTTTCACGCCCACTGCGGGTTCCAGCTTCCGTTTCAAATGCACTGGTTTCGTCAGGTGCACCCGTTTCATCAAGCAACCTTCGTTTGCTTTTCCGTTTACGTAACTTTGGACGCGCGCCTCCGTGCTCACTATGGGGCACTTCATCCGACTCGTCCTCGGTATCTTCCTGACCTTGCCTGGTTCTGTGACAAGAAAACGCTAGAACCCCACTTCTGGTACCAGTTTGTGACGTTCGTCGCTCGAGATCAACTAACCCTTCATCAGACGTGGTACCAATTTGTGTCGGTCTTACCCGAGACGCTGCTTCGTCGTCGGGCTGGGTTCGGCTCCAGCCAACTGACCTTCTGGAGTCGCCCGGGTCACTATCCTGTCTACTTCTGCTGTAGACGAGCGGTTCCCTGTCTCCGCTCTCAGTGCCCATTTCTCCAAGAGGAGGTCCCGAGGGTATCGCTTGTTTGCAAACAGTGTCGCTGTCAAGCTCCATCTCACTTTCGGACTCTGCCACTGCCGCGGTCGCCGGGTGGGCAACGTCCTCGTCCTCAGGATGGCCGTCCTTTAGAACAGGGTTCGCTCTCTTGCCGGCAGGAGTCCTCAGCTTCCTGTGAGATCTCTTAGTCAAAGACTTTCTCTTTTTCTCCACCTTAACCGAACCCTCACGTACCATTCTGCATCTCATGACTCTCGAGTTATCGTCAATAGGGGAAAACTCTGAACGTTCTCTTGTCCGAGAGGACAAGGTGTACATCTGACGAGTCGTCACGTCGTGCCGTCTCAAACACGCGAACATCTTGCGATAATATATACACGTGTAATATTAACGCGGTATACTGGTCTCACGACACTCTCTTCTGATAGGACAGGTTCTAGGTCTAAAACCTCCCTAACCGCACGCAGAACTGTGTTCCGACCGGCGCACGAGGTGGGCCCTACTTCGCCTTCGGTCAGTTCTCGGAACTACGTGTTTCGATCACCAAGTTATTTGCTCTGAATAACGATTGGTTTGAATACAAGATTTTCCTGACTCTATCGTTTTTCCTGGTCTTACCGCACTGTAATCAGTTGTCGGGCGGTCTTTTCCCGTACTGCGGTCTTTCGGTAACAGTGGTCTTTCCCAGTAACTATTTTTAGTTACCGGGCGATGGAGCCCCTCCAACGCTCCACCGGCGTGTCAGCCATCCAAGTGTCACAATCCAAATGTAACGCTGACCCCGTAAGGTTACCAGAATGTCCTGAATTTTGTTCCCAAGAATTTCCGAATTTTGGTTCCCTAACGAAGGTCACACTTACTCCCACAGGTAACCGGACAAGCTTCGCTTGCCTCTCAGTTAACCAGTGGATGGTCCCAACTCGGTTTCGAGTATTATCAGAATTTCCGAAATTTGGCTACCTTAAGAAGGTCACACTTACTCCCATGGGTTACCGGACAAGCTCCGATCGCGGAGTTCTTCAAAACCCAAGAGGGAATTTCCTGCCTGTCGCCAAATTTACCCTTATTATCGTTTTTGTACTAAATTGGTTTTTTCAGGTATCCCGACGGTCACTTCACCGAGTGCCGAAGTCGCGTAAAACTCTCCCAGCCGAAGACGCCGAAGTCGCGTAAAACTCTCCCGGCCGAGTACGCCGAAAGCGCGTAGAACTTCCCCTGTGTCGAGTACGCCGAAATCGCGTAAAACTCGTCTCAGTGGATAAAACCAAACACTGTCGGATCTTGGAGTTCTTCGAACTCCAAGAGGGATTTCCTTGCCCGACGCCAAATTTACTCTTGGTTTCAAGGATTTCAGAATTCCAGAAAATGGCTACCTTAAGAAGGTCACCTTTACTCCCATGGGTTACCGGACAAGCTCCGATCGCGGAGTTCTTCAAAACCCAAGAGGGACTTTCCTGCCCGTCGCCAAATTCACCCTGGTTTTCGATCTCACACTGAATTGGTTTTCCTGTGTATCAACGGTATCCTTCCCCGAGTATTACTCAGCCGTAGATTTCCCACGATCGGGATCTAGACCGCTTCGCGATCAACTGAGGGATCCAACCCGCCGGATCGGCGCTGTCGGCCCGTCTCCCAACAGTGAACTTCTTTAGCTGTACTCGGGATCGCCTGATTATATTATTCGGACGCCCCTTTCGTCCGTAAATATATTTGTACTAACCGGAAACTCGAACTCTGACTCGGTCGTAACCAAAATCACTCGCCTACCACACTGAGTGCAGTATATTTGAATCGGTAACTGAATCGCTAACCAACAACGCTGTTTAACAGTATTGCTATGTATGAAGAGTCGAACCAACTCTTCACGTATAAAGCAGCACACCGTGAGGCAGCCTTTACTTATCCCTCACCACACTATACCGTGGCTTAAAATATATAATCAGTCTTCCCTACCACGGTCGTTGCTGACCAGTTGCCTATTGAAATTAAATAAAAATTAAATGATCGATGCTGGGCCTTCGCATGTAAAATTAAGAGAAACGATGCTGTTCCCTTCGCATGTAAACTTAAAGAAAACGATGCTATTCGCATAAAATAAATCCTCCCACTTACGCACTGTGGCCTTGACCGCCACATTATTGCTACAATTATCACATATTTACATATATAGTGCCTGTTCAAGAGAGATGCCCATAGTCGTATTGCCAATAGAGAATACATCTGTTTTTGGTGGTTCACAGTAAAACTTGCTCAGTAATGGTTAGTGTGCTGGACTACCAACCGAGAAGTTGGAATTTCAATTCCATGCTGACAAAATGATAATTCATATTTCTCTGCTTCGGGTAGCGGAAAGATGTATAATTGTATATGGTTAGCAGAGACGTATACGGTTTTACACCAAAATGCGGATAGCAACTGGTTGAAAGAATATTCTTATCTTATTTTATAATTTATAATTATGATGTTTAGTATAATACATTATTATAAAATGAAATTGTCAATAGTGAGAAAGAAGCAGGCAAGAGGTCAATGTCGGGTTCAACGGATGCGATTCAGAAGAGCAGCAGCAGCACAGACGATATTGAAAGGCTGAATTCGAACAGTTCTCTTCCCTCAAGCGAAATGAAAAGCCAGTAGCCAGTCACCCACCTAACTGAAGACTGCTTTAATGAAAAATCACTTTAGGTTTAGAGTAGACGGCAAGGATTGTGTTGTAGCTGATTGTCGTAGCAGCTGTTTATATACGTTGTATGCGTTTGTTTTGCCATGCTGATTTTCTAGAATTTATGTTGTTTACGAGTCTGTATAGTTTCTTTTTCGTATCATTTACAAACTTCATCTTTTTTGTGCAATTTAGACAATGGATTTTAGACAATGGACATACGTCGCTTGTTTATGTTTTGAGAACAATCTGTTTAAAATGGTTGTTGGCCCAAGAGTGGAGGTGGCATGGTAGCTAACATGTTGGCTTTTCCCCTGTGCAATCCGTGCTCATATCTTGTGCCCATCATGTGAACTTTGGGTTGCAAACGGCCTGGAGTTGAGCTGAGAACGGAGACGGCTTGTTACACATCGTGGAAATGGCAAAGCTCCGGAGAGAAGCATGCCACAGATGATGATGATGCGATATCAGCATACATGTATACTGCACTGTCATACTGTGCAAAACCTCGGAGACAATCTTCATCAACCATGTCCATTGATCTCTTTGTGCTGCAGTGAGTTAGTTGTCCCCTAACCCAAACTCTGACACAGTGCAGCATGGAAGCTTTGCGTGGTCAGCCCCTCATTCTGGCACAGGCTTACATGCAATCTGCGACATGAGCATCTTCTCATTTCTAAGCCTGTCTTTGAGAAGCAGTGGAATTCCATTGTATTCGATCACGGTTTTCTGTATAAGGTCGGGAGCACCTCCGAGGAGTTTTCTTGAAGAGGTGCTATATAAATGAGCAATTAAATTACAATCAGTGCCTCGTTAAATCCAATACCTTCTCGGTCATCATTTTGAACTACCAGGTAGTTGCCATATAACAAACCCCCTCATATATTCCACGGTTGTAACCAAGTCAGTTTTACTAATGTATGTATCTTAAGTGCTTTTTGTGTATCATTGGAATCTGCTACTTCGTTTATATGATATTAATTGAACATTTAAAAGATTTCTTGCTTTTTACTAATACACTATAATTGATTATTATAGGGTTATGTTGAGAATTCTAGCAGTTCTCAGTTCTGGAAGGAACTGTGTAAATAGTTGGTTGCATTACATTACGTCTTAGTTGCATCGACTGAATCTCTCTCCTATAAGAACCAGTCTGATGTAAACTGGTAACTTTGGGCTTGTAGGGCCAATAAATTGTGGGACCCCATATGTGAAAAGGATGGGTAGAAGAACCCAAACTGGTCATCTGAGAAATCCCAGGAGTACCCAAACAATGAAGTTATGCTTTTGAAAAAGATAGTTTATGCAGCACTGAATATGTGAAAAACTACCAGATATCTTAAAGTGTTTTATTAAAATTTACTGGCAACACCCTGCCGGAATACAGTCATGCCTTCAGAGTTTTCTTGCAATTAGTGCAACATCTAATCATCATTCTATGTAAAAAAAAACATGAATTCAAGTATGTTAATTGACATGGAAAATAAGCAAAACTAAATATGCTTTGGACAGAAAAGTGGACTCGGGCACATTCAAATAACTATGCACCACAGAGGCAAAAGAAATAGCTTTTATAAACTGCTAAAGAAACAAAGCATCAAGAACAAATACTAGGTAGTTAAAAATTGATGTTTTTTAATGCCTGAAGGGATAATGGTTTACAACTGGCTCGAATCCAGTTGTCTCAAGCAGTGGCCGTTTATCAATTAAAATACAAGGGATACTTGACAGCGACCTGCTGCTCCCATCACGATAAATGAACATCATTTGCAGTACTAACTGTGATAACATCACATGTTCAAGTAATTCGTCAGTCTCTATACAAGATGCGACGTATCACCAATAACGTTAAAATATGACAGCTGAATGTTAATGATTAATTAGCCACCGGTACATGTATCTCGGTCTAATTAAGAAAGAACATAAAATCTGTGACAAAGGATAAACAAACTAACAATCGTAAATTATGACGTTCTTTTTAAATTTAAACATGCTTTTTATAAACAAGACTAACAATCATAAAGTATGAAATTCCATTTTGAAATTTTAAAGATGTTTAACATTATATAAAAAATTTAACAACAGACACTTCACACTTAGTACCAGCTCTTGTGAGTGAATGAATGGTATGCCTGCACCAGTTACAACACACCTATTACCAGTTGCAATGCACCTATTACCAGTTGCAACACACCTATTACACGTTACCGGTATACGGCGGTATATGGTGTGACACATTGTTAGGTCTCATATGCATCTATCTAAGCATAGCAGACCAAATGAAGACAAGTAAGAAATATGTAAAATAGTTACATAGTACATCAAACTATACATGTGTGTGACCCCCGCGGAGAAAAGGAACCACTTGTTGAGAATCAACATCAACATTTTCCATACATGTAATTTGATACCATAGGAAAGTTAGGATAAAAATTTCAGCACTCTGGTTCAAAATTTATACCTGTTCTAAAAATCCTAGCAGTTGTATACATATGAAAATTCAACCTGTCTCTACACAATGCGTTAATAACAGAATTTGGTGTCAACAGAGCAAGCAGCAAAATAAGAGAAGCGCCAGATACATATGCATTAGACACAAAAACCAATAATCACGGTGATGGGGAAAATCGCACTATGCAGCCGATCTAGTGAACGACAAGTTGTCCTTTTTCTGCACCAAGGTCACCATTATATCTAATCAATTATATATCATTTCAAATAGTATTAAATAAATGCCCAGGAACATACACTCACAAAAACCAGATACACAGTTAAAAATTGCCCTTTACCAGTTTCCACGGTTTTTAAGTTTACCCTGTGAATGCCGCTGAAATTATAGTTTCCAAAATGGATATATAAACTGCCTTTTATCATTCCAAATGCATGTGCTACATATTATGGCAATGTCTCTAAATTTTCCACTGACCTTAATTTGAATAATACTGATAACTGCAACATCATACATCGCTGAAAGAAAAATTTCCATAGAAACTGTAAAACTGTTCTGATTATTGAAAGCTCAACCCACTTCACTGTCAAGCGTGTGACAGCCGATGCAGTAAGGGCTGTGAAACTATAATGCCTATTCAGAGTTATGCTAACTGCATGAACCCTTCGATGTCCAACTGCAATAAAATTAGGGCTTTTACAATTTTGATAAAACGTAATTCAAGTTCAGTTAAATCAGTGTAAACTCAGAGTGTACAACGTTGTCTGTGGTAAAAGTAATGCCAACATTAAATACTGATACAAACGCAACGTTCAAGAAAAATGCAACACAAACACTCAAAGTGGAAATTATATGGAATACGTACGGTTTAAAGTTAGCTTAATGCATGTAAATAGGTTTAAAAAAACAAACGGCACAACTTGCCGATTTGAAAGGCACCTAAACAGCAGACTGAAACAAAAGAATTACTTTGAGAATAGTCTTATCCAATAATGGCTCAGATAATAAGGAGAGATTGATACAAACAAAGGCTCTCATAAGGACAGCCTGGAATAAACAACAGGTAAACTGGACAGGAATACAAAAGATCACAACAAAACTGAATGGTTCTGAATAGGACAGATCACAACAAAAATGAATGGTTCTGAATAGGACAGATCACAACAAAAATGAATGGCTCTGAAAAGGACAGATCACAGCAAAAATGAATGGTTCTGAATAGGATAGATCACAACAAAAATTAATATTCTGAATAGGACAGATCACAACAAAAATGAATGGTTCTGAATAGGATAGATCACAACAAAACTGAATGGTTCTGAATAGGATAGATCACAACAAATTGAATGGTTCTGAATAGGACAGATCACAACAAAACTGAATGGTTCTGAATAGGACAGATCACAACAAAAATGAATGGTTCTGAATAGGACAGATCACAACAAAAATGAATGGCTCTGAATAGGACAGATCACAACAAAAATGAATGGTTCTGAATAGGATAGATCACAACAAAAATGAATGGTTCTGAATAGGATAGATCACAACAAAAATGAATATTCTGAATAGGACAGATCACAACAAAAATGAATGGTTCTGAATAGAACAGATCACAACAAAAATGAATGGTTCTGAATAGGACATATCACAACAAAAATGAATGGTTCTTAATAGGATAGATCGCAACAAACATGATTGGTTCTTAATAGGATAGATCGCAACAAAACTGAATGGTTCTGAATAGAACAGATCACAACAAAAATGAATATTCTGAATAGGACAGATCACAACAAAAATGAATGGTTCTTAATAGGATAGATCACAACAAAAATGAATGGTTCTGAATAGGATAGATCACAACAAAACTGAATGGTTCTGAATAGGACAGATCACAAAAAAAATGAATGGTTCTGAATAGGACAGATCACATCAACACTGAATGGTTCTGAATAGGATAGATCAGAAAAAATGTTTCCAAATATAACATCATTGAAACAAAGCTGAATGGCTCTGACAAAATCAGGTCAACACAAATCAATGGTTCTGACAAGGGCACGTCAACACTTTAACGATGAGAGTGTACAAAAAGCAACTTGGAAACCAATGCAGCTTGGCGTTAAAGTGTTAAAACATCGATGCACAGATCCTATGAAAAAAATGGTGCCAACAGGATGCATGGTATTATAAAGCGCTCTAACAAGAAAAACACATGGCTCTTACACAGATAATTTGAAACTAATAATCTTTGAAAAACTCTTCCAGATCATCTAACCGAATTGGATCATCTGCTGTGCCAGTATCGACACCCGATCCACCGACTGCTTGGGGAAAGGTAAGCAAACTATAAATATCCAAGTCCGACAGGCTTGACGTTTCCGCTGCTGCATAGTTTTGCTGGGCTACATCTGACATGGCCATTGCAAATGAGACGCAGTCTGAAGATGGCATGGAAATTAGCTGCGACTGAAGTCCTGAACTAGCAGCGACGTTTGGTTGCGTATGGGTCGTTACTTGGCCAACAGCTGTAGGGACTAACGCAACGCTTGCAGAATTTTCGATGATAGAAAAATTGTCTGGAGGTAGAATGTTCTGACTGATCAACTTCTGTTTTAGCTGAGTTACATAGGCAACACATTCTGGAGAGATAATTCCACTGTCCATCTGAATGCACCACTGTTTGAACTGCACAGAGAAAAGGAAACAAGATCTATATAAACAACTTTATAATAATACATTACAAACCAATTCATAATCGTATTTAATAAGCAGCCAGGAACATAAAATCAGCAACCGTATTGACTGAATTTTACAGTGCAGGCACAGAAATAAATGACCCAATAATGTCTCAATAATGATTCATCGTGATAAGCTCTGACAAGTCTCTCGGACTCTCTCCTGAAGTGGCAATATATTATGTGCAATGACTATCGCAAATTAAAATTACAATGTGCGACCCTTTTACTTGTAGCTAGCCTTATGCGTGATCGTTATAAGAACCTCGATGTCATCCATTAGTCATTAGCATGAGGTGCATAAATTTACTAGAGTATAAACAAACAGCTAAACACAGCTGCACTGCATTGTAACTAAGGATTTGAAAATTACAACACACGTCATAAATAAGGATTTGAATATTAAAACAAAAGTTGTAACTACGGATTTGCATATTAGAATGAGTAATAGCTAGGATTACAATTAAAATATCACAGCAATAGTTGTGTCTAAGGATTATAATATTTGATATCATAACTAGATAGAATATTAGAGTGAATTTTGTAGTTACGGATTAGAATATGAGTTGAAACTAAGAATTAGAATATTAGAATGAATTTCATAAATAAGCATTGCAATAAAGATCACAAATTCTAATGATTACAGTATTAGAGTATAAGTTGTAATTAAGGATTAGAACAAAAAACTAAATGTCATAACTATGAACTAGGACGACGACTTACCCTTTCCAACTCGTGTCGAAGTGCTTCGACAGCTTTTTCACGACACGAAACAAGCTCCTCAAGATACTGGTACCTCAGCTTCTTGCGCACTCTGCAGTCGCGTGCGCTCTGGCGACTTCGCTCGACTCGGTTGGAATCATCACCTGATGATGATTTCCGAGAGCGCTTATCACTCGCTTTGCTCATTTTGTCTTTTCACCTATGTAAATGCACAACAGGACATACATAAATAGATACACATACGTGTATATGCATAAATATATACATACATATATACATACATGCATATTTATATACAAGCATATTTACATATATACACGCACACTTATATAAATACACACATATGTACATTGTACAGCAAAAAAACACATGTATGTACATACAGACATAACTACATGCATGTATACATACATCAATTTATAAATATATACAATATTATACATGTACACATACATATAAATACACACACATACATACACCAAATACATAACTACATACATGTATAAATACAACAACATACATACATACATGTATACACACATGCATACTTACACACATACACCACATACATATATAATGGTAAACGTACGTTTTAGCGTAATTAATTATTGGATGAAATGTCCACGTACGCTTTAGCATAATTAATTATTGGAAGCTGGATGAGCGATGAAAATAGAATTCAAACTGGAAGCTGGATGAGCGATGAAAATAGAAATCAAACTGGAAGCTGGATCAGCGATGAAAATGGAGATAAAACGAGAACCTGGATGTGCGAAGAAAATAGTTCTAAATCAAATTGTATCAGCGATGAAAATGTGTCATGTTAAAACAAAATAGAAGCTGGGTGAGCGATGAAAATATAAATCAAACTGGAAGCTGGATGAGCGATGAAAATGGAGATAAAACGAGAAGCTGGATGTGCAAAGAAAATAGAAATCAAACTGTATCAGCGATGAAAATGTGTCATATTAAAACAAAATAGAAGCTGGATGAGCAATGAAAATAGAAATCAAACTGGAAGCTGGATGAGCGATGAAAATGGAGATAAAACGAGAAGCTGGATGTGTGAAGTAAATAGACCTTGAACTACAAGCTCTATCAGCGATGAAAATGTGTCATATTAAAACTTAAAATAGAAGCTCGATGTGCGATGAAAATGAGCTAAAACTGGAAGCTGGATGGATGAACGATTAAAACGTGTAATGTTAAAACTAAACTAGAAGCTGGAAGGTCAATGAAAACATAGTTCAAACGAGAAACTGGATGAAATAATTATTCACGCTATTCGTTTTTTTCTAAATCCTGCCAATAATTAATTGCGCTAAAGCGTACGTTTACCTATATATAACTACACACATACATGTACACACACAAACGTTTACATATATGCATACATAGTACATATATATATATGCATCATACATGTATACATAAATACAAATAAACATACATACATATATACGCATATACAAACATGTATACTGACCATTAACCAAGCAGTCTGACCTATACACTCAAAATGTACTCTGTCATACTAGGAAGATGCAAAACTGATCAGAAATATGCAAGTCTACATTTTTAAAGCCACAAGAAAGAACCAGCCTTTTTGTCTTAGCTGCTCATTCCTACCTATGAAAGTTGTTTTTCGAATCGTCAAGCAAACGTTCTGGCACAGTTAATCCTGTCCAAGTGCTAACTGCCTAAGTCAGCTGAACCTGTACTCTAACGAACTAAGACTTAACTAATGAGAAACTGGAGTCCTTCTGCTAATGTTCCACGTTTCACTAATACCGACAAGAGTCCAGAAGCGAATACAACGCAAGTTAGCAGTCAGAATATTTCAACACATTTCACCATCGCTGCACCACAACAAAGTCACACAAACTGACCTGTAAAAGGCACTTTCATCATCAAGCATCATTCTAAAATCTAAAAATATGAGATCATACACACCTTAAAATCGCATGTAAGCATGATTTGTGAACTTGAAAATTCGCCTATTCACCACCTCGTGCGATAGTGAATGTGTGCCGCGTGGGTCTAAACTCCTACGTAAACTGATTCACCCAATGCCCGTAAAATCCAATCTCTTGCTGCTCTCCCAATTTACACCGTTCCCAAACTCAGATAACAACGAAAATGTCAACATTAGATCACACGATCCAAAATTCATAACAATATTAAATCAGAAAACCAACTTATTGCGCAAGAACCTATTATTATAGAAAATATAAATATTCCTTGCTTATTGCGCAATAACTAATAACTGTTTACGAGAAACATCTATGGACAATGTATTTCGATAAGGATTCTACATTCGATTTCGCTATTTTAAGCCAAAAATAATTTATTTCAACATCAATTTCCATTCTTGTCATGTCGTTAAACCTGGGACTAATATTAGTAATAATCTTCGTTTAATATCTTCAAACTGACAATAACGCAGTATGATTACAAATCAGTATGAACGGATGATCACAAGTTATTACAGAAGTCGAATTTAACTGTACACGGCAGCCATGCAACGCGCCATCTCGCGAATGAAAGGCTGAGTGGACCTAAATTTACAAGGGTTGCGGGAAGCGATCCCGCTAGCGTGCCGCTACCTCTTGCTCTTCACGCCAGTGATGTTACCACTACTCTATGGACCCCAGGTTAAACTCTGGCATAAGGCATTAGCACAACAATCTGTGTAGCGTTACTACCCGGTACGCAAATGACGGAATTAACCGTATGCATCTTTATTAAACAGTTGATTAATTATCGTTTATCACTGAATTCTATTAAGTAGTAGTAATAGTATAGTCACATATTACATCATCAAAAACTTACAAAATATACAGATGTGGAGGTTTTGGCCTGCTTCTTGCTGTTTTTGTGTTATTGTGTACTGTTCAAACCGTTTGACCTAGCTATAAGGGGGACAGAGTAGTGGTAACATCACTGGCGTGAAGTGCAGTAGGTAGCGGGATCGCCTCCCGTAACCCTCTCAAGGTCCACTCAGCCCATCAATTCGCGAGATGGCGCGTTGTGAAAATGAGATGTAGAACGTGATGGGCGCCTTGCAAGGCTGCCGTATACAGTTAAAATTCGACTCCTGTAATAACTTGTGATCATCCGTTCATACCGATTTGTAATCATACTGCGTAATTGTCAGTTTGAAAATATTAAACGAATATAATAATTATTATTATTATTATACTTGCCTCTGGATCGAACCGTTTGTCCTTTCATGAAAATGGATTTTTTTGTCAGAGACTGTTTAAAGCGTTTAACAAGATCATTCTGATAAAGTAATAGAACGGTTTTATTTTATGCCGTACCTTTGTAATTATAGTAGATGGTGTGACCACAGTTTAAATAAATTATTTATACTGTTGTGTGACTTTAATACTCAACTTATAGATGGCGCATCGTACCGGTACTAAAACCAATGTGTTGCATCTAGCATGTAGTCAACTGAAATGATGTCAGACCATCGATATCTATATTTAGACCTAAATATAGATATCGATGGTCAGACCTCGTTGTTATATATAAGAGGTCGTTGTATCAGACTAAGAATAGATTATCAGGCGAAGGCAACGTAGTAATATTACTAATATCCAACGTGTCGTGCTCTATGGAGTTGAACTGACATGATCACAAACTAAAAGGATGCTAATCGAGCAAGCTGCGAATCCTAGATGTGCCCGATTTGTAATGTAGCGCTAACGCGTGGAAAATACAATACAATAACAATACATAACAACTACAGCTCTATTTGATATTGCCCGCCTTTAGAGGCGTAGCGACCGCCCTCCGTACCCTCCGACCGGAGGAGGCCCCTTCCTAGAAGGGGCCCCTAAAAGTGGCAAAAAATAATCGTGAACGGCATGAAGTCATTGTGATACTGTTTTGATACATCACATAATGCTACGTCATCAGACTTCAGTTGTCTGTTGGGTACATCCAGGGTCCGATTTGTCGGGGGGGTTGGACCCCCTTGCTTCTTTTTTTGACCCCCCTGCTTCAAGCCTTTGGCCGACCCCCGAGGGGGTCGGCTTGACCCCCTCAAATTCATTACCCTGAGTCCTACACCAAACGACTCCATTATGACCAATCGCAAGCAGTACTGCCTTGTCACCTTTGGGTAATTATTTATTATCCAGTCGGTACCCTAATTTTGAAATATCGCGTTAATATTGTTCACGAGTAGCGCTTTAAACTTGGCATCTTCAGCTGTTGACGGATTAAGTTACTTTTAACTCAAGCTGAGGTCGTCTACTGTGTAGGCAGAGGCAGTGTCAGAGATATTTCGCAGGGCAAGCATACAGCCGACAACAAACGGACCGCAGTTCCTGCACAAGCCAGCCCCTCAGGCCCCTTCATGCCCGGGGTCCTCGCCTTGGGCAGATCGGCTCCAACGCCACGAGCATCCAGTTGCGGGGTAAAGGTCAAGCATACAGTAGCATTCTGTCCAGCGTTCGCTGCCGCTTTTGACCTCGATTGACCTAGATTAGAGTGCACATCTATAGCAGAACACAGCTATATGCTGTCATTTTTGTGACATGAACCGAATTAGAGATCGGCATATGAGCCACTAATCGGCCTAGTGGCTCTCAAAAACGCGTTAAGTAAGGAAAAAACATCTCAAAATCAGAAAGTAGTTGCAAAGTAGTTTTCCTGTTTTCCTTCAAGCAAAAGCTATTAGTACATCTGCTGCCACTGTGATGGTCAAAATGCAGGCTCATCTGTGCCTATATAAAGTCACTGGTGATGCTGCAGTTGTTGTCGAGCAACAGCCAGTTTTACAACTTTCCCGCTCTGCCGAGTCTGACTCTGTTGTGGAACGGCAGAATATGTTCAAACAAGAACACGTCATCAAAACGTACGTCTCCTACCACTGGATTATGGTGGAACCCCAGAAGCTGTGCACTCTGCTTCAGAGAAGTTTCGGATTGACAATTTTCTGCAGAACTACTCTGTTCAAGGTTTGGTTTTCTATCTAGGCTTGAATCTTGTAGTGATGAAGAAATGCACAACTCAGAGAAAAACCTTGTAGCAAAATATACGGCGATGACCTCGATGAAAGCCTTGGCAATGAGCTCATAATATGCAGTGTTCTTATTTTGTCAAAATGTTTAAACACGAGACAGGTAGGGCAGGCCTCAACATAAGTCAGGAGCAGTTCATGTACCAATAGGCCTACATGGCAAAGGTGTTGAAAGTTCATTTCCAAATGTGGAAATTATGTTAAGAATGTACTTGGTTCTCGTGGTCACAAACTGTAGTGCTGAATGCTCATTCTCTAAGATGAAGACAATTATGAACACGCTTCGCGCATGTATGACACATGAGAGACCTAGCCACCCTGCAGCGTGGAGCATAGAGAGTGATATTCTACGTCAACTGAATTTTAATCAGTTTATTGATGACTTTGCCAATGGAAAAGTGTGCAAAGTCCTATTAGGCCTATTCAAATTTAGATCCAACTGTAGGCTTAACTGAGCTAATTAACTGACTCAATCTGTTTTTAGTTTTATCACTATTTTTAATGTCTTTCTTTGTCTGTATCAACAATTTCTATTAAAAACTGGATAAGAATCTTAAAGCTTATCCTTTTGTTTTGTACTTGACCCTCTTAATATAATAGAAGACACTTTATTTATAAGTAAAATGATCTTCCCAATTTATTTTCATATTTAAAAAAAATTAACAATAAGTCACAATTCCCAGGTTGTCATCGAGTACTCTATACATACAAACAAGGCCAACATATGGGGTCTCATCTCGCAACACTTGAACAGACTTTTAAGATTCTGCTCATTTCGTCTGCAGCTTGCGACTGTGGCTTTAGCCAGATGAACTTGCAACATAGGCCTACAGTGCGCAACCTGCTGGCTGTTGATGATCAGCATTAACGGGCCATCTCTAACATCTTGGAATGCCAGGATATATACGTTATTTCCTGGCTGAAATCTGGGCGCCATGATGCCTTAGATAAGCCAATTGGCAAGGCGACTATTGTGCACAAACAAAAGAAATATGCACAGCTTTTTTTATAGTGGCTGTACTAGTGTACTTCGTGCACTGGTTCATTAGGTTTGCTAGTCTTTCCAATTACAGTACTTGGTGCAATGGTTTGATAGCTTTGGTTGTGTACTTGTTATTTCATCTTTCAGTGCAATTTAGTCACGTCTAACGCTTCTGTGTAGGCCTACAATTTGTTGTTCCTATTAGTATATTTCAGCTAAAACTGCGACTGAAAACTCCTTCTAATTTTGAATATAAATTGTTTTCGATGTTATGTTTGCATCGTAGTTGACTTGGTCATTGCAGAATCTTGACCTATAATGGAAGTTCATTAGCCTCATTTACAAAATAACGAGTAAAATAATTAATTATGGCTTAATAAATTTTTACTATTTGTATAGATTTCCGACCCCCCTGCTTCTTTTTTGACAAATCGGACCCTGGGTACATCAGTTGTCTGTCGGTCTTTTCGAATTTTAGTTGGACCCATTCAAAGAATGTGTAAATCCGTTCATCATATTTTATTGTGTAAATGAGTCATTTTCCGGTAATATGTCACATTCACTAATTGAAGAAGCAAACAATTTTTTCGGGCAAATTACATTGATTTTTGTTTGAAGCAAATCTTTAATATTTCTATTTCACTAATATATATTTGGTTTTGCACTAATATGTAAAATTATGAAGTTTTTAGCAGAAAGAAAATAGCCCTACGAAAAACGGAGTGGAATGTTTGTCCACTCCGTTACTCCGTTACCAAAACATATGAGCTATTTATATATAGTAGACAGCTTCCTACTGCGTAGTTTGACATGCCAATATGTTCTTAGTATTAATGTTTATAAAATAAATATAAAAGAAATTACAATACAAATGATTATTTAATTCCATCACATTTTAAATTTTGTTAAGAAGTTCCACTCCGTTACCGAAAGAAAAATAGGGAATCTAATCAACGTAAAGTTGACTGTATTTTTTTTGGCCAAATAACAAAATAAAAATCACTTCAGCTAATCATTACCAGTGATCAAATGAACAAAAAAACATTAAAATATTTATGATGTTGTCTTAAAAATCTGCTCATAACATCAAAATTACATAAAAAATTACCATAAAAAGTTCCGCTCCGTTACCATTTGTCGAGAATTGAGCACAGAATGTGAAAAGTGAACTTTAAAAAAAACCAGTCTGCCGAAGCAAAAATTTATTTAAAATGTCATATATTGTTATATAAGTTGTATTAGAAATGATAATTTAAGTAGACGAATTATCCTGACAGTGGAATAAATTTTAGTACCTCAAGGGTCACATTTATGGTAACTGAGTGGACAGTTAACGGAGTGGACAAATTGTGTATCAGCACGGTAAATATCATATTATCTCTCATGCGTCCACATTAATCGTCGGTACACTCATTATATATAGCTTATAAACGTTATATTAAAAATATTATTTAAATTATATTTATTCATAATCATTGCAAAAATGCAGTAACGGAGTGGATGTATTATGAAAAAACACATGAGGTACGTAATAAATGAAAATTTGTAAGAAATTTGTCTTAGCATTCAGATCCTGTATTAAGACATACTTACTTACATAGATCTTCACAGAAGAGATGTGTTAAGTTGCGGGACCAAAGAACTGAAAGGGTTGTGAGATACGAGATAATTTTTACATTTTAACGGAGCGGACATAATTTTCCGGGGACAAGTTAAAATATATTTTTTTAAATTATACTGAAGTTGTAAGTTTCTAAGTTGTATTTAGAAATATGCAATTATGTTTATTATAAAAGAAACAGTCACATTTTTTGGTTTAATGCAAATCATTTTGAAATTGTAGACGAAAGCAATATGTACTATAGCCTAGGGACGGTAACGGAGTGGAACATTTTAAATTCAAAATAAATTGTAATAAATTATTTTATTGCTCTGAATTACTTTCAAAGGTCTTAAATTGTTGACTGATCAATAACGTTTTAATCTAATCACTTAGCATGATCAGACTAGGCATTGTTTTCTTAGAAATGACCGGGGACAGCTGAATTGTCAATTTATGCATTTACCGGAAAATGACTCAAATACGGAAATGTAATACATGTACAGTGTAGGGCGTATAGGCATATGCATACATAATATGAACCCTGTAGGCCTATATTGTATATTACCACATTCCAGTTTCCCCATTGTAAGGGGCCCCGGACGTATGTTCGGAGGGGGCCACGTTCTTTGTTGCTACGGCTCTGCCCGCCTTCCAAAGTTCAGCAGTGCATGACAGAACATCGATGGCGCTGATCAATTGTGAGTGAAGGTCAAGGCTCAAGGTTCTTACACAGTTACTCTGATCGGGCGAGGATCGAACCCGTGTTAGGCTATAGGCTAGGCCGAGCGCTCTGACCAATCGGTCACCGTGCCACACGCAGTATTTTAGTTTCATTTCTGTTTACATCGGGTTAATCGCGATCATAGTTTGAGAATTCGTGACTTTCGGTTTTAAAATTCGTAAAAATTCGCGAATTTTTGGTGTATTTTAAAATTCGTAAAAATTCGTTGGGCCTTTGTTGGGGCTTTTTTTTACATTGACAGTGGATTTTGCAAAAACAGCGTAAGCAACAACAACAAATGTGATGACGTCATGATTTGTTGTGTTAAGCTTCTGCTTAGAATTTAATGTAAAATTCAATATAAAAGTTTCTTACGTAACGAGTTATAATTTAGTTAAAATCTAATTTGTTAAAGATGATAGAACATGGACCGGAGTGGAAGTATGTAGTAATTTTGGAGGAGAAGGAAAGGTAATCCAGAAATACAGTGTTGTTTTTGTGACAAGGAATTTGTTGGTTGTTCTGCAGGAATCCGGGAGCATTTGCATGGCGAAAATACAGAAACCAGAGTCAAGTGGGAGCAGTGGGCTGTTCCTGACTCAGAATCAGAGGACGATAAAGTAGAAGACACAGCTCGGTGAACGTTGCCAACCCATTTTAACCATGTTGGGTTGCAAGCTGTGTTAGAGGCTGACTGGTCACACTGGAGTCTGGAGCTGCATGGGGCACTGGTGGTTTTTCGTTCTGCTGACTGACACTTACAGTCACACACCCCAACTATGATAGAAATCGAAGTTCAAGACTCCAAGTAGAACAGTGAATATCAGTACTATTGTGTTGCTAGTCAGCTATCTTTTAGGCCTACGGGTTATTGATTGCCTATGACAGCTATGACATTTACTTGCTTAAAAAGTTGAAAAGTAAACAAATAATAAAATTCGTTGCCATGGCAAAGAATTCTATTATTTTATTATTTTACGAATTTTTACGAATTTTAAAACTGAAGTTTTAAAATTCGTTAAAATTCGTGAATTTTTTAAATTCTTAAAATTCGTAAAATGCGAATTCTCGAACTATTATTGCGATGATGTATAGCCTACTACGTTAGCGACACTTCTGTAATAGGCCCTACGAATCTATCGAATGCTTCACCAGTCAAGGACATTTGTAACTGTAGCCAGTGGTTGAATTACTTATCCAGAGGTGGTGGATCTCCAAATCTTTGCAAATCTCAAATCTAAGCCTATAGGCTATCTGGCGAACCAAATAACAGATAGATGCTAGGCCTATTCGCTCTTTTTCGTATAAAACATAAAATGCGTGAAACAGGATGCATGTGGTTGAGTTATGGTAAAAACGCATTTAGGTAAATTAGGTTACGGGTCTCGGATCCAGAGAAATCCGACTGAATGTAACCGCTGTGGCACCGACTAGCAATCAACGAAGTAGGCCTACACGAATTGTCTCTACAATCAACATTTGGACATGCGTCCTTCAATGCATTTGCGACCTACCCTGTATGCATTGAAATCAGTTGCGTCAGCATAAAACAGAATGCATCACAGGTGACGTTCATACGAACGTTTAACGGTTTAATCCAAGTTCGCTCAACATTTCTTTTAGCTATAGGGGGCCTACGTGACGCAGGCATGCCGGGGCAAACCCGACGAGTCGATGACAACTACGTTACATCAGAGGAAAACTAAGCACGCACACACAAACTTCCGCTGTCATGACTCGTGCCCTGTTAAACCAGCCGATGGAGATTCCTGGTCTTTCCAGAGTCAGAATCATGAAGATCTTGGGTGTCACGCTCTCCGATGACTTCTGCTTTGATGTGCATGTTGACAATCTACGCACTGGTGCAAGACAATCAATGTATGCATTACGGATCCTGACTACTCATGGACTACTTGGCCCCTCAATGTACGATGTGGTGACAGCTACCACAGTGGCGAGGATGACGTACGCTGCGTCCGCTTGGTGGGGTTATGTGGGGCAGAGGGGACGTGAGAGACTACAGGCAATTTTTAGGAGACTGATTAAAGCTGGTTATCTTCCTGTAGACTACCCTAGATTCGAACAATTGATCCGTACTGCTGATTCTAAACTTTTCACGACCGTCCTTACATGTCCTACACATGTGCTTCATGTGCTATTACCTCCTGTTAAGCATACGGGTTATACTTTGCGACCCCGTGTTCATAATCGGGTTCTCCCGACTGCTGACAGTCTAGCTCGTAACTCTTTCATAATTAGGATGATTTTCACCGGAATATAGGCCTTAGTACTTTAATCTGGACGTGATATACATGTGTAAACCAAAATGCGGTTAGCAGTTGGATTAATAAAGGATATACTTACTTACTTACTTATCTGAGTGGAAAATTCCGTGCTTTAGTGGAAAATTCCGTTGCTGACACTTGTTTTCTAGGCATGCATGAGTTCGTTTATAAACTACAGACTCAGCGGAAAATGGAGCTCATCTGGAATAATTTTTGCCGCAGGGATTGTCCACAGGGCTGTAGTCAAGGGTATACGCGGGTATACAGCGTGTACTCACCTCTCGAGACCGTATACTCACCTCACATAATATTTATATTAATTTATATTAAAATACTGTAGCGTAGACTCACAAAATACTGTAGCGTAGCTGCGTATAGGCCTACTCACCTCAAATTTGTTTCGGAAAACTAACCGGTAGCGCGTAGGCCCCTACTCGCCTCTAATTTTACCACTACAGCCCTGATTGTCCATAAGGACATGTCTGGGCAAGCCCGATGAATCGATGACAACTACGTTACATCAGAGGAAAATTCCATTGACAGGGCATGAGTCACGACAGCGGAAGTTTGTATGTGCGTGCACATACAAACTTCCGCTGTCGTGACTCATGCCCTGTTACGTGAGGGAAAATTCCGTGCTTTAGTGGAAAATTCAGTTGCTGACACGTGTTTTCTAGGCATGCCGCATGCATGAGTTCGTTTATAACTTGCAGACTCAGCGGAAAATGGAGCTCACCTGGAATAATTTTTTCCGTCGGGATTGTCCATAAAGGAATCAAAGGATGTCTGCAAACATTGACGTAGGCCTACTTTGAATCCTTCCTTCCTCTATTCAGCATTTGTCCGCATATGGCATTATTTCCTCGTACCCCTTTGCACACGTGACACGTTCGACAACCCACTTCCCAGTCTAGAGAATGACGAGGGGTGACAATCTCGTCCTCATCTCCGCCCTGCAACAATTAAGTCTTTCCCATCCCCGCTCTATCCCCTCATATTTTCTCTCCATCCCCACCCATCCCCGCAGGAGTAGGCCTACATCACATTCCCCGCAAAAAGATTTCACCAATGAAATTTATAAAAACAATTATTAGCTGACAAAACTATTTGTGTTGCTGATTGGATTAATAAAACACACACATAAAAACAGATGATCTTATCGAAAGTTCTATTAACCAAGTCCTGAGTCTGAAGTTCAGATTTCAGAACAACTACGTAGCAGATAGGCCTAGGCCTATATAATATAGGCCTACTATATATTACCTCGACAGCATACCCATAACCGTGGTAAAACCGCCACTGCTGTTCCCATTACCGCGTTATTTACCGCGGTTTTACTGCGGGAAAAATAATTACCGCGTCACTCTCTACTAGGCAACCCTGAATATAAATATTCAGGGAGCCAAGCGGGGGCGCAACTTTGGTCTAAAAAGTGTGGGTACCAATTTCTTCTCAACTTTCGCTTTTCGCATGGAGACCATTTTCGACATACTATCCTGCCAGTACGGTAACTGATTATTAAACGCTGACGAACTTATACCTCCATAACGGCAGTTTTATCGTCTACTATAGGCCCTAATGTCCTTTTTCATACAATCAGTGATGGACAATAGTTAACTAAAAAGTTGTTAACTTTTAGTTTAACTAAAAGATTTTTAGTTAAGAATGAAGTTTAACTAAAAATAAATAGATTAGTTAAAACCATAGTTTAACGAAAAAATTTAGTTGCTAACTAAAAAGTTTAACTAAAAAAATCAGCAATACGCAACTATTTTCTGCAATGAACATTGAACACTGTCAACAACTCAACGCGAAACTTATTGATTAACACTGCTTAGTTTTAGCATTAACAGCCTGTGTTTTCAAATTTACACACTACTTAGGGCCTACTGCCTGTAACTGTATGCTATAGAACAGTAGTCTACACATTGCATAGTTTGAAGCTGAAATTGTCATCGACGCTGTGCATTATTACAGTTCACTTAACCTCTGTTATTGTGAAAATGTTTGTCGTTAAAAGTTGGAAAAAAGTTGGAAAAAGTTTAACTACTTTTTTTTAGTTTTGTTAACTAATTTCCAAAATTAGTTGCCAACTTTAGTTAAACTATATTTTTTTAGTTGGAAAATAGTTTTAGTTTAACTAAAAAATAGTTTAGTGCCCATCACTGCATACAATTGGCGTCCCTTTTATAAAGACTCGGTCTCCGTCCGGACTTTCTCTATCTCGGTCGTAGCTGTTGCGTCATTGCCATCATCATGGGGCATGAGTCAGTCTTCTGGGCAAATACTGTCATCTCCCGTTCACGTGGCGGGCCTACTCATCCAACCTTGTTCTTCGGCCTAGTTATGTGTTAGCCTTTACCAAGAAAAGTCGGTGACCTACGCTTGTGTTTGTATTACCCCCACGTCTCTCTGCCTGTCTGTGTCCGTCCTGTCTCTCGGTCAGCAATAATTGACTCCAGTCAGTCGACAGTCGACTTAAATGTAGTGACATTCCGGCGCCTCCTCTGGCAATCTCATTGTCATCAGCCGAGACCGAAGAAAAATACTTTATAGAAAAGCGGTGCCAGCTAATATAGTAGGCCCTAATGGTAATTCCAATTTAAATATTAAAAATTTAAAATCAAATCCAATAGTGGATTTCTGTTCCGCTACATAAGTACTTTTGTACATTTGTGGTACATAGCTACTCCTCACTGTCTACATACACGAAGCAAGGCGCAATAATAAAATATCGAGTGCTATTGTTTAAAAAGTGGGGGTACGGTGCCCCAGTCCAAAAAGTGGGGGTACGGGTAGTCGGGTACCCCTCGTACCCCTACAAATTACGCCTACGGAGACAAGGATAGGCCTAACTGTGCTGCTTGGTGCGGCTGTTGGATACTGCTGCGTATACAGCAAAGAGGATAATTTTGTCTGATCAAATCTGTTTTTATGTACACGCGAGAGGATTTTACCGTACCGGGTACTTCGCACCAACGGGAAGTTTGGTAGTAGTGCCTTAATTCTCTGTCTCAGGACCCATAGAATGGAACAATCTTCGAATCCAACTTCAGCCCGTCAATGCAAATCTGTTGCTCAATTTAAATCAAAATTAAAAACTCCTCTATTCACATTGCTGTATGACTAGGAATGCAGCGCAGCGCACTCTCGTGCAAGACTCGTCTAGTTAAAGCGCGTTATAAATCTTTGGTTGTATTACGTTAAAGTAACTGTAAAGGCCTACCAACTTCAGATTGAGACAATCGAATTGGGCATAACACACTATATTGCCCGCTGCCCGCATTTGGTTGACCCCTCCCTGTAATTCCTCTGTTGCATAGGCCTATACGGAATTTATTGGCGACTCCTAGCAGTCCCGGATTAACCACGCTAATTATAGGCCTACACAGGGGCGGCAGAGGCCTTGTCGTATAGGCCTACAGCATGGAATGCTGATGATGCAATAAAACATGCTAATCGTCATCTAGTAAAGAAGGGTCAAAGCTGTGTGCCTTCCTGCTCAAATTAGTAGCCAATGCATACAACAAAACTTTAAACGTTTTGCATTTTGGGACCATCTAAGGTTGTTTCAAATGTTTGTTACAGACTACAGTATTTTGAAAACATAGCCTAAAGTTAGCGTAAATTTATAAGCAAGATTCTGTTCTCTTCATTGTTAGCAGCTCAGAAACATTTACGACCTTTAGCAGTTACAAATTAATATTACTGTATAATAATTAATGTCATCAAATGAAATCAAGTTAACCATATCACTGTCAAGTCTCAACACTAAGAAGTTTCAACGCAATTAGGCGTTTCTGGGTCATAGAATTTCGCAGTTTATTTGTAATAAGCCCCATCTACTGAAACAGCGTTCACCTGAACAGTTGAGATCATCAATGATATAAACATACGCAGAGTGATAGAAGATCATAGAACTCAGTAGAATGCTTAGAAAAGTTCTCGGTGTATATAGTAGCATAGCTAAAGCGGTAGGTGTGGCACCAGGCAGAGGCGGCGCCAGACATTTTTTTTAGCCAGAGCACAGCCAGGGCAGTCATACAAGTAACCAGTGCAGAAGGCGATTTATGGAGAGCGTGGTAGCGCGAACTTAAATGTTGACCATATATGATTGCGCTACCGCGCATGCCATAAATCGCCCCAGCACTATATTTCCTATAGTCAGGTCAGATGGGCGAAGCCCCACCCCCCCCCCCCACCCCAGGAAGCTGAACGCTTTTGACATTTGTAAAGCAAATTTTAACATTTCAGGGAATTAAGTGAATTTATATCTCAAGATGTAACAAATATGCCCGAACAAATTCTGGACAGGGCAAAAATTCTGGCAGGGCATCGACCAGGGCAAAGGCTTTTTTACCAGGGCATTTGCACTGGCGCGCCCTGGTGTAGCGCCGCCTCTGGCACCAGGCCCGCATTAAGGGTGTGCTAAGGGTGCTGGAGCACCCTGGCCCGCAGTTTTGAAGGGCCCGCATTTTCGGAAGTACCGTACATTAATATTTTTTCATTGTACTTGTAATTGAGCACCGCGCTGATGGCTATTAGGTCATCACAACACCACGGCCCGCACTAGCCTTCATGTGGCCCTGTGTGGCACGATCCCGTAGTTTTTTTTGCAGAACCTTGCAAGTTGAACCATTACGTCAGGGAATGTGTCAGACGACAAATCTCTTGTGTAGGACTATGTCGCGCGGTATATTCTCGAATCTTGTCAGTCTGTCAAAATCTGCTACAACTTGGACTATATAACGACTTCATTGTAAGCGTGAATTCTCTGCCTTAGCTACGTCGACAATAACCAAATTAGTTTTAGCACGAAACTTGTCTCTGCCTTGTAAGATGAGCTCGCTGCTATATATATATGTAGGCCCCTATGCCAGAAAATAAATGGCGTTGGAATAGGCCTAGCTCAAGTGACATCAGCATAGGCCTAGATTAAGCCTATAGGCCTACTATTACTTGACTGAATGAAATTGAAGGAAAAGAAACGCATGTATTCACAGCAGTTAGTTGCATGGCTGACACGTCATATTTGCAATTTGTTTAGTGCAAATTCTATTCTTGCTTAAATTTAGTCGGAGCCGCTCGTGAGTAAGCTGGTGTTCTGCGCCTATAATATTAAGCTTATATTTATTATATGCTATAATTAGCGGTTGAGAAATTCTGAGTTGATAAGGCCTACAATTGCGATTACGAAGAAGGGCTAAACACAGCAAAGCTTATAGCTATATATAAGTGCTGCACCATGAAAGTTGAATATTTATACGTAGGCCCTATCTGAAATTTCTCGACGTTACAAAAGCCGCGTCACAGAAACCAGTGTAAACGCAGGCGCTACACTGTACACATACCAAATCAAGTCCCCAACAGCCATGTTGTTTGGTTAGTTTCGGTGCCAGGTCAGAATCCGGGAGGGGAATAAAACCGAGGAGGCCATAGGCGTAGGAGGCGGCGGGTCAAATTGCCCCTCCCCCCAAATCTCGGGCGTTCCTGTTTTTCGGACAAGTAGGCGTTAGTGACTATAAAATGCAAGACGCCAATTATTCGGGATTTATTTTTGTTTCGGTCAGAAGTAAAATCTTGCCCCCCCACCACTGAAATTTCCCCCTACGCAGGGCTGTAGTCGATGGTATACGCGGGTATACAGCGTGTACTCGCCTCTACAGACCGTATACTCACCTCACAAAATATTTGTACTCACTTCTAATTAGTTTCGGAAAATTTACCATTAGCGTATACTCACCTCTAATTAGTTTCTGTAAATTAACCTGTAGCGTATACTCACCTCTAAGTTTGCCACTACAGCCATGCCCCTACGCCTATGAGGGATGCAACATGGTAATAATATAGCACGGCTGAAATCGTTGGTGATTGTGGTCATACGATAGTGCATGAACGGTATACCAGAGACTAGCAAGCATGGTGGTTTTCGATCTGCAGAATCTTCAGTGAAATGCTTCAGCGAGGGCAAGCGGGGAGTGATAAGTATGCATGTACGTGCAAAGTTTGACAGGCGAGAAAGGGAAATTCAGACAGCGAGCGACAGAGGCGCCCGCAGCGTGAGTCACGCTGCGGGCGCCTCTGTCGCTCGCTATCTGAATTGATTTGGTGGGTGGACGCACGTGCGTCCACCCACCAAATCAAATCCATACAAGGATCTTCGCATCGATATTTTTTAAAGCAATTAAATCCCCTATATAACGTGCAAAACAGAACATTCTTAAATTATTTTTAACCAAGAGCGGAAATAAATGCTCACAAAAAACAGTATTTTGTTAAACGGGAATATGGAATGCATAGGCGTAATTTGGGGGGGGGTGCGAGGGGTACCCGTACCCCCCACTTTTTGGACTGGGGGTATCGTACCCCCCACTTTTTGAACAATGCCAATTAATATTTTATTATTGTGCCTTCCCAGAGATCGCAGTCTCCACCTTGCTTCCTGCATGTAAGAAATTGGTACCTCTCACTTTTTAGACCAAAGTTACGCCCCTGATGGAATGTTAAAGGATTTAGATATATCTAAATTGAATTTTTTTTGTGCGTCCAATTTTTTAAGCCTGCGGGCGCCCCTGGCGAGCGAACCCGTGGAGATCTTTCGGCAGTTTGGATCGAAGGGCCAAGCAGGTATTAAAGCTAATGCAACACTTCAGCACAGCGAAAAAATCTGCTGTCAGGAATTGGATAAGACGCATGAAATTAGATGGAGAGGACTGGCCATCCGCCCTCATATGCCAAGGCTAAGAAAATGAAGTCGCTATAGCACACTTCATACCCATGGCTGTCTCATGCTAGCGTAAGGGCCTGCTCTTCTTAGATGAAGATATAGCCTACGAGACAATAACGCATTATCACCAAGACGTCAAACTCAAAGGATTTCTATGTTTTACCGAAGGTAATCATTATCGCACTTCCGGTCTTTGCGATCTATGTCTCATTTAAAATATCTACGCAAAATTTGACCGCGGTATATACATAGGCCTACGGTAATTAAAACGCATTTAATTAGGGCTTAAGTTAACTGAAAAGCACAGGCGTATCAATTGTGAGTGAAGCACTTAGGTGAAAATTGAGCTGACATCAATTATCGAGGGCGCAGGGCCCTTCAAGCATGCAGGGGCCCTTCGACCCTGTATAGGGCCTAGAGTTCGAAGGGACATCGTACGATCTCATCATTAGGCCTATTAGACATATCTTCAACATTATATCTATAGGCCTATCCTAATTGCTGTCCAGGCATACAGTATAATTAAGCTTCTGTTTACATTACATTTGAAATCATCTGCAACAAAACTCAATTGCCAACTCGGGCATCTGCGTACATTTTGGTTAAATATCGGAACAAGTATATCCGATTGGTTAAGTGCATGCTCGCCTTGTAAGCATGAGAGTACGGGTTCGAGCCTCACCCCGAGACGATTTCTGCATATAGGGACCTTGAGCAAGCCCTTCACTAACAAATGTTCAGCGCCATCGATTGCAGCTTCGTCATTATACAGTGGCGCTTAATAAACGCGCAATTATAATAAACAGTTTGCTGACAACTACGATCGCCCAAAAGTAGGGCCTTAACCAAGAGATAACGATAAAGATAACTTATAGAGATATGACTATAAAGATAACGACTGAAACGCGCTACTAAGCGGAACTTACCGTAATAGACTTATAGGCCAGATTGTATCATTCACGTAGGCCTAATAGGGCCGTGTAACAGGACTAATAAGTTTTAATATCCTCAGTAGTCGTTCCTTAATTGTTCTACAGATGAAGTCCAAAACAAAGGGGTATCCGACTTTGTGCGGGTTGTAATATAAGAGCGCAATTAATATCCCACAGAATCCGACATCTACGTATATAGTTTTCCCTACTCGTAAGTAGGCCTATACCCGATGCTGATTGTGTTACTTACATCAGCGCGCATTATAGGCAGCACACGTTGGAATACATGTCTATGTTGCAGGCCGTTGAGTAACTGGGCATAAATATGCCCCCTATATAGGCTTAGGTCATATGGACGAAGTTTACATGTTGAGTATTATAACCGTTAGAACGATCAACCACAAAGATTTCTCATGATAAGAAGGACTTTCTGTCAATTCGGCTGGGAATTGGGTTTTCACATTTTCGGAAAGTCGCAATTAAGTCCAGTGGTTATTTTATAAGCATAGGCCTATATGCGCCATATCCTTCTCCGCTTCCTCCTCCTACTCCTGTTTCTCCTCCTCCTCCTTCTCCTCCTCCTCTCCTCCTCCTCCTCTCCTCTCCTCCTCCTACTCCTCCTCTCCTCCTCCTCCTCCCGTTATCCTCCTCCTTCTTCTGCTGCTCTTTCTCCTCCTACTTCCTGTTCCTCCTCTGAGGATATGTCTATATACGGACGACGGTTTATACTAAAGGCCCCTATGATTGATGGGAAATGCTTATCATTTGGTATCGACCTATGGCATGTTGAGCTGATTAATGTAAACACGTACACATTCGCTTTCGCATGTCCCTATATGGGGCTAAATGCAGGGCAGCCACAGTCAGGCGGACAGACGCGTGCGATATTCAGGCCTACATCTGGGTGGTCATCAACGCAGTAGACCTACATCGGCGCCGACAAAACAGCTGATCGGTGGAAACAAGTACTGTCATTGCCAGCACTTTCGTTTTCACTTTCACTTTTGACATACATGCACACTAGCGAATATAGCAGGAGTTATATTGGTGAATATTCAGTAACGAAGGAATCGCAGTTTGTCATAATCATGTATAGATGAACGAACCAAGAAGTAACTGTATAGCCTACATATTGGCCTATTATGGGTATCACACATTCATAACTAATTATAGATACGTGTCATGAGTCTCGATATATTATACCGTGTCCAGAAAAGTAATCCTCACCGCATAGTTCCAGAGTTCGTGACTTCCGGTTTTAAAATTCGTAAAAATTCGTGAATTTTTGGCCTATTTTAAAATTTGTAGAAATTCGTAAAAATTCGTTGGTCTGTTGTTGGGTTGACTGACAATCACAGTCACCCCAACTAGGCCTATATATGATAGAACTCGATTGATTGTTTGCTATGACATTGACATTTACTTGCTCAAAAAGTTGTAAAGTAAACAAATAATAAAATTCGTTGCCAGTTTTAAAGTTCGTTAAAATTCGTGAAATATTAGAATTTGAACAAAATCTCGAACTATGCCTCACCTAAACTCAATATTGGCGCAACTTTGTGAGTGGCGACTGTGGCGGACAAAGCATAATAAATTCGTACACCGGGAAGAGAGGGAGGGAGGGAGGAGAGAGGGGAGGAAGACGGGAAGAGGAGAGGCATGCAGATTGGTCACCGCCATTTTGTGAGGCGGCAAAGTTACGTCCTTGTGTAAGCTTAAATGGCTGAGGCAGGGGCGTAATTAACTTTGGTCTAAAAAGTGGGGGGGTACCAATTTCTTACATGTATACACGAAGCAAGGCGGAGGCTGCGATCTCTGGGAAGGCACAATAATAAAATATTGATTGGCATCGTTCAAAAAGTGGGGGTACGGTACCCCCCAGTCCAAAAAGTGGATGGCACGGGTATCCCTCGTACCCCCCACAAATTACGCCTATGAATGACTGTGGAATTCGCAACCCCAGTTCAGTTCCGCAGTCAATTCATTGATATAGTTCAGGTCCGAACTTGAGACTTATCTCTCTCAACTCACGTACCCACCATAGCCTATCTTCTGGTGTAGGCCTACCGGTATCTGATCTATCGGATTTCAAAATGGCTTATCCAATGAATTAAGAAGTAGGCTATGGATTCTGATTGGTAATTTGAAATTTCCTGTCTTGGCATCATGACAGAAAGGCGCTATAGAAGTCATCGTGTCAGAGAGATAGGCCTAGATTAGATGACTCATCTTCGTACGTGATTGTATCTGGGCCAACGCAGGGCAGCATTTCGAAAATAAACTACATCAGGAAAGAGAGTGCTGACTCCTCTGCTAAAGGCCCTGCATGCTGATAAGCAGATTATGTTAGCAAAGAAACAACTAAGGCCAGCGTCAATTAATTATGTTATCTTCCTTCCCTTTTGACACTGTGACGTTTATAAGCACACACAGGCCTATGCACGTGCATAAGGATGTATTACTAAACTCATGATGGGAATCTCCCCTGCATCTACTCGCTTGCTCAAGACATTTCTGTTTCCACGGGGCTCATACACTGAGGGCGCCTCTGAATAGTTTATACTGCGAGAGGCGCCTTATAAATTACTAGATACGATACGATACGATTACCGCCTATGTAGACCTGTGAAAAAGTTGTACCATCAAGACTTAGCCTCACTTAGGCGACAGACCTATGGTTTAATGCACTCACCGAGAAGAGAATAAGGTACTCGCATGATAGCTAATTTAGGCCTTAAATTAATCCTCACATGATAGAAACAACGAAACCATCAAGGCAATATGGCTACAAGCTAGCCATATAATATAGAGATTACAGGCTGTGTAGATGCAGTACGGACTGTACGGACCGTGCTAGCCCAAGATTTAAACCTGTGAAGGTGAACCGCGCCATCCCCTCGCATAGAGGTGCATAGGACTTACGCCATAGGCTATGGGACTCAGTGGCGGCGATCTTGTCTGAGAGGTGGGGGGGGGACAAAGTCGGCCACGATCTCGTCGACGACCTTTTTTGGAAAATCTTGTGCAAAAAAAAAAAATTTTCTGCCACTTTATCTCGGAAAATTTTCCATTTCATCTCCGAAAAAAGTTGATGACTTTTTTTTAGTCCTTCACCTCTTTTTAACACTTACACTCTCCTTTTTTCCCCACCTTTCCCCCCCCCCTTTGTTTTTTACCAATTTATCTCGGAAAAATGTCCATTTCATCTCCCAAAACAAAGTTGATGACCTTTTTTTAGTCATTCACCACCTTTTACTACTTTTTCCCCTTTCCATACTACTTTTTCCCGTTTCCAAACAATAACATCCACCTCGCCTCCTAACCCTTTCTTTCTATCATTTATCATTTCCTTTAATTTTTTTTTATTTTTTTTCCACTATTTTACTTCTTCTTTCTCATAATTTTGGGGGACACTTCTCCTCAAAATTAGGATTTTTACCTCGTCTCGTCACAAACTCTGCGAAAACCCTCACACACAATTACATTTCTCCGCCTTTTTTGGTCTTTCTTCAAAAAGGTGGGGGGACAAATGTATGGAGTGTCCCCCCACTCTTAAAGGTGGGGGGACATGTCCCCCCGTCCCCCCCTAGATCGCCGCCCATGATGGGACTAATACGGCAAATTTCTGGGCTAGTACAATTTAAAGTAGCTTAACACAGCTGTGTGCGTTTATTAATGTCGCCACGTGATCATTAGTTATCAAAGAACAACTCATAAATAATAGTAGCCTACCTTAATTTAGTCCAATAATTATTTTTGACCTAGTAGCTTAACGAAACTGAAGCTTAAAATAGAAGTCACATCATATCCGGACAGATCTTCGATTTATCATACTCTCTCTCTCTCTCTCTCTCTCTCTCTCTCTCTCTCTCTCTCTCTCTCTCTCTCTCTCTCTCTCTCTCTCTCTCTCTCTCTCTCTCTCTCTCTCTCTCTCTCTCTCTCTCTCTCTCTCTCTCTGTCTCTCTGTCTCTGTCTCTCTCTCTCTGTCTCTGTCTCTGTGTCTCTGTGTCTCTCTGTCTCTCTGTCTGTCTGTCTGTCTGTCTGTCTGTCTGTCTGTCTGTCTGTCTCTCTCTCTCTCTCTCACACACACACACACACACTCACACACTCACACACGCACAGCCAGACAGAAAGAGAGAGAGACAGAGAGAGAGAGAGACGTACAGAGACAGCCGGTAGCCTATATACACCTGCCTATTCAACATAAAAGAACGCAGATAAACAGGCCTAGGATGTATTTTCGCCTAGGATGTATTTTCGCGAGTGCATAATTATGTCAGTTGCCGTGTTGTCATTACACATGCACGCACCCTAGCGACGATCTGCAACACTCTATCACGCACCATGCACACGACACAGTCATTCATCTTGACAATAAAGGACGGTAATATTATGAACCCCACGCGCAGCTCATGTGCACCATTTCAGT
This sequence comes from Allolobophora icterica, assembly GCA_963556255.1. Lineage (NCBI taxonomy): Eukaryota > Metazoa > Annelida > Clitellata > Crassiclitellata > Lumbricidae > Allolobophora > Allolobophora icterica. The sequence continues at coordinate 15,956,268 of OY744605.1, read as the reverse complement.
TAAGATGCACCATTCAGTTCTGTGGTGCAAATGCCCTGCATGCGGTGTCCGTGAAATATTAAACACGTAGTCTGAAAGACTATTAGGGAGAGAAACAAAGGAACGAGGAACGCAAAAATTAAAGTTGAGGGAGAAAGGAGGGGAGTGGGGAAGGTAGAAGGAAGGAAGAAGGGACGGACGGAAGGAAGGACGAAAAGACGGCAGGCAGGATCAAAGAAACAAAGGAAGGACGATAGGAAGGAAGGAAGGTGAAGGTAGGCAGGAAGAAGGAAGGATGGAAAACTTAAGGAAGAAAAGGAAGGAAGGAAGCATACGGGTACATTAGACTGGTCCAAAAAAGTAAAATTTAGAAAATTAATTTGGGTCACATTTGTTCTTGTTCTATTCAGTTTAAGGAATATTTGTACCAATTTTTGTGTCTCTAGAAGAATATTTAGGGGTGGCTCAATTTTGAACGATAAATGTTGTTACTAAGAAATTTCCTCAGATTTTGTATATTCAAATTTTTGAACAAAAAACGTTTCAAAATAAAATAAAAACAAAAATAAAGTCACTGTTTGGTGTTTACTGTTTTGTAAGTTTATAGTTAAATAGTAGTAAGTTTATAGTTAATAAGAACAACATTAAAATAAGTATTTTTGAGATATTCTTCAAGAGAGACTTTGATGGCTCTGGAATGGCCTTCCGATGAGCGCTGACAAACTTGAAGAAGGTATTGTTTTTTATTCTCGTCTTTTGTTATAGAAAAGTTGAACATCTAGATCAAAGAAATACCTCTCTCTGTACAGTCATTTACTGCTTTCATCTGCCTGGCTTTTCTGTCAATTGGAGATAAATTGGATAAATTGTAGATAAATTGAGATAAACCCAACTGTCAAAAGTCTGGCAGTGTCGAGAGGAAAGTCTGGGCCTTTTCTGCCCAACTGTCAATGAGTAGGTCGAAGAGCCAAGATGTTCGGCTTGCTATAATGATTCTAGTGGATTTCCTAAGTTGAATGCTTTACTGTCAATCCTCTTTGATGGTATCTGCTTTTCAGCACGTTTGAGATTCTTGACCATGGTGGCCCTTGTATTAACTTTAACGCGGTGGTCCAAAAAGGCCAGGCCAATTAAATGCTTGGAAAATACCAGAGGTGTCTCCTGAAAGCTGTTATGGCTGCATTTTTCACAATATTGTTGCGGGTAAAGACGTCTAACAAGTTCAACAGTTTCAAGTCATTGTATGGAGCTATCTCTGCCAGGAAAACTGCATGCCAAAATCTTCCATAGACAAGGGAGGCAAAAAAGCTGACATCTGTTAAAGCTTCTCTCCCCCTTTTGTCGAGAGTCATTTGATTCTTGAAAACAAGAGAATAGATGCCTTTGGCCATCCACCTTACATGGTGCATTGCCCCAGGAGCTCGAAATCACACTTCTTCTTTCGAACACCTACCAAGGAAGATGATACACAATTGCAGAAGCTCGCCATAATCATCACGTTGGTGCTTGTTTTTCACAGCAGCTTGGTACCTTGTAACCACTTCATCATGGAGACGCATCATGGACCAACTGAAGAGTGTTTCGTCAGCAGTGTAATAACTGGTTTTGTTAAACTTTGGTCATTCTTTTTGAAATCGTTTGAACAAGCCTACATCTGGTCCTCTGGTAGTTCTGAAGGCTGTGGAAGGAAAAACGCTGGATAGCATAACTAATTAATATTATTAAAAATTTCAATTTATAAAATTAAATTGTAATTTTTCAAATATCAAACACATAAAAGGAAGTGAAAACATAACAGAAGTGAAAACAACTAAAAACCAACCTAAATGAAATGTTAAAATTAAAAAAGTAATCAAATAATAAATTTCTTAGAAACTTTAGTTATTTTCATAATGTCAGTAAAAATGTTCAGTTTTGAGCCACCTCTAAATATTATTGAATCCGTTTCATTTTTGGCCTGTAAGCCCCTCTGGTATATAGAAACGAGGGCATCTATGACCCAAGTTGATATTTGAAATTTATTTTTTTTACATGGTAGGTTGGACCACCCTAGGGTACATAGGTTGTATACAGGTCTACTCAACAGCAAACAGCTAAACAAAAACCAAATCTCATTCATATACATGTTTGAGATTTTATGCAAGACGATGAACAATAGCTATTCATGGATCCAAATAAAAAACCGCTAATTCTAGAATGATTTTAGGCTAGCATAATATACATAAATACATACATATTATATACATAGTACATACATATTACGTATATATTATGTATCAAGTCACTTAACAACATAGCGCATATTAAGTACCTCACAAAGGTGCTGCAGATCTCATCTGCCTAGTCTCTCCTAATGATGCAGTGTAGAAATTTCTGGTTTCAATTTCTGATCACATTGGTTTGTTCTACATGCAATTCAAAACTATAACCAGTAAAAATAAACATTTATCTGTGGCTCAAACTAAACCCACTTTGACATGCAATTCAGAACTACAACTAGTCAAAAATAAACACTTATCTTTGGCTCAGAATAAATCCACTGTAACAGGTTCAAAACAAACCCATCAAAACCACTGGCTGGTTTATTCAGTTCTAATATATTAATGGTTTAGTTTTGTTGGTCACAAAGACCCACTACATACGTCCTTACAGATCCAAATCAAGCCATGGATGGTTCATTTTGTTGAATTAATCACCGACGTTTAGAAAGCAGATCAAGAATAACAAGTCTGTTCGTTGAGTACTTCACTAACGGGTAAAACTCTGGCCATGATCAGCACTAGTTCAACTGAATAACTAACAAGTACAGAGTAACAATTGCTAGATGGCTCAGATGTGCCAGCAAAACGCATTTCCATTGCAAAATGGGGTACACTTGAGGCTATTTGATACAAACACTTCTTCACAAACATATTCCATGTTCCTCAATGCATCTGCAAAAACAAAATGTACAGATTAGCACATAGATTCCAGATACCTAGCTGCTAATTTCACCTTTCTCGATTTCACCTTCAAATATGTATGTATTGTATTGTATTGCATTTGGGATTTTATATGTGATCGTTGTATACAATGTAATGTACGTGCACTTAAAACATGCAAATAAAAGCTACTTACTTACTTAACCTTAAACGGCACATGTCACAGAGCAAGAAACAAGGAGTTCTATTGGAAGCCAGAGAAAACTAAACAAGTGACCTAGCTGTGGTACATTCTGGCGAATGATGAAAACATTCTTGGCAGTTGACATCATGTAGTAAAAGAAGAGTGAAGTAGTGAAGGAGAAGGAAGAGGAGAGGAAGGGGCAGGAGAGCGAAAGATAAAGTGGACAGTGATGTGGAGAGGAAAAATGGGGAGCAACAGGAGATTTTCCCGAGATCGGATATTTTCCAAACCAGGGCACAGATGCTCAGAGCAGAATGGCTAATGGAAATAATTTAACTAAACTATCTTTCATGTTAGGAAGGATTCAAAGGGGCCCTAACCATTCTGCCTTGAAATAAGTGTCATTTGAATAAACTGGTAAATGAATAAGTACTTGTACCAGTAGTAATGACGATGATACCGCGAAAGCTGAAGACTAGCGGATGTGATTGATCGTCATGCTTGATGGTCTCCAAGGCCGCCGACCATCCTCCTCATCCGAGTCAAACTGCTTCTTTCTCTGCGTTACAATCTCCTGTCGCTCCTTAAAAATGATCACAATGTGCATAAAGTAGTTGGAAATTTATATAGAGCAATAATGGAGAAATGCACATCATATACGTGCTGCACAAAAGGTGCTACATGACTGTACGCTTGGACCAATTTAGCTAACCAGGCCTACAATTAATTTTGGGATCCAGTGTCCCTCACTGGGTAATATCAGAACTCATGTTATTATGAAGTGTGTTATATAATGAGTCTCCAGTGTATATAAAATTCATCATCTTTCAATCACTACATGAATATAAATAATATTCTATTACATTCTATTACCTACAACCACATAGTTGCTGTTAGTCTTCACATAAAATATATATATTAAAGTTAAGTTTTAAACTGTAAAACTTATATTGCATTGTTTGATTGCTCCTTTAACCATTACTGAGCTACTTTTTACTTTTTACTTGCACCATCGTTTGTAAAGTGAGAGTGTTTGTCCTCTGCTAATAATGATAACTCACTCACTTACTTACCTACTTGTCGTCAGTCGAAGCCTCTGTCATGTCAAATACACAATTTATTTTCATGCTACCAGTGCAGATGGGTTATCTTATCATACACACATGTAAGCATGTATGCACCAAGGAAATTTACACAGCACCTGTTAATTACATCCCCAAAGCACTGCATACATGGCACCATCTGAATGGTGCAAAGAAGTGCAAATCAAGGTAGGTTAAAAATATATGCTGAGAAGAATCGAGTTTAACAGTATGTACGTGCAAGACTGTCCAAAGAGGATGTTGCACACACAGAAGAAAGCGCAAAGGGTTCGAACTGATACATGAAGTGCAGCATATGCATATGATTGTGTCCCTGATGTATCTGGATGTTTGTAAAATGCCTTGAAGAACCTCTCAATGGCCTTAACATGGCAATGTAACAGATCTAAACAGGTGCATCTTAACATGGCTTGAAAATGTTTCTTGAGATGTCTGTGACGAAACAGTTTGTAAGATTAATGCTCGACTGTTCCAGGAGGATCGTCCAATGCATACGAAAGCACAATGTGCCTGCACCATTGTAGGAATCATCGAACAGATCTCCAAGGTCGCTGAACGCATTGACTGTAGACGAGACTCATTGGAAAAAGGAACGCAGAGCTCTCTGTTGTAATCAGGTGCCGCACCAACTATCGAGCTTCTTCCCTCGAGGAGATTTTGAAGGTAATTCTGCTCTCAACCGGAATCCATTGCAGTATTTCTTGCACATAGATCGAACCAGACTGCTAACATGGCATGCTGTGCACTGGCGAACAAGCTGGGCTCCCTGAATAAGCTGGTCCCCTGAATAAGCTGGTCTCCCTGATGTGGTTTTTGTGTGGCATGGAGAAATTATGAGATTTACATATATCTTACATGTTACATGTTGCGGTTCGGCTTCAGCTAGAGACATTACGATACGTACATGCAGGACATAGACCTGTCAGCTATGTCTGGAAATCCCTTGGTGACCTGTCAGCTATGTCTGGAAATCCCTTGGTTGGGGGCTCCACATGTGTGCATGGGCCTGCCACTGGTCTAAGTTCCTGTGCAATGTTTAGCTTATCGATGAAACTTCTGTTCTCAACTTCTTGATGACAGTTAACATCACATGGGCTGGCACATAGAGCAGCTTTTTCTTGAAGTGGCGCTATAGAAATTTCCAGTTACAGTTATGATGTGTGCTAATTAGAACTCTGCTAGTATATTTTCTGATGCATCACATTAAAACATATCTTTGAAGTTAAGTTGAGAAAGAAAAGCTGTAAGCTGTAACCTACTTTCTTTTCAAGCCATTTCTCGTACTCTTGACGTGCAGACCTCTGCTGTTCCTCGCGCTCTCTTTCTTCTTGTTCTTTCTTTCTGCTCGCTGCCCTTAATTCGTCCTTCTTCAAGCTTTTCAAATATTCATCCTTACGTTTGTTCCTATTTAATTAAACAGAGACAAATTACTAATCAAGAGATTTACCAATGAAACATCTGACCAATACCAAATCTAACATTTTAAATTTATATAGCACCACTTCCTGACAAAGATTAGAAGCACTCTCTGTGCTAGCCTATATGATGTTAAATGTAATTAAGAATAGAAATTAAAAATATAGTGTGGGTAGTACAGTGAAATGGTAGCATGTCGCCCAAACTTACCAGGCCATACAATAACTGCAAAGTAGTGCTAAATATTAACTTTCTCAGCATTATGGGAAGGGGACAGATGTATGGTAATAATACTCTTGCATGAAGAACATAAGATCTTGATAGGCGCGGTTCGATACCCGCAAACACCCTCTAGGTTGAATCAGCCTTCCGCTCTCTAGGGAGCAGCAGTAAAATGAGCGGGCGCCTAACAGGCCACCAAGACGTGTGTTCAACAGGATCTTGATAATTGTATCATCAAGTTTCAGTGTTTACTGCTTACTGCCATTTGCCAGTGAGCTTGTCAATAAACATGAATATTACTATTATTATTACTATCTTTTTTAATGCATGCTCTGGTTAATACATGCTTTATCATAAGGCATGTCCGCAACGAATTTGTGTTAATGAATCCGCACAGTAACAATAGACAAAAGATTTTAATTGGAAGGCAGGTGTATTGGCCCTTGCTGTCTAACCTGATTCCATAATCAGATATCACTGCCGAGTAGTTTAACATAAAATGGGCATAATTCACGATACAAAGCTATTACCATTTTCTGAAGGCAGATTCGGCATCTTCCTGCTTTCCCGATTTAGCCTCTTCTTTTTCTCTTTCTTGTCTCTTCATAGCCTTTAACTTTTCCCGGTACTTTTCTTTAAGTACGACGTCTTTTGTTTCCTTCCAATTTTTGAACAGCTGCAAAGGTCATCAGGTGCACAGTAAATCTCAGAAGAAAATCTAATCAAATCATTTTGCTGAAGTTGCTTTTCTACTCATAATCTCGGAATTGTAAAGTGGGTAAAAGCTAAGCGAAGAGGACCAGCTACTTTAGAGCAGTGCAGCGTCAAGTCAGAGGGGTTGTCCAAAGAATCAATAAAGAAGAGTCTGGTTGCCAGAAGATCAGAAAGAGAACACACAGGCATCGAGAAACGATGCATCAAAACTTTAAACATGGTCCTGGCTATTCCAGAAAATTCCAAGTTTTCCCAGACAGAAACAAGGAAACTTTAATTGTAACCGGAAATTGTTACAGCGCCACTTCAAGAGACACTCCTCAGAGGCGCTCCCGACCGGACAACGATCGGAAAGAATGGTTTTCAAACGTTTGTGGAAAAGCGGCAAAGAAAGACCAAGACGTTGATTCCGGAGGTTGCTAAGCAACCTATTCCAGAAAGATGGAATGATCACAGCGCAGCTTTTATGGAGCACTGTGGAAGTTCGAGCAATAGGAACAACCAGGTTGCCTTGTGCGGCAGCACAAAGCTATCTACATTCTACAGCACGGTATGGATGACAATGGCACATAAAGCTCCTTAACATACAAACCCTAATGAAATCCCAGTGCAATCTACCCAAAGGAGAAACTATGTATGAGCATAATGGCAGATTGATGGCAAAATTAAAAACCTAACATAAAAACAGACATTGTTTTGGTTACGAATGAAAAAACGTCTTACGGTTTCCGCTTCCTTCATCTTTTGTTTCCTCTTCAACTCCTCTTCTTTCTTCTTTTCTTCTTCCTTTTTCGCCTGAATTGTCTTTGTGCTAACAAAACCCTTTTTCGTGTCCATCCATGCTTTGTATGTTGTTACAGACTCCAAAATTTTTTCTTCCTTTTCCTACAAATTAAAATACGTACCTTTTCTTTTTAAAATGAACATTTTCATAACTTGAATTTCTAGAGATGGCCTTCATTGTTGTTCTGTTTAATACAATAGAACATAATTAATAATAATTCAATTTTATTAACTTTTAATAAAGTATTAAATTAATAAAGTAACAAATTAGCCTACTGGCCTGTCCCAAGCTTCTGCACACTAATTATGCAAAAAATACCTTCTGGAAAAATCATCTCTAACTGCTCAAAAGATATGGAACCTGAAACCAGTTGGAAAAACTTAGCATCTTTGGAAACCCCTCTGAGTTGATGCAGCACTATTGAATTAGCTGGTCCTTTGTGCTTAACATTTACACAGCACTTTAGAAATCTAAGATTACGAATATGATTATGATGCTGTCCCAAAATTTAAAGCTTTAAGTCAACATGCCATGCTAGCTTCTCTAAATAACCTTTAAATGTTCTCGTACTACTGCCAGACACTGCTAACATTCAACGTAAAAAAACAAGCCAAACCATGTCTAAGGCTGTTATTGTATACATTTTCAAAAGCTCAAACATAATCGGGTGCAATAATACCTTTCACTCTTTAGCAATCAAGTGAAAATCAGCAATACTAACTTTTTTCTTCTTCTCTTCCAGTTCTTTTTCCTTCTCTTTCTTTTCCTTGACTGTCTGTTTCATGCGTTCCGTGGCCTGGACCTTCCAGACTTCATATACCACCTGACGAATGTCCTTTGTAGAGTCAAAGTTCAGGGCTTCGGTACTTGAACCGGATGCTCGAGAAAGAGTGCCTGAGCCAGAGTAGACTGCCTTTGGTTTTAAAATCCTACTGGATGAGGCTGACCTACAATAATTTGGGTAAAGTAGGGCATTTTTCACCACCATCATCATCATCATCATCATCATCATCATCATCATCATCATCATCATCATCATCATCATCATCATCATCATCATCATCATCATCATCATCATCATCATCATCATCATCATCATCATCATCATCATCATCATCATCATCATCATCATCATCATCATCATCATCATCATCATCATCATCATCATCATCATCATCATCATCATCATCATCATCATCATCATCATCATCATCATCATCATCATCATCATCATCATTCTCTATTTTACTGACAGAGGCATATAAACATTTCTCAGTTAGACTATTAGACTGCGTTGTTCGACTGTGGTTGGGCTGGGAGTGCTCCTGAGTAGGCAATCTTGAAGGGCGCTATATAAAACTGCTTTAATAATAATAATAATCTTGAAGGGCGCTATATAAAACTGCTTTAATAATAATAATAATCTTGAAGGGGCGCTATATAAAACTGCTTTAATAATAATAATAATAATTTTTCAGATATTCAACAACAGCTCCTAGCATAATTTTTTAGACTCCTGAGGGATTATATGTACCTCGGGGGAAAAAAATAATAATAATAATAATTACATGCCTTTGTCATCAGTAATATTCAGCAGTTTAATTTTGCCTGTTGCATAAGAGAGGCAACAGCACTACAAACAAAACAGGATACCCAGGGCAGATACACAGTTTGACATGGATCTGCGGACATTTAGAAGAGCCTTAGATTGTGCATAGGTAAACCAAGTTTACGAGGGGCATATTATGAGGGGCATATTACGAGGGGCTTTTTATCTGTTTGTTTGGTGTATATCTGACCTAAATAACTTTAGGTACGTAAGTAAGTATATTCTTTATTATACCAGCTGCTAATCCGTATTCCAATGTACAAACATCATATGGAATTGACAGGTGGAGTATATATTGAACATAAATAACCCAACTTTAGGTGTGGCTTACATCTATTGTAAATCATTGCAGTTATAGTTGGGGCACCCACCTAACCCAGTTTAGGTGAAGCATACATCTAATGTGAATCACTTAAACTGGAGCATACATATAATGGAAATAACTAGGTTTAGGAGAAATTTGGGCTATACACAACCTGGGTATGAGCCCAAGATTGAATGTTTGGTACATGGTAGTGGAAATGGCAACATTCTGAGAGGGGCATGCTACTGATCATAATGATTATAAAAATCGATCAGATTAGTTAAGATATATTGGAAGTAATGATTGTAATTGTAACTGTAGGTGCATATTTAGAAAGCACCTGTTCAAGAAACTCAGAGGCACTCCCAACCTGACAAACAAGGCTGTGATCAAATAGAACGGTTTCAACCACTCGTAAAATAAAAGTAGAGGCCGAACAAGAAGCTCATGTCATTGGTTGCATGGCTGACCACAGCATTGCTAATATCATGACGATATAATGTTGCACTGTGGAATTCCTCTATTGGGAAACAACAAACAAAAGCCAAGTTTTTAATTCACCTTTTCCGAACTGTTGTTTGACTTTTAAAGGCATCGTTTTTCACAGGATCTATGTACTTCATCTTGTTTGTGCCATTTTGTGCATCTGTAAGAACCTCTATGGCTTCATCAGCCGCTTTCTTTCCTGTTCTCTGTATCCTCACTGTTTTACTGAAACAACAGATACAATGACAGATACTACAATCAACCATCCTAATAAGACTATATTTTGGAGCCATTTCAAGTTCTGCATTACCACAAGGTTATATTCTGCTAGATAGCCATGTGCTTCAGTGATTTTAAAAAGTTCTAAATAACACTATACAAATGTATAGATACATAGTTTTTTACTCTTACTTCTTCTTGTGCGGGGCGCAGATCCCTGCGCTCAGCATCCCGGGGAGACTTCGTTGTTCCTTACGCTCGTACCACCATAGCACAGCGTAGGGCATTCTCGGTGGTTGGTCCTGCCGTTTGGAATGATCTACCTCTTAAGATTCGCTCCCTTCCTAGGGATTTCTCTTGTTCCTTTTACAGTCTCCTTAAGACATTTCTTTTTGACTGGGCCTGGGTCGGGAGTGCCTCTGAATAGATTCCTTGAAGGGGCGCTATATAAATGTTTTAGATAGATAGATAGATAGACATATATATATATACATATATGTACATATATGTATGTATGTATGTATGTATGTATGTATGTATGTATTTGTGTCTGTTTGTATATAGATACATACATACATACATACATACATACATGTATACATACATACATACATACATACATACATACATACATATATACATACCGTGTCACTAAAATGCCCAAACATCATCATATCACTCCCATCCTCAAATCACTCCATTGGCTAAAAACCCCAGAACGAATTCACTTCAAAGTCCTATCACTAACCTTAACTCTCTACAATATTCCCAGCTCAAGTATCTCTGTGAACTCTTCACTATCCAGCCAACCAACTCCACTCAATCATCCTCCTATCTCAGACTTTCTTCACTTCCAGTCACTACTCATCTCAAGTTCTCCAACACTGCACCACAAGTCTGCAATGATCTCGGTTCCTCCATCATAAGTGCCACTCACCCTCCATCAACCGCCTAAGGCTCCTCTATCATCCAGGCTTTCCACTCAAAACCAAAGTCTCACCTTTTCATGAATTCCTACCATGACTCATCTGATCCCCGACTTTCCAATTCTTCTGACCTAAACGACACCCGCCTTTACAGCTGCTCTGCCTCCTCTCTTGATCTTGACCCCTGGAAACCGGACTCGGACTTCCTTTTGAATACCATTTGGAAAATCTTCTGATATGACGCAGCACTCGTGAACAAGCTGGTGCCCTGGACTTAGCTTTAAAGTGGCATCTTAGAAATTTTTAGATTACGATTACGATCAAAGAACCATGGTTCTTAAAAGATTATTTGAAGCAGGCAGTCTGTTGCTATTCCATAGCCCTAAGTACCAGACCGATTCTGAGAAAACTACTGTAAGCAACAGCCAAATCTGAGTACTTTAAGTACCAGACCAATTCTGCTATCCATAAGTACCTGACCAATTCTAAGAATCCTAAGGACCAGACTAGTTACACATACTCTAAGTACCAGACCAATTCTCTTAACCTTACATACCAGCCAAGTCTGAGAACCTTAAGTACACGACTGATTCCAAGAACTCTAAATACCAGACCAATTCTGAAAACCCAAGTACAAGACCAAATACGTGAACCCTCAATACCAGACCAATTACATGTACCTAGATATCAGACCAGTTATGTGCATCCTAAAGTACCAGACCAATTTTGAGAAACCTAAGTAAGAGACTGATTCTCGAACCCTAATTATGAGACCGATTTTCTTACACGTTTGCTTTGTTACTGGCTGCTGCTTGAGTATTTGCTTCCTTTTGATGAACCGGTTCTTCCAACTTTTCTTCAAACACAGAACTTTCATTGTCTGACAAATGACGATTGACCTTGCTGTCTGCACTCTGTAAAAAAAAGGTAGCTAAAGTAATGTAATTTCATGTAACATAAAGTAAATGTAAGGTCACATCATATAATGTAATTCTTCCAAATTTATCAGCATAATATAATAGCTGAATCAGAGAGACTAACTTATTCACCAGCTCTTAACAATGTCCAAAAAACAAGCTTAAAGGCTAGAAATTAGAAAAAGCTTAGGAATCTAAATCTAAAAAAGAACGAAGTATGATAACGAAATGATAACAAGTACCAATGAGAACTAAATCTAAACAGTTAGTCTAAGTTGCAGGCTGGAAGTTTCGCAAAGTGTAATTCCTGGCGCGGGGGTTGAATCAGTTCCAATGGCTTTACGACATCGATTATGGTCACTGTGGCTGGCCACTGTAGAGACTGGCACCATAGTAATTCCAAAGGGTTAACAATCACATGAAGTCTGGTGGCTTCTCAGTTACTATTACTATCATCAACATATTTGCTGCATTAATTAACTGCGCTAAGAATTTGCAGCCACTGTCATTAGCAGCTCGTCGATGATCTTTGCTTTTCCACACCCTAGTAAGGTCTCTCGCTGTTTCATGGCCGATAGAGCTGTATGCATGGCTTTAATGTTGCGGCATCAGATAGCGTCTTTAAAAATGGGTAGTCTAGTTTTTAACTGTTCACATGATTTTGTTCAAATTTTCTTCATATCGTTCTCATTTTTCTATTTCATTCAACGCCATCTTATTTTTTGTTTTTATCTAGTTTCAGTTTAAAAGTTCTTTTTCATTCTCCATTTAGTTCTCATGAACAAATAGCTAATCATTTTTGTTTTTGTTACGAAAATAACAGTCATGGAAAAAGACATGTATTGAGTAACTTTTACTACTGAAAATAGAAATCACTGACCTCATCTTTCCGAGTTGTACTGTCAATCCTGACCGAAATGAATTCTGGTGTTGATGAATTCTTTTTCTTTTGGCTTTCAGCAACTTTACGAAGTTCCTCATCATCGCTTGAATCACGACCAGCCCTTGCCGCTGAACTGGACTCTTCGAGGAAGTCCAGCACAGAACTCTTCTTCTTCAGTGGATGAGGAAGTCCTGGTGACTTCCTGTCCTTCGTTGGTGTTTTGCGACCCTCTTCAAACAATTCTGGTGACTTGTGATTTTTAACAGGAGTTCTGCGGTTCTCTGCATTGAGCTTCGGTGACCTGTGACCTTCAACTGGAGTTTTGCGACCCTCTCGATTTGGCTTTGGTGACTTAAATCCATCAACAGGTGTTCTTCGATGGTCTCCATTCAGTTTTGGTGACTTATATCCTTCAACAGGTGTCCTAATCTCTTCATGTGACTTTGGCGATTTGTAGCCATTAATTGGCGTTTTTCGACTGTCACCGGGGATGTCGCGATCACCCAGTGGTGACATTCGATTGTTAAACGGAGACTTACGACTTTCGGTTGGTGTTTGTCTTTCAGATGAGAATATCTTACTAAGGTTATCTTCAGAGGGTTTTCTTGAGATGGATGGAGACTTTGTTGATCTTGGCGTACTTCTTCCAGATGCTGTTTTCCGGTCCTCCAGCTCCGCACTTGGAGTGCCAGATCTTAAATACAGAAAAACAACTCAATATTTTACAGCTATGTTCCAGCTAAACATAAAGTCTAGACTCTAGATTCTGAAAATATAATCTTTTTAGCATAAACCATTCTTAGATCTTGTGCATAATTAAAAAGCTGTACTATAGTTATATGTCTGCACTCAGGCGAAAGGAGAGAACATAAGAAACTGGAGTAGGCTGCAGATAGTGTGCTGCAGATATATAATTTATGATAATTTGCATTTATCAAAGCCAACTACCATTGCTTGATAACTTTGCACGTTGTGATAACAGTACTCTACAAGTTTCCAGGTTAGATTAAGCACAGTCACTGCAAGTGATGTCACATGCATGTACCTCAGCTTTTGTATAACACAGTTTAAGGATTTTTTAAAAGCACTGTGAACAAGATTGTCCAAGTCAGTTTTAGATGGAACAGTGTATATGTTCACAGGAAGATTGTTCCAAAATGATACACCAACACAATTCCTTGTTTCATTAGAACAATTGTTCTAAAGTAAATGAACAATTCTAAATTTTAAGTGCATGAATATTTTTTCGATGTGACATCACAATGTTGCAAACACTCAATTACCATTCTTGATTCTATGTGCTCAGCAACTATGAACAACTTGTTCTAGCTGGGAATCTGTTGACTGTGCTTTGCATGTGTGACACTGGTGACTTTAAGAGAAGACTTCTAGTTATCACACCAATGTTTGCTAAGTGATCATGTTCTGTTCTTACAGATATTCAACATCAGTTAGGTTAGTGTAGAGAGCGCCTATGATTAGTTCACTGGAGAGGTACTCTGTAATAAGTAAATAAATAAATACTATACTGTTTTGTTTCATCAAAATATTTCTTTTGCAACTAAACAATTTTAAATTTGAAGTGTCTGTCAATGGCACAGCTTGCTAAACATATGCTCAAGTAACTTTGAGAATACGAACCAATTCATAAAAATTGTAAAATTCAGTCAGCTTATGTTTCACTTAGGAATTTTTGTAAATGAGTTCCCAAATAACCAGTTTTTAGCGGGAATCTTGCATCAGAGAATAATAACTAAAGAATTTTTTACTAAATAAACAAGTGCATTGTGGAACCTTTTTCTTGGAAATGGTGCCGAATCTACATCGTCCAAATCAGGAGAAAACTTTTTCCTCCCATACATGCCTGAAACAAGACAATAAATTAAATTCTGTTTACGAAGTTTAAATGCTAACACATACTCTTGATAATTACAATTAATATCAAGCATATAGGAATTTTTATTACATAATTACGAGCGGTCCTCTTCACAAATCAAACTAGTGACAGGCATGAATTGGCTAAGCTATGCTAGGGATGAGATAAGCAGCTAATAACCAATTCTAATACTTCCAATGACTAATAAATAACTCTTGTTGTTATAATGTTGCTACTGAATATTTGGCATCAACAAACTTCATGCAAATTTACTTGAACGTAATTGTGAAAAGGTTTCCTGTCATCTGACTGCTATGGTCATGCGTGTGCCTCAGCCGAAAAATCCTTTGACCTCGGAGGTCTGTGGAGTTTTAATATGAGATATGTACACAAGTGCAGTACCTTTACCTTTTTACTTAAGCCAAAATAAAGCAACTACAAGACTTCCTAAAAATGAAAGCAATGCATTCCAAAGCTTTAGAATTTAACCATGATTAAAGGTTGTTTTGTGTAAATTAAGAATTACTTGGAGACTTTGGTCTCTGAAGTGCATGTTCCTTTGACGGCTGACTGCGGAGAAACGATGGCCTTGTCTTCTTTGGTTCATCATCGGAGTCCTCTGAAAATTCCTCATCCTCTTCACCCATTGACCCAAGCTTCTGGCCTTTGCTGTTACTGAATTTTCAGACAAACACTATTTTTATTTTATCACTACCTCTTGTTGGTAAGGAGTTTCAACAAACTACATCTTTATTTGTTGCCAAGTCCTGAAACTTCCCCCAAACTGTATTTTAATATGCTGCTATTGAAATTTTCAAGCAAATTTCATTTTAATTGCTAATTACTAATATTTTCCAGCAAACTTTATTTTAATATGCTGCTATGGAATTTTCCTGCAAATTTTACATATATTGGCTGCTATTGAAAGTTTCCATTGAGGGTTTTCACTTTTGCTAAAAAAAATTTCCTGTACTCCAACTAACTAGCAAATTATAAATTTATTTTTCTTAGCAAACTATTTTTAAGATGTTAAACTGTGCAGTCCTAAGAATCAAGCACAGCTTAACTAAAGTCTACACTTACATTCACATCTTATTAGAATATGGATGTGTTCAAAATCTTTTGAAGGTTTATTATAATTACTATTATTATTATGCACTGGGAGGTCCGTAGAGTAATGGATAACACACTGGCGTGAAGAGCTGAAGGTACCAAGATCGAACCCCGTAGACATCCATTAATTTAAGGTTAATTCTGCCTTCCACTCCCTAGGCGGCGGCGGTGGTTAAATGAATAGTAGACCGTGATTTGGCGCCATATGTGGCTGCCGCATAAGCAGTTATATTCGACTCCTGTAAAACTGTTATTCATGTGTGCTTCTACTTAATACATGTATGTAAGGCGCCCTGCGTGGCTGCCGTTTCTACTATATGTATGTTCAATGTACAGCGCAGTGCGTTTGCAGGCGCTTAATTAAAGAAAAGATTATTATTATTATTATTATTTATTAACTATCTAAATTACCAAGCATCAATCAATAGCACTGAGAATTTGACTTATTGACGGTCGATACACAGTGACTGTCTCAGGGAAGGCTCGAACCCATACTCCTTACATTACAAGTCGAGCGCTCTTACCAATTGGCCACTCTGTCCCACAGTATGCACTGAGTATACTCTGAATCGGTTACAAGAGGCAAATGAGTTTATATGGTTCATAACTTCATACGAAATGTTCGAAACTCGGCATGTGCCACATGGACATCAAACAGCAGACCTAGTTGTTACATGTGCTGATATTGGCAATGTTCTCTGGTAGCAAAAGTTATTTACCTAAGAGGTGGACTGGAAATGCGTCTGGAACCCAACGGTTTCAATGGTTCCTTCAGTGTCATATTCATTGGATCAGCATTCCTACACCAAAGGTGCAACAAAATTAGTTGGCATTTCTGTATTTATTTCAACCATTAAATTAACCATGCATCATCCACGTTATGATTCAATACACAGTGCATACATGACAAACACCCAGTTAGTCAAACAAGTCGCGTTTCAGGTGAAGGATGGACTTAAGAAATGAAGGAGGGAAAGATATAAAAATAAAAAGACTGCTTGGTTACCACTAAACAGATTCTAGATGATAAGAACAGAATTTCTGCAAATATCTAAATTACCTTAAATAACCCAAGGATTTTGGTTTCGTGGTAGCGTTGAAGTTACCCAGTAGTTCTACAATAGAAATGCAAGACAGTCTAGACATTTCATAAGAATTTCAACAAACACACGACCACACTCAAAGTGCAAAGCATATTTATTAGCCTCTGCTTACATACATTTATTATTGTAAGAATATTGCCTCATATTGTGCAGAGCACTGACTACCATTAAGTGCGTGTGTGTGCTTGTGCTACATAAACACTCGGATAAATACATGAATATACACCCCTAAGAATGTTCATGCTGTATGAATGAATTACGTTAGAATGTGTAACAATCAGATGCAAGGCCCAGTAATACAAAGCCACAGGGCTTTTCAGTTTGATAAGTCATGCCAATGTATCTCCTTAGTACCTTCTCATGCAACTTGAGCTATAAAAGGTGCAAATCCATAGCATATTAAGACAGCGCTCAGCCAACAGTTCTAGCAAGCACATTACATCCTTTTCAGTTAACATTAAAATTACATTACAACCATGCATCAGTAATTATAGTACAAATAGAAATAAAATACTTCATTATCTCTTAAACTTTCAGTAACTAGAAACATATTCCATATTTATCTAAGAAACTCTTAAAGGCTTGTCCAACTGGTTCTAAGATACCGGTAGTAGTTTTAAAAGCTTTGGATATAGCGAACACAAATATAGCTGACAAATTTCTCATTTGATCTTTGTTGTAAGCTGGGATTATCTACTGTAAAAGTTAAGAAAATAAACAAGCTGAGCGCTGACCATGGTCATCTTCTATGCCATCGTCATCACTGTCTTGTGGACTGACATCCGCAGCAAGGCCCCTCTTCCCTCGTTCGCCCATTGTTTGGTCGAGCTCTCTCTGAAATGAGGTCTTAGGAGGCGGACTGTCTCCCCGCTTCTTTATGAACCGGTTATTCATGACTGAAAACCTCTGCATGCAATATATTACATTCTTTAAACCGAGTGACAGAATTAAACCCACGCATGCGCATTTATGCAGTAACTCTGCTGAACTACGTGATTTTTGTGAAATCTTCCAATTTACCCAGAAAAGCCGTTTTGGGAGATTACCCATGGCAGCATGTTATATATAGTCACCTGGTCCAATACTGCAAAAACCCAGTCTTGTTGTCCTCGAGACCAAGGTCTTGGTCTCGAGTGCACTCGAGTTCGTTTTTAAAAGTCTTGGTCTTGGTCTTGGTCTTGAGACCAAAAGTCTTGGTCTTGGTCTTGGTCTTGAGGTTCAAGGTCTTGGTCTTGGTCTTGGTCTTGAGGTTCAAAGTCTTGGTCTCGCAAGACCAAGACCAAGACCGGCTGTCGATATGAACAGTCATTTAACAGAACTCAAGAATTCTGTATCAAGCCTGCTTGCATCATATGACCAATATCTATGGATGGATACAAGTCTTGTTGGTCAGGAAAACCCATTGGAAGCAGCAACAGTTATTCTGTATCAGATGGTATGATAAACCATGGGAAGATTTCAAAAGGACTAACTAACTATCTGTACATTTACATCCAGTGCTTGAAAAGCTACTGTGTGTGTGTCAGCGACTTTAGCACCTGTAGAAAGTATTTTTTCACATGGCGGAATTGTTATGAGGCCCACCAGGCACATCTTGGTCAGAAAATTCTGAGCGAATTGGTTTTTATAAAATACAAAAGCCATTTGTAATAATAGTTTGCATGAAGGACTTTTGAATACAAATTCGGATTTCCCTGCAGTTTGCATTTAAAGTTAATTTGCTTGAATAACACAAAAGACTCATGTTTTCATTAAAATAGCGAATATTCCGACTTGACAATTTTTAGAAGTCTTGACCTGATTCCGATTTTTTGGGTCTTGGTCTTGGTCTTGAGGTTCAAGGTCTTGGTCTTGGTCTCGAGGTTCAAAGTCTTGGTCTTAGTCTTGAGGTTCAAAGTCTTGGTCTCGGTCTTGGTCTTGAGGTTCAAGGTCTTGGTCTTGGTCTTGGTCTTGAGGTTTAAGGTCTTGACAACAAGACTGCAAAAACCATAACTGTAAAGCTGACTTTAGCCAGATAACAACTTATTTTCCAATGAATGCAGCTAGCATGCCATGAAGAAAAATGCTGACAGGCATTTACAGCGAAGAAAAGCAATTTATCCAAAATCCCTGGACAAATTAAATCGGGTTTAAGGCAAATGGCCCAAGCCTGGAAAACACCGAAAGGACCTCTGCAAACAAGTAAAAAGAAAGTGCGTTATCCAACTTATCGGAGACAGCTTAGGAGACGTTGCACCATAATGTAAACAACGATACAGGCCTGCTTTTAAATTCATGTCTGAAAATTAAGTCTTCGTTTAAAGAATCCATAATTTTTTACAAGAAATGTTTACATTTTAATACCTTCAACGAATACTAGTAATTACGTCCTTTGGTAAAAGCAATTAAAAGGTATTTTCACAAATATTGTCTCTTTTTGACCATATCATCGACATTGCTAAATTACAAAACCGCCATTTTGTAGTTTGTTGTGCCTGGCAACGCAAAGTTTACCCGTGAGATATTATAAAGAGCACACGATTGGTCACTCAAAATTCCAAAGAGAACGTGTTATGCTCCTGGCATAGCCGCAAGGACTTCTGGTCTGTAAATGGGAATGGCAATCGATGCTTTACATAGCGAATTTCTTATGCCCATCTGCAAGAATAATATTTTCGCTGAAGGTGTCATAATTTCCAATCACATAGAATATAATAGTATTTAATTCAAACTTTATACATGCTGCCAGAGATTGGCATACAATTGTCTCACGTAGCCTACAGCATGCGGCCACAGTATAAATAATTACACAGTACGTCGACTCGCATTGCTAACTGTTGACTAGTTTTTGGGGTGACGCCATTTTGAATCCGAGCTCTTGAATTATAGATTTAAGCTGAAATTAAGGTTATAAATAATATTGCTAATTCTAATGAAGTCCTCGATGTTGTTGTAACGTTTAAAAAATATTTTATGTGATGGATTCCGATGTATCGGCGTGTATTCCTCAATGTTGTTGTAACTTTTAATAATATTTGATGCGATGGGTTCCGGTGTATTGGCGTGTTAGCTGCTCAGATTCAAAATGGCGATCGGTCACACATTCTGACTGAAGCATCGGCCGGGAGTCGTCTTACTGTGTAATTATTTATACTGTGATGCGGCGGCGCTGCACGCCATATGGCTTTAATTGCTCTCCATGGCGATAATATTCTTGTAATTCTATGACTACAAGATGTTAATAAAATATTAATATTCTAATAATAGGCGATGAATTAAATTGTTTCTGAACACTACAACAATGCTTCTTAAGTGTCTTCATCGCTTCAACATTAAAAACGCATTTTCAAGTTTCTGGACCTAGTCGGCGGGAGTTAGGCCTACTTGGCCTCAGGCCTGATTCCATCCTATCACATTCTTTGTATTTGCATGTAACCTCATTACGGATTATACAGCCAATTTTCCGGTAGAGATGATCCTGCTCTGTATAAAATTTTTGGTATGCTGTCAGACGTAAATATGATTGGATATCCGGCTTGAATTTCCAAGACAGTGGCGACACCTGTCAACAGTAAGTAAATAATGTTGCGTCACACTTGTGCTGTCGACGCTTCGGCGCTTAGAACAACGTAACAGTAAAGAAGACGTACGTACTTGTACTACGTGAGTACGTACGACGTTGTACGTAAGCTTATGTATGTTTCTGGTTGTTATACAGTGCCTTGTAAAGAACCACATAAAGGCGAAAGGAGAGAACAGCTAGAAGAAACTGGAGTAGGCCGTATACTGATATTATAATTATTGTAGCATTTAGGCCTAAGGGACAATGTACGAGTTTCAAGCAGTTTGAAATGCCATACTTGAGAGGTGTGGTAAGTTGAGGTGTCGTGAGACGATACCTACTGTTAAACTGATAAGACTTTCAGTTGATGAAGCTTTTGTGTGTGCGTGTGTGTGTGTGTGTGTGTGTGTGTGTGTGTGTGTGTGTGTGTGTGTGTGTGTGTGTGTGTGTGTGTGTGTGTGTGTGTGTGTGTGTGTGAGAGAGAGAGAGAGAGAGAGAGAGAGAGAGAGAGAGAGAGAGAGAGAGAGAGAGAGAGAGAGAGAGAGAGAGAGAGAGAGAGAGAGAGACACAGACACAGACACAGACACAGACACAGACACAGACAGACAGACAGACAGACAGACAGAACAGTCTGAACAGAGACAGATAGAGACAGAGATTGAGTTAAATACTCACTGAGCCAAAAAACAGCTTTAATTTTTCGAGTACTCGAGTACTAAAAGCTACTCGATTCCTTTTCTATTCGGATACTCATGAGTATTCGAGTACTCGTGGCAGTCCCAGTTATAGTTGTCTAAACTCCGTTCGAGCCACGTGTGGTATGCATTCACGACTCTTGGTAGGCCCTATGGTTGTTTCGCTCACTTGCGCTGACTGTTCACTACATTGTGTTATTCTGAGTTGTGTTTGCTTAACGGATCTCAATTACCGAATCAGATCCGTTAACCACAAATGCCGATAGTTCACCCAGTACGAGGACTTAAAGCCATTGCAGATTTGCAGGGACCCTTAAATTGAGGCGCTTCCATTCGACGTAGGCCTAACCAGGTCGAAACTCTGGTAACACTCTGCAGGTGTGATGGACTGATGGGCTAGCCACACTCAACTGGAGGACAATTACAGGTGTGACGGACAGACAGACACCTATATGCAATGCAATGATTGCTCGCTGCAGGTCTTGTAGCGGTTGCTCCATTCTCAATAGGATTCCAGGCCGTGATTGATTGTTGAGTTGCTAAACTTATCGCCACGAACATTCCTCATATATCAATTCATATTCCCCAGGGAATACCACAAGGAATCCGATAGCGGCCAATGAAGATATTCGCACGAGGACTAGGCCTATCGGTGTTAAGACAAACAATGGCACATAATTATCATCAACTGTATTTCGGTGGAACAAAGGCTAAAACTAAACAAACGCACGGTCGAGGACTTTCACTGATTGGATAACACAGGCCTGCGATTGTAGCAGTTGAGCCAGTCTCAAATTAACGGACTGTCATAATTGCTCTGTTTGCCAATTAGGCCTAATTAGCTTATCGCCGCGGTTTTTTTCCAATCAAATTCCCCTAGGAATCCAGTAGGCACATAGGCCTATGCAAATATTTGCACAAGGGTTCTGCGTCGAAAACAAACAAAACCTTGGCATCGGCGACTTTATCTTCGATTACATAGGCTTGGTCTGCAGATACAGTCGAGACAGAGACTTACAAATACGCTACGACTTGTATCAGTTGCAGCTTCAGTCTCAATAGAACTCTTAAGTGCTTTGTTTGTCAATTATTAAACTTGTCGCCACAGAGTTCCCTCCAGCCAAATTGCCCCACAGCAATCAATCTGAGCATGTGCAAATATTTGCACAATGGCTTTGCGGCTGAGACAAACAAAATTCACGCATCTGCAACTTCATCTTTTTTCCATCCAAGTCTAAACTACATAAGCTGAAGATGACTTTGAAAAGTGTTATAACTGGAGAAGATCTCTGCGTATACGCACAACTATAATTATACAACATGGAGAAGAGTTGGAATTTAATGAATTTAGGCCTAAACATGACTGTGTCTGTGTCGAGTTCAGCGTTCGAAGATACATCTACTCGGTCACCAAATACTTTAAGTTCAGCTCCGTATTGCAGCTGTATCGGCCACAACACTATAAATTTTCAGCGATATGAATCGAATCCGTTCGAAACCGTCGTCGACGCCGCGAATACGTCTGACCGGTGGAGCACTCTTGCGACAAATGAAAACACGAGTACGAGTTTGGATTCGGATTTTAAATCTTCCGCGGATGTGATGCCAGTTCCAAGTGACACCATTCAAGATCATCATCGGAGTACTGGACTGAGTGGAAATGACTGGTTCCCAACGCAATCAATCGAACTCTCCGCCCAGCAAAGTCAACATGTTACGTGGAGTACCGTTCACCGTCACTCAGGTGTGTTGAAAGGCTTCTCTTGATAGTCATTTTATATGAATGAATGAATGAATGAATGAATGAATGAATGAGTGAATGAATGAATACCCGACCGGTTGTTGAACATCAAAGCTGCCATAGCACAACTTGAACAAACTATACTTTCATTTTATTATTGTTGCTACCATATATAGGCGTAATTTGTGGGGAGTACGAGGGGTATCCGTACCCCACTTTTTGGACTGGGGCACCGTACCCCCCACTTTTTTTTAAAATTCCAAGCAATATTTTATTATTGTGCCTTCCAAGAGATCGCAGTCAGCGTTGGTTCGTGTATGTAAGAAATTGGTACCCCACTTTTTAGACCAAAGTTACGCCTCTGGTTATTACAATATCTAACTATAATTTTAAAATGATCTTAATGCTCTTTTATTAATTCAACCCCTCCCCCCGTTTTGGTGCGCCATATAATTATGCCTCCTGATAGGGTGGTAGAACACAGATTTGGAAGTGCACATATTTAAACACTTATTGCATTGGCCCCTACATAGTAATTATAGATTATCATAAATATTTTCAGAAACACAGTCTTAACCGACTAAAATGTCCAATTAACAGGTCTATGAAAAGGACTTCTATTGCTCGTCAATACCTATAGCTACAGCTTACAAGGAATAAAAATTTATCTTCTGGCGCAGGGCTAGCCTATTACCCATGGGAAATTTAAAAATCTACAAAACCAAGAGGAGGCAAATGCCTCCTCTTGCCTCAATGTAGCTACGCCTATGCCCCTCAGTCCAAAGAGTTGGGGTGCTGGTACCCCTCGTAACCCCCACAAATTACGCCTATGTACAAGATTACCAACTGTAAACCATGTTGCGACGTGGAACATAGGCCTAGTTCACGATGATAGGCCTACATATCAGTGCGGAAACTCCTGCAGAGAAGTATTTGAAGTAACGAACAAAACAAGCGAATTAAGTTTGATTTACTCTTTGCCAACTCGACCATAATGAGTACACTGAACGCACACTGTCGGTGGGGCAGGGCCGTAGCCAGGATTTTGTTTCGGGGGGTGTTTTCTGTTTCGGGGGTGTTTTCTCTTTCGGGGGCTGTTTTCTCGTCCTTAAGCAAGCCGACATGCAACCGAGTCAACCGACCAAGGGGTTTGTATTTGGTAAATGCATTATTTCATTTTTACATTATTTAATTTCGGTGGGTGTTTAAACACCAAAAACACCCCCCTAGCTACGGCCTTGCGGTGGGGAAAAGAAACGGCGAGGGAGAGGGCTGGCCACTTGCCCTCATATGCCGAGGCTAAGAAAATGAAGTCGCTAACGTCATACCCATGGCTGCCTCAGGGCTAGCTTAAGAGACTGCTCTTCTTCGAGATGATGAACAGAAACCGTAATTTAGTGTAATCGTGTCACTGAGGTACAGCACATGTTCTATCCGGTAACGGTTAATTTTGATCCTGTTGAGCGGACGCCGTGTAATGACCTGACAAGTTGATTGCCCAAACTTTAGACTTACTGATAATTATTTTAATTAAACGGTGAGGTCATTTGTGTTCTAGTTGCGGTAGTTGTGTTTTTATGTTTTAATTACAATAAATAAATTAGTTAATTAATTCCATTTTATTTAAATGATGCGGTCGTGTGCGTTCTGAGTTAATTGCAACATATAGATAATTGAATCAGCTTCATTTAAAGTCGGCGTTGTGGTGCCTTTATTGCATTTCAGTGGAATCACCAACGGAGAAGAGGCAGAAGAGCAAGGACTCTCTCGTACCCGTCGTTGCTATGGCAATCCTCAGCCATTACGATCGACGAATGGCACTCAAAGACATTAACGAGTTCATCGCCAACAAAGGCGACCGTTCTCTGATCGAGAAGCCAACGTGGAAGAACAACGTTCGTCACGTTCTCTCGCATTACGAGTTCTTCGTCAAGAACGCACGGGTCGCTAGCGGTGCTGGGTACTACTGGAGCATCCATCCTGCCTGTCTCAGCAGCTTCTCCACCGGCGACTTCTCCATCAAGAAGGCTCGCCATGCAGTGCAGCAATTCCAGAAGATGGAGAGGCTGAACAGAGACTTCCACCTGCAGCAACAGCAACTGCTGCAACAGAAGCAGCAACAGCAGCAGCAGCCCTATCCAACACCGACGACCCATCCAGAGGTGCACACAAGTGGACCGAGAGGACCTGGGATAAACCATCTGCATAGTTAAGAATTGGATTGACTCTTCTTCTCCCGTTCTGTTCTTCCTCAGAGCTAATCTCAGCAGAACACGAACGTTTTAGTTTAGTTGTGCTCCTCCATTGTATTTGCCCATGTTGTAAGCAATTTCAACGTTCCATATCATGTGATAGCCTACATGTAGGCCTACGCGTAGGCCTATCAGATGATAATTAATAATTAAAGGCTAAGCAATATGTTTCTCATTACATCTGTGATCAGATTGCTACCGAAATGTAATCGCAGTGTCTGATAGTCTAAAAGTGATATAAAAGTGTTGGTAGCAACAACAGCAATACTGCCCTCTGAAAGTGGGGCACAGTTGTAGCCGATTGGTTGAGCGCTCGCCTTGTAACGCGTAGAGTACGAGTTCGAGCCTGCTATGAGACGATTACTGCAGTGCATGGACCTTGAGCAAGTGCTTCACTCACAGCTGCTCAGCGCCGGCGATTGGTCCTTAATAAATAGGCCCCCTACGTAATTTTAATAAAACGTGCCTGCTGGAACTTCAATTAGAATTTGTACAATTGTCTGACTAGGGGACAAGATGACAAAAATGGAGGTTGAGTTTGTTTTCTTAAAGAGCATAGAATATATATATGTGTATATATATATATATTTATATATATACCCATCCCATACAATATGTATATAGATAATTAGATATGTATTCGCAGTTGCTTGGTATCTTCAGAATCAACGTACAATATTAGGCCTGCAGCAGAAGGAGAATTAACGGTTTTACACTCATGCAAATATACAGCAAAAAGTACTTATATAGTTGAGCCATAAAAGATAGCACTGTGTAATAATTTTAAAGGTACAGGAAATTTAAAGAACCCACAGCTCAGTAAACATGTCTCATTATAGCCCACATATATATTGTAAGCAGTTCCTGTTTAGAGACGCTGTTTGACTTAATAATAATCTAATAATCTTGTTCTTTAATTAAGCGCCTGCAAACGCACTGCGCTGTACAATGAACATACATAATATTATTATAGTAGAAACGGCAGCCACATGTATACAGTAGAAGCACATGATAACAGTTTTACAGGAGTCGAATATAATTGTTTAAGCGGCAGCCACCCGGCGCCACTCATGGCCTACAATTCATTTTACCACCGCTGCCACCTAGCGAGTGGAAGGCTGAATAAACCTTACAGGGTTCTACTGGGTTCGATCTTGGTACCTTAAGCTCTTCACGCCAGTGTACCCCCCCCCCCCGTAGAGTTATGGTGACTTGATGCATCCAATCAGTTTGTCCATCCAAAAAGCGAGTTAATTATGACCTAAAGCATGCAGGAATTAATTGAGCGTTCCTCTGTGTAAATATATTCGGATATTCCACATGCAGCATTTGAGCTTTTTATTTCAACAATTGTCGGAGGTAGGCCTATATACTCTGTGAATTGGAGAAAGAACGGTAGCGGAAGACACGAAAATCGCACGTTCCTTGGAAGACTAGCAAAGCGTGAAAGTCGTCGTGAAACCATGTATCTTCTATAATTTCTCTTTGGGATGATCGTCTAAGAAAGACGCAGAGGAACAACTTTGACTCCGCAGCAACGGTTGGGTTTGAGAGCAGTTCGATGAAGATTTTGATCGCTATATGCAAGGTTTCTCAGTCACATCAGCTAAATTCTGCTCCATTTCGATATAATTCCTAGGTTTTGATCGGAAACTCAGTTTGCGTCATGCAATCAATTCCGTGCTTTATTGGCAGAATTAACAGCTGCTTTTGATTGGCGAATAAGATGTCACGTCGGAGTCCATAGATTTTCTGTTCATTGTATTTTGAACATTCCGAAGTAGGTCATTTTTTGATCAGGGTCAACCAGGACCTCAGACTTCATTGATTTCGACCACCGAACTGTAAGTTCGTCGTTGGGGCTCAGATTAAAGATGCCCGCCAGATGGCTTGAGACTTCTACGACGTCGACGT
Source organism: Allolobophora icterica (assembly GCA_963556255.1). Lineage (NCBI taxonomy): Eukaryota > Metazoa > Annelida > Clitellata > Crassiclitellata > Lumbricidae > Allolobophora > Allolobophora icterica. The sequence continues at coordinate 15,929,366 of OY744605.1, read as the reverse complement.
CCCTCCTCCATGTCAGAGTCCAAAGGCGCCTCATCAGCTCCTCCGCTTCCTCCCCCTTTCCCACCGATTTTCCATCTGCAGAATGCCGCCGAAAGACGCCGTGCCAAAAAGAGTCAGCACGATCCTCAACCAGCTCCTCCGCTTCCTCAGGATATAGGAGGATGTACAGTTGGCTGTAGACGGCGTAGAGACCGCCCTCTAGCGCCACCAAGCGGCCCTCTCGACAGAGAATCTTGTCGGAGACACCGCTCTTATTCTGCCACTTCGTAATGTCGGATTTATTACCGGTACCTGCACAGCATATGAGAAAATTTAGTCAAAAATCTATAGATAGGCGTAATCGCTGGAAGAACGGCGGGTATACCCACGTAACACATTGTGGATTGGGGTACAGTCAAGGGCGTACTTAACACCCCACAGAGCGGTGTATAGTTACCAATCCCTTCCTTACTCCCTCCCTCCTCCCTTCTTCCTCCATCCCATTCGCTGTTACCTTTCCCCTTCCTCTCCTTTCACTCTCCCTCCTTTCTTCACCCCTTCCCCTATATGCGAATTCAATATGAATTGTCAGAGGCGGCGATCTTGTTTGACAGGTGGAGGGACACTTTTGAACTGATCTGGTAAAAAAAGAGTTTTGAACTGATCCGGTGTTTCTTCAAAATTTGGGGGACAGTATTTATACTTTTACATAAAATACTTTTTGAAGTAGTTTGTACTTAAATTGTGATGTTAAAATACTGGGGTCTGGGCACAGATTCAACATCAAAACATCTGCTTCATTACTCTTAAGTCGCCCATATTCTCCCTCGGAAACAAAATATGACCCAGAAACCTTTGCCCCTTTATCCTGACTTAGTTTATAGCCTACGCACGCGCGTTTAACCTTGTTAAGTTGTTTACTTAGTTTAATGAGAAAAGCGTCATGAATTACAACACTAAGTTTTTTTGGGAGGGGCACACATGCATATATGCATACACAAATATATACATACATACATGCATATCTGCATACATACATCTGATATTGCAATTGCATACATGTATGCATGCCTACATCTTTGCATACATGCATACATCCCTGCATACATACATATACATACACCCATACATACATCCTTGTATGCATACACACGTCCTTGTATACATACATCCTTGCATATACATACATACATACATACATACATACATACAAACATACATACATACATACATACATACATACATACATACATACATACATACATACATACATACATACATACATACATACATAATTACATACATCCCTGCATACATACATGCATACATGGTCTATACATACATGCATAATTCTCCAACCTAGTTTCACTGAAGCGCTTAATGAAAGCAGAGCACGTGGTTAACATGGTTTGACTGCGATGTCAATGCACCCACCTGCGTCGGTTTCACCTCCTGAAACATGTGCTGCAACAGGTGGCCCCAATTCCACATGACTGATCTTCGTGCACTGACAAGGCACCGATTGAACGGAAGATGCTGCTTTAGAGTCACTCAGTCGTCGACTGGATGCTGTAACTGTAACACAGTGCACAATTGTAATGTAATAGTTACGGTAATAAATAAAAGGACTCTTTTGTTGGGCTCTACGTGTACGCGAGAGTTCGCCAGTGGAGACTTTTTCAGTTAACTGAGAATTATTTGTCTACAGATGAACATTTTATTCTTCATGAACGTCAAGGTCGTTTAGACCAAGGCGTCAACACTCATCAGTGCCTTTGTCAGTATTTAAAAAGGCGCTAGATTAGGTGTTTGGTTACATTTGTACATTATACATTTACATCACATCACATTACATGAGTGAATTATATATTCTGTAAAGCACACAAACACTTTATATATATATATCATCATTATTACCATGGTAGTGCTGTTATATATATATATATATATATATATATATATTATATATATATGTGGTGTGTGTGCGTGTGTGTAGGTGTGTTTTTAGGTGTGCGTGTGTAGGTGTGTACATGTATAAGTGTGTTTGTTATCGGAATATATATAGGCCTACTCACACTGGCCTATGTATACGTGATTTGAGTTTATTTCTAGAGGGCTCTGAGGCGTGGCTTGGTAATTTGAATGACGAACGGTAAAGTTAGGATGCATGACAGCGGTTAAATTAAGTATGCCTATACAGCCTACAGATATATATACATATATATATATATATATATATATATATATATATATATATATATATATATATATATATATATATATATATATATATAACGGTTAATGCAAACATGAACCTGGGCATTATATAGGCAACCTGTATGCGCTCTCTCTCTATATGCCTCGATTGTCATATATCTTGCTCGTGTGTCGCACATACAGTTAACCACAACAGACCTCTTGATGATTATATGATCGACGAGTCGCCACATAACTGACATAAGAGGCCCACAACACGTTTTGTACCTCTGACAACTAACTGACAATCATGCATGGCGTGTGGTACATTAAACTTGAGAAGCTGTACGAAAGGAGCTAAATAAAGATGCCATTATGGTTACTTTACATTAATTTGGAGAAGTTTCATGTAAGGCGCTGTGTCCTCATGGTTAGGCCTACATTATGCGCATATACATGGCAACAATTACGTATGTCATACTCACACGAGGACAGTGGATGCTGTAAGGAGGAGGTCTTAGTGTCCTAAAATGAATAACAGTAATAGTAATAGCAGTAGGGGGCCTAGTAGTAGTAGTAGTAGTAGTAGTTGTTGTTGTTGTTGTTGTAGTAGGCTAATAGTAATAATAAAAACAGCAACAGCAGCAGCAGCAACAACAACAGCAGCAACAACAACAACAACAACAGCAACAACAACAATAATAATAACAATATCAATAACAACATCAGTGTCACTCAATTAAGATCAATTTATTTTACCAGCGTCTTTCCGTATGTAGCCTAGGCCTATCCAGCGCTATAGAATTTGGAGGCACGTTCACTGATGCACGTTGCGGGAAGATGAGGTCTGATTTTCCACATACCCTTTAACAGCTCCTCCTGAGGGATTCCACTTATGCCCCTACCTTTGGCAAATAATAATAATAATAATAATAGTAATTATTATTATGATGATCTGATTATGATAGTAGTAGTAGGCTAACAGTAGTAGCAGCAGTAGTAGGGCCTTATAGTAGTAGGCCCTTTTGCAGGCTTTTGGTGGTAGTAGTAATTGTCGTAGTGGTAGGCCTAGTGATAATGGAAATACTTTATTAGCATAAAAACGTGGGAATAACAAGTAGGCCTAACAGCATAATAACTGGGCTTATTCCAAGAGACTGGACGTGAGAAGGGAAACGTGTGTACCCCCTCCCAATAAAATTGAATTTTGAAAAGTTTCGTTAGCTCACCTTCTTTTCTGCTCTGTGCGCAGAACCTCGAACAATAGCTTCGTTCGGTCTTGTCTCTGAGTAATTGTTCGTCTGCTTTGTCTGCTTTTTATATAGCGCCAGTTCTTCGGCGGCAGCACCCACTCGTCGTTGCCTTGCCGACGTCGTCATAGCAACGCAAGTCAGCGTTAGGCTTATCGATGAGAGCATCAACGATAGCGAGGCCAAAGAGATAAGCACTACGACGATCGGAGCAACAGGTGGTCTGCTGCTGGTGCTGCGGCAACAGGTGGGGATGTGATGCCCGATGCTCTTATCCTTAGAGACTGAACCGTTCGAAAGCCACTGATGCTCTCCAGCCTCCGTTCCTACGATGTCTGCAATGACCTGGCACGCGAGAGGTGTAGACAACCCTCTAATCGTCTCCTCCAACGCAGTCGTCATCTCTTCAACCTTTTCGTTACAACGCTATAGCCGAGAAATTTTTATTGCTTAGGCGTTTAGTAGGACTTGACGACCCGTTTATCGTATAGCAGAGTTCCACGATACTTCAGAAACCATCCGTTGTCATCCACTCATTCAGAATTCCGATCCTTTGTGCTGCTACCCACAGCGATCCATTACCAGTCCAGAGCTTCTCAAAGCTACTGCTGCTTTCAAGCAGTATTCCGGAATTACCAGCAATTGAGTGCTGGAAGATATAAGTTTTTGCAACTACAGCTTCGTGTGACGACCAGCAACTACATACTAGTATACAAGACTTCATGCAATCTTTGCTCGTTGCTCTTACTTATTTTCTTTCCGTTGTCTTTGATCTGAGTTACTAACCATATCGCAAACTCCAGCGGATTGTCAGAATAATGCGCAGAAACTTTGCTTTATAGGCGCATACAACGAACATAGCAAAGTCTAAGCGAAGCATATTATATGCAGCAAATACAGTTAGACCTGCGATGTATTGAGACCATTGGATCCATTGACCGAGTGGCCAGGTTCGCGCTTTGGGTCGGCAGTGTGCTTCAAAACTACGCTGGTATCGATTGGCCTCTATGTATAGAGGAACAGGCCTAAGGCCTAAGGAGGGGCGCAGGTTTAAGGGTCTACACACAAGCAGCAAATAACGCCTACGGAACAACTGCTCTTATTTCGCGAAACTGAAACCGAAACTGTAAAATCTGAGGTTTCAGTTAACTCAGGCGCGAACTTCTATGAGACAACCAGACTCGTTTCATAGAAGGATATATGGGCAGATAAGAAATAAACAGCTCTAAATTTAAGATAGGCCTACAACAACAGCGATAGGGCCTACTATATACGCTACAAATTCTAACTTACCTGCACGTGAATGCTATTATTACTGCTATGTCACCATTGTGTCGTACCATACAATTGCTATTATTGACAGATAAATGGATTATTTATTGAGCTATTCTTGCGACATTTTATTTGCTAATTTCTGCCAATTCACTTTACAACAGAATACTCATGTGCAATGTGCATGTAAAGAATGGATGCATGATTCCTTAAAAGCCAGACAGACAGATTTGAACCACCTTCATCTGTGTTGACAATTCAGCAAGCCATTGGACTCATCTAATCGTTACCCACGAATTGGCGTTTAAGCATATTAAGCAGGACGCTCACTGAGTTCAAGTGATATCTTATTGATCGAGTCCCGAAAGCACATTGATTGAATGGTTGGATGTCGAACAATGGCTGTATACAGTTGCACACCTAATTTAAACAGCACGTGCCTATCTGATCCCAGTGGCGTCTACCAATGGGGGTGGGGGGAGGATGATTGGGAAAACGATATCCCACGGTTGCCAGAAGTTGGGCGGTGGGGGAGGGGAGGGTGACGTTACTGGTCAGAATACAGTTTAAAGAACATAGTATAACTTCTTATTTCAGTTTTTAGCTTGTACTAACTTTTGTTATGGACCAAGCCTGCTAATGATGTGTATACTAAATTACTTTACAGATCTGAGTAACTTCTGAGCCTCTGAGAGGCTATAATATAACGTCGGCCAGAGTGGGGGGGGGGTAGTTGTTCTCCCATTCCAGGTGGGGGGGGTGACGCCACTGTCAGATCCATGAAGTGGTTCTAACACAGACTTTTAAACCACTTAAAGCCCTTGTTATGTAATTTTATGTTATGTTATGTCATCTCATATTATACAATATAATATATAATATGACATGACATAACATAACATATATACTATATATGTTTTGCTATATATGTTATGTTATGACATGTCATAACATGTCATATCACGTCAGGTTATGTTACGTTATATTATGACGCCATTCAGAGGCGGTGCTGGCGAGGGAGGTCCAGGGTTTGGATCCCATGGTGCGGATGACATACGAGGTGGTAGGCCTATACGAGATTCTTACTAATCGTATCGTATGTAGTAATTTATATGGCGCCTCGAGAGCTGTAGTGGTAAAATTTGAGGTGAGTATACGCTACCGGTGACCAGCGGCGCCAGTAGGGCTGCAGGTGTCACCGTTAAAAAAAATTTGAAGACCTTTTTTTAGGAATTCGTCTAAGAAAAATTTATGACTTTTCACCAATTCTCTGAAAATTTTCAGACTTTTTACGATTTCGTCTCTGAAAAAGTTGATGACCTTTTTTTAGTCATTCGCCCTAAAAACCTGTCAAAACCTCTATTTTTCCTGAAAATTTCATCTACAGAGGTAAGTATACGCTGTATACCCGCGTATACCCTCGTCTAGAGCCCTGAGTATACGCTCTCAAATTTCTCCAGAGGTGAGTATACGCTGTACACCCGCGTATACCCTCGACTACAGCCCTGGGCGCCTCTCGCAGTATAAACTATTCAGAGGCGCCCTCAGTGCATGAGCCCCGTGGAAACAGAAACGTCTTAAGCAAGCGAGTAGATGCAGGGGAGATTCCCATCATGAGTTTAGTTCGAAGACGAGATGGAGGACCATTTCAGGCAGAGGGACCTGTGACAGCAAAAGCTCGCCGTTGGGCCAGAGTGGTCCTAGTACGCAGTGGCGGATCCAGGATTTCTTGCGCGGGGGGCAAGGGTTTCTTCTGAGGGGCGCCACGTTCTATGGTAAATTTGTAATCAACTTTAAATGATAGTACAGGTATATTTGAAGTAGTGCCATTTGTAGTAGACCACTAGTATATACTATATACCCTATATTAAACTGCTTCAAAGTGAAGAAATGTTTCCTATTCTATGTACACCGTCAGTGGGAAGATGAGACGGCGAGGGAGAGGACCAACCCTCATATATCGAGGCTAAGAAAATGAAGTCGCTAGCACTTCATATCCATGGCTGCCTCAGGGCTAGCTTAAGGGACTACTCTTCTTCTTCTTCTTCTTCTTCTTCTTCTTCTTCTTCCTCTTCCTCTTCCTCTTCCTCTTCCTCTTCCTCTTCCTCTTCCTATTCCTCTTCCTCTTCCTCTTCCTCTTCCTCTTCCTCTTCTTCCTCTTCTTCTTCTTCTTCTTCTTCTTCTTCTTCTTCTTCTTCTTCTTCTTCTTCTTCTTCTTCTTCTTCTTCTTCTTCTTCTTCTTCTGTTCTTTTGCACTTGGCATCGTTCCTGCCTTATTAAATTAGGCATTACAGTTTGATCATTTGAAATCCGAAATTTTGCAAGCAAATGTAAAATGTAAATCTGCGACTAAATGAGGTTGCAGATGCTACAAAGAGACTTAGTGCCTACATGTAGGCCCTACATCGGTAACATCATGCTGTGGAGTCTGTCTATGCGCCTCGAACATAACCCTGCCAAATCCGAGCTCATCTGGTTTGACCGTTCCTCTAAGCTCCTACAGTGTGCTGAACTGTCACTTTCTACTTCCTCCTCTCTACTCTGCCCATCATCTTCTGTTCGGGAACTTTGAGACATTGTTGACTCAACACGTGTACTCTCCCTAAAACCTCAGATAGCCCCAATTTTTCGGATTTGCTTGTTTCACCTCAGAAGAAGCCGGCAGCTAGCTTCGCTCTACTCTGCATTCAGCATCACTGGAAACACTGTTGCACTGCCGGTTTGCGTTTAGTAGTTTAACGTCAACCATGAGGATACAATTTATAATTATATACAATTTATCACAATTTAAAGCTAAATTAAATGTTATTTATTTAAGGAACGTGAATTGATATTATAAATACCATACATTATTCGTTTCATGGCAGTTTAATCCAATACGCGGATCGCCAATCCGAAAGCGACTTGTAGAGAATTGCCATGATAAATATCCAAAACGCCGTGTCATTTAGGTTTAGATGCCGGGCTGCGCTAGAAATTTGATATACTACACTCTTTAACTGCCGGAATGTGTGCTAGTTTGATTGATGGATATGTTTAAGCTTGGCACCGGCGATTTGGGAGAGTATCGTATGACTCATATTGAGGATGACTTTGCTTGCCTGTGGGCTGTGTAGGACTGTGTTGCACTTTGGAACTTAGCCTACATCCTGAGACACTTACATGGAGAGTGAGGGTCAATTCAGGGTCATGCCAATCTTCCATGTCGTGCCTATGTTGTTTGTCTCTCTACCCTCCCCACTACATACGCAAAGATAGACAGAACAGCAATACTTGGGGAAGCACAGTTGAAATTATACCTAGCCGACTCAATAGCGATGGGCGTTGTTTAGTGGGGTTAAGAAAGTGGGGTACGATAACCAAGTCCATAGCAAAAATTACGCCTATCACTATGGACATGGCTTTAACTCAACCTCGGTCATGCCAGGCCCGTTCTGGCAGCCCACCATAACAGCCGGGTCTGGTCTGGGAGGGCGCCGTCAGACAACCAAGAGGGGCGCGGGGGGGCGAACCGCCCCCCCGGGCCTATAGCTAAATCCGCCACTGCTAGTACGAGGGACAAAGAGATCAAGACGGCCAGTAGAGCGCAAAGGACGAGCAGAAGTTGCAGAGAGAGGTTGCCGCACAAGGTCAGAGAGGTATTTAGGGGCAAGCCGTAGCTGGGACTTGGAAACCAGAAGGAGGATCTTATACTGGATACGCGAAGTAATCGGGAGCCAGTCTGGCTCCCGATTACTTCGCGTATCCAGTTCAGCCAGTGTAAGACTTCAATCATATATGTGGAGATATGAGCAAATCGAGGAAGACGTGCTATGAGCCTAGCAGCAGTATTTAAGACTGATTGGAGGGGGAGAGGCGAAGCATGGGGAGACCGAGGAGGAGCGAGTTACAGTAGTCGACCCGAGAGCAAATGAATGCATGCACAATGGAGGTAAAGCCAGTATATAGGTACAGTGGATCGCCTGATAGCTCTCAATCGTCTCAGTTGGAAGAAGCAGGAGCGAGTCAAAGTCGAGATATGTTCAGTAAAGGTGAGGGAGGAGTCAAGAGTGACACCCAGATCGCGTACACTGGAGGAGTAGGTATAAGAATGAAACTTGAGTGTCATCAGTGAATAGTCAAGCTTATTTAGTTGTTTCTTAGTGCCAAACCAAATCAATTGAGTCTTGGTGGAATTTAAACAAAGTCGATTTGATGACATCCAAAGGTGCAAGTCTTGGGTAAGTGCATCAACGGAGGAAACAATGGAAAGTTGATTAGCTGGTGGACCATATGGGTCCACCGGTAAGAACATTTTCCGGCGGAAACCGAATCCGAGTATTTGGATGTATTTTTGGCGGATCCGGTAACGAACCGGAAACGAACCGGGTACCATTTGTTCCATATGCGAAGCTTCACATTTTCATGTAATAAGAAATTATCGACATAAATTTGTGTACTTGTAATAAGTGACTAATACGATTTGAATTGTAATCATTTCTGTGCAGTTGTGAAGTTTTCTGTGTAATTGTTTTAAGGTTCAACATTTATAATTTTATATACGTAAGTTTATTGAATAAGTTTTTTTTAAATTTTTGTAAAGAACATTTTTTTGCAACTATTTGCGTCTACAATATTTGCCGAGGCGAATACTTCCGGAAACGGGATTTCCGGCGGAAGCGAATATCCGAGGCGGTTTCCGGTGGACCCCTAGTGGACCATGAACAAAAGCTTGTGCGTCATCAGCATAGAGGTGGCCCGTCGCAGCATGTTTGGTAAAGATCAGGGAAATGTCAGCCGTATAGAGGATATAGAGGATATAGGTCCAATTGAGTTTACATTATACAGCGCCAGTTTAGATGGCACAAAAGCTAAACCTCTCTTCCAATTCACTTCTTAACCCCAACCAATCTTTCTTCACTAAACACCACTCCACAGAAACTTTAATTTTACTTGCGTCTCTGTACAATAAACAGATCTCCGCCGTCAGTCATGATCCATCAGACTAATGTCATGAGTATTGCTGCGTTTGTTGTTCAAATCGTTAAAACGATCTTTTATGCGTCATTAAAGGTAAATTAGGTAATAAATGTATCAAATATAGATGTATGTAGGCCTAGTCTGCAGTAGTACGATTCTAGTTCAGCTTCTCTGTGGTGTACCACTGTACCGTGTCACCGTGTGTTCCACGCGTAAAGAGCACACGGCGTAGCCTAATAACGTCGTGGAAATCATGAGGTTTGTTTATAGAATAGAAAGTGTGCGGGTGACAGCAGTGCGATTTAACGGGAGCTATTATTTTATCACTAGCTGTAATCCGTGAAAAATCACGAGAGAGAGAGACAGACAGAGACAGACAGACAGACATACAGAGACAGACAGAGACAGACAGAGACAGACAGAGGCAGACAGAGGCAGACAGAGACAGACAGAGACAGAGAAAGAGAGAGAAAGAGAGAGAGAGAAAGAGAGAAAGAGACAGACAGACAGAGATGTGTGAGCGTTGCGTAGTCGAGACGATCGTCTGTGAATTGCGTGCATCTGGTCCTTTTTCAATAATGGTTGATGACTCTTCACTGACTGAACAAAATGTCAGTTTGCGTGCGTGCGATATGTGCATGACTGCAACATTAAAGAACGGTTTCTTGGGTTCTTTGACGTCCACTAACTGGCACTAAGTAGACGTCGATAGACTGAAGAGCCATAATAATATAGTGATAACACTGAGCAAGTTGAATGTGAATATATCAATCTTTGTATTTCTCAGCGCTGTATGTATACGATGGCGCGTCTGTGATGAGTGGAAAGGCGGACGGAGTTCAAGCAAAGATTCGGGAAATTGTTCCATCCTTATTCCTCGATCATCGATTGAACTTCGTACTCATCGACACATGCAAAGGCATAAGTAGTGTGGCTAATTTCTTTGGGGCTCTACACAGGGCTGTAGTGGTAAAATTAGAGGTGAGTACACGCTACGGGGTAATTTACCTAAACTAATTCGAGGTGAGTATACGTTAACGGTTTATTTTCCGAAACTACATAGAAATGAGAACAAATATTTTGCGAGGTGAGTATACAGTCTCTAGAGGTGAGTATACGCTGTATACCCGCGTATACCCTCGACTACAGCCCTGGCTCTACAACTTATAAATGTCTGTCTTGTCTCGCCGTCATCAAACCGTCATGACGTATTTGTAGCTCTGCAAGCACAGAAGTTGAGTTTTTTAATTGCCAGAACTGTGCGAAACACGCTGGGCGAGTCGGGCTTGACATTATAGTTGAGTCACTGCTGGAAATTGAGAAGCCCAGCTGTCATGAGAGAACTGCAACAGCGGAAGCCACAGAAATGTTATTACAATTATTGCAAACAACAGGATTTGCATTCCATCTAGCTATGTTCTACAAGTTGCTCAACAGTATACGAAGTCGTAGTCTGACGGCTTACAGAGGAAAAAAATTCGACATTCCAACGGCGTTGACGCCATATTCGTAATTTGTGAAGGTACGAGGGGTACCCGTACCCCACTTTTGGACTTGGGGTACCGTACCCCCCACTTTTTGAACAATGCCAATCAATATTTTATTATTGTGCCTTCCCAGAGATAGCGGTCTCTGCCTTGCTTCGTGTATGTAAGAAATTGGTACCCCAACTTTTTAGACCAAAGTTACGCGCCCCTGGTTGACGCTAGTCCAAACCAGTAAGCAGCAACGTATGACAGTTTGAACATAATTTCAGTCAGTGTGCTTGCACTGAAGCAAGAGCTGCAAGACGCTTTGTGCTAAGCAGAGGCGTCTACAGTGTAGACTCTACACCATAGAAACCTTGGAGCAAATGCTCCATCCAAAAAAATGATGGGGGGGGGGAGATCTGTCAGTGTGTGCCACCATTTTAGGGGGGGAGAACGGGAAGGGGAAGAAGAGGGGGAAAGGGACGTTGCTCCAATGACTTAGGGGGATAGACGCCCCTGGTGCTAAGACCATGTATAGGCTATGCCAGTTGGCGAACTTGGCGACGGCGAGCAGCTGTCAAACCCGATATCCATGGGCACTTTAGAAATGATCTGGTCATCCCGGGGGGTCGAGGGGACAAGACCCCACCTTTTAGAGTGGGGGACACACCATACATTTGTCCACCATAATTTTGAAGAAACACCAAAAAAGGTCATCAAATTAACGCGCGAAAAAAATTTGTTAGAATGGATTTTATCGCGCGTGAGCGTTAACAAAATTTTGTGACCTGTTTTTGACCAGTTCAGGTCAAAACTCTTTTTTTGACCAGATCATTTCTAAAGTGTCCCCCCACCTGTCAAACAAGATCGCCGCCACTGCCGATATCACAAGCAAATCAAAGCGTACGCCCAGATATACTTACTGTCCGCGTTCAGCGATTTTGTTGTGACCAAACAGTCTGAATCTGGCAAACTGAGTCTGACTCGGCCTAGCGATGTTGATTGTCCGAGTGAAAAACAAGAACACCGTCGTCTGTACTACGAAGTAATCGATACAATGCACCAGGAAATGTGTCGGCGTTTCTCTTACTTGACATCCAGAATCATGCTCGGTATTGAAGCGTACGTGCGACCATGCAAAGACAATTTCATGAATGTGGATCTCTTGTAGGCCTAACCAATGGCTCGAAACTTTGCCATAAACGTTGATGCAATGCGTGCTTAGGCGGCAAGCATTCGAGCGATTGTAGCTAGGCCTAACTATGACAAAGACAAAAAGCCTAAATCAGTCGCAGAATTACTGAAACTGATTGAAGGTTTTGAAGAGATTTGGCGCATGCTTCAGATCGCTATCACTATCCCAATCACAACGGCCGAATGCCAGCGATCATTTTCTGGCATGAAACGTATCAAATAACATTATAGGTTTTTTATTGCTCCCAAAGAAAATAGATATACAATAACACATTATCAAATTTCACAGTAGTATTAGGTTGGGATACAAAAGGAGGACCTAAAGGGCCCGAGATCCCGCTAAGCAGGGCCACCTATACATGTAGGCTAGGCTACCAATTAATGCAAGTTTAGGTGGAAGTTGATAACATAATATTCGAAAGTGGGAGTGATTTGAATTTACAACTGAAAATGATAATTTATAATTATTATAAATTGTACCTGCGATCAACGTTGTCGCAGGATAGATTGTGTAACATTTTCATACTAGCGATTGAAAGGGACTTAATTGTCGGACTGCGAACTGGGAAAAGGCAACAGCTGCCAAATTCAGCGAGGGAAATAGAAGAATGCCTCTGCGCTATGATCAACAGAAGGCAACGCTTGAGCTTGAACGCAGTTGCTCAAGACCAGATTATAATAGGCCCTATATTATGACTAATAAACTTATTACCTACTAGCAGGGCTGTAGTCGAGGGTATACGCGGGTACACAGCGTATACTCACCTCTAGAGACCGCGTATAGCCTACCCACCTCACAAAATATTTGTACTCAGCTCTAATGCAGTTTCGGAAAACTAACCGGTAGCGTATTGGCCTACTTACTTCTAATTTGTTTCCAAAAACTAACCGGTAGCGTGTACTCACCTCTAACTTTACCACTACAGCCTTGCCTACTAGTATAATTAGGCCCTCTACTAAAACAGCTGCAATGCCAAACATGCAAATACCGTTTTATCTGTAACCTGACAAATTGTGCCAACTGGCAAACATATGGTTCAGACACAAGCGTCTTGCAGCTCTTGCTGCAGTGCAGAGTGCAGGTCCCGCTTGAAATGGGTGCAATTTCGCGACAGAGGTGGGTAATTGTAGGAGGAAGGGTAGGGATTAGGAAGGGGTGGAGGGAAAGGAAGGGAAGGGGAAAGAGGAGGAATTAATGGAGAGTATAGAAGGGGAGGTACGCGAAGGGGAAGGAATGGACAAAAGGGTAGGGGGCAAAGGGGAGGGGCGAGGAGGAGAAAGGGAAGGGCTTAGGGCTGCAGCCTCCAAAACTGAAATCCTAGCGCCGCCACTGATCATATTCGTAATCGTAAAGTAAACTCGAAATTTCTAAATCGCCACTTTAAAGTTAAGCGCAGGGCACCAGCTTATTCACGAGCGCCTTATCGCCAGTCCTCATCTGACAGAATCGTAATTTCATAATAAATTCAGACCTGTAAACTTATAGTTGCTGCTCAACAACGCGGTGTCATAACAAAGATGATTAGTGTCGCCCTCCTCCAAGTCTGAAAAAATTAAGTCGTCAGAATCAGCTTGCACACTTGCGCCCTGCGGTGCCCAAGTCTACATGACGTGGTAAAAGTGATTACATTAGTCCGTTTGTTATACGCGGCCCCGGCATGGTGGACTTCGCGGGGCAGCATGAGTCCGTGATAAACCGTCTGGTGCGTCTGCATTATCTCCCTGTGGATAGCCATCATAGCCCCCACCTTAGATCAATTATGTAGTCTGGCCGACGGGGGCCACTTCTTTGCGGTACTGCATGACCAGGGCCATGTGCTGAACCCTCACATCCCACCGCTGAGGTCAATCTCAGGTCATAGCACAGTTCCATGTAGCCGAGACTGCATGACCGAGTAATACCTAGGGCGGACAATCTAGCGGGGAAACATTTTTGACAAGAATGCTCTATATTGTATAAACTATATGTAAACCAAAGTGCGGTATAAGCAGTTAGTAGCAATAAAGAATATACTTACTTATTGGCGTTACTCTTTCTACCCGTTTTTGTTCCACAGCCGAATAGCGTATACTCCGAGTACACTCCGAGCATGCTCGCCCGTACGTGGAACAGGCCTTTGATGTTGTTTGGGGTAGGAGGTTCCGATGTGTTGTAAGAAACTGGAAATTTTGTTCCAAAATGGTTAGTGAAACACGTTAGTTCACCTCCTTCACGTGTCAAGCATGTTGACAGCTTCAACTATAAAGTATTAGGTTTTTACGTCAGAAATTTACAACAGCAATTCTTTTACATGATGATTTCGCGTCTCGAACATAATTGATGTCATGTGAGGGCGAAGGTATATTATTAGAGACATTTATTTTGCGCCCCTTTTGCACTCAGTTTCCAAGCAGCTGAGGAGTCGAGAATTTTTTTCGGAAATACATTTTTGCAATGACTAAGAATGAAATTTTTTGGACATCGTGTGCTGTTGCTGTTACGCAAGCCAGGCCCCAAATATGTACATGTATAAACAATCCCGCGAAGGGTAGTTCGCGAAGTGTAGTTCGGTATTGAAAACAAAATTAATCAACTGATTATGATTGATCCTGTATGGGCACCATGTGAGTATACTGGCAGAGGTGTTCCTTGGCATTATGCTGTCAAGTAAAGATCCACCATTATTGCTTCAGGCAATAAACTTGGGAATCAGTCTTATGTAGGTAGCTATACAGAAAGTTGTCTTGGGCAATTTTTCGTTTTGGATCCTGGATGGTTTCTATAGTAGTCACTAGAAATCCCAAACCTGCAGAAATTTAGAATACTACACCCAAAAATAATACTAATACCAGAAGTAAGTAAGAATACAATATACATGCTAAAGAGGATATAAAATAATTAAGTAGACATTTAACTTAAAACAAAACTAAAGGATGACTATGTAGGAAGAACTTTTTGAGAATATGTTTATGGCTTAAATCCATAAAAGTACTTCTGATATATAATTTCAGCAAAATGCGTGTTGATTTAAGGTAACTGTTGAATTTATCAAATGGCATAGGTCGAAGTAATGCATTTCAAATAGCCTGTGAAACTGGTTGTATACTGAACAGTGAGGATTTCATGTTATGCAGTGCATTCATTCATCATCAGTTATTTCACTCCACCTAGCATGTTTAAAATTGCATGAATGAAATCCATAATAGTCTTTCTTACTTTATTGGTACTTCCTTTAGAAGTTTGCATTGTTAAAAGTTAATGTGTACATACTACTGTATGAATAACATTAGTTACAGTGATAGCGAATGTATATAACTGCTTAATAATTAAGTATATACCTGCTTGATAAATAATGTAAAATTATACATACGTGCTTAGTAATTAATTTATATATACCTGCTTAGCATTATACTGATTCGGTGATATCGCATTCTGAGTCTGTATGGTGACAAAAATAATGGATGAACAGCATTCAGAGCTTTTGAATTCATATAATAAATTTAATCCTGTTCTGTAGTGTAGTGGCACTAAGTCGGCAAAATAACCTTTAGGTCTTTTTGTGATGTTTAAATTCACTATGGTGGCTTTTTTGTGCTAACTGTTGACTTGTTGTTTGTATGTACATATGAGGTCGCTTAGTGTAGTACCTTTTAAGTACCTTGCTTAAGTGTTATGCTTTTATAAAACAAGACTTTATAATGGAGAGCCTTGAACTTTCTCATTCTGCTTTCACATACAAAATAAATTTCATTAGCAGCAGCAGTTGTGTTTTGTTCTGTGATCAGCAGATATCTAACAAATGAATTTGAAAATTTATTTTATAATAACATTCATTGTCCACAATTTCAGAGCAATTAATTGTTTGTAATTGACCTTTATTTATTAAAGCAACCTCAACATCAAAATGCACATAATTATGTATTATTTTTAAGTTATTGTGCAGACCAGTTGTAACCAGATACAGAACCAGGGAGTAGTTAAACTTTTGTGGTTGTTATAAACTAATAATATGTGTTATAAGCAAGGACATGAGACCTTTGAAAATCTACTCTTATAATTGTAATTTCTTCAGCACCTGGCAAAGCTAAGTTTTTGGGACCGGCTTATTTACAGGTACCCAATAAAAGGAAAATTGCTGAGGTAGGCATTTTGTGTTGAGGTCTCGCTATCAGACAGGTAGACAGCAAAGAGTAAAATTGTGTTTAGAATTGGAATGATGAACTCGTGGAAGAGGAATCAGGAAAAGAGAAAGTGTCATGGTGTGGCTTTGTTAAAAGTTCTGTTTACAGTTCTGAGTGAAAGGTCTGAGAAAAATTTGCTAAACGAGTATTGTTGGTGAGCTGTTCTGGCACTGGTCAGGTAGCTGTTGTAGCTCTGGCTGGTTTATTCCTGGAAGGTGGAACAACATCTGCTGCAAATAAAGTGATGTTGAATACTCTGTTGGTAGAATGTAATAGTTTTTTCTGCTTCTGTATGCTCAGAATTCTTTTTTAATATTCTGCCAAAACCTAATGCAAGACCTAATACAAAAACATATGCACAACCAGCACTTATCGAAAGATGCTAAATGTTGAGATACAGGCAGATTTATGAGGAGTTAAAAATACACATAAAACGTACTGGTAGGTCAAAATTCGCGTAATATGCAGTGCTGTCTCTGTACAGATTTTATTTTCTAATTCCTAGTAGTTTCCATTTTGGTCTGGATATACCTAGATGTACTGCAGTCTGGCTGCTAGGAAACTGTTGGATTGCAGCACCTAGCTGTACATTTTTCTTCACAGATGATGACAAGATTCAAGTAGTGTTTATGGTGAATACATGTCTTAACACAGTGCAATCGGTTAAGACGAAAGACACAAAACTGGAGTAAAAATTTAGTTAAGACCACATTTTGTATTAACCATTAGGCAACAGTAAACGCAGCATGCCAGTCAGAAATACGTTCTGGCTGCAAAGTATGGGCACGAGCATGACTCATCTGTTGGAGAAACTGGCTGATCAAATTACTGACTAAAAGTATATCCTATACATGGGCGTCATTATAGTAATTACCTGCATGATATTTATGGTCTTGCGCACCATCGCATTGTGATGTTTGCTATGGAAAAAGATGGTTGCCTTTTATTTCCTTTTTTGACTTGTCTGAGTTTCCCGGGGAAAGTTCACTGAAGAGCTAAGTGCCTTTTTAAGACTATGATGAATTTGATGCACAGGTGTTTTGACCTTTTGCACTGTTCATAACATTCAGACTCCAGAGTCATGTGAGCATTGCAAAACAATGACTTGACACATTCATTTCAAATGTGGTCCAATTTAGGCATTCGGAATCATGTGATTGTTAAAGTGCAGTAGCCACTCGGTGCAAGTGCCAAAAGTTGAGCAGTTCATATTAGTTCAATTTCTGCAACTGACTTTGTGTTGTTGAAGTTTAATTCTGTTATTTGTTTTTTGTTTCAGAGTTTCTTGTTTGCACCAACAGTTGATGTCGACATTGTCCTTGATGGACAGGACACGAGAAAACTGGTGGAAATGAAGGTGGAAGACGGTAAAAAGGAAAACTGTTACCTTTACTTTGATGGAGAGTCTGTTGCTGGAAAGGTAAGGAATATTTGGTACAGTTAGTAAGTTCATATTGTGGAATGGTTAAATAAACACATATCTATGAGTTAAAAGATTTTAGCTGTATTGTTTAGTATAGTGTAATGGAGACCCAAACAAGTGAAGAAAATGAGAGAAATTCAGAATAACATGTGAGCTGGCGGAAAGTCAGGTGGGCAAGGAGACAGATGTACTTCCAGTTATTGCCAATGTTCTTGCTCTATGGATGATAAATTGCTTCAGTTGATATCAGAGATGACTTTTACTGGTATTGCTATTTTTATTTTGGATGCAATAATTTAGAATCTTGTGAATGTTTATTTTGCTAGGTTAACTTAACCTTACGTCGTCCGGGTACAAGAATCGACCACCAAGGAATTAAAATTGAATTCATTGGGCAAATTGGTAAGAGCTTGTATATATCTTATTTTTAGACCTTTTCATCCTTATAAAGAAAGGATATTCAGATTTTGGATGACTGTTACTGTGAGTGTGCATGAAACTCGAGACTAGTTATTCAGAGACTAGCTGTTGGAAGCGATTAAAAAGTCACAGGCGCCTTACATCTTTCCATACAGTAGAATCTTATCTAATGACTGTTATAGTGCCGTGATCATAATGCACAAGGAATAAATTAGGGCTGCTCAACGATTAAAATTTGTAATCGCGATTAATCTTGCGATTAAATATTTTAATCGCGATTAATCTTGCGATTAAAAATTTGTAATCGCGATTAATCTTGCAATTAAAAATTTGTAATCGCGATTAATCTTGCGATTAAAAATTTTAATCGCGATTAATCTTGCGATTAATCGCATCATGAGAAAATAAAAGGCAATACTGTTGTTGTTGTTGTTGTTGTTTACAGATAGTAATAATAAGTAAATAGTACTTTTTATTGAAAGAGAAACGTCATTGTTTTCAGTTTACCCAATTTTGATCTGCATATAATATAGTGTGCAGAATCACCAAGTTCATCCTCTTTCTGTTTTTCATAAGTCCTGTTTCAGCCAGTTGTTCAGACAAACTAACTTGTTCTCACTGTTAGGTGAGAGTGTAAAACGTTTCTTATTAAGAAACCGTTGCGGCCCGTGCGCAGATGATACGAAGGTGCATTAAAGCCCTATGATGATATTTAAATTCTTTGTTAGTGCTTGCACGCTACCATATCTGCCGTTTTAAAAATAAACTCACTGTTCATTATAGATCGTTTGAGTTCTTTCTTGCTTTTTTTTCTCCGACATTATATAGATTATTAATAACCCGCTAGAAGATAATCATTTTATAATACGAACTAAGATCAAACTATAAGCATGTGCACAGAAACTTTGACGGAGAGGACGAATATAACTAGTCCATACCAGGTCTACACCGCCATTAACTGGAAATGCTTTTGGTTGCTTATGAGTTCGCCCAACACAACTGTGTGAAGTAAGCCCAATCTTGACCAAGACTATGTCATGTCATGTCAATCCGCCGTCGTCGCTTCGCGACGGTTGGCTGCATGAACGGACTATCGCTGCCCAGCATTGTCTGTCTTTTGCGACTTTTAATAAACCAGCTCCTGAAAGGCGAGTCCAAGTTATGATGTTGTCGAACCAACAGATTCTTGGTCTCCCGCGTCCACGAACTCCCTCCACCAGACCCGTCATCACACTACTCTCGATGCTATCCTGCGGTTGTCGCATAACATGTCCAAAGTACCGTAATTTTCGAGATTTGATATGACCCAGTAAGTCGCTCTTTATCCTCGCCTGTTTGTAAACTTGTTCGGTGGTCACCATTTCTGTCCACGAAATTCGAAGTAATTTCCTGATACATTTGTTCTCAAAAGCCTGGATGTATCTTTCTTCTTTAGTGTCCAGGCCTCGCAACCGTATGTTGCCACCGGCCACACCAAGGCTCTCATCAAACGTAGCTTGAACTTAGTGCTGATTGCTTTGTTTTTCCACAACTTTGCCAGCTTAATCATAACCGTTGTACCCATGGCTTCACCTCGCCATTACAGTCTGCATCCTTCTTTACTCTGCTTCCCATATAGACAAAAGAGTCTACCTGCTCCAGCCTACCATCGACCACCCTGATCTCAAGTACTTTATCGGTATTCGTCATTACTTTTGTCTTTGTGGCATTAATCTTCATGTTATACTCGTTTGCAGCTCCCTCAACCCTGCACACCAACTCTTGTAATTCCTATGGTGATGTAGTCAATAAGACAATGTCTATGGGCTTCGGCAATACTTCACGCATTGCAGTGTTCGGTAAATTCCTATCCAAAACAGTGTTTGCGATTAAAATTTAATCGCGATTAAATATTTTAATCGCGTTAATCGTCAAGAAAATTTAACACGTTAATCGCGTGCGTTAACTGCGATTAAACAACAGCCTTCGAATAAATCCATGGTCGCCTCAAGTGAGATCCTAGCCGAAATTCATAATCTGTTTGAGAGGCTTGTGAAATCCGATGGGTCAGGGACAGCATGATGTCAAAATTAGTCCCGAACTGGACATAATATTCAGTTATTTTTCTTAATTTGTTATGTTTAAAATTGTTATTTATTACCTTTTATTTTACTTCTACCTTTGCTGCTTACCTTAAGTAACTGGGTACAAAGTTTAACATTGCCTTTGAGCACAAGCTGTCCCCTTGTGAATGGATTACTTTTCGTTATAGTTGAATTGATTCTGGTCTATTTGGAAATTGTTCAGAGCTGTTCAATGATCGCAGTAACCGCCATGAATTTACCTCTCTCGTTCGAGAGTTGGCTCGAGCAGGAGAACTGTCACAAAACATGAGCTACGACTTTGAATTTGTTCAGGTTGAGAAGCCATACGAGTCCTACACTGGAACCAACGTACGCCTACAGTAAGTGAGAGTTCATGACGTTACTGATTTTAAAATAGCACGAAAATTTAGAGTCCTATTTTTGGCAGCCGTTTGAAAGAAAACTATGTTCAGATAAATATGGAAAAGTCACCACTAAAAGGCTTTCACATACATATAGTGCCAAATTAATGGAATCCTATCATCAAGAGTTGACAGATGACAAATATTCAGGGTTCCTGACCAGTCCATCTTGCATATAAGGCTGATGCATCTTTGGTCTAGAGCTGTTACCTCTGGGTCACACTAATCCCGATTTACGATGCTTGGTGTTTTAGAATTGATTAATAACATTCTTTTATGGCGCTTACCCTTCTTCACCTGTATTGGCTCATGCGTGACTTTACTGTGGCTGCTTGCCATAACAATTGACTCATTTAATTATAACTTATAATATGCAAATGAACCAATAATTCAAGTACTTGCCACTTTAATATTTTACTAAGACAGTTCTCTGATCCAGATTTCTTTGAAAATATAATTGAGACTTTGCATATGATTAAACAAAATCCCAAATGTAATACAAAGATACTAATAATTTTGATAAGATACTTCCTACGAGTGACAATGGTGAAGCGGCTGAGTAACGTCGTTAAAGAGCTTCCGTTGGCGGTGCACACTCTGGCGCGTTACCCGGATACAAACAGTTCCATCAAAATGGAGGTCGGAATTGAAGACTGCCTACACATCGAGTTTGAATACAATAAGTCAAAGTGAGCAGAGTTTACTTGTATTATTTGTCAGGTCTTTGTATAACTCTGTAACCTTGTTCTTGTTTGTGCATAACTTTTTATAGATAAATAGACAATCGTATGGATGTCATGTGAAGTTCAATATCTCGAATTAACCCAGGATATAATTTTGTGTAAATTATAAGGAGGAAGTGTCTTGAAGATACTTCCTCTGGCTAGATTTGTCAAGCAATGTTTCCTTTGACCTTATGACCTTTTGAAAATGGAGAATAAATAGTAATTGACCAAGTTATTTGTACTATGAATCTGTAAATTTTGCAGAATTTCTTAACGTCTTAAATCTGGTTATTTCCTAATTCTGAAGTACATTGAGTTCACTCATTAAAGCATGATCTCTTGCCTTAATGGGTAAAATGTTACGAGTTCACTATTTTTGTCCTGTATAGATATGTAATAAAAGTAGCATGTAACATTTTGGTATGTATGCCAGGCAGAACTTCAACGCACCGATGCTTGTGATAAATCTTAACCTAATGCAGTTTAGCATATAATGTGCAAGGCATCGACTGATGGTGCATCATAAGCTAGCTAGGGCTGTACCGAATATTCGCTTCGTATTCGCTTCTTGGACGAATAGTGAGCCAAATAGCTATTCGGTATTCGGCCAAATAGTAGCGGTCGGACCGAATACGAATAGTGGTCATGTGACATCTGTTTCTGCATATGCGGCTGCTATAGCGAGTGGAGTGAACGTTAAGTAAGTGACAATTTCTAAGTTTAGTTAAATTGGTTCCATTCCTAGTTTACACAGACTGACAGAAGGATGCAAAAATTACATGTAGTTAACTGTTTAGTTTTAGTTTATGTATTAAATTTACTGAACTGAAACTTTTGCTTACATTTGAAATTTTGAATGTTGTCAGTAGACCTATTTTGTACACTATTCATATTCGTATTCGGCCGAATATTTGGTCCAATTATTCGTATTCGGCCGAAACTTCGGTACAGCCCTAAAGCTAGCATATTAAATTTAAGACTTTGTCTTTTGAATCTTGTGAGGCAGCTGAGCGAGACTGTTCGAACTATATGCTGGCTTATTCGTCTGTTTGTTGAGCTGTCTGATTTAAATTACCCAGGTATCATTTGAAAGATGTAATAGTAGGCAAGATATACTTTCTGCTGGTCCGTATCAAACTGAAGCAGATGGAATTGGCTATTGTCCGAAACGAAACAACGGATTCTGGGTCGGGTAAGTGAATGGCCCTTCCCTGAAATGCCACCATCGGGCCTTGCCATTCCAAATCCTGTGCTCTGGAGAATTTCAGATCAGTAGCACTTCTCAAACTCCATGTGTCGATGTATCTCTCTTTGTTTTGTGTTTTAATTTTGGTTTACGTGATTGAAATTTTGCAACGGGAATATATTCTTTGAAAACGACTTCCATTCTGCGCCTCTGAGGTGCTCTTGAAGTGGCGCTTTATAAATTTATTTTTATGTTTGTCATTGCTTTGTGGACCGTTTATTATTTGTGCTGTGAACTGATTGCTAATATGTTGTTAACTGCAGATGGATGATATTTTTAAAGACTATTGCTTTTTAAGTTGATTTTATTTTTTTTGCTTTGAATGTTAATTCATTTACAAATGTTTTGCATGTTTAGATACCATTTAAAAGATGTAGTTGTTGGAAAGATTTATTTTCTTTTGGTCCGAATAAAGATAGAGCGAATGGAAATACAAATTATAAAAAAGGAAACAACCGGAACAGGTATCTATGCAATGGAAGTCTTTCATTTTAAAATCTGTTTTTTTTTTGAATTTTCTACAATTTGTAAATTATTTTGATTTGGTTCTTTTCTTCGTGCATATGATTGTTCTGTGTGATCGAACATCTTTGATAATTATTAATATCTGATGCCCTGGCATTTTGTATGCTGTGCATTTTTTATGCTTTCATTTTTTGTGCTTTACATTTTTTGCTGTGCAATTTTATGCTTTCATTTTTATGCTGTGCATTTTCTGTGCTGTGCATTTTTATGCTGTGCATTTGTATGCTTTGCGTTCTTTATGCTGTGCATTTTTATGCTTTGCATTTTTTTATGCTGTGCATTTTTTGTGTGTATTTTTATGCTTTGTATTTTTTTATGCTGTGCAATTTTTATGATTTGCATTTTTTATGCTTTGCATTTCGTATGCTGTGCATTTTTATGCTTTGCATTTTTTATGCTTTACATTTTTTATGCTGTGCATTTTTATGCTTTGCATTTATTATGCTGTGTAATTTTATGCTTTACATTTTTTATGCTTTACATTTTTTATGCTGTGCATTTTTTATGCCAGATCTGTGCTAATGTAGTTAGCACCAGATCGCAGCTAATCGATAGCACTGATCTGTTGGTTGGGCCCTGCTTTTGTGTGGGAGCCTGCCAATGGTGTCTCCATGAGCTTTCCAAATACTCTAACACTCTGCTTACTGATAAACATTTAGTTCTTTGTGACTTTACCATCATTTTGGTTGGTGTAGACAGTGCTTTTGTGGAGTACTTAAAATGTGCAATGTTAACTGCATTGGTGTCTTCTACCCATGAGTAGTGTAGTGCATTAAGGCATTAGCCATCCATCTTAGCTCTGTGTCTGGGGTTCAAGTCCTTTGTTTGACATTGACAGTGCAGCTGAATGGTGATACAGCAGTTGATTTAATCACCCACCCAGTCATAGCAAATCTGCAGATTCACACCTGTAAAAACACTCCTGTACTTTGAAGGAGAGTTTATTATTGCTGGTGGCAAAATTGGGATTGGTTTGAACAATTCCAATATGTGCTCTATGGGTGGGATATTAGCCTAGAGCAGCGGTTCTCAACCTTTTGAGACTCAAGGACCACTTTTAAACTTTGTATCTAAGTCGCGGACCACCACTAAAAATTGTGCAACAAACAAATTAATACAAAAGAAATTTTTGCCATAAATCCGCGTATTATTAGTTTAATGGTGCCATTTAGCCGATTCTAGCGATTGAAATAAATTAAAACTTGACAAAATGTGTCTGTTTCCATGTTTAAATTATAAAAAAATATAAATTGTAGGCCTTGCTCGCGGACCACCAGGCAGATGGCCGCGGACCACCAGTGGTCCGCGGACCACAGGTTGAGAACCGCTGGCCTAGAGGACAGCTGCATATTATTTTGCCGCTGATTCTAAATATGGAGTCTGAAGATTGGTTACAACCTTGCAACCTATTTTGGAAGGTCATTTCTGCAGTTTGGTTTCTCTGCAGACTGTAATTGATTAATTGATGCAATAAATGTTCTGTTACTTAGCTGTGGCTATTAGGTCACCAAAGGTAAATGTTTGGAAGAGTGACTTAAGTATAAAACTTACTGTGTTTTTCAGTTATTTTGTTGACATTTTGTCATACTTTTATAGGACCAAACACTTTGAGTGACAATGAAACAATAACAAAGTATGAGATCATGGATGGTCTTCCAGTCCGTGGTGAGTCTAAAGATCTTCTGTGTATTGGGGAGGGCGATAGAGTAATGGTAACACTCATGGCTAGGAGAGCATTAGGTTCGCGGTTCGATACCCGTAACCCCCTCTAGGGCGGCACCTTGCATGGCTGTCACACCGTGTGTTTAATTAAGATATTGATTGTACTTTCATGTTTCAATGTAATCTTGCTGTGTCTGTCAGTTTGATATAAAAAAGAATATTATAATTAATAACAATAATAATTTTCTTTCTCTCGTTTAACCCATTCAGCCGAGTTTCATTTTTTGCTCTTTAAAAGTTGGGCTTACACTTGGATTAATTTAATATACTTTTAATTTTATAATTTTAATTTTTTGTTTAATTAAAAGTGACATGTGGTTGATTTACTGTGTATGTAGGGTTATACAATACTAGACATATTGGAATAACAATGTGGCTTGGTTGTCTGGTGGTGGTGCGCTGGTTCTCTAATCCAACAACTGTGGTTTTGACTTTTGAGTCTGCTGTTTAAACTCTGTTTAATAACCATAGATAAGGGTTGTTTTGGTACATATATTTTGCATCTAATATTCAAATTTGTATTCCATGATGGTGCATTTTATTTAAAAGTATTGGATTGAGTGCCTCTGAGTAGGTCTCTTGAAGAAGCGCTATATAAATTTCCAGAATGAATGAACCTGGATCAGGTGAGCATTGCATGTTACATTTCAGGTGAATCTATTCCAATCCGACTGTTTCTAAGCGGCTATGATCTTACGCCAACAATGAGAGACATCAACAAGAAGTTCTCCGTTCGATACTACATCAATCTTGTCCTAGTTGACGAAGAAGACCGAAGATATTTCAAGCAACAGGTTGGATGACGTCTTCTTTTCAAACTAAGCTTCTCCTGTTGTTGAGGTTTTTCGTAGCATCAACAGGCGTGTTAATTAGTGGACAGGTGCTTCAGAGGTGCTCGATTAAGTTCGTGATGCATAGATATGTACATACATGCAAGCATGCATACATACCTACATACATCCTGATAAGCTTGTATTCATATCATGGCATGCAAATGTACATACCTACATGCAAGCATGCCTACATACATATCATGGCATGCAAACTTACACATCTCCATGCTTGCATGTGCATAGTTCAATTCATATTATTAACTTCTGTAGTGCCAGTGTCCTATGCGCAAAGCATCAACCGATGGTACACCAAAGCCAAGCCGTAATTAGGTCAACATCCAAGTGATCGTCTGTTGTGACAGACAGCCTATGATGGATAAGCAGTTCAAAATGGATGAGTTTTAACATACATACAAGCATGAATACATGCAAACATACATTATGTATGTACATGCTTGCATACACAGATACGTTATGCGGTTTGAGTGAAGTCATGTTTTGTTGTGTGTGACTTTGTTTCAAGCTGACGTTCTCTTTCAGGAAATCACCTTATTCCGCAAGGCCGAAAAACCAAAGCGAACTGTTCCAAATTCTGTCCTGCAGAAAGGCTCCAGTCCACAGGAGACCAGTGCTCCGTCAAACACCCAGTCCAGCGATGCTTCCGAAGACAAGTTATCGGAGTAGAAGCGGCACGGCTCTGTTCTTGATGTTTTTGTTGTCTGCAAGCGTTTCTAACTATTCTCGTCAAAATGCTGACCTTCATTCTCGGCCGATTCGTTTGTTACTGAAGACTCTGCTGCTGCCGATAAAGCCAAATGGATAGATTAATGTTCAGATACATTCTAGCCGTCGGTTATAAGTGTGTGGAAGATTGTTCGCCATTAATGTTTGTTACAAGTTAATGTGCAATAAGTGTGACAGGAATGGTTTTGGAAGCAATGTAAAAGCAGCTTGTAATCACAGATTTCGTATTTCTTACTTTTCAGGCGTGTTAATTTAGTTGTACAATTTTATTTCTCTTTGCGATAAGAGTTTCTTGTGTAGTTCAGGTCGCATGCCTTTGTTGAATCTTGATGTTGGAGGAGTAGTTTTGAAATAGATGTATTTCGTGTGCTTCAGAGGAGAGTTCGGTTTAAAGAGTGATCTGATAATGATGGGAAGTTCTGAGGTTCATAGACGAAACTTTGGAAATGTTTGATGCTAATCATGACTGGAAATTAATTTAGATTTGTCCATTAATTTGTTTTTAGTTGCAGGAAACTTAGTAAGGTAGGAAATGGTATTCATCTAATTAAAGGCTGTCATTTTCTTGCAACTCTGCAGCAAAATGCTGTACAGGATGTTGGATTGTTCTGTCCAAGCGTGAAAACGTAATTGGTAATTCAAGAACTCTTCCGCCTTTACTCACTTGTTTAGTCTACAAAATTATGTAGCGCCTTTGCAGAAGGTTGCATCCCTCGAACATGGATTGTTCATTATGTGTTAACTCTGCACATTTTTATAGCTCCTTTTAAGAAGGTTGCATCCCTTGATATTGAATTAGTATTTTAGCTGATGGTTAATAGGATTTAAGTTCTGAATGTTTGAATGACTGGCTGATGCCTGTCCACTGTAGCACAGTGCTGCGTAAGTTGTTTGATGAGTTTTAATCAGACTTGTGTTGCTATGTAATTACCGGTATACTGCTTTTAAATTTGTTTTATCCTGATGAATGTTGACAGAATGTGTAACTTTTACATTACTTTACTGATTATATATGATTAATCACTTTCCTAGTCATAGGACTATAACAGGAAGATGCACTAGATAAGTTATTCAAATATTTCCTGTATACTTGTAGCCCCTAGATATAGAGATATAATATTATACTTATTATTACTATCGTAATTTGATTTGTTACGTTTCCACAGTTAATCGAAGAAGGACTAGCAGTTCTTAATAGACAGAGTCTAATGTGTTGTCAAAATTGCTGTTATAACTTGTCTGCAAAGCAGAAGCTGTTTAAAAGTGAACTATTACATGTTAGAATTTGTCTACAGCCTGGAATTTAATGACACTTTATACTCTTGTACCGTTTCCAAACTACTTCCAGTTCAGCCCTCCAGTTTCAAAGGGATACAGTGGTCAGAGGGAGAGACGGGGACACAGACAGACTGACAGCAGACAACAGATAGAGAGACAGACGGATAGAAGCAGGCAGTGAGATTTTTCTCTGACCTACGAACTTTTAACCTGGCTTTTCCAATGGATTATGATTTTTGACTATGTTTTTAGTTGAAGCAACCATCTGTCGATGTCGCGTGCTTTATAATAACGGCGCTGTAGACGTCATTATGGGTAGCTTAGATGATGATAGTAATCTTAGAGAGTAGGAGATAGAGGAAGTAGCAGACAGAGAGCCAGACAGTCTGGCCTAGTATTCCTGACAGATTCCAGACCAATTACCATTTCAGAGATGCTCTATTTTAATGGACACAATGCAGGGCATATTTTAAGGGATTTGGACTACTGGGACAAAGTTGGCCACGACAGTACATTTTAGAGCATTTGCTGTCAAATGGAGCCCGTTTTAGCCACTTAATATTACCTGGGATAAATCACCCAAACTACTGGGACAAATCATAAAACTACTGGGACATTTGTCCCACTAGTTATACAGTTAAAATATGCACTGATACAATGCATTTTAGAATGCAGTTCCTGAAGCTGTTTGCTTTGCTGCACGCCTGCATTTGTTATCATTCGGTTCTCGAGACGTATACATATTTGAACATGCTTATCCTCCTTCGGCTTTCTTTTCTCAGCTAACTTAACTCGCCTGGAATTAACTGCACCCAGCAATTGGTCCAACATTGGCTCAACGTTTGTGTTTGTGTGTGAATCTTAGAAGGTTTTGACCTTCCTTCACAACTATCAGTTCAGCTTGTCTGAAGCCTGCCCTTCACCTCGGTTTACTTGCACTTCACTTCAGGTTTAATTTTAATAACTTTCCAAAACAATGCAGAACTTATTACATGTATCATATTCAATTTCTCACATCAGTTCAAGTAACCGCATTGTAGTTGCTATCGCAATTGCATATTTGTTTAGATCCAGCTAAAGTGAATCTCGTCTCAAGCGCTTGCCACTTGAGAACACAAAGTTGCGATCAAATAGAATGGTATTCAGATGCTGAACCGAAAAACGAAAAGCCAAGAACCTCTCAATGATTAACGTTTTAAAAGTAATTATAACATCAGATCACAGCAAGAAAGCTTCTCACATCATCTCTATTTTTTTTTATTAATTTCGTATTTCTATCACAGCCTATTGCAAAATGGCTGTATCCAATTTTACATTAAGGACATGTTTGCTGTGCTACCCCGAAACCTATTCAACCGCACCTCCATCCCGCGTAGGCATAGCCTACCGCCCTACCCGGCACCACAGGTTGGCATTCGCTATCTTCTGTAAGTGCTGACTCCAAAGACAAGGACTTCTCTACTAGACAAGGTCTTCTGTCTTCCTCAAGAGACTATATTCTCTCGGCAAGCGCACCATTTTTGTTACGTGTCCTAGACTGGAACTCTGTTCCGGCAAACATTCGCTTTCCAGAGTATGTTCTAGCCTTCGGATATCAACTAGCCTAAACTCGTCTCTTCCTGGACTCGTTTCCTCCGTAGGCTGTTTCCGTGTCTTCTCATATTCCCTACGTGACTTTCGACTGGACTCGGCCTGTTGTTTGGCTAGCGCATCGATTTTGCTTAGTATCCTAGCGACCATCGATTGATGCATTTAGTATTATCACAGTGACGATATAGACGAATTTTTAGATTAGAGTCATGGATCAACAGTTGTTAGACTGCTGAAAAACTAAATAAATATCCGCTTACGTTAACATTGCATTGTATGACTCTACCCCCAACGAATTAACCTCTTAAAATAGACCTCATTTGCGGCTTGCTAAAAGTTTTCGGGCGCCATCGGTTGATACCTTGTGCTTTAAACGCAATAGCAGGTTACTAATTATTGATAATAATCAGTTAATACTCAATATTAAGTAGCTCAATACTCGACGCTATTGTATGATGTCATCTGAACTTATTGTGACGTCATCTTGAACCGAGTTAAATTGCGCATTCCTCATTTCAAGTTGCCATAGCGCGTCGAACAGTAAAGCCAGTAATACAAGGTTTTCTGAAATTTTAATTCGATTTCTATCGAATTTCTTCGACGACAAATGACTCTGAACGTTGTTTTCAAGTCCATTCCTATCGAAGACTACTAACGAAACCATAATGTGACAAAAGAGTACGTTATTCGCAACCAATCTTTGTTGTTCGTCAGAGTTCTGGAAAATTTTTGATCGAGAAAAATGCTAGATGAGCATTTGTGCTGTTGGAACCAACAGTACTGATGAAAAGAGAAGAGGGAGGACTGCCATGGCAGGCAAGTCAAACAGCTTTACCATGAATTTAAGCTGAAATACGAAGTTAATCATAGCTTCAATCTTTGAGCTACTCAGTTTCGCTCCATAGTTAGTGTTTGCATAAAGTTCGACAGTCGCAGGTTTTGAGAAGTCTAATACATGTAATCAAGTTAGGTGAAATCGGTTATGCCCCTAATTCAAGGTGAGATACAATATAGATAGAGGTGAGGATAAGTCGAGGAAAGGTGCAGAACGGCCACATTATAAGGTGTGGTCAGGTAATTTTAATCTTTGAGTGACGCTATGCAAATTTAATTAATGAAGGAATAAATGAAAGTGTAACCACAAGTGAAACCGTGAATCTCTGGAACCCAATGAATCGCTTGGTCTTGTATTGAAGGCTTATTGCAATGTAGGCAAGCACTGCAGTGACTGCACTGGTCTTTGTAGATTTGGAAAACTGTTCATACACAGTTACACACATAGGATGATAGGCCTACATTGGCCCTACATGCACTCGTACACATAATGTACATAATGCACATAATGCATACATACATATACGGATATATATATATATATATATATATATATATATATATATATATATATATATATATATATATATATATATATATATATATATATATGGCTTGCATTGGCTACATTGATATAGGGCCTACTGGTTTAGTTACGTGGCAGATGGACAACTAGAGACGGTCTTGCTTGACCAGATTAAGGCACTGTGTGGTGTTACTAGCAGGGCCATATAAACTTTTGAAATGGTAGGAGTGTTGAGCTTGCCATTTGGTTTTGGTCTGACAAGACCCTAGTTTGTTAGTTTTCTGCTTAGGCTCTGTTCTTA
Source organism: Allolobophora icterica (assembly GCA_963556255.1). Lineage (NCBI taxonomy): Eukaryota > Metazoa > Annelida > Clitellata > Crassiclitellata > Lumbricidae > Allolobophora > Allolobophora icterica. Next base: position 15,898,234 of record OY744605.1, on the reverse strand, counting down.
GAGTTTTGAGGAGAAGCGATTGTGGTTTATTCCTGGTAGTTAAGACGTCTAAGATCGTTGTTTCGTGTCCTGCTTGACCAACGTACAGCGTTGCTGTTTTCGCTTAGGCTGTTTGCTGATTCAACTCTACGACTGTCGTCCTGTTGTATGGTGGAAGGTCGTCAGAACGTTTCGAAAGGTAGGCTGTTTTATATTATTTTGTTTTAAATAAAATTATGTTATCTTATCCCAAGTTGGAGTCATTATCCCAAGTTGGAGCCATTATCGGCAGCAGTCCAATGATTCTCTTGACCTTTCCAAATGGAGACTCATGTTGTCCAGTTTGCAGTTAGTAGGCTAGGCCTACTTTGAAACCCTATACACTGGGTGAGTCCATATGGCAGGGATCGATACCTCAATAACAATTAAGCGCTTGAAAATCGCAGAGTGGCGAAAGAGATAATTATGACTATATAGGCCTATTCTATAGATAAGAACGCATACTAAGAACAGTGATGAACTCGACAGACGATAATTATGTGTTCTTTGTTTTCAAAAAGTTTTTCTAGGATAAAATTGATAATTTAAAATAATGTGCTGATTTCTGGACTGACAACATGTTTTGGCATCTCTGGAACTGCTCTCAGATGGGTCACATCCTACCTACATGGTCGCTCTCACACTTTTACAATCGACCAGTCAACTGCAGCTCCTTCCTGTCTTGATAGGCTACTGATGGTGTTCCACCAGGGCTGTAGTCGAGGGTATACGCGGTAGGCTATACATACAGCGTATACTCGCCTCTAGAGACCGTATATATATACTCACCTCACAAAATATTTATATTTATTTATATTAAAATACATTAGCGTATACTCACAAAATACTGTAGCGTATACTCACCTCTAATTTGTTTAGGAAAACTAACCGGTAGCGTATAGGCTACTCACCTCTAATTTTACCACTACAGCCCTGTGTTCCACATGGACTCTGTGCTTGGCCCAATATTTTTTTCTGCTTACGTTTCACCTATTGGTCAGCTTATATCCGAGTTTGCCAGTTCTCATCAGCAGTACGCTGATGACTGAACCAGTCATGATCATAGGTTAGAGCGTGATGATCGTGGTTCGCCTTCCGATGCTTGGTTATTTAAGAGATTTAAATCTCGTTCTAGCACGGGCCGTACACAAAGACCTATTCAAACGTTCAAACGGGCAGCGGTGGTGAAGGATCTCACGTGATAAATTCATTTTACAAATGAGTAGGTTCGAGGCAACGCATGCGGTCGCTATATAAAAACGTACGTTTGCACCAAGTTGTACACTGCCCTTGCAATCGGTAGCGTTAAGTTTAGCATCATGAAAGTTGAACATTGCTTGGATCAAGTTGGATGAAATATATTCCTGGTTATCCAAATCTCACCAAGTCTGATACAGTTCTCTAACTCTTCTTTGGCACTTGTCAGCGGTTATTACTTCCCTTTCCTCCCATGCATCAATTTAATATAGTCGCAAACATATCTCGATCTGTCAGAAACAAGCACAACTCTTAACGTCACATTTAACTCTACTCTTACTTTTTACTTTTACGTAAAACCGCCTTCCTCCATCTTAGAGCCCAAAGGCACATACGACCTGTTCTTACTGACGATATGGCCAAGTCTAAATGCTATTGCTGTAACTTAATTAAGTGTTCAGCCAGGACTGGATTATGCTAATTTCGTTCCTGTTTACACCTCTTCTCGTGATATCACAAGATTACAACGGTGCAGAACTTGGCGGCACATCTCGTTTGTCCTAGTAGCAAACTTTCATCGATCCGCTGATCATCTGCCACAACTCCGCTGGCTCCCTATATCAAGGCGTACCGATTTTGAAACGATTAGCCTACTATCACCTAACAACTCCTTCATACTCGGCAACCTGCTTACCTCCGATACACAATTGACTATCACTTTCCTGCCCTTGCCACACGATCCGGTGCAGGGACGTATCTAGCGTTGGGCTTGGGGGGGGGGCTTAAGCCCCCCAAACGAAGTTGAAGCCCCCCCAAACAAGGCAAGCCGTTGTATGCTTACGGCTAAAATTCGTATGAACACTGTATAAATGTTGCCATGTTCAAGGCTTAAGCCCCCCCAAACGAAAAAGGCTAGTTACGTGCCTGATCCGGTGATCTTCTGAAGCTTCGCTAACCTGTTTGTTAGTAAGGCTTTCGGTGCAGCCTCACCCACAGCCTCACCCACTGTCAGCAATAATATAAATACCTCTACTTGTAAGGTCAGCCTCAAAATCTCCTTTAGGAATCCATCAGGAACTTGCATGGCTTCCAACCTTGGCTATCCATCCCTTTCCCCTAGCTACTGACCGTGCCTCTGATTCAAGTAGCCTATTAACGTCTGGCACCTTATCTCATATTATTCATTCATTCTTTCTTCCTTTTGAAGTCTGAAACTTATGTGACAAAATACGCGCTTGAACAACAGCCTAAAGAAATACACGGCCATCTTGGTCACGCCACAGCCTCCGAATCTCCTATCCCAGCGTTTCCCAATCTTTTTTGGCTACGGAACCCTTTGGACTTGAACATTTTTTGACGGAACCCCGACCTAAACACAGCGTATTCTGGTAGGCCTGCAATATTTTTAAGCAGTGATCGAGGTGTGTTCAGTTTTAATAAATAAAAATTAGATTATAAATTGTTTTACATGAAATTTCTCCACGGAACCCTTGTCTAAACCTCGTAGTCTGATTTATAATTAGGCCTATTGTAACATCACATTCAAACAACACTTATCCAATTGCTTCGCGGAACCCTTGTCTTTCCCTCACGGAACCCTAGGGTTCCGCAGAACCCACTTTGGGAAACACTGTCCTATCCCATACATTCATATATTTATACATGTATGCAAACATACATACAAAGTGGTCATACATGCATACATAAAGACATGCATACATATAAAATTATGCATACATACATGCGCAAATATACATTCATTCATACGCACATTCATATATACATACATGCATACATTAATGCAAACTTACATAATATTATATGCATTGATGCATTCATACATAGGGGATAGTTTCCTCCAGCTTTGGCTCGTATGGACACAACACATTTATGCCTCTGCAGTCTTTTCATTGTATTCCAGCGAAAACCGAAGCATTTCCATGAAATCAACCATAATGAAACAGGCACTTTGTGCTTCAGAAAGCCTGCCAAAAGCGCTGTCACCTGGCCAAATATAACAGTCTTTGATTTTAAACCTATACATCATTTTAAACATCTTACAATATTTTAGCGACCAACAACTGCTCAAGCAAGGCGCCATATAAATGTATACAACATCATCCAGCAACGTAACTAGGATTTTTCGTTTGGGGGACTTAAGCCTTGAACATGGCAACATTTATACCGTATTCATACGAATTTTAGCTGTAAGCATACAACGGCTTGACTTGTTTGGGGGGCTTCAACTTCGTTTGGGGGGGCTTAAGCCCCCAAGCCCAACGCTAGATACGTCCCTGACATCATCATGTTGATAAATTACACAGGTCAGTGAACTCCGGCAGTTTTGGCACCGTCTGTCCTGGCAGCCTGTCAGCTCTGGCACCGTCAAGCCCTGGCACCGTCAGTATTGGCATCGTCAGCACTCGCATATCGTCAGTTCACCGACCTTCGCGGAAGAAGCTAAGTTTGAATTTGATGCTTACTGTCCGAATCTAAATCAAGATACACATTAGATATGGACGATTTATTTGCATTACCCACATTCTGCCATTTTGTAGCAAAACGTATGTTTTATTTTTTATCTAGATTCGTGATGTTTTATTACAAAAGAACTAAAATCTGTCTTTTGTTGAGTTGTAGTGTAAAAGAGACATTTCCAGTATGCATCGGCAGAGTAAAGATCTTCGCTTGAAAGATCACAATTCCAGACGGAAGCGATTAAGACGATCCAGTTGACCGACTCTCGTGGAAGCAGATAAGTTTGAATTTGATGCTAATTATCCGAATCTAGATCAATATAGGCCTACAGATTAGATTGTTAAGTCACGGTTGGATTCAGCATATGCGCGGCCTATTCTCTTAGAAATTTATTTCCGTGAGTTCGGTTTCTCCTTTATGAAAATGTGAATGTAAATCTTAGATATTTCTCAGCGCCACAGAAAAGCCGCGTCAAGGCGACCAGCTTGTCCACCGGGGCTATTTCAAACGAAGTCTGCAATATTCAGGCTACCTTGTCCGTTCCTGTGCCAGGTCAGAGTCCGGGAAGGTCAAGCCGAGGAGACGGCATTATGCTACGATGGTAATCGGTGATGATGGTGATTCTGTGGTGGTGCAGGAATAGAATCAGAATAGGAATGATTGAAAAGTTCGGTTTTCAGTCGTGAGTGGAAAGCAGCAGAGCAAGGTAAGTTAACTGGCGAGACAGCAGGATGAGCAAACAGGCGTTCATTCCAAAGAGCCGGTGCAGCATATACTCAGAAGCGGTTGCAGTAATTAAGAGAAGAGACTGCAGTTCAAGATAGAGAACGATATCATGATGAGCGAGTAGACCTGGGTGGTTGGATGGTGATTAGCTGGCGAATGCAAGAGGGTTGAGAGGTTTGACGAGCGTTGTAGGTAAGAGATACAATTTTGTAATAGATGCGCTGAGGGACTCTTATCCAATGAAGTGATTTGAGAATACGGGTTGTGTGGTGGTGTTTGGGAGTTTTGGTGTCTGCACGGGCGAGAGCATTCTGGACTGTTTGCAGACATTTTATTTGAGAAGAATCGATGTTGTAGTAAAAGGAATTACAGTAGTCGAGCCTGGCATGGACAACTGAGGTGTCTTTTATGCAGGCGGTCTTGTATTCAAGAATTTGGCGCAATCGACGAAGGTCACGAATGTGCATGGCACTGCATGTAACAAGTTCGAGATAGCTGGGTGATGTGGTCGGCAAAGGTGAGTTTTTTTATCGATGTTTCTAAGATTGCGGACAGGCGTTGAGTAAGGCACAGAGGAAGCATTATCATCCATCATCATCATCATCATCATCATCATTATCATCGTCATAATCATCATCACCATCAACATCGACCACCATCACCAATGACCACCATCATCATCGACCACCATCATCATCATCATCATCGATCATCGTCATTATCGACCACTATCATCGATCATCATCGACAATCATCATCGATCGTCAACGACCATCATCATCGACAATCATCATCGATCATCACCATCTTCAAACATCATCGATCATCATCGATCGTCATCATCGATCATCATCATCGATCACCATCATAATCGATCATCGTCATCAGTACCATCACTATCATCATCGATCATCATCATCATCATCATTCAATATCATCATCATCATCATTATCATCATCATCATCGGTCATCATCATCATCATCATCATCATTATCACCATCATCATAGACCATCATCGTCGATCATTAACAACATCATCATCATCACCATCATCATCATTATCACCATCATCATAGACCATCAGCACCAACATGATCATCAACATCATCGATCATCATCATCAGTAATCATCATCATCATCACCATCGACCGCCATCATCATCATCATCATCATCATCATCGATCACATCATCATCATCACCATCGATCATCATCATCATCATCATCGTCATCATTATCATCACTATCATCATCAAAATCATCACCATCATCATCACCATAATCATAGAACATCATCACCGATCGTCATCATCATCGATCATCATCATCACCGATCATCATCATCATTGATCATCATCGATCATCATCGATCATCATCGATCATCATCGCCGATCATCATCATCAATATCATCATTCTCATCATCATCGTCGTCGTCGATCATCATCATCGTCATCGATCATCATCATCATCATCATCATCATCATCATCATCATCATCATCATCATCATCATCATCATCATCATCATCATCATCATCATCATCATCATCATCATCATCATCATCATCATCATCATCATCATCACCACCATCATCATCATCATCATCATTATCACCATCATCATAGACCATCGCCACCAACATGATCATCAACATCATCATCATCATCATCGATCATCATCATCATCGGTAACCATCATCATCATCACCATCGACCACCACCACCATCATCATCATCATCATCGATCTCATCACCATCGCTCATCATCGATCATCATCGATCATCATCATCGCCGATCATCATCAATATCATCATTGTCATCATCATCATCGTCTTCGTCGATCATCATCATCGTCATCGATCATCATCATCATCATCATCATCATCATCATCACCATCATCATCATCATTATCACCATCATCATAGACCATCACCACCAACATGATCATCAACATGATCATCATGATCATGATCATCATCATCATCGGTAATCATCATCATTATCACCATCGACCACCACCACCACCATCATCATCATCATCATCGATCGCATCACCATCGATCATCATCGATCATCATCGATCATCATCATCGTCGATCATCATCAATATCATCATTGTCATCATCATCATCGTCGTCGTCGATCATCATCATCGTCATCGATCATCATCATCATCATCATCATCATCATCATCATCATCATCATCATCATCATCATCATTATCACCATCATCATAGACCATCACCACCAACATGATCATCAACATGATCATCATCATCATCATCATCATCGGTAATCATCATCATTATCATCACCATCGACCACCACCACCACCATCACCATCATCATCGATCTCATCACCATCGATCATCATCATCATCATTATCATCACTATCATCATCAAAATCATCACCATCATCATCACCACAATCATAGAACATCATCACCGATCGTCATCATCATCGATCATCATCATCACCGATCATCATCATCATCGATCATCATCGATCATCATCGATCATCATCATCGCCGATCATCATCAATATCATTATCATCATCACCTATCATCATCATCATCGTCGTCGTCGATCATCATCGTCGATCATCCATCATCGACTATCATCATCAATATCGATCATCATCAATATCATCCTCGATCATCATCATCATCATCATGGATCATCATCGATCGTCATCATCGTCATCATCATCATCACCATCATTGAGAATCATCATCATCATCGATCACCATTATCATCACTATCGATCATCATCATCATCATCATTCATCATCATCATCATCATCGATCATCATCATCTTCATTATATATCATCATCATCATCGACCATTTTCATCATCATCATCGATCATCATCATCAATATCGATCATCATCAATATCATCATCGATCATCATCATCATCATCATGGATCATCATCATCACCATCGATCATAATCATCGTCATCACCATCATCATCATCATCGAGCATCATCATCATCGATCATCATTATCATCACTTTCGATCATCATCATCATCATCATCATCATTTATTATCATCATCATCATCATCATCATCATCATCATCATCGATCATCATCATCTTCATTATATATCATCATCATCATCGACCATTTTCATCATCATCATCGATCATCATCATCAATATCGATCATCATCAATATCATCATCGATCATCATCATCATCATCATGGATCATCATCATCACCATCGATCATAATCATCGTCATCACCATCATCATCATCATCGAGCATCATCATCATCGATCATCATTATCATCACTTTCGATCATCATCATCATCATCATCATTTATCATCATCATCATCATCATCATCATCATCATCATCATCATCATCATCACCATCATCATCATCGACCATCATCATCATCGACCATCGTCTTCATCATCGTCATCACCATCACGATCATCATCATCATCAACATCATCATCATCATCATTATCATCATCATCATTATCATTATCATTAATCTTCATCATCATCATCATCATCATGAATCATCAATATCATCACCATCGATCATCATCAAAATTATCAACATCATTTTCGTCATCATCATCATCATCGATCATCATCATCAGCGTCGTGATCGTCATCATCGATTATCATCATCGTCATCATCACCGATCATCATCATCATCATCATCGGTCATCATCATCATCATCGACCATCATCATCGTCATCATCGACCATCATCATTATCATTAGACCACATCATCATTGTCGATCATCATCACCATCATCATCGATCACCATCATCATTATCATCACCGACCACCGTCTTCATCGGCCATCATCATCATCATCGACCACCACCATCATCGGCCATCATCATCGTCATCGACCACCACAGTCATCATCATTATCATCATCACCGACCGCCATCCTCGATCATCATG